>VZSR01001854.1:6811774-6851420 GCA_013398615.1 Brachypodius melanocephalos
GCTTTCAAGCCCTGTCACACACATTCAATCTTTTATTAATACTAAGTGTATTTATACTAAGTAGTTATACTACTAATGAAATAAAATACAATTACATGATACATGCAGTTTATTTATCTGAGAGCTCCCAAAACAGAATATAACTTCAGTTACCTCACTTTGAAGCTATGGAACCATAACCATGATTATTTGCTTTGTAGAACTAGAAAAAAGTTCTATTCTCTAATACTGGAAGATCTCTTTAAAACCCACTGTTTTCTTACCAAGTTGTCTCAGACACAATGTTTCTTCAGTTAAAAATAAACAAGGAAGATAAGCCAGCAAGCAAGTTCCAAACATACACTGCTTCTACCTTGAACATGATCATTTTGCACTGCTTCTTTTTTTCATTTTAAGAAGGGAAAAGGCATCCTCCAGAGATTGTTCTGCACCCAAGTAAGGGATGCAATTAAAAATCAGTCTTGTAAAACATTATTTTTTCTCTCAGAAAGGATAGCAATCGTAGTCCTGTGCAACCTGAATGAGAATGAGCTCCTACTGTACCCCATACAGTTTGACCCTGTTCATCAGAATTGCTGGTCCTTGTGTGTTCAAAAGGTAAATCTAGGATAGTGAAGCTGATAATAAAGAAAATCAGTGTCTAGACCGACAGACTAATAACAGATATTCCCTAGCCAATAACATATAACTTCTGTCTGGACATACACTTTCAGTGTACTACTGATTTTAGTAATTTTTCAGAAAACATATAAAGATACTATATTTTAAACAAAACCAGTTCCCTTTTCTACTAAATCAAGCACATAAGCACTGCAAACAGCCCTTAAAATATACTTTTATTTTAAAAGCCTTATACACGCATGGTGCATGATATTCGTAGGAAAAAAAAGTCAGTCAGATCCAATGTCTATTTTTCACTACTCTGCCTCTGACTATAAGAACAGATGCCTAAGGAAAGGGGAAATAAGCAAGGGAATGGCAGCAATATTTCCTGAATAGCCAAGGGACTTCCCAAGCCAAAATCTATACCTTTGTTCTGATAGTGCTTCAGGGGGCTTTTGCCAAGAATTCATGAAATTATTTCACAGCCTGCTTGTTTAAAAGAACTGTCCAACAGTTCTAAAATTTTTTAAAATCTTTCAGATTGAAAAATTGTGTTTGATACCCTGATTCCTTGTGCTATAAGAAACAGAATAAACAGTCTGCATTCTTTTCCACACTGTTTGAGGTTATATAAAACTCTGGGATATTGTTCAGATATGTTTCTCATAATGTGAAATCTGTCAGTGAACTTCATCTCTTCATAAATGAAAGTTGTGTTGTATTCTTAATTGCTGGCCTTTTTTCCTTTTTAAATTTCTGTCTTTCTCTTTTGAGAAAGAAATCCAGACCAGTATGCAAACTTCAGTATGTGAACACACCATGGATTTTGCCAGCGGATATGCAGCACTGTAAGACATTTTCTGTTCATTGTTCTTTCTTACTGGTGCTCAATTCTGACTGTTACTTAGTTTGAAGAGAAATTTTCAGGAAACGATAGAGAGCATTGCTCCAAGACCTACTGTCCAAATGCTAATAGCTAATTTCAGTACCATTAATGCAATATGTGTAGTCTAGGTTGGTTCCAAATTGGGTTTTTTATTATTATTTAAATCTGAAATTTCATCTGTTATTTTTCTGAAAGATCACTCCATAACATTAAGTTTTCCTAGATCTTTTTGCCACAAGAGTTAGCTCTCACTGACCTTAATAATTTGGTCCAATAATAATAATAATAATAATTAGCTAAGCAGGCCTGTTCTGTGTAATCCACATTTAAAGTACTCATTTTAAAACTACAACAAATGTAGCAAAAAAAAGAAAATTAAGGCTTGAAGACAAAAAAGAACTCGAGAACTAAACATTCTGATAACACATATATATAAGAATGATTTGTCTTTGGCATGCCAGCACCTGATTTCTGCCACTCAGACTATAGAGTAGGAAAACCACACTTTTTTTTTTAGGATTACAGTGCTTTTATAACTAAGAAAAACAGGAAAAACTGAGGAAAACATTTTCCAGTGATTTGCTTAAAGTCAAAGAGTACTTAATCCTGCATAAGTAGATATGCAGAGGGTAAATTAAAATAACATTTGTAATGCTTATGGAGCTATTAAATCAGTATTTTTCTTTTACTGTAGGATTGTATATACATACATATTAAAAAACCCCCTGAGCGTTCAATCTGTGTGCTTTATGTGTTAAGAAGGATATTAAAGTATTGGCTCCATGCTGCTCTTTTCCTACAAGATACTCTGAAATGTAGCATTTATCTTGTTTCTGCCATGATGGGATTGCACACCTGAGAGAATGTTGTAGTTGATTTTAGTAGTAAAGAGGCATCTCTTTCTGTGCAGAAGTGCTAAATAGCTGGTGTGGCTATTTTGAGGAGGTGAAACAACTATGCTCAACAACAAAAAAAAAAAGGAGACAAAAATCTAATCATAATTCAGAAGTTATATTTAGAAGTTATATCACTCTTCACCCATTTTTTCAGCTCATGTTTCCAAATGAAGTCCTAGATGGCAAAAAGTAACTGAGAAGTTAAACATGCAGTCCACTTATGCATGAGTTACAACACAGTAAAATCAGCTGTAAGCATGAGGAGATCTTGTGGTCCCAGTCTGAATGCAGCTCTAGCACGAGCATGCAACAGAGCAGAAAACGGAATTGATGCACACAGTAAAAAACCATCAGCTTGCAGAAGGGGCCTCACTGATTTTGCCATTTGATCTTCCATGAATAATTCTAAAGAAAGGCCCAAATTAACCTGCCAAGCAAGCATTGGGGAAGGATCAAGAGAAAACACTATCTGGTATTCCTGGTAAATACAGGAATGGCACTGCTGCTCAGACCACAGTGTGTAATTGCACTGGGAAATACAAAAATTCTCAATAATAATGTTTTATTACAGTTAAGTTTAAAAGCCAGAAACAGCACATTTTGGCCAGAGAAAGATGTGGTTGCAGTCCAGATCTGCAAACAGAGCTAAGCACTTCACTGCTGTTTTACTCACAACAGGAGATTGGCTCACAAATGCTTTTGCTGGAAACAGTCTCTGTGTTTCCAGCTTCCAACACCTTCTGCTGGCCCACATCTCTTACACAGCTGGGAAATTTCATTCTACTTAGCAGAAAGACTACAGCTAATTAAAAGCAATGTAGTTTTTTGGAAGGAAAAGAATGGAGGTTATTCAACCTCTCTATCACTTTAAAAAAAAGGGGCTCAGTTCTGCTAATAATTTTGGAGTATACAAAATATCACTGACTGTGCAATGTAGACTTTCAAAATGTTTAAAATGTATTGAAATAATTGATATACTTAAATATTGCTCCTTTTTTTTTCTTTCTTAGAACAGCGCTACAGATATGTCAGAACCTTCAAATGAAAAAAAAAACTATGCCACACACTGCAGTATCTCCAGCCTTTGAAGTACATGTGGGAGACAACTTGAGCTAAGAGAAATGCTACTGGTCAAGATAAGCATACATTTAACTTAACTTTAAGTTAACATCTTAACTGCAGTTAGGATACAATGCAACCCTTCTTCAAATAGGCAACTGTTGTTTCTCCTACACTGATCATTCCCAGATATGGAGTTTTTGCAAGCGATCCCCTGCAGGTACCTAAGTCAGAACAAAAGACATGTTACAGCTTTCAGTCTAGAAGTGAGAAACCTGGGTTAATTGTATTCATTTCACTAAGAGGGAGGGAGGGAGGGAGGAAGGAAGGGAGGGAGTTTTGTTCTTCCCTCACTGTGTTAGTCTTAGGTGAGTGCTACAAGCAATTAGGCTTGACTTATGCTTCCTACATCATCCTTGCCCAAAGATGTCAGGGACTTAATTAAGGAAATCAACTGCTGTCAACCACTCAATTTTTTTCAAGTTTTACTCCAAATTTTTTTTCTCCCGAAAATTAAATTTATCAGTGCACTCAGTCTCGTTCAAATCCCTACACTCCTGCATTGCCAGTCACTGGAAAAAGAAGGTTCTTTGAGAGTGTTGCTGTGGTCCCACCCAAGTCAGTGGGTGGCACTAGGGGGAGAGCTAAAGGACTCAGCTCTTATTCAAATGCTCAGGCAACTGGGGAGGTAGATATGGGAAAGACAGTCATCACCATGTAGACATTCTACGAGGAAAATACTGAAAATATTTCTAATTGCTGACTCACAGATTTGCACTATGAGATCAGTGGAGAAAACTACTACGTTGCAAGTTCAAGAGACTGATAAACTGTAAACTCCTGATAACAAGGAAATAGTTATACTGTTCTTGTGCTTTAATTTTTAATATTTTTTACAAAAGCTAATCTCAACAATAAAAAAACAGTGAGTTCTTGTTTTATAAATAAAGAAACTATTTTCAAAATGAAGAAGCTCATTAACATACTGATGGCAATCTTAAATATTTCAAGATTCAAAGGAAATACTGGAGTAATTTAAACAATTTTCCACCTTGGAATTTTCACCTGTTATTTTCATACAAAAGAAAAAACAAAAAAAGGCTTCTAGAGTGTTTGAGACTCCACTCATAAAATGGAGAATGCCATAACTAGATTCAGAAAAAATGAATATATGTCTGAAAGAATATATTTTTTAAATCAAAAAATGCTCAAGAATGTTTCTTTTTTTGTTGATTTTAACACATTGCATAATAATAAGTTAAAATGGTGTCTTCAACAATGTGGAAATTGGAAGGGGAAAATATCCACCTTGAATGAGGCCTGGCTGTGACTTTGCATTTTTGTTTATTCTATACAGAATGAAAGGAATGCATACTTTTTTATTTTTATGAGAAAGTACATTTTTGGGAGGATGAAACATCACAGAAGAATAGCAAAACAACACAGGAAAGTAGCAAATGTTTAACCGGGAAATCTCTCAAAAGTTTTTTCAATTTCACACTGCTCCAGGACTCTTTTTATCTGAACATCATCTGTGCATTCTACCAATTTCCAAGCTGTTATAATGCTCCCAGACTGACAGTGCCCAGCAGAGCCAGGTAGCAGTGGGTCCTCACTGTGCCAGCCACAGTACAGAACACAGCAGCACACGTTTTATCTGCCCCAAATTGCTTCTAACCCAGCAGCTGGGACACACAGCTGAGGGTGACAGAGCAACCACAGCCATCAGACAGCCCCTTCTGCAGTGATGCTGTCATGATTTCACACAGGAGTTTAAAGTAATATTTATCAATCCCTAATTTATCAATAAACATTTTGTTCTGAAGAGAATTAAGGATCTGAAATCTCTCCAGCCACAGACTTTCCAGGAAAGCCCACGTTACCCAGGCTCTCCTCTCTCCAGCACAGCACACACAGAGCCAGCTCTGCAGCCCTCTGGAAGCTGCCCAGGCATAGTTCTGTTAGACACAGCTATTTCATTTGGAAAAAGCAGCTGAGGCTTTTTATTCTCTGTGCAGTATTTCTGCTTCCAAATTGCAAGTGATCATAATTTCATGAGAAGCAGTTTAGAAAGTGAAAAAAAAAAAAACCCCAAACAAAATAAAAATCCCAGTTGGCTACTTTCCCTATGTAGAAAATAGTAAACTTACTACAGAAGTTGCCTGCTAAACATCTGAATTCACTGCCACACTACATAAACGTCCTAGTTTTGCCTCCACTTTCCATTTTAAAAATGGTATCAGAATTTTTGCACACTTGTTCATTTGTAAGGTTGGGCTCGACTGATGATCTTCAGTTTGAATGATCTGTGAACAACAGTCTCTGATACACCTCTGCTTAACCACAGGCTTGTGGTTAAATACCTCTCATCCTCTAGGCATAACTAAAAATGGATTTTACATGGAACTGGTATAGAAGCAATGCTGTTTTCACCTACACCTTTTACTCAAAGAAGGTTTTTACCCCTTCAGAGTTCATTCAGCATTCAAACAAAAAATTATGAGTGGTACTTACCCAACAAGGAAGAAGCTACTCCTAAAACTGATTTGATTAGAAGGAAAATTCTGCTCTGATGATGGTTGGTCTCCTTCAGAAGATTTTTCTCCAATTACTCAATTCTATGCTTTGGCAGCTGGAGATGGAGATCGGTCAAGTCTCTCTTCAAGCAGTAATAACTTTTTAGAAATTTTTTTATCATACAAACCCCAGATATATGAATAATAGCCTGCTTCTTAGCACCTGCTTAATTATTACATTTAGGCTATATCTCTTCCACAGGCATTTTTAATTTATCTCTAAGAGGATTTATGGGATGGAGACGCTATTTAAAAACAGATGATGAGGTCAGTGCAGCCCAAGGTATTTCATTTCAGCTTTTACAATTAACATGCACACTGGAAGTGCTGGAAAGTTTTCTGAAGAGCAGTGGATTTGTCAAGTGCTCTGGCTGTCTCCCACATGCATTTTCATGAGGAGGTAATGGAAGACCAATAGCAAGTATCAGAAAGCCATATACAGCTCTAGAAGAGAGTGCTGCAAAAAAACCATGCCACAGAGAAGCACCAGAGACAGAATTTATTTATTTATTGCAGTGTTACACCATTGAAAAAGATCAGTTTTGCTAAATGGACCTTGTTGAGAATGAAGTGAGCTTCAGTCTCTCTTGATAGTTAACTTTCAACTGCCACACTTTGGTGGAAGAATTCATTGAACTTGTGTTTGTTTTTAAAACAGATGTGCCTTCAAGCATTACCCTTTGACCAGTATTATTATTTCTATCTGCCTCAGGAAACACAGAAAGAGCAGTTTAGATGCTGTCTTATTAGAGATAGGGCTGTGTAGGTCGAAGAAGGAAAATACCAGGACACGCTATTAAAGCTGAACTCCATGCACTGACCTGGAACCAGGGCATTGCTATGAGAGCTGGCCCTCTCCGGGAAAACCACTGCTTGTTTCAACTCAGGCTTGAAAAAAGACTCTAAAGTGAGCTGAAAGGATATGGATTTAAACAGATCTACTAATACATATATAAGCTATACTATATAGGATGCATCCCAATGGAGATACGGTATTATATAACGCTTGTTAAGAAAAATCGGCACTGAAGGGGAAAAGCAGAGAAAAAGGAGAGGAAGGAAGGAAAAGAAATCTGGAAAGTAGAGACCCAGGGGATGAATTAGTAGAGAAGAGTCAGTGGTTTCATTTTCACTTGTCTCCCCAGGCCTCGATAATGCCTATAGCTCAGCTTACTATATTTAGAAACAGATGCCTTCCTGCAGGTTTATTCAGTGATTTGAACTGGAAAAAATTCTCTTGTTGGGGGAAGAGAAAGGGAAAGTGCAAAATATCCTCTTGTGTCACAAAGACTGAAATTATATTTCATATTCAACCAAGTCTGCTGTAGAAGACACCCAATTTTGAATCAGAACTTGGAGTTAAATACACTTACGTAATTTCAGTATGAGTGGTTGGATATGAAAAAGCAGTCATTTATTTCTCCATTTGTTAGCAGCTCCAGTCTCTGAAAGATAACTTGGTTTCCCAGACACAGTTGGCAGGAAAGTCAGATTTTCAGTTTATGAGATATCATTATTTTCCTTTCCACCAGCCCTGCCACATTATTTACATCAGAAACAAACCAGCAACTTTTTGAAAATTACCAATAAACCAGAAACTCAAACAAATTTTTAATTCCAGAGGAAAAAAAAAATAGAATTTCTTTTTTTTCCATTATTTGGCTGGGCCATCTTTATGCCAGCTGAGTAAGAGAAAATTGGGATCAAATTAAGAGGTGATGTCTGTTGCTTGATACCAATTCAAAGGAAAAGCATGGCTGGAACACATGACTGCCTATTAAGCCTGTAGGAAGGATAATGAGGCAATCCCAAACTATGGAATGGATAGCTGTATTCTGAGGGGGAGAGGAGGTGTTACTAAGAGTAAATCTGAGTGGTCTGCTGAAAACTTTCACAGGGAGAGCGCTGAGCAGCAAATGCTGTCCAAAATGGATACAAATATGTTGTCAAGTCTCTGTGGCAGATCCATTATGGGTGAGCAGTTTAGCAAAATGAACTCGATCTCAAGTGTCTCACAATATAAATGCCACAAGCTCAGCAGGACCTGAGCTTCCAGTTCACCCACCCCTTGCTCTGAGGCCTGCAAAAGCGAGTTGGCATTCAAGAGAAGCAGCAGGTCAAGAAAAGCCTTATTCACAAGAACAACCACTCCGGGAACGACCCTCCTGTTTCATGCCAAATCTGCAGCACTGTGAAATTACACATTTTCAAACACATATGCTCCCACAGTTGCTCTCTTCTTCTCCAGCTGCAGAAAGCAAATTTCAGTGTGGTTACAGAAAATAAGTCATGTATCTATTTGCATATTCTCATTTCTCAAATTACACCAAAATATCATAGCACATGACTTTTTTTTCCTACCATGAACTACTGAAAGAGTACAGGAAGGGTAATGATCAAGTGCTGGTAGGAGCTTGTAAAATGACATTTCCTCACGATGTATACATGGGACAAATGTGTAAATGAATGATAGAGCTTTTAAAACATATTCAATTTTCAAAACCAGAATATTTAACACAAAGTTAAGTTTTATGATAATAGTTAAGGCCACATTACAATCTTTGCTCACGCTTACGTGATTGTTCAGCAAAAGGCATTTCAGCACATGTTTTAGTCTCATTAAGATCTCAAGAATTAAAGCCTTTTAGTTCACTGAGCCATGGCATGAGCAACCAGCCAAACTCAAAGAAACTACAGAATAACCACAGTAGCAAGGCAGCAGAGTGGGGATTGAGAAAAGGTGAAATACACTATCTCCACCATTCAGGAAGATTTCTCCCACGCTATGGTGGCTTTAATAGGAAATGAAACCTAAAAGATTTGATATAATTTCTTCCCTTTAAAATTACTGCAAGAGCAGACACCAAAGTTTCATAGAGGATCTCTTGGTAATTCAGTGTAGTACAAATATTGCTACATATGTAGATCTGAGGGACATGTGGAAGAGTATATCAGAGAAAAACCCCAGTCAAATATGTCCTCCTAGCCAACATGATGAGAGACAAAAGTACTGTAGATGTTCTCATTGTAGAAAATACAAACAATTCCACTTATTTATTAAAATCTAACCCTGGCCTTGCTTCAAAATCCATGTTTGATGTCACAAAGTAGGAAGAATAGCAAGGACTCCTTCCTGGCTGATCAGCTGGCTTAGTATGTTGCTCCACAGGACAAGATACTGCTGAGAAAACACGCAAAAGTTTCATGCACAAACCCAGTCATGCAAGAATCACTTTATACGTTTTTCTCTTTCTTTCTGCTCTCCACTCTTCCTCTTTCCCAATGCTACATCACAAGAGCAATCCACATACTGGTGAGGCGTCACTGTTTTCCAGTTCTGCTCAGTGAATGGGCTGACAGCTGACACCATGCTCCTGACCTTAGCTGAGGTCCCACGGTGAGTTTCCTGCCATTGCAACCCAGCCAACACCGTGTGGCTCGTTCATGGGGCGAGGATTCCTCGCTTACATCCAAGAGCTGGCCAGCATTCCTCATACAAATCATAGACTTGCTCATGTAGTCACTGAAAGTCACCTGAATAATTCAGCGATCGCTTCCACTCCCCATCCACCCACACATTTTTTTAAAGCACGTAGTCCAGCGTTTACTACAACACAGCTGTTTAAGACCTATGTACCTCGATATTTGCAGCAGTGAGTATACTGGTGCCAAGTCTAGCTCTGGAGGTTTTTTGAGATGAAGGAGCGCTTTTGCTTTTCTTTAACTGGCCAAATCCTCACTGGTCATGATTTTTTGTTTGTTTGTTTTGTCTGATTTTAATTTTTTTTTAAACAAAAACAATTACATTATTGTCACGAACTCTAATTAGGTGTCCAATCCAATAGAGTTTGAATTTTGCATTTTAGTCTCAAAAGACTGCATCATTTTTTAGCACAATTTGTTGAAAGTAAGTGATCTTCAGTTTTTCATTGTGCACATATTAAATGAAAAGAGATATTAACTTATGCAAATATCTGCCCTAAGTTACCATTTTCAAATGATGACCTTATGAGACTGGATAAAGAAGCAGCCATTATTATAAACTGGAAGACTGCCGTGAAACCAAAGGAGAAAGATAATGAGATATCAAGGAGATTAGCATGAACTAAAACTGAAACAAACAACACACAGATTAAAAAAATAAAAAAGGGAGTAATAAACCAGCCTCTAGTCTTCAGTATTTACTGCACACATAATGTCAGGTTGTTATTTTTACTGACATCTTTCTGAGCCTCTGCACGTTGCAGTACACTCTATTAGAAACAACACTGTCAGAACAGAAATAGCTTCATTTTCAGCTCTGTCTCCACTGAAAATTTATTTTTGATTTTTTTCAACTCCAAAGTCATCTTTGAGGGGGACAGTATCCAATGTATGACTGTTGAACAATAAATAATAGTATCAAAGCAATAAATAATTCTAATAATTAATTTAAAAGCAAAGCAATATGATGACTAATTTTTAAAGGTGAGTTACACATACAGTGCATGTTCACGGCACAGTTTACCTCTCCTGTACTTTCGAACTACATGTGGGTGGTGCTCCTTCATTTTCTCCACACACCAGTGATGGGAATTATTCCCTAACAGAGAAGCAACTTTTCCCAAATACCTTCAGCAGATTTTATTCTCTTCTGCCATCCTTAGAGGACCTGTCTGAACCCGACCACTATGACTCCAATTTCATCTCCTTTCTCCTTTTGCTGTGTTCAAGCCATGCAACTGATAATTAAAGCAGAATGAATCAAGATGGGGAGTTGCCATCACAACAAGTAATTAAGCACTAGCAATGAGAGAAACCCAAGGCACTGAACCAGGGATAATAAAGGGTGTTTTAAACTGTATTAGTTCATTTTCCCATCCCCATCAGCTTTGCACTGCAGCTCCTCTGCTATAACCTCTGGCACTGAACTCTCACTTTTGGGCTCTTCATTTCCCTCTCAGCTCCATATTTCCAACTACCTGGAATGGCATTTCCTGAAACACTTGCCTTTGTCTCTGTCTCTCTTTTTCAGCAAACTGCTGTTCCTCTTGAAACAATAAAAGTCTCACTATCCTTCTCCCCACATAATGAGCCATATACACATCAAATCTACTGGCTGGCATCTGTTTTCCTGTTGGATTTTAGGACATTAATTATGTTACTACGAAAAATTTTCAGTGTGGCTTGACAACACTGTGTGTGCATTACAGATTGTAATTTTGTCACACTGTTTCCGGTTTAAACCTGTGGTACAATCTATATTCCATTTCCTCAGGATCAGAGCTTCCAGACCATTGAACACTTGCTCCTGCCACAGTGAGGGGAAAAAATTTATCCTCTTAGATTTTAGAATTTTGCTTTTTAAAGGAAAGATCTATCTATGAAATGCCTTGATCTTTTGAGCTACATAACAGATACTTATACACACACAAACACCAGGAAGAAAACGTCTACTGAAAAGGTGATTTATTGGAGTTTTCTAATACGAATCCTTCCTGTTCTTCAAGGAGGGAGAGATCCACATATTTCTCCAGCACCATTTTTCCTTCTGCTTCCCACAAGCAAGAACGGATTTATCCAATCCATGATAAAAGGCAAGATAGCAATGGAAAAATATATCCATTTGATCCAGTGTTCTCAATCACACTTACATACACATGTGTGTAACACTGATTTCTCTCAAGCACTCCTGCAGTATGAGTGCACCTCTCGTTTGAGGCACTCATGCTCAGACCCCATTAAGTGCTTGTCTGTCTAAAAAATTGCAAGGTATTATATGCACACAAACTAAACTTAATTTTATCCAGGAAAGGACGAATTTCTGAGCTGTAAATCACAATGTACAGAAGCTGCTCAATCCATGTATGACATAGGTCTGGGTGGCAAACTTTCCTGGCACAAAAAATATTATCATATGTTTTACCTTCCCTGGCATTTAATTTACTGCCACTTCATCATCCCAGTGTTTTAGTCTGGTGCTACAAGTTTGCCTTTGATGGTTTGTATCAATATGAATGAAAAATGCAAGTTAAAAACCCTAAACAGATTTGATACCTTGAATGAAGTGATCAAAGTAAAACAGGTTGAAATGAGTGAAACTCTCTCCCACACAACTTCATTAAAAGACAACTATGAAGTATGAACACTGAAGTTTCAGAAACTGATCATTATGTTCAGACTAGTAGAGAATGCACAGACTTTTTTCCCCCCACCTTCATTTTTTTAAATTCTAACCATAAAAAAGTTAATGTAAACAAAAGCATGCGTTGTAATAAGACTCAACTTCCTACCAGGAAAATATATATGTATATACACACATATATCATGTCTAGTTTACTTCAGGAAAATTACCTTGCAACTTGAAAAATTACATCATTAAGCAGTCTCCTAAACTGTTTTTTAGAGATAGCAAACTAACAGCTATTTATAATCTCTTTTTTTTTTTTTTTAATACCTAGAAATTTCTATTACAACTTTAAGTTGCAGTTCCAACTTTTTCAGCTCAACTCTCTACAGTTAAATACGCTTTCCTACAATGCATCTGTTAGATTGACACAAACAGAGCAGGACACCATTTGCCTAACTGCTTCTGATTGCCAAAACCCTTCCAGGAATTACTTCCATGGTGGATGGCCCCGTCACAAAATGCTTCTAGAGCCTTACACAACCTTAACTCAAATCCTTTTACATTTTCTTCACTGTTTCTCTGGAAAGCACTGAAGCAGCCTCACATACTTCAGGGCAAGTAAAACTCCTACTTGGTCACACCGCTGTTTCACAAGACCAAACAGATCTGTAGATGCATGCCCTAAGTATTGAATAAGTACCGTGAATAATAAAATTCAGCCAACAGCACAATATAAAACTCTACACTTACTTTACTCTCACTTTTATGTACTGCTGACATGCTTGAGCCCCTTTTTTAAACATTGCACCTTGATTAAATAGCCAAAGAGAAAACAGTGACATTAACTAATTTGGTGCTGTTGACCATTACTACACCCAAACACTTACCTATTAATGCAATGGGCTATACATCAATTACACCAGATTTTCTGAACAGTCTTCTCATAAGCCCAAATATCCTTTTTTACAGTAGAATAGCTTAGCATTTTATTTCAAGAAATAAGGTTTATTGAAGTGACTTTTTTGTTGTTGTTGTTAAATAGCTCCTGATGTATGTTGTTTCTAAATAAAATGGTCATTTATAATAATTTAAACCTTGTTTTTGAAGTGTCATTTGGGAGAAACGGAAAAAGAGGCAAATTTTCATTTCACTGCTACTAGTAAAAATCCAAAACAAGAAAGATAATAAATTGCACTTACACTAGCATAATCAAGATCAATATTTGTCATGTGGTAATAATGTAATAAGATAGGTCAAATTCAACTTACCTATCACATCAGTTGTCCATGAGCCACGGTTCCACCTCAATCCAGAGAAAATTTGACCTGTTGAACATGAAAAAACATATTTTCACTCATAATAAAGTCTTGTCCTCTTTAGAAAAGGCTAACAAACCACAGATTTCTGTGAGGAAAGATGAAAAGAAGTTTAGCACCCCAGACAACTTAGGATGCCAAAACTTTCATTTCACTTTCTGTTACAATTCAAATATGAACAGATAACTTTGATTTCCCAATCAGTGACCATTTTAATTTTTATACAGTGCTCATCAGGGTCCAGCATTTGGCTCTAAGAAGTATCTCAGAAAGACGTACAAAAATCCCTAGAGGTTACTGATTATTAAAAATTGGTATGCACCAATTCTTATGACACCTTTTGAATAAATCTGCAAAGACCAGAAAAAAAAGACATGTTTTTCTTCCTTTACTTCCACTTTTCATCTTTGCTCCATTCCACGTATTTTTTTCCCCTCAGAGAAAAGTAAAAAGAAGGGGATGGAAAAGGGAAAAGGGAAGAGACAGTAAGGACTGCTAGGGAGATGAGGGGACTCTTTTCTGCCAACAGTATCATTATATCAATTGCATTTTTATAAAATCAGCTCTCTAAAAATCATAGCTGCCAAGGATTTAGACCTCGTATATTCACTCAACCTGAGATCTTGAACAATTTTACTGAAATTTCTTGAGCTCTAGAGCAAAACAAACAAGACTCCCTATCAGCCTGCATTTGCTAGAAAGCAAGCAGAATTAGAGTTGTCCAATGCTCGCAAATGTATATAGAACATATTTATAATGCTAGTATTCTTGAAAAGAAAACAACTTCAACTCTCTACTGGCATGACTAATATAACATGAATGTGAGCTTGAAATGATGCAACACACAGTCTCCATCTTTTGGTGTACAGAACTGTAATTGTGCTATATTAAATGCCTCTCAAGCAAAGCACAAAACATGAATCCACCACTGCTGACTTATATTTTTTCTCTGACTCCACTTAAGCAGCACAAGCAATCTTGTTTCAGAGTAAGCTACAAAAAGATACACAAGTCAGGATCATTTAACCTATGACACTTGATACTGGATTTATTATGCAATATCTATTATAGTTGGCCTTCCTGTTTCTCTGTTGGTCATACTGACGCAGGAAACTTGACTGCAGCAGAATGGGATCAGTAAGCAAAGGCTCAATCCCATTTCCACTCAATTGAGTGGCAGAACTTCCATCAACTTGATAGGGAGTTATAGCAGTGCCTGAATGGCAAAAGATATCCTCCCAGCCCTCTTTTCTTGCCTTGGGCTAGAATGATATCCATCAATATTTTAGGATATAAGAGGGAGAAAAAAAATTTAAGAATGCAGTTGTTTGTGAGAGTTGAGACAGGGGATTATTTCCACGGTTTGTTTGTTTGTTTTGTGGTGACCCATGTTTGCACATAGCTACGTGCAAACAAGAAAGTCAAATTTAACACTGTTACATGCTGCAAGGTTCAAACCAGCAGTCTGGCTTTATAATGCATCAGGAAATTTCCTCAGGAATAATTCTGTCACAGCATACTTGCATGGTATGAAGAGGAAAGAGATGCAGACCATCAACGTTCTGCTATTGCCTGCAAGCAAATTGCTTTGTCACGCACGTACAGCTCCATGCAAGAGAAGAGTTACACATTCCTTTGTGCTGATTTGCAGCACTTGGTTGCTATTAGAACAGTTTTCCTAGGAAACATCTCAATAATTAAAAGAGATGAGCTTTAAGCCAGCTGGACAGGACAACGCTCTGCAGTTCAGATTAAATGTATCCACTGCTTTCAAATGAACATCCCAAACTTGATTCTTCACCCCCACCCGCTGTGAATTACACTTTGCTTTACATTTCCCGTGCCTTGAATATCTTTGAAGTAATATTTGCATTAAGTCCTCAGAAGCAGTCAAACCTCTGTCTTTAAAACTATTAGGAACAGGAAATGAAACCAGCTCCTTTAGTCCCCTGCTGATCTCAGAAGGATCTCTCCCTATATTTCCCTGAAGGTGCACAAGCCCTGTGGGCTTTAGGGGGTGGTCCAGCCATTTGAGCAGGCTCTGTCATAGGAAGAGCCATGACTGAGAAGGGCTTTCACAGCCTCTTTCTATGAGGATCTGAAAACATTCTAAACGTGAGTGGCAGGATGAACACTGGCGTATCTAGCTCATCTTTATAATATATTTGAGAAAGTCTGGAGGAAAAAAAATTTTTTTTATGCTTTAAGATCCATAATTTCTTTAAAAATATTACTTTTTATGTTTTAAATCTACAGTGTCTTTCTCTTTATTTGCATTTTTGTATAGAGGAAGGTTTATGAATCAAAATTGGTGTAATGGAAATACATTAGCAACATATCCAATCATTGATACATATTTTTATCTAGATTTTAAAAATTAGCTTGAAAATTCACTGGATTTAATACACAACGTTTTTCTTCTTTCCATTTCAAACACATTTCCTTATATACAGAACTGAAAGCATTTTCTTTTTATATCAAGAAATAAAAATGGAGTTCATGACTCAATCTTCTCTTTGCTTCCTTCTTTCAAAAGACCATCACCTTTCAGTGCACAGTTATGCAATACTGATGGTGGAAAAGATCTGTGAGTGAATCCTATTAGTTGTGCTCTTTGCTGTTTGTCTGCAATATGGCTGTTCACAACAGGGAATATTTTATCTTTGGACTAACCCGTCAGAATAGGAAATGTACCATATGAAAGCTGATACAAATACAATTGGAAAAACGTGCAAGTCACACAAGCCAATATCCAATTTCTTAAAAGAGTTGAAGCTTCAAAAAAGTGTCATTTTCTCCATGATCAAACTACTTGGCATGGAGTGTAATTCTATTTTCCTCCTAAGGTTGTTTTACATTTACTATATGTATGTTGTTATGTATTGTTAAGTCTCCCTCAAGTAACAATTTAAAAACCCTCAGCTCTAAGTTATTACTCCTTAATGTCTAAGGCAAGGTATTAATTTATTGTTTCAAGTACAGGAAACAACAACAGCTCACAGTACCGCTAAAGATGAAGTCTTGTTTAGCTACTGCTCTTTCCCTGTGCAGAGCTTCCCAAGAGCCAGTCATGATGGGATAAGCAGGGCAAAACTGCATGTCCCAAAGAATAATCCACTCACCTTCATGGGAAGGACACACAGACAGAAAAAGTCATGCAAGACAAAGACAATGTGGGATCCCTGTGGTGGAGACAAACATGTCTGTGGCTCCCAAGGAACCAGGCACCTTGGGGAGATGTTGCTAACATGAATTTTCAGAGAAATCCCATGATGCTGCCTCTCTTTTCTGCCATCCACAGGGTGGTAAAACCCCGTGATACACAATTCTTGTTTCATAGCTGTGCTACATCAGGTTAGAGTACCTCAAAGCCAAAACACACGTGGAAAAATGAGCTCTTGATTTGGGGTCTAAATTCAATATTTCATAAATCATAGAAGCCTGCACACTATACTAGAGTGATTAACCAAGATAAATTTTCACATTGCATGAAATTCTGTGAAGCACTAGATAAGGATTGCTTCTTTCATCCAGAGCACCAGGAGACCACTGGTGATTTATCGGAGAGAACTTTAGATAGAAAGAAAAAAGGCAGCATTGATTAACGTAACTCAGTATTTTCTTTTAAAAAGAGTTTAATGGAACTGAGAAATTGAAAGTTTGGGATGTGAGTTATGCACTGCTTGTGCACTCAGAAGAGACAGAATTAACATGAGCAGGTCAAACTTTTCCAAGATTGTTGCCAGCTAAGGTTCATTATCTATGGACTTCTGAAAAAAACACAGAAAACCAAACCCAAAATGCAACACACAAACTGAGTCAACTACCCAAACTGAAGAGACTACCTACTTAGACTGAGTAGATTTGCATAAAGGACAGGGAAAAAAAAGCAAAAATCTTTCTACCAAACCACTGTTGTAATGTTGTGAGACCATTTTACAATGGAGCCAGTGAAGAGTGCTCTATGCTCCTAAGAAAATACACACTGGGTTTTCGGTTGTTTGTTTGTTTTTTCTTTATTCTTTTCTAACTAGTCTTACCAAGAAACATTGAATCTCATGGCTGGCATTTTGGAATGCTTTATCTCTGAACTTTAAAAATGATGCTTCAAGAAGTTGGACCTTGTTAATTCACTAATGTGATCCTGAGAAACATTGCAAGTTAACACATTTAGATAAATGATCAAACAAGTCAGAAGTGGGAGAAGAAAAAGAGTTCTGAAACACAGCTCTACATCACAGTTACCAAAGGCTAAAACTAAGATACAGTTGCTAAAGACAACAGCACAATGCTTTACATGCATTCGAAACACCTACCAACAATAACTGATACTTGAATAACTAACATTTTCCAGTATCATTAGTGAATTGAAGTAAACTACAATTATTGTGCACACACATTTCTGACCCAGCAATGTGAAAGCCAGTGATGCAAAATGCAGTAACTCACTAAAAGGCTGACAGCCACAAGCTGCTGAGGTCAGGTACTGCATTTTGGAAACAGTGATGCAGCACCTGTATCATGGCAGAGCATTTGTGCAATCAGAGGCGTGAACACACTCACAGCAGCCTTGCATCTGTCAGGCTCCCATGGATCACTTAATGAAGGAACGGAAATGAAACACACTGCATGGCAGGGACAGCATTAAAATGAAGCATTTAAAAATTTATGTGTGAATTTATAACAAATGCAAAAGCATCTTGAGCATATGTGGGCCAGATACTTGGCAGTGCCAAGCTGGGCTCTCACAGGGCTGCACTCAGAGAGGCGGTCTGCAGGCTCTCCTTTCAAGAACATGTCTTAACTTTTTATATTGTTCTTTAACAACTCTGTTTAAAAATCAGGTAGAGTTCTAGATGCTAAAAAAAAAAAACCTCATAAAATATTTAAACTCCTAAATTTCAGTTTATAAATGTTCAAATACAATTTTATGTTACAAACTTCTGCCAATTATTAAAATGTTTGGTCAGACCAAACCAACATAGGTGTTTTAGATCTCCTCATGGTAGAATGTCCTTAGTTCTGTGGCTTTTCTTCTTTATTCATAAAATTCTTCTATCTTTATTCTTTTAAATAAAAACATATTTCATATCAGGTAATAAAACTAGATTCCTTGGGATAGGAGCAACAAAACCTTTTTGCTTCTTAATTTTCTTGCCCATAAACTCATCCATCATTTCAGGACTACAGAACATTAAAGGGTGAAAGTAAGACCAAAATATGGATGGCTTTAAGAAATCTTTGTTTCCTTTCTAAACACTTTACCAGCTGTAATGCCCCTGCTTGTCAGATTTCAAAATCTAAGATCACAGCTGTGTGCATGCATAGGCTCTTTAGCCTTCCAAACCAGACATGCAAATAAACTCTCAGAAACAATGCCTCAGATGAAGGCAAAGGGCTCAGGATTGTAATATCTGCTGAAAAACTCATTCACAATCACTGAGTAAATCCATTATAGAGGCTGACAGCTTTAGAGCTCTGCATTACGTTTTGGGGAGTAAATGCCACCACACAGTTAGCCTTTATAGGGCAAAGCTTTGGTTTTCTATATAAATCTGCGTTTAATGAGCCTTGAAAGAGATGATTGCTAAATAACAGCCTGCTGCATTCAAGCTCAACTGCCTCCAATTATATTGTTTATAATTATTTAATTGTACACTATAATGTGTGTCCAACAATCCCTGAGTTTTATTACTGCACAACACTATGACACCAGTGTAAATCACCTTTTCACTTTCACAGTCAGCCTCTTTCACTTTGCTTAGTCAGCCAACACAAATGCACAGAGAACTGCACTTTTGACTGCTGAATGCATCAAACCAGCTTACCAGCCTCAGCAGAAATAAGAAAGTAATAGAAGTGGTCAGCTCACAGAGATGAAAGGGGAAAGAAAGGTACTGTCTATACAAGGAAGCAAGGGAGAAACAAAAAGGAAAAAAATAATTAGTCAAACGCCATATCCTGTTTGTTAATTTTGCTTCTTAGGGTGTTTCTTGTTGGCAGATGCTTCCAAATATTGTGCCTATCCAAAATACTCACGAGAACAAAATGCAAAGCAATTAACGTTAGCAAGTAATGTTCTTTGTATTATTCTTAGTCCTATATGAAACTGCAGCATTATCCACATACTACTAAAATTAGCAGAAATCTTATTAGCAAACATACCATTATGCTGTTAAACACCTACACAAACCTCTCACTTTTCTCTACCTTCAAAGAACAAAATTTCAGTTCTTTCTCCCATCATTTGAAGACTAACCCAACTTCCAACCAGCAATTAATACACTAGTATTCAGCATGTAATTATAACTCCTGACACAGAATTTTTTGCCTCAGTCATTCATAAAACTCCATTTTGACTTAATAGAGATGCCATTTCTTTGTTTTAAGAAGCTTTGTTGTACACATCTTATCCAAAATAATAAAATTCTTGCTTTTAAATGTGTCTCAAAGCCCTCTGCCTCCTTCCTCTCTCCACACAGGAATTTCTTCTTTTCTCTTTAGTCCATAAATTCTTACATCCATGCTATCTGGCCTTTTAATCAGTAAAGCTCCAATACTGCAGCCTCCTGTCAGAAGGGCTCCCATCAGCACACAACTACCTGCTACACTCACCCTCTCTTCTCTTTTCTGCCTGCAAAGCACCAACTTTGAATTGGCCTGTGCTGACTTTTAAAGCTTGAAGCTTAGTTTTACTCTGAATCAATACACTGAATTTTTGACAATCTGAAACTTTGATCTTTTAAACATTTGAGTCATTCTGTGGCTAACAGCTGAGCCCTTAAAAGGGAACTTTGGGTGTAGAGCTTCACATCTTCTGAACTACTGCTATTTGTCTTCCTCCCTCATCAGCATTTTCACACCTTCAAAATTACTGCACTTGCAGGCACCTGTACAGCAAAATGCCTCTCCTGTGCTTGATGATTCAAATCACTGCCTTCTGAAATCCACTGCTGTTGTTATTCTAACAACTCGGACAATTTACTAAATTGGGGGAAGCTGGTTTAAAACTAGGATTAATTTTTTCCACATTACCAATAAAATTACTGCAAACCCCTTTAAAGGTCCATTAACTTCAATATTGCTCATCAGTTCCTAAACAGTCCCCTAACTAGAGTCAATGACTATAGAAAAGCAAGGGATCTGAACTTCTCTTCGGTTTAGATGCTGTTTGGGAACTGTAGACTAAATTAAAAATCAACATGGAATTATAATTATGTAGCTATATTAAAATAATAACTGCAGCACTTTCTTTGATCTTGAGGAAATGTTTCACCATTTTTTATCAAACAACCCACTTTCATAGGCCATTTCTTATAAAGATTCCTCCAACTGATTTTAATACAAAGGTTTGTATTGTCTTGAAAGAAAAATATCAGGTAGTATAAAATGTGATCACTCTCTCATAGTTTTGTAAAACTGGTTGTCACAGCAAGAAATCCCGCATAAATGACAGACACACCAATATTAACTTGCATTTAGATTTAGCAAATCATTTCCTATAGCCAAGCAAACTTGGTAAACAGAATCCAAGCAGAAGCCAAGTAAAGGAAACATCCAAGGGCAGAAGGGAAAAGTTGCAGTGAAGAGCCACTCCACACATTGTCCCCCAACCACAGATCCTCTTGGCCACCAAACCACCTGGGGCTGATGATGAGGCCACAGGGAAAAGCAGTGTGCTGTCAGCAGAGGACGGAGCACCACTTTTGTTCCCAGCACAGAGCCCTCCGCAGCTTCCAGATCCCCAAAACTACTAAAATGTGTCGACCAAATTTCCAACTGCTGTGGTGCCCTAAGTAAAACAACTGGCAGAGTTTCTCAGTGTCCTCCCCAGGTGCTCAGCCTCTTCCTAGGTGAGCATCTGCACCTTGCCTTGGACACTGGTGCTCATTACAGCAACAGCAATGATAATGCTGATGGAAGAGACACTTTCTGCTAAAACCTGAGAACGCAAATACACTTTAAGTTGCTGAAGCTGTCAAAACAATTAGGATGTTTCTAAAATTCAGAGCACTTTCATTCACCATCTTGTTTCCAAGTCTCTGGGATTTACTCTTCTACATTTGCAAGATTTCCTCTGCAAAAATAATGGCAGCATATTTTGGTTTCTTCGAGCAAGTAGCAATGTTTCAAGTGTTATCCTCATCCTTTTTTTGATTTTGCTGCAGTGGGAGGAAGGATGAGTCTCATAGGATCTGCAATAAGGACAAATGACCATTCTGCGTGTGGAATTTTGAGGACGTTACTTGGGAGCAGCTCCATAAGACCCCACTGTTCATAAGCAGTGCCTCTTACTTGAAATGATGATCCCCCATGTGTCTCAGTATTTTAAATAAACAGGCATCTGAATTCTCTTCATGTGGCTTGTTTTCAAGCAGAAAATTATGTCCCAGCAAAAGGGAGAGGAAGCACTTGGTAGGAGATGGAAAGGTAGGGCAGGGGCAAATTCAAAACTGGCAGGAGAGGCAGAACAAAACAGGTAAAAATTTGTTACCAGCTGAGGAAAAAATAGACATGAGAAAAAAACCCAAAGCAGGTTATATCTTAAATTTTTGATCGATATTCTTTCACATATATAAACATTACTTTTAACAGGCTTTTTCAGTAGATCCATCTGCACTTCTGCAAATTCAGACCTGTCATGGCGATTTGGATTTTGTCCATGTTCTTTAAAGGTTGTTTTCCTGACTGTTAGACATGGACTCCTTGGACTCCAGAAATTACTGAACTGATGTTGATTTGCATTTTCAGGATGTCCATGTAATACAGGAAATTGTCTGCTGTAGAAGAACTGCTTCAGAAGATAATTTTTTTTTTAAAGTTTTTTTTACAACCTTTCTCTGGAGAAGTGGCATCATTTACTGAAGTAGTTATGGCTTAAAAAGAAATAAAAAGTGTTTGTAAACAAGAACATTTAAATAAGTGTGTATACTTCAAATGTAAAAAATATAGAGAAGGTTAAAAAAAAAAGCAGACAAGTAAGTCAAATTTAAGAGAAAAGAATGTGTTTTGTTGTCCTAACCATTGATAAAGGCCATTTCCATCCTCAGAGGTATAAATTGACAGCAGATAAGAAAACACCTGAAAAGAATATGCATTAAATATTAGAATTTTTGCTGAGAAATAGAAATCCTGCTACTCTGTAGATGATAGATGCAGCAAACACTTCAAACAGATCTCATCTGACTACACATACATTTGTGACCTGCCGCTTCCACAGGCACTGCTACCAGATGCAGCAATTTTCTGGTTACCAAGCAGGTTGGCTTTTCCAGTTACCTCAGGAAAAAAAAAAAAAACAACTTCCTTTTCAATCTAAAAAAGTCCAGGAAAGTGTTTGTTTAGCATGCCAAACTGTATGCACTTTAAGCCCTGAATTTGCAAAAGCTTAAAAGAAGTCTGAACAATAAAAGCCTTCTATTATTTATTATTTTTTCTTAGAATATGGGGGATAAAATGCACAACTGAAAGACTTCACACAGTTATGTACCCAACAACTATATTGCTGACAAAGAGCTGTTGGTTCCTTTGACTCCCATCTCAAACAATCTTTGAAAAAGTGCTCAACTATTACCAAACTTTATGTACATTAGCTTCCTGCACAAAGTTGAAGTATTACAAGAGGGTAAAATATTCTTGCTTCAACAGATTCATCACAAAATCTATCTCCATTTAAGAAAAAAAAAATGTTAGTGCATGGGACTTTAAGTTTCTTACTCCCCCTTTCTTTGAACAGTCTTGTACCAAAAATTTGCACAATAAGTTGTTTTAACTTACTCAGTTTTACGCAAAAAGATTTCAAACACATTTTTTCCATCTCTAATGTTCTGGTAATCCAGAACAACTGAAGGGAAAATGTGTTCTGTTTTCTTCCTGTATTTGGTGGATATACATTCATTGAAACAGAAGTGGAAGTAGAAATCTTTATTTATGGGTTCATCAAACGTGGTATACTTTAATCTGATTCAGAAAAGAGCCTGTAGATGCTACAATGTACTTGAATGCATGATGACATAGGCAAAAAAAAGAAAAAAGAAAAAAAGCAAAAGTAAAATCAATGAGGTCCATTTTAACAGAACACGCTAAAACATTTCCTAAAATAAACTGAAATTAATAAAGAAAATTCAAAGTTAGGAGTTTTTCCATCAATATTAGATTTTGTTCCGTACTGAGGTTCATGTTCTTGCTGACAGGTAAATACACTGCTGCAAGTAACCAATATACATCCCTTGATCAAACACTACACTTCCACATCAGGAATTTAAATTTCATGTCTTCTTTATAAAATAATTTTACACTTGCTGAAAATACCCTTATTTCCATGCTGTCTCCCCACAAACCTTTCTTTCCTTGAAAAAATAGTTCAATTACCCAGTAAAAATTTTATTAGCATAATTTTTAAGGCTATAGGGTATCAGCAGTCATTCATGATATCACAGCTATAATACACAGTTCATCCATTGGTCATACCCATTTTGACTGAGCATGTCAGGGAAGAATAGATTCAAATATTGTAGAACTTGAAAGTGAACAGCTTTTCTATCTCACACGTAAAATAAATGGCTGATTCCAAAGCCTGAGTTCCTGGGTGTTACACTGACACCAGGATCAGTTGGCTTTCCACATGGGATTCATCTGCAAGAAGTCTCAAAGCTTGTCAGCACTGACATTCTAGGATCTCCATTTTCCACAGTGGCATATATCACTTCTGTTACCTGATAGAAGAAAAGGACTCCTGTGCCTGAAGCACTAAGAAGGGCTGTTCTTTGGCCATGCTTTCTGAGCCCTCTGCTTGTGCCATGAGCAAGGAAGATTGCTTCAAGGGGCAATGATTGCTCTTAGGAGGTTTTAAGACTAATTACAAGCTTCACCTACGCAATCAGATGTTACATCATCTGGCAGCTATTACAGAGACCAAAATGCCAATGGCCATATGTCTGGAGCCTGTGCCTATAGGATCTTCAGCTTTTAGGAGGAATTGCTTGTTCTTGAAGGAACTGAGATCCACCACTGAATGCTCCTCTCCCCCCTCACATTATTTATTCACCTCTAAAAGCAGTTTATTGGCTCAGTGGGAGAACAGGTAACTCCCTACCTTGCAGAAAGGAGAAAAGACAACCTAGTTCCCATCTGTGAATTCACATGGCCTCTTTGAACTCCTCACAAAGCCCCACTGGGAAGTCGCTCTGAAGCATTTTCTGGACTCTAGAGCGTTGCTCCACTTTATGAAAATGCTGACATTATGGCTGTGTCTTCTTTCAAAGATTTTGTCACAGTTAAGACAGGCAGAGTTTCCCTTCTGGGCCTACCAGTAATTCTCTGGGCTGTCAACCAGTTCTAAAAGCACAAGATAACATAAAAAAGAGGCATTCACCTTAACTGCCTCTTACTTTCCAGAAGTTGTTAAATTCTCATACTTATTTTTCACCAGCCTACTAAAACCATTCATCTGATGCCTTTTTTTCCACCCTTCTTTTTCATTTTAATAGTACAGATTCAGTTTTTAGCTCTTCCCCCTCATACAAATGTTCCCCTGCCTGAAGTCTTAAGAATTCTGCTTGGAATGCTTAGCAGGACTCCCGTGTATGAAATAGGAGGTTTCATTCTTTTTTTTTTTTTTTTGAATGCACTGCATCTCGAGAGCTAACAACTAAGGGATGAATAGATTTTGTATAGGAACTGAGATGTCCCATATACCCACAGTATAATTCATTCCATGAATTAAAAATATTATCAAGGACCAGCAAAGCTAGGAAATATGATGCTTGCGTACTGAAGGAGCTCTTTAGGAACAAGATTGGGTCCAATCAGGCAGCTGGAATGAGCAAGGGCTGCACAGGACCGTTGCTATCTCCATAGGAAGCCACTTCAGCCTATATTGACTTCTGAAAACAAGTACAGCACAGACACGCCTGCCATGGATATGGCATGGAACCAGCCTGGGTCCCAGGGTGATTTATTTCCGTAGACCTCAGGCTGCAAGACCCACCCTAGAGATCTTGCACCCCAGAGCTGGCCCTGGAAACAAGCTGGCACCTCCACACATATTTGAACGTGATCTGTCAGATGGGAGCTGGCCCTCTGCTCCCTGCTGTGGGTAATGCTGCCTTCTGCCCTGCACCAAAGCACTGCCACCCTGGGGAAACACAATCCCATGCCATTTACAGATTAACAAGAACAGCAATGTGCACTTATTCTCAGCCTTAGTGGTGGGAGAACATCATCAAAATAATTGGAACTGAAACTACACCCACACTGATGCTTCAGATCCAAGTCCCATATTTTCAGGAAGAAAGCAGGATGAGGGGGAGTTTTGTCCTTTGTATCTCATATTTTCTCTGTGAACATTCAGAGAAAGAAAATATGAAATGAAGTGGTCTGCTGAGGCCATAATGCCCATTAATTTATTACAAAATGGGACCAGATATTCTGTGTATTGAGGCAAACTACTGTATGGAAAATGATGATCCAGGATAGTGTAGCATAGTTACGGTGCCTTAGAAATTCTAAATACACGTATGTTTAGTATGTTTTAATGTCTTGGCTTAAGTGGATTCTGAATCCCCTAAAAACATGCTTCTTTTCTATAATTCATGTACCAACCTAATTAATTCTATTTTGAAACACATAAATGGATCACACTTATTTTAACACACAAGTTCTAAGACAAATAAAGTTCCATGTCTGTCAAATGCTTGATATATCAGGATGTTTCTTTATGGAAGATTTGATGGTCCCAATACTGGTCCCACTCCTCCTTCAAGAAGATGATTATTAAGATAATCTTTAGCAAGACAAAATTTGGAAACAAGACCTATACAAAGTCAGGAATTTCTTACTATCCTTTCAAAAAGAGATTCATTCTAGGAAGTACAAAAAAATATGAAGAAAATCTATCATCATTAATGTAAAACCTTGTACCTTGGACTAAAGATGAAGCTGCTTTAACCTGTATGCTGACCTGCCACATGGGTGTTATTCAAAAAGCAAGGTCAAAGTCTTTAACATCAGAACAGAGTTTTTGTTTGATTTTTAAACATAAGTGACAGTGCATTATAAACCAATTCATGATATCAATATTGAAAGTGTTAGAAGAAGAGCTATCTATTTTCCCCATCCACATAGTAATTTAGTTGCTCTACATCCCATCATCAAAAACGATAGTTTTGATCTCTGTTTTTTTCTGAGATTGGCCCAAAAGGGAACAAAAGCCCATGAGCAGCAAATACAATGCAAATAATTTAAGAAATTTATAATATGTTATAGATGTGATATCCTTTTTAAGTGAAAGAGAATTTTAGATAGAATCGAAGGACGTTTCTGTTCTCAGTTTACAAACCCAAATTCTTAAAATCCACAGAGCTCTTTTCCACTATTTTCCTAATCTGATTTATGAGGTGACTAATAATGATAATTGATATTAATATTTATGGTGCCATAAAAATATCATTAACTTTACTTAAAGTTAGTTCAGTCTCTCTCTCTGTCCTATCTATCTTCTAGTTAACATTTGCATTGGTTAGTACAGAAAAGGAAAAGAAAAATCAGGAATCTTTCCAAGCCTAAGATCTACAACTTCATAAATTCTCTCTCAGAAGAACTACGTAGATGAACTAGCAAGTTATAAAGCTAATAAAATATCTCCTACAATAGAAAAAATTCACACTAATTTTCAGGCATCACAAACATGTTTGTGAAAATTAGGTGGATTTTGATCTTTTGCATTTTGAAAACTGTAGGAGAAAACCTCAGTTATAATAACCTCGGTGACAAAAATACTATTCCTTTTTTGGTGCAATTTTAGACAGCTACAAGATAAACATTAGAAAGGCTTTCCATAGTTAAAACGTTTGATCTGAATTAGTGTTTTCCAGCCCCCTTTTTTTCCCAAAAACACATTTGCAAGTTTTTGCTAGTGAATTAATCCTATGTCAGTTACCAGTAAGGGCATAACCCGCCATTGCTGCAGAGCAATGAGAGCACGATGATAAAACCTGAGTTTGGAACACTGAGCCACTTCACTGCTTTCTGGCAGTATCCTGGGGGAATTTCAACATTTTGTTTAACGTCACAGTGCTCGCATGCTTTGGGATATGGAGTTGTATATTTTTGTTGTCAAATCACATTCCATAAACTTTAAGACAGGCTCTCTCAGCGCAAACATGAAGATCTATCTATAAATTAAGCATGGAGATGGGAGATGTTGAAAATATGCGGATCTTTACCTTGTCACAATTTCTGGCAGGTTTCCATTAAAACTTCAAAGACATGCATAGCTAAAGGTAAATCAAATAACATGTGTGATGCTACTGGAAGAGATCTGAGTTTGCAAGGATCATTCAACAAACCACAGCTCATGTTCTGTGTTGCTAAGGAGAGCTCCAGAGTAATAGATTATTCATTAAACCAAAAAACAACAACCCCCTTCCCTCCAAACAAACAAACAAAACATTAATTGGAACAGGAGTCATCAGAATGAACACTGTGAACACACAGAGTAAAATTTGAAACAGGTAAATCTGTTGTGGGCATTCTGGTTTAGGTACTTAAAGATCACCGCTGGGAATCTGTATAGTTCTACCTCAAGCCAACAAACATTTGTTGTCCTTTGATTATGTAGCTTTACTGTTCTTGTTGAAAAAATGTTATTGTTTTCCATGTTTTCCAGTTCATCTGAAATCTGCTCATTTTTTCAAAGTTCTTGATTTAAATATTTTGTACTTAAAAAAAACCCCAAAACCAAAAAGCCCCCCAAAAGACAAATCAAAGATTCCCTGATCCCATGCAAATTCAAATTACTATTCAGAGAAGTTTAAGTTATGACTGGTTTTTATTTTCTTGTGATTCCTATGAAATGACGAAAAAATCCACTGTACCTACTTAAAAAAATTCCACAAGACATGGAAGGCAAAATACTGGATACTATTCAGAATTACTTCAGCCCCAAGCCTTTTAAACCATTTGAACATTTCAGTACTTGGTCAAGGTATCCCATTGATTAGTCTATGTGATAGAACCAAAACTTGAAATTAAATGCAGCAAAGAAACAAAGTGAAAAATTTCTGCATTCTGGTGGAAGAACTTGCCGCTGCACTGCAGTCACAGCCATCATCAACACTAAGTTTGACTGGGCAATGTTCTTTTCCCCTAGTCCAAGCAAAGGAGAGTATTTCCAAAGAAATCACCCTGCCACAATCCATTTGGCACCTGTACTTGTCTATCAGCCTTGCTCTGTAGCCCCAACTACATAAAGGCAGGAAGGGACCTGTTGTGGCTTAACTCCAGACAGCAACCAAGCCCCTTGAAGTCACTCAGTCACTTCGCCTGGGTGGGATGGGAGAGAGAATTGGAAAAGTGAGACAGCTGGTGGGTTGAAACAAAGACAGTTTAACAAGGAAAGCAAAACAAGGAATTCATTCACCACTTCCTATGGGAAGGCAGGTGCTCTATCCACAGGAGAGGTGGGCTCCATCACACCCAATGGTGACTGGCGAAGGAAAATGCTGTCTCTCTGAAGATCCCCTCCTTCCATATTCTCGCACCAGCTCTACAGGCTGGAGCATGATGCCATACGTATGCAATGTCCCTTGTGTCAGCTGGGAACAGCTGTCTCAGCTGTGCTCGCTCCTGGCTCCTTGTGTACCACCAGCCTCCCCTCTGCTGGGGTGGGGTGAGAAGCAGAAAGGGCCTTAATGGTGCAAGCACTGCTCATCAGGAGCATAACTATCTCTATATTATTCTGAAAGAAATAGAAGCATTTATGTGCTTTTATACTATGCTACTCTTGCGTATTTTTGCTCTCGGTGTAGAAATAAAAATAGTCCAGGCAAACAAAATTAAGGAGATGATTATTTTGTTGTTTCAAGTTTCGTGATTGCATCTCTACTGTAGAAGCCAAAATGTTTCAAGTCTCTTTGGATGCATGAAAGGCCTTAAGTACATTTCCCATGAAAGTCACACTATTTGCCACAGATTTTCCATTACTTATAAAGAGTAAATGAAAATAGGAGATACGTTTGTAATTTGCCCTAGTTCGAAAAACACAAGTACAAGCTGGGGTGTTTGAGCAAACAGAACAAAACCAACCGGAAAGACAGTGTGCTTAAATTGTTCCTAAATGCCTTCTGAAAAACTATTCTGAGGTAAGAAAACAGGAAATGGTAAGAATCAAATATTTTAGCCCTGCCCCTCTTGAGTTATTGCAGTAGTAATTAATGACATGGTATTACAGTATCATCTTGTAGTCAGCTAAGGAGCAACAACTAGAGCTGAATCATCACTCCATGAGCTTGCAGTAGGTTAACACTTTTATGAGTGGCAATGCTCCGTTCAACTTAGCTCTTCAGTCCTGAAAATACCATTCACTCCTGTGTGACAATGCAAAATCAAAGCTCTATAAATATCCCTTACCATCCTTAAAAAATCCCTGAACAGAGATGTTGAGAGTACCTTTGAGACAGATTCAGAAAAGTTTGACTGCATCCTGAGATGCTAGCAGCTCTTATTACTAGTCCACCTGTAATTTGCTGCAGCAGATTGCTCTCACACATATGCAAAGACACAAACAAATGTATAAGCGTGGTTTGTTCATAACCCAAAGAGCAACCAAAGTCATGTGTGGACAGGCTTAGCCTAAGTCAGGTACCAGTAGCCAAACCACCACTGCAGCAAAGCTTGGAGTGAGCAGCAGAGCTCTGCCAGAAAACCCCAGCTACTTTACAGGGGACAACACTGCTGTCACTGGATGACAGCCCAGTTTGTCCTAGCTGGTATTCCTCCATGGAGCTAGATTGTGCAGAGACAGCTGGAATATCTTTGCATGTGCTTCTTTTCGCTGATGTTTTCTGCCTGCAGCTGAGCAGTAAGGCAAGTATATGCTGAGCAGAGAAATGCCCATGGCTTGTATGTGTGGTTTCTCAGTTTTCGTGCAGACCAAGTATGTTGTTCCTATTTCACATCAAAACTGACTGCAAGACAATCAGGGACATGTAAAAGTTCTCTGATCCAGATCTGAAAGTTGACAATGTGTCAGTGATAGATTTCGTTCAAGATCTTCTTGAAAACGAAAAGACCACTTTTTGCCTTGTGGTGATGATGAAGCTGATAAGTACAGGGATGGGGAGGAACTTGTACCTATATTTAGCAGGGCTAAGAAGGGGGTAAAGCTCTACCACTTGCAGGAGTGACCTAGTGAACCACTGCAAGGAGCTCAATTCGGCATTTGGACCATTTTTTGTTACACAGCCCACCAACCTGACATACCAGCTCTAATACCAAAACAGCCTGCAAACATTCAAATACCTTCCCCAAGACACCTTTGTTTCTCCAGGCCTTGTGAGAGTCCTTGCAGCATTTGTCACCTTCTGTCTTAGGCTTTAACTCACAGCAGTGCACTACTTCCTCACAGATCTGGTTCTTCTGACCTTGCCCCAGGATACATGTTTATGCTGAGGCCAGTGGATGGCACAACGTGGCCTCAGCAGAGGAGTAAGAAGGTATAGACAACGTAAAGGATAAATCCAGTTCCTAAAACCTGGTCATTTGAACTGTAAATATAGCAGATAGGTATCACACTTTGAGTGTTAAGAGTCATTGCTGACATTGCTACACCTCAGAAAAAGGCAGAAAGTGGGAATACATATATTTGTGTTGTAAAGAGAGACCACAAAGTTAAGGGAATGTGTATAAGTACCAAGGCCTAGATAGGGACATATCACAGTAGGGAATGAGGATGGTAGGAGATTTAACTATGAAATACACAGTTGATAAGATGACTTGCGTAAAAGCTTACCCATTTGTTTGGTTTAGGCCTTCCTCCAAAAAACCCAGAAATGTCATAAACTGATTTTAAACAGCATAGGTACCTTCAGAGTTGTTTGGTGACTGCACAAAGCAGCTGTACAAGTGATGGAAATTTATTCTCTTTCCCAAGCCCTTTTAAAAACCTGCCTTTCATATTAACATCTCCCTGGTTGCAAATGACAGGCAGATTATCAGAAGTGAGCGTTTCAGGTTCTTGGCAAATTGCTAGGATTTATTCCTTTTATGATTCCTGGGCACACTCCAAACTTACAAGTAAGTACATGTTTCAGTGATGAAAATGACAGCATGATCCCCTCACCTCAAATGTGTAAAACAACAACAAAAGAAAAGATCTTCAGGAATGGGCAAGTATTTCCATGGAAATCCATCTGACAGCTGGACACCTGTAGCTCCAATAAATTATTGTTTGACATGCTGCTGTTGACTTTCATTACCCAGCTATTGCCCACAAGATATCATGCTAATTTAAAGATTCAGCCCATATTTCTTTCTTTAGTTTTTCCTGATACACTTGAAAATCATCCAAAAAATACTTTAGGACTGAACAATGATGAGGAAGCCACAATTTTATGTTCAAATGATGTACTTGCAAACCTTCTTCATTTGGAAACATCATAAATAGTTATATAAAATAATATTAATTACTCCCAACTATTTATCATAAAGCAAGAAAAAATAGAGGTCTAAACAAAGCATTTTGATGCTTTTTAATGTGGATTGCTTGATTTTGCAGAGCTCCTTTACATGGGAATTTCTGAAAGCATTAAAAAATTAGTATTATTATATATCATAGATGAGATACTTGGCATTATAGGAAGCTAACTATTCATCAACTCCATATTCCTCTAGGGTGTATTGCACACCTACATGGTACACCTGACTGCTAGGCCTGATTTTTCTTTTTCAAGCTAGCAAATTAATAAAAAAGCCCACGTAAATCCGACAACCCTCAGCTGGATAAATTTCTCATAGGTTTTTACAAAGGGAGTTTTATTCCCACTAAGAGCTGAAAGAAACACACACCTCATTAAATTTTTGCCAGATAAAGAGCCTGTCTTCTCTCCTGTCCCTCATATTTATCATAGAGACAACTGCTGAGTCAGGCAGAAAATGATATTTCAAAAAAAAAAATATCCAGATGCACTGGAAGGAAAAAAGAAAAAGAGTACAGAGACCTTCAGTATATTGTAAAAGAGTGCATAGCTTTGAATTCGAGTGCCTTGCTCAGTGGCACTAGGAAAAGTTTCTAAATATGGAGAAATAAAACACATTATCTATACTGTCCTTCTGGAAGCATATGCATGTAGGTCTGGTCAGAGGTTGGTATTTCTAGCTCCTCATTACTATGTTTGGGTATTTTTAGAGTCCATAAGGAGGTTTTCACAAAAAATCAAATCACCATGGAAGGACAAAGCTCAGTAAAAACATGCATGGAACTGTATGAAGTCATTGTCCACTCTGAGGAGCACTGGATGTGGCAAATTCCCTCAGATGGTTTTAAAGAGTTGCAAAGTGTTGGCTCAGTAACCACTTCTCAACAGTGATGCTTTAACCATCACTCTTCTTTGATCATCTTTTTACTGAAGGCTGTTACCATATGGAGATGGCCAATTGGTTTTCATCTTGTTTCAAGACAGGGATGTGGCTTTTGACTGATGATCTTCATCTGCAGAAGGGCAAATGTGCAATGAATGGACATGAATTTCAGCCTACCAGCCAGTTCTCTGGGAGTGTCTCTTTTGGCTGAAATAGCCGGAAACCCAGAACAAGCTCAAGAGCATAAACCTCTCCCACTGTGGGGTTGGCTTGCCATGCCCGTGGGGCTTCTTTCAGGAGGGAGAACACAGCTGCCCTGACCTTTTTCTCAAAAGACAGAACAGGTTGGGATTTTCCTAATGAAACCACATTCATGTCAGGAAGAACTCCCTACTAACATCAAGCCTATTAACCAAATGCACTGCCTCTCAGCCCCTCACAGCCACCCTGTTTCATGGGCAGCCTCCAGCTCCTCCATGACGAGACAATTCGCCTGGCAGCCTACACTGTCCGTGCTTCTCCTCGCACCATGGGCACCCAGGAGGTGCCAACCTGAGGCCTCATTGCAACCTGCCATCCCCATGCCATCCTCTGCCCCCATGATGACTGGACACTTGGGACACGCTGTCACAGGCAGCCAACCTTATGCCTCCCACCCACTCCAAGCAGGCCTGAGCCTTGCACCACAGTGTGGCTTCTGAAAAGGCTGGTCCTTGAATGATCTTGCCAACTGTTTGCTTATTCATTTTTTAAAAATGAAACATTATGATCCTGATGTAGGGTGGAAGCATTCTGGCACTGTGGAATGGGAAAGGTGGCTGGTCCAGGTCTGTCACACACACCCTCCCAGACTGCACGTTCCATTCCCCCTTCACTTCAGCCCTGTTTTCGTTTAATAGCTAACACCATCTCTTCTCCTGATGCCTGGACAGAACGTAAATATCAGGAATAATTATAATACTTACTGACTCTGCAATTAGTGCCAAGAAAATAACCTGCCATAGTGGCATTTCTCCTACTTGAGGCAGGACATACCAGACATTGTTATTTAATGTTGTGGAATGTTTGATGTTTCCATGTTATGTGGTTCTCTGTCAGTCTTATCAATTTGAGAAAATTAGAATTTATTATTTTTGTACCCAAAACCCGATTTCTGCCCACTGTCTGTGGCATGACACAAGAATACATCAGAAGGTGAGCAGGACAAAATCACTCAGTGACAAAATAAACCAAAGATATATAAATGCAACTGCATGTGAATTTTTGCACCTGTAAGCATCATTTAGGATAAGTTAAATATGCTAGAAGGTGATTGACAATTTTCATCAGTCCTAAAGACTGAATAATTTAAATGCAGGGCTTCTTCTCATCTAATACAAAATGCTGAGTACAGAATCCTAAACAAACCCTGTTGAATTTAAATCTGGTCGGCACAAAATCTGAAATGGAAGAAACCATTTAACCCCATGTGAGCCTGCATGTTCTGTGACTGCAGTACCATCTGGTTACTGGGATAGTGGAAGGAAAATCTGCTCCTACTGTGAGGAAAAAAGGATAGGCCATGCTAAACACATCTGAAAAAAAGCTAAGAAAAACAGAATCCCAAACCCTGTAACTGTGCTAGTGTTAGATGATGACTTTTTTTTGTCTCATCTCTCTTTACAGCTAATGTTAATAGGAGACAAATCCAGAACGCTGTGCATCCCAATAATCACCACATACCTAAAAAATTGAGTAAGAGCCTGATGGACCTTACTGTCATTTATATAAAGCCTCAGAAGGGCTTCAGAGCTACAGGAAAACAGCAGAGCAAATCTTTTAACTTGTGAAGGAACCTACATGCACATGCTAGGTCAGCTATGTTCAGGAATTGGTTGGTGCTGAGGAAGACAAGGGAGATCTTCCTCCATTGCCACAGACCATCCTATGCTATGTGAGCTGTTAGTCACCTCTGTCAGACAGTTCTTTCCAAAAGCCCACACAGAAGCCAATATTTTCATCTGCATTTCCCAGCAATATTTACAGAAATGAATTTTCATAATTTTATCAGCTAATTAATCTTAGGGGTGCCTTATATAGGCATTTTTAACATCATAAGCACTGTCACCAACCAGTAACATTAACTCTGGTGGTGGCAAGCTGTGAGAGTTGGTCATCTCATTCTGTTTTGTTTTACTACAAAACTGGGAGAAACTGCTGAGATTTCAGGTTACTGGGAGTTTATATTTTTCCTTCTCCATCTTCTCTCATATCTCCATGACTCTTGCAAAACTGACACGCTTTTCTCAGAGTCAAAATGCCTCAGCCTTCATTCTTCCAGTGCACTTTGCACAGACAGTGATAAAACTTGATTTTGTTGGCCTCGTACTGTGTTTTAACACAAAACACAGACTGATATGCCACTGTTTTTTTTTTTTTTTAATAAGAACCTTAATAGTGAACAAGCCAACTACTTGTTTTATTAGGATTTTCCTTTTAGTTTTAAACTTTATGACAGCTTGCTTAAACATGACCTATATCTTTTTCCAGCTTTACAAAAATGCATCTAGTACAGGCAGCTACTACTTCTATGAATGACAAAGGTGAGAAATATGCTGTTTTGGGCAAGCTGTCCAAATAACCCTAATTGCTTTTTTGCCAGATGTCATTTCACAGAATTAACTCTGACAGTCCCATTCCTGCCCCTTTCTTTCCTCACCTCCATCAAACTGACATTCCTTATAATCTAGCTATGATTAGCTAGAAATAGCTAATTTCCACAGCTATGCTTTTGACAAATGTTCAGGACAAGGTGTTGGCAATCATACAGTTTCTCCTAGGTTATCATTCAATTTGCAGCCACAAAAGTGCTCTCTATTCTTGGTGAGAAACAGGACTGCTGATCAGACTCCTTTTAGGAAAGGGAATCAATTTCAGCCAACTTAACCTCCTAAATAAAGATATGAACTTTTATTTTCTGATTTTCTGTTCAGACTACTAATGTAGGCTTAAAGAACATTCAGCTTTTCTTCATGGTGAGGCAAAAAAAGCCACTGTTCAATTAAAATCATACATAAAATCTTCTTAAGACATGATCACAAACAAAACTCTTTTGTGTTTATGACTTCCAGATAAAATAATCTGTTCTTCCATCCTGACTTTCATATAAACGCATCAAAAAGCATGACATTCTCCTGAGGATCAGAAGATTTCTAAATAGGAAAAGAGACTCGTGAGCATCTCTAATACTTGAAATGTCTCCAGCAACGTTAACTTTAAAGCACATATTTAATGAATACAATTACCGCTTAAATAATTATTATATCTAAAGTATGAAACATTTATCTGATTATGAGATTTCACTCAATCCAATAAAGCCTGTCCTTTTCTTTTCACAGTGTGTCACTACATTTTTCTTCAGTTTTTCATCCAGATGCAATCTGGCACGAAAAAACCTGCTGGCTTCCCAGACACAGTCTGATAAGCCAAATTCCGTGCTGATTCAAGCCCTGCTTCAGTGGGAGCATGTGGGTTTCAAAGGCAGCATACAACAGTTGTTGCTGTTGAGAAACTTCTGAAGAGACATGAATCACCACAACCAAAATAAAATTGAAGATATCTGGGATTTCTTTTATGGATCAGGATTTTTGCCCATTTCCATCTTTTCATTAATCTACTGCATATGTTCTTCTGTTTGCTTTATTTCTGATAGTACATGAATTCACAGTGATCAGTTTCTGCTCTATCCAAACAATTTCATTTCCATGCACATAGCAAGTTCCACTGGAAAACAAACAAGCAGACAAGCAGACAAACAAGAACTCTCCAAAATCACACAGACAGTTTTTCTTCTGTATAATCCTAAATGGAACCAATGCTTTCTACTCCTGCCTTCTCCCATTGCTATCGATGAACTTTGTGTAGTTTTTTGGGGGTGGGTTTGTGGTTTTTTTTCCCAATGAAATTAACATTTCTATTTTTGCTGTTATAATCTGGACTAAAGTTCTTTTCTCTATTACAAATAAAACACAACAGTAAAACAGATTATGGTGCATAGCCTTTGTGTCTCTATTTCGACTGTAAATCTGATATGCATTCCCACTGACACAAACAAAATTACACAGATTCAGATGTACAAGAATAAAAGACAGAATAATCTAAATATAAATTTGCACCAAAAATGAGGCTTACCTTTGCATAAAAGCTTCTGATAGTATTGCAATTTTCAAAGCATATCTAGCTAAATATGCATGGGTACAGATAAATATGTATATAGGCTATTCTTGTAGCTGCAAAAATGTGAATAGAAATGAAACCTATTTAACTCTGTAAGAGAAAGCAAGTGGGAAAATCAAATTGGAATCAGGAACACTTCCACAAAAATATTCTTTTACATCAAAAAAACCCCTTTTATAGACAGACCCTCATGTAGGCAGACTTACTGAAATCTAGATAATATTGCTTCTGTCAGCACCTGATGCAATAGCAACATGTGCCTGTTTATCAAGGAAGATTATTTTCCCCAGTAAGTTAATGTCCTCAATTATAGTTTATAATAAAATACTGTTGTTAATATTTACTCTGAGTAGAAGAATAGCTCTGATTATGTCTTCATCCATTTGATTTTTCTCTGCACACATGGTCCACATTGGCTTACTTTGCTGCTGATTAAGAGAGAACGAGTCTTGGAGACAGCAGTCTATTTTAAGCATATGTTTTAGAGCAACTGAACCTTTCAGAAAAAAAAAAAAAAAGAAAAAAAAAAAGGCGCCCAAACTGCGGTATTTCCAGCATCTATAGCAGAAGATCCCAATAATGCAAGCCGAATCTTCAAATTCTCTGTCCTGCAGTCCTGTTGCTCAGTTTAATTCTTAAACACCAGGGCAGGCAAAAGACAAGGGTGAGGTGTAAAGCACCATATTGTGGGAGGCCGAGAGAGAAGGTGAGAAAAGAAGGACACAATCCTCCGAAGTTATAGCCAACATCTACTCAGATGAAGCAGCTGATAGGACAGCAGCTGACAGAACAGCAGCTGATGCAGTTAGTGAGCAAACAACCCCTTGGATAACCCCTCTTTTCTCCCACCTTTCCTCTGTCATTTTGAGGAGCAATACGTTCTAGTGACATTGAGAAGGAATCACCAATCCATCCTTTTTCCAGTAGTCTGGGGGGACACATAGCAGCAAGATAACTCTTACTAATCTCAGTAGGGTAAGCAGTAGCAGAGGGCATAAAATATGTCCTGGGTGCACTTTATACCAGCCTGAGAAGAACACAGTGGCAAAACCTTAAATTTTGCTTCCTTTTTGTCTTGTCTGACTATTGCTAGGTATACATGTGTGTGCTGGGAATGGAGAAGAGAAAGGAAACTTGTTCAAAAGCATGCAGGGGGAAGAAGAAAACTGACAGAAATGTAAAGCCTGGCTTCATAATGAGCCTTTAAGACTATGTCTAAGAACACCATACAATTAAAAAAAAAAAAAAAAAAAGCCATGCCCCTCTCAAATGATAGTTCCTCTAAATTCAGAGGCTCACCATTCTAGTTGGATACAGTTCAGCTGGACATTAACCTTATATCTCCATCCTCCTTTCCATGTAAACTATTCCATTTAAATATGCTGATACCATATTATGTAGCACCCTTTGTACCTAATTTTTCAAGGCAACTTCAAAAGCACTCTTTTCAACTCACACACAAGAAAGGCAGGGGGGAAAAAACACCATTAAGTGATCTGTCCAACACAGCTTCTCAAACTCCACCTGCTCTCTGTACAAGCCAGCCAAAGCTGGGCACACCCGCGTGTAACAGAGATGCAGATAGCCAAGGTAGACTTGAACATGCCAGCAGCATATAAAGTTATCAGCACAACACTCAAGCCCATGCTGAGAAACATGGAATAGCGGCCCCCAGAGCACCACTCTAACCTAACCATGCTGGGAAAACACGCAAGCACCTTTAGCTGTGGGAATGGCGCTGGCATCAACCTTACACGCTCAGGCACGGCATTGATTTGACTGTAGGTGGAGCTCAAGAATGCCTATCCAGTTCTGAATTCCGTGGGATGAATGCCGGCTGCACTCCCTCTCATTCCCTCCCTAGAACTTTCACTAGCTTTACATCCAAAGCTAGCACAGCAGTTTTTAATTGAAATGCCTGCAGAGGGTCAAAGCCACTGAGGAGTATATTCAGAATAATGCATACCTGACTGAAAAGATGGACTATTCTCACTCCAAGTTACGTAAGAGTACTTGTAACTACGCGTCCTGGTAATCTGCTCACAGAAGCAACTGTATCTCCCAGGAACTCCTTTCTTTCCGTGTTCCCACGTGTTAGATTTAGTCTGCTCCCTGCAAACCATGGGGAAACATTACCAGGATTTCCCTCCCTCAAGACCAAACAACACAAGCACTACTGACCAAGTCTCTAATTTCATTTATCTTTACTTTACAGCAGCAATACTGTGTTCTTTAGGAGGCCAATATACCATGAGCAGAACTAGATAAGCAGCCCCTGCATTTATTTCATTCACTGATACCAGACAGGAGTAAAGCCATTAGAAAGATTAACTTCATCAAATGTGTTCTCTCATTGAGGAGTGAGATTTTTAGTAACTCACTTTATTGTTAATTGCTAATATTTAACTTTTCAAATCTGAACAGGTTTTAAAATAACTATTATTTATTATATGAGAAAAAAATCCATGCTATGTTATGAAGCTTACAGATAATTTGTTAAATATTTCAAATGACATTTATTAAAGTAAGTTTCTCAGTATTAGTAATAAGACAATACATCTCAGGGTCTGCTCCAAATTATATCCTGTGGTGGTGTGTTTTTAGCTTTTATATGTTCTTAGTAATTG
>VZSR01001854.1:6851520-6873428 GCA_013398615.1 Brachypodius melanocephalos
TGTCTGTCTTATTTTGTATGATCCTCTGTATCTCCCCATTGGACCTCTCTCTTATCTTCTGCAAGACACTCCCTTCCTTAAAACACCCGTGCAGGGCCTTCTTAGTCGCTCTACTGCCCAGGAATTTCTCCAGGTCAAGACCCTAGGCCTGGCTGTGTCCCACAATGAAACAATAAACCTAAGCACCGCAGCAGAGTCTTCTTTCTCCCTCACTCTTGCCATCTCTGAAGGTTTCTCAGTGAGAAGAACTCACAGGTGCCCCAAAGTAGCGGTGAAGCTACAGACGGGACCTTCTGAACTGCCCCGGTGCCAGGGTCGGTCCGGCAAGTTGGAAAAGACACCGGAGGCGACCTATAATATCCCTTGTTCTCTCTCAAGAATGGCTCCAAATATTGATACAAGTTACTCCTCTACATTGCTTTCTGAGCACAGCTGAGAGCAAAATTTAGTGAATGAGCTAAAATTGCAACTTCACAAGGTATGTAAGCTGGGATCATATTTTCAAAGGCAGGATCAGCCTGCCGCAACCTAAAGGAATGTTGTGCGTTGTTTTGAAGTTCATATAAAGTGTTCCCACCTGAGAAAACTGAGCACTTGTGAAATTCCTGTTAATCTAGTAGCATCATTTAAGATGTAAAGTGAACACGCAGCTGGCCCAATCCTGATTCCATTTAAAAACTGAGTTAATCTATATTAAAACCAGTAATGGATATAAAGGGATTCTGGATTTACACCAACACAAATAGGAGCAGGGTATGTCTCTTGGTGAGGATTTTGAAGTGCAGATGACTGCACTACTTATTTTTATTTTAACTGAGTGCCTGAAGTTCACAAAGCTTGTATCCACTAGGGATTAGTGGACACATTTGTGATCCCATTTTGATAGTGCAGACATTCAGTAGTATTATTCTATTATTCTAAGAAGTGCTTAGGAAAATTATGAGCTACATAAAAAGTAAAAACTTGGAACTTATGTAAGTAAAACAGAAACAGCGATGGCCAGGGAAATCAGAACAGCAAGTGCAACAAAAGCCAGCAGAGAACAAGGAACAAGTTAATGGTTTCTCATATCTTACCAACTTCTGAAAACTTTCTAACCATTTCACAGAAGCTGCAGCATCATCTGTGACAAAAGCAACGAGTGAATGCCCACGTGGGCATAAGCACAGAACCAGCAACAGAGGTGAATGGATCACCAGCAATCCACTGAACACTGGCCAGTGCAAAGGGGGAAAGCCACACTGAAGCAATGAGCACTGCAGGATGTTTGCTGAGCAGACTGCTTGATTAGCTCTGTAGCAGAGTGGGAAAGCCAATGCCACAAAAAACGTAAAAAAAAAAGGTGGGAAAACTACCATGGTAGCTGGGAAGTGAAAAGGTGAAAATCCTGAAGGTTCCACATGGAGTCCCAAATTTAAAAACAAAACTGTGACATTCAAAACTGGAATTGTAAAACTGCCTTCAGAGAGTAGCATCCCTCAAACTGTTCTCCCACAATTTAGCATCCAATCTTGTTGTTGCTGTTATTTTTTTACAGGATTTTTCTGCACGCAGTTAAAATTTATTTAAACATTACTGGCTCAAATAAACACATACACTGCTTTTCTAAAACATGTAAGGGCCAGATTACAAGTTTCCCCTTTTGTTCACCCGTACAGCATTTACAACAGAGGCACATTTTATGACAGAGCTCTGTTTTGCATAGTAATCACCTGATTTTGAAACTCTCAACTTTATAGAAGTTGGCCCAATAGCTAGAAATGCAGAACTAAGTGTAGAAAAAGTCCTTAAAACTACACCAACTCATAACATGGTTTGAGAATATTAAAGAAGAAGATAAACCCTTCCAGTTCAGCAATGGATCCAAGACTCATATATAAAAATATTAAATTTTGAGCACTCTGCAATATCACTGTTTTTCCCATTCCTTAGTGGCAAGGATTCCAGGGACTCCACCAATCTTTATGAGCTAATAGAATAAGCCTATTTCCTAGTTTCTGCATGCCAGTACCAGCACAAGGTAACCAAGAGCAAGAGAGGCCAAGGAATGGGCTTAGATCATAGTCGCTAGCAATAAAAGTCTCTGAAGCCTTCCCTCGTATACCAAGAGGGGAAATGGGAGAACAAACCAAGAACAGGAATGGGAATTGGCAGGAAATGAGCCTGGCACATTAGCTGAAATGCTATCCCCTATGCAATGCTCAGTGGAGCACTTATCTCTGCAACCCTTCAAGTCTTGCTTTTCCCGCTACACAACAGTAGCAGCAGGACTTCCATTAGCACAGGACTGGATCCTCCTTAACAACCTTCTCAAAATTAGAAACACATACTCATCATTCTGCATTTTTGTCATGCAAGATTAAGTTTTCATGAGTCAAAATGGAGAGACTCAAATCCCAGACCAGTTGCCAGTAACAGAATTAACAAAGCATGAGTTGGCTCAAAATAAACAGCACCTCCCTCACTGTCTGCAAAAATCCCTGTTCAGCATTCATTCCATTGTAGTCTGTTTGCAACTATTTTTATGCATTTTCTCCCTCCTGCCAACTTTAGGCACCAAGATTGATCTGTACAGTCTGTTAAATATGTGCTAACTCATCAAACTCAACATGTTTCATGCAAACATTTTGAGAATGGAACACAATCCATTTTGAGAATGCTTTCAGTGAAATTTTTAGGAACAAGAAGAGCAAACCAAGACAAATATGGAAACTAAGACTAGGAAGTGGGAAGCTCAGGTTGAAGTGACTGAGCTTTGTCTCAGTGAATGATACAGGATGCAAAACTATTTTGAATTGAGCAGAAAGAAAATCTGAGGTGAGGTAGCCCATATCCAACCAAACAACCCCTTACTGCATAGTAAAGCTTCTTTCCCTTAAACTGAGTTGCATGCTTTCTATTTGAAAAGAGAAACGTGGCGACATTCAGACAAAAAAAAAATCTTAAAAGTGTTTAATTTTCTTTATGGTAACTGAGAGAAATGGAAATTAGAAGCCTTGGGGAATGAGGTAAAATAGCAGCAGCATCCCCCAACCAGCCAGTGCCTACTCTTGAATTGCCAGCAATGCAGCTGCACAGAGACTAACTGACTCATGCTGCTTTGTCTGTCCCATGTTATGCCAAAACACTCAGATGTGAGATGGAAAAAAGGAAGCAAACCCAAAAAGATAAATCCTTGGGTTTGGATCTGCTGGTGAAGATCAATCTTTTCACCAGGCTCAAGAGAAAAGAGCATTTAAAATGAATTTTCAGAGTATTCCTCAACAACTAACTGAAATAGAGCTTGAAATTCTAGCTGAATTCATTTAAGAAAATGAATATATTTTCACATTGTTTAAAATGCTAAGGGGAGCTGTAATTGTCCCTCAAGGCATCCTGACAATGAACCACAATAAATCAAGTTAAATATACCAAGGGAGCTGCAGTATTGGGGGTATTGTTTTAATATCAACTGTAAATACAATTTAAATGACAGCAACAACGGACCAGAAAAAAAAAAAAAAAAGTGGAGTTGATCAGTCTTTAAAACAGCATTTAACATATCCAGCACTGACACACAACAGCCATCATTTCTATTTCATCCACTGTTCAACAGCAACAGGTTGGACAGACAGAATAAGAGAAAAATAAGCAAAGGAAAATTCAAATTTTATGCACTTGTGTTCCCAGTTTTGCAGAAGTCAGTTGCACTAGGCAGTACCTCACATTTTGTTTTCTTCAGGGTGCCTAGTTTTTTGTCTAAATTGAATCAAATCAGTAAAATTAGTATAACTTATTAGGCATCATGACTCCACATGTCAAAATCATAATTTTTCTATTGTAAGAGTTCTGTATCGAAACCTGGTGCAAAAGGCCAATTTGCTAAGACTAAAAAGAGGAAGATGTGATCCACAAAGGACCTCCTCCTACCCTGAGTTTTGACAGAAAAAAGCTCAAAAAGACAAAAACAATTTTGCATTTTTTTAAAGATACTAAGATCTACCATTGATATCTAAGGGTATAATTGATGGGGTAAAGAAATGGATTGGAATTCACACCTTGCATTTTTTAAAGAAGGAAAAAGAGGAAAAATAAATATTTAGTAAGGATTGTATTTTGATAATTCTAAAGATAAAGGTCATTAGCTTTGTTAGATTCTTCAGTTTACAACATTTACCTGATAAATACTCAGTTACTCCCACACAACTCCTTTACAGGAGCTACTTGCACCAACTTACTTAAAAACAGGAAATAAGGAGGAAAAGAGCATTTACTAACCACATTAAAAAAGAACATTTAATACTTTTAAAAAACAAAGTCACAAAATAATTGAAAACAAAATATGTTTCCTACACCAGCACGCCTACTCATGAAGGCAAAAACCATACAGGAATCAAATTTGAATCTGGTACCCGGTCCACAAGGTTTGCTTCAAGACCTACTTAATGCTGTAAGCACACTCACCAACTTCGATGGGAATCGTGGCTCTAAGAACCACTGAACATTAAGCTATTTTTAATTAGTAATAATTTATGAATGTGCAGTTTGCAAGAATTTGAGTCCCTCAAATAAACTAGAGCTGAATTCAAAGTGCATCAGATACGGGAGCAGCAGGTACCACTATCGTGCATAATTTATCATAATGGGACTTCTCCAGCATCCAGCAGCACTGCTCTGCAGGCAGCTGAAAGAGCTGCTGAACAAGTGGCCTCTTAGAAGGTTTTTGGGTATCGCAGTTCCCCTGAGCTAAAAGCTCACTGCACAGCTGGTGAGGACAGCAGAGGGGCTTTTCATTCCTGTTTGATGTCATTTTGGCCTCTGAATTAAAGACAGAATCTGTGGTGTGGGTGTCATATGAATCCCCTTTGAACTCAGAGTTGAAGTAAGAAAAGGAGTAATTTAAGTAATTCCCTGGGAACATAAACCACTTTCTGCATGAGTTATTAAGACTTTTCAAGTCACTTGTAGAACCCAGCTGGAAGTAAAATCTGTCCTTCTGGGAGATCTTTTTATTGCTAGTGATGCTAAAAAAGAAACTGAAACCTTCTGGGAAAACCAAAAGTAAAAGTCTACTGGGAAAGCCAACATGAAACAGAAAAAAAAAAAAGGCACCTCATGACAACAGTCATTGGCAGCTACAGATAACATTTGTGAACAAAAAACACAGAGTCAAATGTTGCAGCACAAAGCATAGATTATTTTCATCTCTTTCACACCAGTTTGGATACAAATTTTGTCTTGGGATAGTGTAAAAAGCACAGTAAGAAACAGAGCAAAGATTCACTAGCTTTAATTAAAAAGATATTAATTAAACCAATTTTGCCTTGAGATGGTTTCTTCCAGTACTACTTTCTCCTACACTCTTTGAGCCAAATCAAAGTACAGGGTAATTAGTCCTGTAAACTAGAGACCTTTTTCAGCATCACTTGAACAATCAAAACTCCTGCTGAAATCCCAAGGAATTCTGCATAATTAAGGTGCAAGGAGAGCAGCTCTCAAGTTGCATCTGAAGAAATCTGGCTAGAGATGGGCTCTCTTGAATTATGGTAGCTGGTTCAGAAATATTACCAGCGCTCATCGCAAGGATGTGCTGCAAATCAGAATGTAAGGTTTGGTAGATCAAGCTAACAGGACAAGCAGTAGGTAAAAGAGGACTTAACAAATGCTAAGGGTCTCTTTTGGGAGAGATCAGACCTTTCCAAGTAGGATGGAATCTTCTAAGTTCAATAGGAAATGATGCAGTTCCAAGGAGGATAGACCAACCCACCTCCCAGCATCCTCATCCCTGCATCCTCACCTCTGACATTTGTCTGAGCCAATGCCTGGACATTTTACCTCAATAAGTTGGCGAGAAACAATTTTTTGTTTGGTTTTTGAGGAAAGAATAAAAACCATCATTGTCTGTTTTGCTGACAAAGCATGCTGGCTGAACAGTAAGTGGCAGCGTCAAAGAGAAGGCAACACCAGACAGCCAGTTTGGGATAGAAGAGTAAACAGGATTACCAGCTTAGATGACAGCCAGCTGTTGGATTAGATCAGTAAGTTTCTGCAACCTGAGAAGCTACTTCAAACAGGAGGGTCTGCTTCTTGAGTGTCACTGTTGAAATGTCACCCAGAAAAGGTTAGGAAGCTGGCTTAACCTCTGCAGGACAAGCAAAGACATGGTGATCTCTTGACCCCTCCGTGCACTTTTAAAGAACGTGCCTCCTGCTGATTTGTCTTTCATTTAAAAATTGCATAGAAAAAAAAATTCTTTTCAATAATGCCCATTTAATTTGAAGAGTTTTCTTTTTAAATCTGGACACAGAACAAGTTAGAGACATAAAATTAATTTCAGATTAGGCACACTTCAATTCAACACAGACAGAAATGAGAAAAATAAAGGGCACCTTTTGACTAGCTTGTAAAAACAGGCTTATTCTTATATCTGTAAAGAGTACACCTGGACACAAATGGCAGAGAGGTGTGAAGCCTGCTCAAACACTCTCACAAGACATCTAAATATATATATATAAAAACCCCTGCCAAAATCCAAACATCCCTGAAACTGAGAACTTCTCTATCCAATTAATTTTCAAAAGTATGAAACACATAAACAATATCAAATATTTCAGAATTTTAAATCATTGAAACAGGTGAAAGACTGCATTTAAACGGTAAATTTAAAATTGAGATCTCCATTTGCAGGAGAACGACCTGCAAAATTTGGCCATGAATAAGAAAAATGTACAAAGGCAATTGGAAAGTGAAGAAAGGTTTAAAGTTATCAGCACAGTCCTTCAGTTGTCTAAACACATTCTAATGGAATGAAGCCATGTCAGGTAGAGTTCAGATGGGACATTTGGAAAGGTTTTTCACTGAGAGGATGGTTGATCACTGGAACAGGCTCCACAGGAAGGTGGTCACAGCCCCAATCCTAACTGAGTTCAAGAGGTGTCTGAATGATGAGCTTAGATGGTTTAGTTTTAGGCAGTCCTGTGAGGTGCAGGGAGTCGAAATTTCTGATCCTTATGGGTCTCTTTCAACATGAGATATTTTACGACTACATACTTGTGTCAATGAAGTTCTTATGTAGAATTTTCATTATTGTCTCTAATACAGATATGCTGAAAACACAGGGAAATTAATGAAGAAGTAATTTTGATATTCAAAAAGTTGAACACAAGAGTGACATATTAAAATTTTAGGTACCAAACACATTAAAAACGGCGTGAAAAAAAAACCCCACATCACAGTACTTCTAATGTAAAAGACACATTCAAGAGAAAAATTGTATCATGAAAAAAGTATGAGAGAAATTCAGAAGTTTTAACTGCAACCTTCAACTAATCCCAAGTTTTTGAGTATAAAAAAAGTTTTCTATAGATCTCACTAGACAGAAGAAATAACTAGACTGATTACAGCAACAACAACTTCATTTTTCATAGGATTTTTCATAGATCCTTTCCAATTGCAACTTGTTATATATCAATTTAAAACATGGGTGACCATATTTTATTTTAAAACTATAACAAAGTGTGTACATATGTATGCGCACGCACTTCTGGAAAACCTACAAGACACAGCAGTGAGTACTTGAGATAGAAACATCTCAGAATGGAAGAAGAGGGTTACTGGTAGTTATGAGTTTTATCATGCCTGATCACACTTACGTAGTAAATCACAACTAGTGAAAAGCAAGTGGTAAAAATTCCAGGTGCTGAGGCTAGAAAATACAATGTGCAAGGGGAAAACAAACTATGTGTAGCAGTTTTATGAAAAATAATGCTTTCCAAGATGTGCTTAATGACAACTAAAGTAGTATATAAAGGTAAGAAAGGGGTATGGAACACAGAAAAATGGCAGGGGCTCTAACCACAGAAACGTGTCTAGAAATCCCACCTCTGTGCTATTTTATTCTAAAAGGCAAGGTTCCCGTCCTGCTGCCAACTGATGCACAGAATCAGAGGCACATTGCCTTTGAAGTTAATTATAGCTGTGCACTTCACAATAGCTAGTGTTCTGCTGATGATTGTCATATCAGTTTCCAAGAGCCATCGTTTTCCTCTAGTTTACTCCTTTGAAAAAGAACACAGTTTGAAATGTTGACACAAATAGTTGACTTCTGCTGTTTGTAAATGCAATCCAGGCATTCTCCTTCCTTTCCTCTTAGAGCAGATCCTCCTCTCAGTCTAATGCTAACAAGTCTCCTGGTTGCTTTTCAAATATGTTAGTTTTGGTCTAGTGCCGTGTTCTGGTGTGAAACATTCTTATTTAGACTGTGGTATATATAACCTGTTGCACATCAAACTCAGCACACTCAAAAAGTATCTATCAGGATGGGAGGCATTCTCCTAAAAGTGCAGATTGATTTATGCCTCTTCTCTTCATATTAAAATGCCATGCATCTCAAACAGGGCAGAAGCTGCATACCTACAGTGTTTATGGAAATGATATGTTTATTTTGCATGAGTAGAGAGCAGGCATTTGCCAGGAACCCTGCATAAGCAAGTGCTTCTGCTGCTTATTTTTGCGTAAGGGACTATGTGCAGACTGACTCCACATCCAAAATTCCTACCCCACTTAATGACAAAGTGATCAACTTGACAAATAGCTGAAGCTGTAGACCCAGGAACACAACTGTGCTGAGCCATGTTACTGGGGTATGTATTTATTAATAAAAAATTTAAAAATACTGGATTCCTTGGTTGATAATAACCAAGCAAGTGACTTATCCAGGATGACTGATACAATATGCTCATCAAAACTTTTGAGTAAGAAACCTCAAAATAAAAGCATTAGATTATGTTCCTATTTTCATTGGGATAGCATGTACAAGTGCCAGTTAGAAATACCTGCTTTATTGAGTGAGTGGCTGTACTGAATGCAAGTAAGAAAAAAAAAAAAAAAAACCAAAAAATGCTTTCTTACCCAAAGATCTTTATATTACTGTCTGAAAAATGAAAACAAATTAATCAGAGCTCCTAAGAATAAAAATGGTAATGTAACAGCACAGATTTTTTCTTTGTTCAAACAGAAAACAATAGAACAAAAATTTGATTGGAGGTTAATTTGGAATTGGCTAAAAAAAAATGGTGCCCTAATGCTGCTGCTTCCGTGGAAATAAAAAGAACTCCAGCCACTTCACCCCTCCTTGTATGTCCTTGTTTTCTTTGATTATATCAAAGAGGGTCACCAAATGCATAATGTTCATGAATTCTCCTCAGTGTTAAAGACACTTAAAAGTTCTCTCTGGTTTTATTCATGAATTTCAGTTCCTCCTAGAAGCCCTGCATTTCTCAGGACTGCTTTCTACTCCCATTCACTGCAGGAATAGTCTGAAGCAAATTTTTTTTTCCTCCGAACCTTGCAAGAGAGAAGCACAGCCACAGCAGACCCCTAAAGTTTTACTAGAGGTTACTTTGAGCTCCCATGCAATCCAAAAATCTCCACCCTGGAGCACAGGGAGTGGAGCACAGGCAGCAATGCAGAGCAGCCATGGTGGGACAGCGACCCTGCACACTACTCAATGGTGGCAACTGCTCCCACTCAAGAGCTGTAAGAACAAAACACCTCAACTCTGTTAGTAACTTATTAAAGCCCAAACAGTGCTGACCAATGTCTTGTAGCACTCCTAACCAACCTAGGAGAAGAGGTCACTAACCTGTGAGGGGCTACCTTCCTCAGAGCAGAGATATCTCAGAGGACAGCCACCAGCCATCACGTTGTGCTCATGTACACTGACAGCAGCAGTTTTCTCTGGACCATGGGGTGATACATTGCAGGGCCTAAGAACTGGATGTAAGGACCACTGAACTCCCTCGGACAGAAAGCTGCCACCAGGCAGACATCAGAACAAAGGCACTGTGGGCAGTTAAGACTGTAACTATTACAACTTCTCCAGCTGTATCATTTGTCAAGAAAAAGCCATTTGTTCATCGCCACAGAAATCGCCTGAGCCTCAGATGCTATTCACTAGCAAAGTCCCTCCAAGAATCTCATCTTAAGAAATGATGAACATTAATGTAGAAATACTGTGGTTCCTTCTACTGTATCAAAAACTGCCATAGACACTATGCAAAAGCAGAAAAAAAAAAATAGTGTTCCAGCAACAGAAGAAACTGAACTAAAAAAGACTATTATGGAGGACTCCCAAATATAGCATTTGAGAGAAGTACAGCTCTTTGGGGACAAAAAAAAACAAAAAAAAACAAAAAAAACAAAAACAAAAAAAATTCTGTACATTATGTTTTATTGTTGTGCAGCAGGTGCAATCCAATATTGACTTTATTGAAATTGTTGAGGTACAGGAAGATATAGTCAGAATCAAGCACTAGGACCTAAATTTGGCAAAAAAAAAATCTTTTTGATGCTGTGGGACAAACTTACTTTTGAAAGCATAACAACTCACCTGGTTTCAGTTTCTATTCCCTTAGCATCAAACTTGGTACCCAGACCAATACCAATGAAGGCATTCAGGAAAAGTTATTTGGAGTAGGTTTTGGCATAAAATAAAAGAACACTTCTGGTTTTGTAAGTCTGAGTCTTATCTTTGATGACTTAAACAAGAACAGCAAGATATTGTTCTCTAATCTGATGGGGGGGCGGGGGGAAACCCCAGTAAGATTACAGAAGAGGGAATGAAAATTAGGAAGCCCAGGACAACACAGAACACACTAAAAACTCCAGTATACAGGTTTTGGTATTTTCCCTTAATATGAACTTAAAAAAAAAAAAATCAATCAAACAACTGATAAATTTAAATACTAATACTTTGAAGAGGCTGAGTCATACCCCATATTCTGCAGTGCCAAACTTACATTTACCAATATTCCAAAATATGTGTTTGGAATGAAGAACTACTAGAACACTTAAAAGCCTTGAGCATTATTTCAGCATCAAATAAGATTTTTTTTTTTTTTTTTGGTAAGCTGAAATTGTGGTGTCTCCTGCATTTAACTTGGGGGCTGGAAATACTGAGAAGCAATTTAAAAAAACCCCAAATAGTTTGTGGAAAAAATCTTGTAATATCACTTTATAGTTTAAAAAGAAAGGAGCAATGAGTCACATAACAAATGACCCATTCCTACAGGTCTCTCTCAGCTCTTGCCACTGAAGTCCCATGGAAAGTGCAAATGGGACAGGATTCAAACAGGCTGTTTTCCTGCTGTCTGCCCCAATTCTGGTGATCTCTTAGTCCAATGACTAAAAATCAAACCAGCCTTTAGATACAGGCATCTGTTGCATCTGAAGTTCCTCTGCTTACACCATTCCTGAGGTGTTAGAGAAGGCTACTTCCTAAATCAGCTTTTCCTGGGCACATCCTTTGGCTCATCCAGAACCTTTGAATTTCAGCCTAATCCTCTCTCAGGTCTATGATGGCCAAGCACGTGTCTTACACTCAGAAACTTTTCAGTTTTAAAATTGCAAGGCGTATGAAAACAAAGTTTCCTTTTGCAAATCAAAAAGTATATATTTTATCAAAATTATCCCAAAGCCATAACACAAAGCCTCAAGATCCAAACCCTCCTTGAAAGTCGCAAGGAAAATTACCAAATGCCACAAACAATTTTAAAGATAGGTGGTCTGCTTGTCCAACTTTGTCTAAATTGCAAACACGGTTTTCACTGATCCTTGCTCACATGTGAACAAAATAAGTGGCTTTTCAACATTATAATCATTTATCAAGTTTGCTGATTGTGTTTAAACTGACTTCCATAGAGGATCACAAACACTCCTAATTACTGAGACAGTCAAAATTAACATCAGATAAAAATCTCTGTATGTTAGCTCTATCTCTCCTCTACAAGTCTTAATATAAATCTCAATGACTTCTATCTTAAAATAATGCCATTGTATATACAACACACTAGTCATGACATCTCTCTCCTCTCAACAGGTAGAAATAAAGGCAAAAAGTAATCCTGCCAGGAGTTTTTTATGCTCTATTTACACTTCTTTACTGACTTCTCAGAACTGCTGTGGTGTGAAATACCCCAAATCTGAGAGTAGCTGTGTCTGTGTGAGAGTTAGGCATGTCACCATGCCAAAGGAGCGAAAGCATGGTGTCAGCTAAATGTGCTGTGGCAGATACTTCACTCTTTCTTGACAGGCATTACAACAGAAAAACTCCAGGCAATGAAGGTATTGGACACAGGAAATGCAGATGCTGAGCATATGTAAAGCAAAAAAAACAGTGTAAAGGGTGTTATTTTTACAGGTGACAACTACATGATAGTTTGACACCTTTTTACCCTTCATAGTCTGTTACATACTTTTCTCCTTTAAATTCCTGTTACAGTTTCATCAGTGAACCAAAATGCTGCAAACAAAACATTACAGGAATAAATCAATTTACCCTAAAATCGCCTCAGCTGAGAAATTCTTTCTATCCACACTATATACACAAGGGAATTGAGAGCATAAAGATTAAGAATCTCAAAATAACACTGATAGCAGAAGTAAGAAATGAACCTTGATTTTAAGTCACCCTGTTGTGTCATGATTACTGAATCATCCTACTCTCCCCCTAACAAATCTGAATGCTGATAAGGGATCAGGGGACTGTTAGATCTCTTTTTTTTAAAAAAAAGTAAATAAAATAAGAAGCTCATTCTTCACTCCCTGTTCAATATATTATAGTCTTAACTTCACATTGCACAGTTCATGTAGCAAATAAAAAACCCCAAACCCACAAGGCAATGGAAATCAGTCTGGACCATTACTGTATATTAAACCTATTAGTGAAATCACTCCCCATGAAAGCAAGAGGATGACGATTCTAACCAAACTAGAAAATGTGTGTGCAGTGGGTACAATGCAAAGCTCAGATTGCAGAAGGATGATGGCATGATCTCATTTTCACTCAGAGTTACTGATGTAAGGCTGCAGTGTTCAGTGGAGAGCTCTTGGTTTAATACTCCCAGTCAATCAAAACAGAGTTCCAGTTGCTAATAACATCAGTGCTCAGAATTGCTTTTAAGCTGTTTATGAGCCTGCAGGGCATCAGCAAAAAGGTTTATTTTGGGTTGTAAAAATAAGCATATTTCCATGCAGGCTTATAGAATTTTAAAAACAAAATACTAGAGCAAAACTTCAGTTGGAACAGGTTGTTCATTCATTTCAGTAGAGCTGCCTCTTCATATTTACATGTTTTCAATTGACCCTGTCAGCAATGTTGGCAACTATTGCTTTTAAAAGACAAGCACCTCAACCTGACTTTATATTAAAAAGAGCCCTACCCTTCCCAACCCCTAACACCTCAACAATAAAATAGCAAACTATCAAAATACAAAGAAACCAAAATTTTCTACACAACCCCCAAACCCCATAATATAGACAAAATACTAGTGTAAAGCAGAATAGTTGATGTTAAATTAAATATTTTGTGAGTACATTTTTAGGTCATGTATATTGGTAATTATCCTTCCATGACAATTGTGGAAAGAGGGGGACAAGGAAGACTGGCAGACAAAAATAAATTTGAATTCATCTGATGCATAAACGAGTTAAGGTAAGCTTCCTATTTAAGGGAAAATGCTCTCCCTCTGAGGGCATCACACCCTGCAGATTGTTTTTTAAAAGTCTGTGTCCCATTTTTCAGTCATACCCATTCTAGCATAAATTTAGAATTGACCAGACACAAACAAAATCCTGTTTTTCTCTGTCACATCCAAAGCCCATAAGAAATGTAATAGTCTCATTCTGGGAAGGATAAGCTTCTAATTTTGCTGGCTTGGTAAAACTTCATTACACAAATGTCTTGCAGTACCACCTGAAGAGGCTTAGTCTGATCTTTTCACTACTGTAAGCCGGTTCTTAGTTAAGTTGCACAAAAGCTTAAGAGATCATGGCTCAGATACTTTAAATTGACCATAACAGGCAACAGGTGACATTCAATATGCCTAGGAAAGCAAAAATCCTTAATGGAACTTCTACTAAATATTATTTTGTCTATTTTCCTCTTTGATCTTCCAGATCTCTTCTGGCCCCAGACTTACATGAAAGGGCACTACTTTAAAAAAATTTAAAAAAAAAAAAAAAAAAATCCTCTGACAGCTGAGAGCCTCTGGTCCATTCCAGAACTGCATGGCCAGTGAGCTTGTCTTGCCCAACCTACATGTTCTCTAGAAAGATATGTTGTAGTCCAAGGGTAAGGATGCTTTGGGGCTGGGAGAGGAATTTGAGATACCAAAGTCATTGTTTCTGTTGTTAATTACTGGGGGGATTTACATATTTTTTAAAAGATAGCAATTAAAAAAATAAAATTACTATGATAAATTTAAAACAAATGGATTAATAAATAATTCATTAGCGTATGGATGGTGTAAAAGCATACTTGCACTTAAAGCAGATTAACTACTATCTGAAATAAATTATTACAAAAAAATGTAAATGAGTTTTCCACTGCAAAAATATTTTATTCACGTTGTTTGATATTTATAGCTGTGTTCAATGCAGAGCAATAAATATCTTTATGAAAACAAAGGAATCAAGATTAATTCCATGCTGCTTAAGTGGACTTTAGGCTGTCTTCTAGACATATATGCAATTTTTAAAAAAGCACTTCTCTCTGAAAAAAGAAAAAGTAAACTTGACAGGTGAAGATAAATGTCTTCATTTTCAGTTTTTCACAGGAACCTTGTCTTTGTGATGCCTAGAGATAGTCTGCTAGATATAAAACTAAACAAGTTCCTGAAATTGGCTGTAAGGCATAAAGTTTTACAATATTGGATATATGTTTTTTTCAAGAGATATAAAGGCCCCCAAAACCAAAATAAAACTCCCACGAAGACAAAGAGGATTTCTACTCTGAAGATTACTCTTTCCTCCAATCCAAATTCCACTAGCTTAAAAGAAAATGTGATTTCTAAAGATGTCCATGTCTTCCATAAAACATGACCAAATTATCAGGCAATGAAACCAAAATTTTCATAATTTTCTTTTAACAGATAATAAAATAAAGACATGGGTTACTTTTATTGATCTCAGATATCTCACTTCACCCAGAAAAACACACATCCATTTTACATTTCCTTCTCTCTTTTCTAGAACTTCAGCATCTGAAGCTTCCCCTTCTTCCCAGTTCAGAGCCAGGGGCAAGTGTCCTTTCAGCCAAATGATCTTGTGCAAGGCTATGTATGCAATCAGGTCAACGTGGATGTTCAGTAAAAGCTCTGTCAGAAACCCCTCATCGCAGAGTGAGGGTCCTTTAGTCACTGGGCTCTCCAATACTGCCACAAACTGATCTCTCTTTATATCTGTGACTGTTTCTCTCAGCTTCCCTATGAGAACCTGCACCTCACTTCCCCAAAATTTAAACTGAATTTGTTGTAGCAGGCCCAGATATGAGCCAGTCCACTCCAGCACACCTCAAAACTCAAACCCTTGTCTTTCATCATCACCTACAATTAATTCCATGCAGGATGATATCTCAAGTGTAATAAAAACGCCCAAACCTGTTGAGACCTCATTATATAATGATAGTAAGGATTTTCAGTAGCATTCAAGAGACATACCTTCAGGAAACAGATTCAATGCTTGGTTTATACATGAAATTTCTATTTCTCTTCAAATTTTCTTTCATGGTCCCATGGCATATTTGGCTAATTCCTGAAAATGTAAGTTAAGCTTTGCACCTCCCATGTTTCCAGGGTTCCTTCGTCATGATTGACTGAAAACACAGCTTGTAGAACAAATTTCTGGCCATAATAAATCTGAAATGAGGTTTACTTGGTGCTATAATGTATATTTTCAATATAAGTTTTGACATAAATTATAGCATTATTTCATGCGTATAAAAGCGTGTTTTGTTTTCTTTTGATGGTTTATTTAATTTTTTAATATAGTCAAGTATTTGACCCTACACACAAAGATTCTGTTAGACTGCATGAGGGCTCACACAGAATCAAAATAATTTTTGTCCCTTTCAGACTGTAGTCAAATAGATACTTTAAGAACACATGCAAGGCTTCAGGGGAATTAAACAAGTTTATGGAAATCATCTTACCCTGAACAGGTTCTTGCCATCTGAGTTCAGAAGTGGGGAGTTCATGGAAATTCAATAAGGGAAGAAAACCCATGACTCTCAGAAACAGAAGAACCTACCTTTAGCCAAGAGAGCAGATTTAGCCCATCTCCTTTCCCAAAAGGACAGTAAAGTAAGAGGATATTTGTTATAATGGAGAGACAAGAACTTTTAGCCTTTCTGCCTACTGCCCCACCTTCAGTTTGTGCTCTTGGCTCAAGAGCTGGACTTTGAATAAACTCCTTGAAATTAAAACTTCTGCTATCCCTAATTGTATTCAAAATATATAGGAAGTTTCTGCGTCTGGACTGAATACCTTTGCCTTTGAAAGAATAATAAAGAAAAGCTTTTTTCATGAATGGTGTTCTATTTTGAACCATAGTACAAAAACTCATTGACATTTGCCTCTGTTCTGTGTCAAGAATGTGTGGCTTGTGGTGTTGGTGGCAGAAGAAATGGCATCTTTAGGGCTGAGTGGAAACCTAAAATCTCTGTCAAAGCCTTCATAAGAGAGCACCCTGTGACAATAGGTGAAGATATTAACAGGACCAATGGCATTGTACAAAAAAGACACGCCTCCAACTCTCAAGCATGAAATAAATTAATGTATACACTACACTATAGAATGGAAAACTACCATTAAACTGTAAAGCAAAACAAAAAGCCTCTTACGATACCATTCGACGAAACTAGAAACTCACTGTACCACTGAAATTATCTAGTCACCATTTCTTAATATAATATCTGAGAAAGTTACTTCCTAATTCTTCTGCTCAACCTTAATACCCTTAACAAGAGTTTCTTTTGGATAAAAAGATGATTGAACTGAAAGTATCTTTCCCAAAACCATCTGACCCTGACCTAAAGAAGTGCCAAGAATTTAGAAGTGCCAAGTTACCCACAGACTTCTGCGTTCTACTTGCCCTCACTATTGAGAAATTATGCTGCATTCCCAGACTGAAGTTTCCTTCACTGCTCCAGGCATTCTTAATATAATTTTATCTTTTCAGCTGCAAATAAGCTTGTGAAGAACAATATGGAAGGAGTTAGTATAGGCATATTTCCTTCACTTGTCTTCGAGGGCATTTCTGCACCGCAAAAATAATCGTGGTGACACTACACACATTTCCATACACTTGCCAGATAGGACTCTGCAAAATATCTTTGTCTATTTATTTGGTTTCAGCAACAATCAAAATTATTTCAGCATTTTTTCAGAAATCCAAATATCTGTTAAGTATCAAGAGAGGTGTCCTAAAAACCTACATAATGCCAGATTTTATTTTTCTGTGAAGAAACAAAGCATTCTATATTAATGTGCATCAACATCAGAATCCCAGGGACTTTGCATATACATTAATTGAACAGTCATCTGTTAAATATTGACTGTAATCAAATCCCCTACTTCCAGACCTAGAGTTGTCAAAATTTTCCTCTCCATCCTAGGACACCAATTTTAGCACACATCAGTTGTTACTGCTCTTGGATACAGACACACAAGAGAAAAGGCAAATTGTACTGTAACTCTACAGCAAAACCCCCCAAAATTTGCGATGGAAACAGGTTTTATCAATGGCCTAGGATAAGGCAGTAATAAGTGCTAGTCATGCCTCTCCTTCCCAAATCTGTAGAGTGTTTGAATCATGCCTAGTTTTATACACCAACAAAAAAGAAAGATATTTGCCTTTTCTGCTCTCTAAGAAACAAAAGCACAACACCCTCCCCCCCAAAAAAATTAAAAAGGAAAGAAAAAAGGGATTGAGGAAGAGTTTTATTGTGCAGATGTGAAGGCTGACTTCAGTTGTCACATCTACATAGTTCCTTTGGAAGTGATACCTTCTAAGCTTTGATAACCTCCTTTAATTAAAGTTTCCCTTGAAGCCTATAAATAAATACCATTGAATGAAGCTGTGTAAACTCCTCTGGGGATTCTGTTGGGGAATAGACATTACAATCAAAATGTTAAACCAGTCTCATGAAGCAGAAATAGGGCTTCCTAACTTATGTATAACTTACTTTATATTTCCTGTTCAGGCTATGAAAAAACTTGTTTGTTGCTTTTTTTCTTTTAAGCAAAACAAGAAAAGGAAATTATCACCTAGATATTCTTCAAACCACATGCATGATGCAGGGCACAGTGAAAAAGCTCGGTGATCAAACAACATGCTACGAGCCCAGAAAAAATGTCAAAAATACATGAGCCACACTCTTCTGAGTTACAGAAGGTATTTCTCTGGTTGGAGTTTGTTGTTTTGAATGTTACTATTTCTGGCAATCTTTTCTATGAATATTGTTCCCCCAAGTGTTATTTCTTATGTTTTTATTTTCTCCCAGAAGCTTAATTAAAACACAAAACCAAAGAAAAGAAAATCCTTAATATTTTGAAACATTTTTTTCCTCACTTCAAGGAAATCTGAAGACAGGGTTCATTCATAGTCACACGTAGTAGACATTTGTTGCAGTTACCACAATTAACTTATTTTCTGCCTTTAATTTCCACAAATAGGTGGCATTATGGCTAAACAGATCTGGTTTGGATAAAAACTGAAAATTAATCTGTACAATACATTTTTTTCTCTCCAAATTGAGGGCTTGGTTTCAATAGACAGCAAACAACATTTTCTGAACTTTAACATAACTGTTCAGTAAGTCTTGTAGCTCTACCAGCACTTAGCCTTGTTCTCATATCCATTGTTCTGTGCAGTTAAAAATGTTCCTGCCTTACACTGCAAACTTGAGATAATAACAACATTTGTGATAGGAATATACATCAGAGGAAGTGGAATGCAGCTGAGCCCCTGAAGTCCACTAATCAAAGTGACAACATGCCCATAACAGCAACACGGCATCGCTGCCACCGGCTGAGAACACGATAATGAGGCACTGGGTGTCCCATAACCCAGAAAAACCAAAATACTTCAGAGACGTGTAAAAACCCAGCTTTACAGAAAGAAACTCTTGTAGCTCAGATTGAGCAACAACAGCCTTGCACATGCCATTACTGCTTGCACCAAAATGCTGCTTGCTGCAGTATTTCCAAGCAGGGAGCAGAACCTGGCTCAGAGTAAGTCTCTCTGAGCATCCCACATTCAGGCAGCAGTTTCACCACTCCCTAGAGGGCTAAAAAGCTATTCTCTACCTATTTCTCATCAATGCACAAATGTAGAAAGAGAGAATATTATTGTTGGGAAAAAAAAAAAAAAAAAAAAAAAAAAGGAGGGGGAAAGGGACTAGGATTAAAACTATGCCTAAATGGACAAGAGCCTGTTCCCTTTAAAAACTTAAAGCACCTGCCCCCAGTCCATCTCTGCAGCAGAAAAGGAATTGTTTAAGCAAACCTGACTGAAGACTTACCCAATGGAGAGGCTAACAACTTACAAGCAAACAAAAAAATCCCCCACCAACAGTGTTTAAAGCATTGTTACTTGGAGATGAAGGCAGGTATTAAAAGCAAACAAACCAAATATTTCAATTTTGAAGCTTTAAAGTTTTTCCTGAAAGAGGATATTTTTTTTTTTTCTCTCAGTGGGTGTCCAGAAGGATCTGGCAAGTGTCCACCTGTTGTGAGAGCTGGTTGCACTCAACTCTGTGCTTAGAAAAAACACTACAAAAAGAGAGAACTGGCAATTGAGATAACTGCCTCTATTTGCCTGTGCTTCATATTTTTAGAATTTCCTCTCTTCCCCTACTCAATCTTGAAGAGTCTTACAGAAACGAACATCACACAGGGCATTTATGTTGTCCAATTCTACACAGCATGGTATCTTCAGACACCACATGTAAACATCTTTAAATGGTTAAATGTCTCACCTGATCATTGATTACTCTGTTGTAGATATTTCACCTGCATAAATATTTTGCAAAACCTACAAATAATGTAAATAATTTATGAGGAAAAAAGAAACATCTCTCAGAATTTAATGCTTATTGTTGGGGTTGTGTTTGTCAAAATACTGCTGTTTCTTTTATTTCAGCATTCTAGTGCACTGTCTAAGTCTAACCTGGAATAGAAAAAGTATCAGTATGATCATAAATAGCCAAGGAATAATATTCTAAACAATACTATCCTGCCTGTAAAGAATTGCTTCCTGGGCAGTATCATCCTTGCAGAATCATTCTCAAGTGTTGCCTCTCACTATTTTATTTTTGTGACTGGTAGCAGCACACACACCAGAGCTGTCTGCCAGCAGAATCTCACAAGCGCATACACACACATCCAGATGCTGCAGATATATCTAAGAAGCAAATTCAACCAAATCCATGCACAGGCAAACTAAACTTACAGGGAACTTTTTTTAGGATTCAGTTTGCTCTCATTTTTTTCTGATGTCAATTGCATCAACTTCCAATTGTCTTTTGCTCCGAATAGAGCTGGTACAACAGAGAAGGAATTTTGCCTGATTTAGCTATGGATGAGAGAGAAATAGGCTTCTGACACTGAAAGTATTTTAAATAGTGTAAATGTGCAAATGTTTCTAGTGGATTTGTGAGCTCTGCCCCACAGTTTTCACAATTAATTGTGAGACCCACCCACACTGGGGGCACAGCTACAGCTGACCAGCACTGCCTGGCAATCCCATCCCATTACCCTGAGGGTGCCACTTTCAGCTCTGCCACCAGGTATTTTCATCCACTTACATTAATAGGGGGAAACTAGATTTACCAGTGGATTTTATAGCTTGATTTACAATGTTACTCTGGGAGAAAAAGCTGAAAATTTGCACAAACTGTTAGCAGAGTGTTAATTGCAATACATTACAATAAGCTTATTAAATAGAAGTCTGTGATTGAAGGTGATTGCACAGCTTCTGTTGTCTAGGTAATTAACAACAGTGCATGGAGGGACCTGCTTGCAATACATTTTAAGATTTTAAATACTCACAAACTATTCCCCTTCTTCTTACCTGCCCAGACCTCATCAGTTGTTATTGCTGTTCTTTATTACTTGTTAAGCACCTTCCCTATGCTTGGCGCCTGCAGGATCCTTTCTAGCTGAGTGGAAACAGTATTTGAATTTTAAGGAGTGTAGAGGGGATTCTTTATTCAGGCTGTGGGAGACACAGAGCCTCTCATCTCCCAGCTCCTTCAGCACAGCTCTTTCTGCTTCATATCACCAGGCAGGGCATCCACCATGCATGGTCTGACCCCTACACTCCTGGAATGGGTGGAGGACCATACTGTGCTGGCTGCCCAAAAGCAACAGGACATCAAAAGCAGGCACAACCTCCCCTCTGGCCCAGCCAGGCCACAGCTGCAATGCTCTGTCCTTGTGAGTATGTCCTGGTGGGTGCAGCCTCACCAGGACAGATGAATTTGGAGTTTGGCAGATAGCTATCCCCAAAGGGATGTTCACCTCACATGCATTACAGTCCTACATATTCAGATTTTCTCTTTTCCACTGCATTACCAATATGGGTGACAAAAGACTTTTAATTGGCAAACTCAGTTTAAAAAACTCCCTTATTTTCATTCAGAGATTCACTGAATCACTTAGGTTAGGAAAGACCTCTGAGATAATCAAGTCCAGCCTTTGACGGAACACCACCGTGTCAACTAAACCATGGCACAGTCAGTCTTTCCTTAAACATCTCCAGGGATGGTGACTCCACCACCTCCCTGGGCAACCCATTCCAGGATTTAATCACCCCTTCTGTGAAGAAACTCCTCCTAATGTCCATCCTGAACCTCCCCTGGCACAGCTTGGGACCATTTCCTCTTCCTGTCACTTCTTATGTAGGAGAAGAAGCTGACCCTGATCCTCACCTTGCTACAACCTCCTTTCAATAAAGACATTAAGCAGGACTGCATTCCACACTGATCCCTGAGCATCACCACCAGTGGCTGGCTCCAACTGGAGGCAGAATCATTCCCCATCTTCCACCATCCAGCCAGTTCCTAACCCAGCAAAGGTCCCCCCTGTCCA
>VZSR01001854.1:6873528-6914148 GCA_013398615.1 Brachypodius melanocephalos
TATTTATAAACCCTGGGGTTTTTTTAAATTGTCTTTTATAGTCATGACCAGATTAAGTTCTAGCTGAGCATTCATCTTTCTAATTTTCTTTCTACATGATCTAAGGACATCTTTGTACATTTCCTCAGTTGCCTGCCCCTTTTTCCAAAGATGATACACTCTGGGTTTATTTTCCCTTAATTCCCATCCAAGCTCCCCGCTCAGCCAGGCCAGTCTTCTTCTCTATCAGATTGTCCTTCAGAAGATTTCAAATCTTTCTGATCTCTCAGCCATTTTTTCTGGACATATATATTTCAGCCCAAAAGTTTGTTAGCTTGAACAACTTCATTTTCCAAGAGAAGAAAGGTTTGTGGTCTTTCATAAACTCCAGGGCTCCTGGGGTGGTCTTTGGTCCAAGACAGAAATAGATTACTTAATTTGCTCAAATAAATAATCAAATGATCAGGCATTGCTATAGATTTTAGATTTGAATATACCACAAAAGGGCTATTTCAAAATTTTTTATTTCTATCTTTAAGTGATAGAGTTATATGGAAATATACTTGCAGAAAACCCATCTGAACAACCCTTTATTTTTAAAGTTGATTAAGGCGACATGTAAAAAGCTTTAGTTTTGAAGCAGGAATAGAACACTCCATCAGACAACACTGTAGGAACACAGCACCATTTTGTGGGCAATGCTGATCAGGAGAGTGGTGTTAGGGTCAGAGCCTTTGGTGAAGGAAGCAGTAGAAAAGATTCAGGCAGGCAGCAGAGGAGGGTTTCCTTAGCTTTAGAAAGAAGTATATTTGCTTCCCTTACTCAGAGGCAGAGCTCAGTTTCAGTGTAGGATTGTATTCTTGCATCCAAGGGTGAAAACTGATTCTAAGATGGCTCAAATAAATAACCTGCCTAGATGAGGTTTTTCCTTGCACAGGTGTTAATTGAAAAGGGGAAAAAAACGTCTGTCAAAAATCTAATCACTGCAAAGAGATGAATATCACAACAAATTAACTAGTACTTAACAAAGTACTCATTCTCTGACAGTCTGTCACACACCAGTACAGGATACACACTTGACTGCCATAGACTGAAAAATGCAAACCTGAAATTTTCCTTTGACACAAGAAATTCCCTAGGATTTTCACTCCTCCAAGTTTTTCAGCATAATGGAAAGGGAAGTAACAAATCTGTATTACAACTTCATTAGAAGATTAAACAACCTGCTTTGTCACAACCCAGGAACAATAGACCCATGCTGTTCCTATTTTTGTCATATGTTGATAAAGACACACAAATGTAAAACTAGCAAAAAAATTTAGGAGGGACAGAACATACTTTTATTTTTTTCAGAATACTCATCTTCAGAACCCTTCAAAGACTCTTTCATTTTCTCCATCATCTTCTGTTCCCTTTTAAAATGCCTGGTCTTCTTCCCTCCTCTAACATATGCCTCATCCTGGCCTTAGGAAAAGTCCTCAATAAACCCTCTAACCTGTCACACATCAGAGTTTGCACCCTCTTCCCCTTCCTTACCTCTTCCCTCTATAACCATTTCCCATTAAAAGAGCTGTTGTCAAACTGATGCTATTTATAGGGGTACCAGTTGTAGAGAAGGAGACAGCAGACAGCATTTCTGAGTTGTCTTTGGAGGAGATGCTGAGACTCTCACCTATCTCCTCTTTGCTAAATGACATCTCTGAGACTGTTCCCAGCCCTGGGCATAAAACAAAAGACATATTTCTTGTAGGTCTAGAGGGACAGTAGATTAGTTATTAAAAGTACTACTCAGTACATTTACCACATGCGGTTCAAAAATAGCTGCATCAAACACCTGACATTTGTGACTGCTACCCTGAGACATACTTCTTGCAAATGGCTTTTCATATAGGATTTTATCAATGCCTTCTTTTCCAAAAAAAAGTTTCAAGTCTCTCACATAGGATTCTGAGAGTAGGCACTATCTACACGTAGCTATTTGTCTGTGGCCTCAAGATCCCCTCCAAATGCCCTTGAGCAAACAATGACACCTAAACTCCATGAAATTTTGGATTGAAATTCCAGAGAACCTACAGGGTTCTCCATAAAACTTCAGTATATTGAACATCAGAATAAAGTTCATCTGTCTCCAACTGGAATGTTTTCAAGTTGTGTCCTATCTCTACACATTGCATTTTTATTATCTTTTTTTTTTTCCTTGTAGTTTGACGTATTACGTGGCTTCTTTTTCTGGAAAGGATTGGCACCAACAATCAAGTATGACAACTGTCCCATTGTTCCTGCTGTCATAGGCATTCTGCTATTACTGTACATACCCTGCCCTTTAATGCAAAACCTTCCTGAATCTTTCATGCATCTTTCAGTGCAGTTCAATAAAATCATCTCTGAACAGAGAGTGTGAAACAAGTTCTGCAATGTTTTGCTTCTCTACATTGACACAAGTTGCTCATAGGCCTCAGTTGTTATAAATCTTATGTTCAATTTATTTCTGTCTGAAGATCAGTGCAGCCATATGGCTTCCATTAATTATATCATCCAGAAAACAAAGCATATACCCCCATACTTGCTCTGTCTCCATGTACCCAGTTGAGTTAAAGGATTTCAGCAACCCATACACTTTAGCAATCTTGGCTTCATGTATAAAACAGATCCCAGAAATTCCTCCTCTCCTTTTTTAGCACCGGAACAAACTGCAATGCTAGGGCTTATTTGCTTCTCTGTTTGTAAAAACAATACTACTACACAATGGTCTGCTTTAAAAAACATGGAGCTCTGTCTCTACATTGCTGTGTAAGTTAGATTGTAAGCATATCTGTATTTGAAGACAATAAACAAAGAACAAAGCAACAGCACGTGAAATGAAACAACATATCTGGCCCAAGTGCTAACCTGAATAGCATTAATGCCAGCAATACATCAGAAAACATTCAAAAGCAGTTTGTTGTCGCTCAAGTGTCACTGTTCTATTGTGGCAAGGATCAATAAGTCTCCAAATGGCTTGACAGCTGCACAGAAGAGACAAGCATGGGAGTTAGTTTCACTTGAAAGAAGACCACAGAAGATTAATTTGCACCAGGGACTGCTGTGCACCTTCACGTTTCAGAACAAGTGCCTGAACACAGAGTAGAGAGCAGAAAAGTATTCCCCTACAACAGAGAATAGGAATTTCATCAAGATAGATAAACTTCCTGACCTACAGCCAATGTTACTTGTCTGAGAGGTAACACATGCATCAATTAAACATGTTGAGGCACTATTTCAGATGGCAGCTGTGATGCCAGTACACAAACTACCTGGGTAATTTCCTTAGTCCTTCATTAGGATCTCTCTTGTGATTAGCAAAAAGTGTTCATTGTGTCTAGCTGGGGGTCTCAGATGCAAAGTTACAGATCTAGAATGCGATTAGCTAGCTTGGAAATGACTTCCTTATAGTTAATTTCTTCACCTAAGGGATTTTTGAGGGGCTTTTTTGAGGTTTTAAAGCAAAAATAAAGTATGAAAAATTTTACAAGTTTAGGGTATTTGTCCCCAAGCAAATCCAAAAACAAACAAAAAACCCCCTAAACACCAAACTTTTGACAAACAAGTAAGCATTCAGCTTACAAAGGACATAAAGGGCAAAAATCAAGCCATAATACTTTATTTACCTTGGTCCAAACTAGGCGGTAATTTCAAGACGTTATTTCAACTCTTTATCCCTGAAGATATATCACTTTTATCAGGTGAAGAATTTAGCTATGTAATAGCTAAATTATGGGTAGACACATTAAAATTTGCAAAGCTGATATCTGTTGATTTTTTTTGCCTGTAATTGTCAGCATTTCACAGCAGAAATCTTCCTTCTCTCTCTGTGTGCCACTAAATGGATGTTCAGCCATTGTGTTCTAAAAATCTGCTCTCAGTAAGAATACCAGAACAATTCTCACAAAGCAGCGAGTCCATGGAGAAAGGATCCAATTCTCTGTGTTCAGCCTTCCAGCTTCCCCACTGTCTTCCACGAGATTTCTGGCCCCATCACCTCAGTCCTTCCAGCTACTGGACCAGTTAGAAACATCTAACAACCATCCCTACTTGAGCATGGAAGGGAGTTACAGGCTGCTTTCAAATTCCAGAGAATGAAAGTACTACCAGTCCTTCCAACACAAAGTACTGGACAATAACTGAGCCCTCAAACATCTCACCTTCAATTTCTGCACACAGCAAACTTCCTCAGGACCCTTCTCTGTTTCTTTCAGGACTTGACAGGAGCTCTAAACAGGCTCCACATAACACAGTGCACAAACACAAAGTGTGTATGGGGTCCAAAAGAAGCAGTTTTACTGTAACCAAGACTTGTGCTATAGCAGCACTGAGTGTGAATAATGCACTCGATTCCACAGCATCTCTGGGCAATGACTCTCTAGTGGGGAGAGAAAGAGTAGAAACTGCTGGGTTTCACCTTTACTGTAGATTAAATTTGTGACAAAATAGATGCTTTATGGCTGCTTGTGTATTGTGCACATGGAAGAGATTATGTGGGCATCACAGCAGTGCAGAATTCCCTGTGATTGCAGAGGACTGCGTGGGGACTGATACAAATGTGGTGGTGAAAGGGTCTGCCCATAACTATCAGTATAAACAAGCCAAAGAAATAAAAGAATCCATGTGTTTGACAAGTTTTAATTTGTCATGGATGGGTGGAACCAGTGTGGTGGAGAACACAGACAGTAGCTGATTTATCCGTGGAAGATTAATGAGACCTACAGAAACACTTGGTTCAAGGGAAAAAAAAAACCTCATGAAAAGTGCTGGTGTCACCATTCCCTGCACTGGCAGGTGCATACCATGCAGCACGTTGAATATAATACATAGGTATGCCTTGCTTAAAGAAGGAGAAAACAGTCCTTACAGATATTCCCTCTTCTACTGTGGTACAAGCAGTGACCACGACATTCTGGGAGAGAGAAACTGAACAAACCTGAAATTGGCAAAACGAAATATTTAAAATGTTTTAAATTTAGAAGATAAAAGTATATATTCCTCCTCGCCCTCCTCCAAGCCGAAGAGACTATTTTGAAATACTGGGTACACTGTGTCTTAGAAAATTAGGGTATTAATTTTGGATTCTAGATTTTCAAATTCTCTGGGTCAATTATTTAGAACAGTTTGTCAAGGTTTTCTCTTTAATGGAAAGATCAACACTACCAAAAAGTCCCACTAGAAGTAAAATGTATCAGAAAATATTAGTATGTATTCAGAAGTGCTAAAAATCACAAATTAAGAAGTTTAGAGAGAAATCTAGTTCTCTGAGCAGGCAAATAAGCCCCAGTTCCAACCCCTTTCCTAACTGTGACATTTTCATCTCTCTGGCAGAGAGCACTACATGCATCTGTTGTTACAAGTTAAAAAATATTACCTTCCAGGCAAAGCCATGTTCCTTTATTTTAACATATGGCCATCAGATTTCAGTTTTGGAAAATGTACAGGAATACAGTATATATTGTACTGTTGGGTAGTATTTTGGTGCTTCTTTAGAGTGTTAAATATTTGAGTAATGCAGATATCATCGTCTTTTGTGCATGTTTTCACAGCAGATTGTTTGCTATCAAACTCAAAATTTCCCAGAAGACAGTTGTCAAGTAGAGACACAAAACAATAAGTAAAAGGAAAATCTAGCAGACTTCAATGTGTACTCTGCTGTTTTTCATTACATATTGCATTTTACAGACCCACAGCCATGTGCATTGGTTAATTGACTCCTTCCTTTTGCATCTACCTAGCTTGTCCTGCCTGAATGCTTAAACAACAGGATACAGTGACATTTTCACTTGGAAGATTTTTTTTGTGTGTGTGTGAAGTGGTCCAAGTGGAGACCTGTAGCCCTTGCCCATATGCTTTGGACCTTGAAATTCCTTTACCAGGGAATTTTCTGTAAACAGGACAGATGTTTACATTCTTCTCTCAAGGAGGGACCTTCTCTTGATGTCCCTTTGGTTTGACTAATGTGATTGAAAGGATTTGCCTTTTCTTCACCAATCAGTTGGTCTGTGCAAAACTGTATAAAAGGAGAAGACACTCCTAAAATAAACGGAGTCAGATTCATGCAAACTTCAAAAGAGTTTGTATTGTTTGTGTTGTCCAAGAGCGACAGAGACCAGCAAGAGGAGCCTTTTCTCAGGGGTTGATATTGGGACCATCACTGTTCAGCCTCTCTGCTGGCAACATGGACAGTGGGACCTAGTGTTCCCTCAGCAAGTTTGCATATTGACACCAAGATGTGTGGTACAGTACAGCGCTGGAGGGAAGGGATGCCATCCCAGAGGGACCTTGGCAGGACCTCTGTGAACATCAGGAAATTCAACAAAGCCTAGGGTGAGGTTCCACACCTGGGTCTGGGTAATCCCAAACACAAATATAGCCTGGGTAGAGAATGGATCAAGAGCAGAAGAGAAGAAGAACTTCGGTGTTGACAAGAAGCTCAGTGTGACCTGGCAATGTTATTCTCACAGTCCAGAAAGTCAAGGGTATCTTGAGCTGCAGCAAAAGCAGCATGGCCAGCAAGAAAAGGGAGGTGATTCTGACCCTCGGCTCTACTCCTACCTGGAGGATTGCATCCAGCTCTGAGGCTCACAGCATAAGGACTTGATCCTGTTGGAGCAAATCCACAGGAGGGCCAAGAAGATTATCAGAGGGCTGGAGCACCTCTCCCTTGAAGCTGTGCTGAGAATAGGGACTGTTCAGACTGGAAAAGAAAAGGCTGTGGGAAGATCTTATAGCAGCCTTCCAGAATCTAAATTGAAGGAAAGCTGGGGAGCAACATTTGACAAGGGCATATAATGGAAGGATAAGGGGTAATGCCTTCAACCTGAAAGCACAGCTTTAGATTAGATATTAGGACGAAATCCTGCACCGTGAGGGTGGTGAAGCACAGGAACAGGTTGCTCAGAGAATGTGGATGTCCCATCTCTGGAAGTGTTCGAAGCCAGGATGGATGGGCTTCTGAGCACCTGGTTGAGTGAAAAGTGTCCCTGCCCCTAGAAGGAGGTTGGAGCTAGGTGATCTTTAAGGTCCCTTTTAACCTGAACCATTCTAGGATTCTGTGAAGAATTATCATTACATTGCCAAATAATTATCATGTACCTATCTGCTGCTACATCTTCAGATACTCTCCATAAGTTGACGCTCTTGCCCTGTACATGTGGTATCTGGTGTTCTGCTGTCTCTTGAAGGACTGTCCCCAACTCATACCTTGCAATCATCATCAATCCAGCTCTCTACTTACAAGATAAAAATTCCTCCAGATTCAGCCCCAAGGTGGACAAAGATTCAAGTCCTGTCTTAAATTACGTATCTATATTGTATGTATATTCTCTTATACTAGAAGATTAGCTAGACCTTTGATATAAAACTAGTAATGCCATATTCCAAACCTGCCCCTTTCCCAAAAGAGACTTAGTTCTCTCTCTTCTCTTTATTTGAAAAACAATAATATTAACATAACCATTCCATTAGAATAAAATCTCTTATTGGTGAAATATTGGTCAGTCTGTGGACACCCTATCCTTTGTAAAAGGCAAACACTGTTACACTCTGATCCCTAAGAAATGTGGCTTTTTCCCCCTCACTGGTGTACACAAAGCAGATGGAAATTAAAAAGGGGACACATTTAGATACAAAGTATATATCAGTGCCTCTTACAAGGACTTAATGATCAATTAATATTTTATGGCTTGGGACCATTTTCCAGCATGATTCACTTTTTAAATAGCTTGTATTTGCAAACAGAACTTTAAACATTAAACTGCCTCGTGCACATATTCTACTCCTTTGCTTCTTTCTATAGACCAAATATATTCTTTATTGGCTACAGACTGCAATTAAAGCCATACCTATAGCTAATTAGGCAGTTGCCACCGTTCCCTAAATGAATCCTTATCTGGAAGCTACTCTTCAGTAATTTTAGCTCTGCATACAAATGAACTGATTATATTCACTTTGGCCAAACTGTGTTCTGTCTACAACAGAGTTGTGAAGCACCTGCTTACACTTGGGCTACCAAGTGGGCCCTACTGTGCTTGTTTTTCTAATCTTGATCTAAATGGGTGACATACCACAGCATACAGCCAGACAATAAATGACATGAGTTATGTATCATAAAACTGGAGCCATGATGAGTACCAGTCTACCTGAAAAGGAGTAAAAAGTCTGCCACTTACGTGACGTCTCTTCGGGATCAAGCCTCAAATGACTTTGGGGGTTGCAGCCCTGGCTGCTGTTTAAACTTTTGTAACTGGCCTCTGAAGGCAAGAAAACAAATCCCAAGGGTATGACAGCTATATATTCCCTATGCTATCACCTAGAAATAGATCCTTTTCTAAAAGTATATAACCTTATTATTTTTCCTCTACTATGAGTCTCATTCTCTCCATGCTGGAGCCAGGTAACTGCAGGGGCTGCAGCAGATGCTGTTAGAGAGCAGGGAAAGATACACGTCCCTTTTATGGAAACTCATCAGGACTGTACAAACTGCTTAAAGAAGAATCAAACCCAGACTGTTTGCTGTTACACATCATCCTCCCTGGGCTACTGAAAAACTGCCACTCCTATGTATTTTCAAAAGGCGCATGACTGCCGAGGTGACATGTCATAGCTGAAAAGCTTATGGTATTCCTTTCATTTCTCTTTGAGGCATGCTGTACAATGCAGTAACCCCAACTGCAAAATACCATCACAGATCCCATACATTGATCAAGCATATAGTGTTACTGGGCTACTTACAATTGCAGCAGCCATGAAAAGGCTGAGAAACTGGGGGAGGGAAGAATATCCATATGTCTCTACTTTTTAGGTCACACATATGGTGGATTAGCTGTGTTTGGCATGTGAACTTTCAGCAGAAGGTTGCTTATTTCACACTTGCTGTTATGTTAAGCACAGTTTTTTCTTATGCCTACTGAAGAATTGTTTAAAAATCCTCCTCCTGATTAGACAGACAAGCTGAGACATATGAAACCAGAGAGCTTTTATAGAAATTTTGATATCAAGAGCACTCAGGTGGGCTGCACAAGCTAGGTACAAAGACAGAGAACAATGGCAAAGTCAGATCTCTCTTTAGAGCCACATAGAAAATCCTGGACTCAGCGAGTCAGCGATGAAACTCCTTTTAGCATCACTGATGCTTCAGATGTGTTTGTGCAAGGCCTAAGCTGATGTGTCCCCAGCACCCAACAGGGAATGCCCTACTGCTATTAGTAAACCCTGGCACAATTCTCCACAGAACACGGCAGTTAGCCAACACAATTATCTGGGGTAACAGAATAGGATGCCTCCAAAAACTGAAAAGCTGCCCACCACCCACATGACAACACAAAACACAGCTAGTTAGGCGTAGGACGTGCTTAATAATTCACATTTGGAATTAGCCAGTTCCAGCCATCTGTAAAGAACAAAAGAAACATCAAGTGCCACCAGGCAAAGGAAGACTTGATGCACGCTGTGTTCCGAAAAGTGAGCAACACAGCACTGCAGCTGGTGCTTCTGGGGCAAGGCTTAATGAATTCCTAACATGAGAGGTAACAGAAAGCTGGCTAGCTGTGTTAGATTTTATACCCACTGCACAGCTCTCTTAATCCACAGCTTGCCTGCTTTTTAGGAAGGAAGACCCTCCTGGGTTTCTGCCAACATCACTTCCCATGTGGGTACCTTTTGCTGTATCCAGGTCCTCCCAGGAAAGGAGAAGGGAAGAGAAGAAGGCAAGGTGAGAAGATTTGTAAGCCCTGAGCAAAGTGGTTGCTGCAAGGAGTTTTGTAGGCAAGAAATCATACCCAGCTCAAATTGGAACTAGTTTTTACAGTGTGCCCTATTCTACAGTCTAAAACAAAAGGAGCCAAAATGTTTTCATGTTCCTGACCCTGAAGGAACCATTTATAAGACCAATACAAATAAGAACAGCTTTGCTTCTTACTCCTATGGCATTCATATTAGAATGGGAACACATACCAGATTCATCTGTCTCACATACAGATGCCACATCCTCAAAAACAAATAGCAGCTGGCAGACAACCAGTGGACAAAGTGATATATACACTTAGACACATAAACCCAAACTTTTTGCAAAAAAATCTTATTTTCATATTGAAAAGCAACCGCTGTTACTATGGTGTACGAAAGCTTTAGATGACTTGCATCCTCCCTGCACAGGAAACCTTCCAATAAAACACTGACAGATGTGGCAGCAACCCTGTGTTCTCAAACAACGCCCCCAGCCACCACGTCTTACCAAAAACAACCACTTCACTATCACTGAGCACGTTTGGATGAATCACAGCAAAATGAAGAATTCCTTGCTCATAGGAGTTCCACACTTTAAATGAAACAAGCCAAGTGAAAGACAGTACCACTGAATCCCAAAAACAGTATGCAAGCATAAATCTTTGCCAAAGTCTTCAAAAGTGGGACAGGAAAGCTGTGGAGATCTTCAAAGAATGCATATTCACATATTTCAAAACTTTTTGTATAAAATATTAATAAAAACCCCAACTCAAACTATCAGAGAGGAAACACCCCATCACCCAGCAGCCCTGAGAAGCAGCATGCACCACCACTGCCTAGAAAAAAAAGGCATATGGCTCCTTTAGCTACAAGGAAAAAATTATAATCCAAGTAATTCTTTTTTTCTTCTAAGCTGCTCTTAAAAATATTATAACAAATATATTCTTTAAATCACAAGTGTTGCCAAATATTTTCAGAGGGGGAAAAAAAAAGATCAACAGAAAACTACTATATATTTTTTACCCTTATGAATAAATATACAGAACTACTTATTTTTCTGTAATGGTACAAATTATGTATACAGGAATCTTGTGGTGTCCACACATGCTCTTTCAAGCTTAGGAAAACATTCATGAAGAAAAGGTCAAAAGCATCTCATGCTTTACTTAAACTTCGCAGTCTTTCAGCCACTGTTCCTAACCTACAAAAGCGGTGCTACAACTACAAAAATTGAGAGGTTAAGATACTAAATTTAAAGGATTCTAACACACTGATGCAACAATTTTGAAAATTAGTCAAAGTAGACATAGACCAATGCAAAAGACACACAGGGTGCTATTTTTTGGGGATAACAAAAGGACCAGTGTGTCCCCTTGCGGGAGAGAGCCTGCCACCAAGGCAGGTGGGGAAAGGCAAGATCCCAGGGGTCTGGTCACCCACTTTGACAAGCTGTTAAGTGCCACTCAGAAGCAGAGTGACAGACCCACAAATGTTCTGCTGTTCGGTGCAGCATCCCTGTTTCTTCTTGCTCTATTGCAGCAAGGATACAGATCCTACAGACAGCACTGTGGGACCAGGCACACCCATAATCATTATCTGTGATGCAATGGGGATGTAAATGTAAGCCCTACTGAAGAAATAGAAATGTGTGGATGCAATAATGCTTCTCAGTTTAATTTTATATCCAAGTATCACTGACTGTGACAGCAAAGAATGAGTTTTTAGAGGCTGTAGTATAACATATTAAAACCAGAGCCACACGCTCCCATAAGTCTCAAGCATGAATTTGACTGCACCATCCCAAGCCTGAACTAGTCACATGAACTCTAACTCAGATTATATCCTTGAACAGAATTCTAAACATCATTGGGTATATTACTACTGCCATGCCTTTTTTTTTTTATGTCAAGGAAAACTCCCCACGTTTCTTAAACCAGAAAAAGTATGTAGTACAGAGCAATATGATCAAGTGAATGTAAACTTTTAATATATTCTTGTATGATGTAAAAGGTACAGAAAGCAAGTGTTGCAAGTACCCCAGTTTTAAATTAACTGGAGTACCCACCTGAAAATATTGTTACCCGAATTAAAAAGCAACAACATAATGCAACCTGTGATGTGATTAATAAAAAAGGTTGCCCGTCAAAGACAGCTAAAGAAAGACTAAAGCTGGACTTCTAGGACTGAATCAAATCATAGAATAATTTGGGTTGGAGTGGGTCTGTGAAAGTCATGCAGTCCAACCCTTCTGCAAAGAGCAGGGACATCTTTAAGTAGATCAGGTTGCTCAGAGCCTCATCCAACCTTGACCTTCAATGTTTTCTGGTTTGTGGCATCTACCACTTCTCTGGGTCACCTGATCCAGTGTCTCACTACCCTCAATGCCATAAAATCTCTTCAGTGTATCTAATCTAAACCAACCCTCTTTCACCATGAAGCCATTGCTCCTCATCCTCACACTACACCCCCTCGTAAAAAAAACCCCTCCAGCTCTTTTGTAGCCCCCTTTAGAAACTGGAAGGTCTCCTTGAAGCCTTCTCCTGTCCAGGCTGAGCAAACCCAGATTTCTCAGCCCTAAACTATCAGGGTTTTTTCCATATAGGTGTCTCATAGTTGGTGCTTCAAAAGTTTATATATTTGTAATAGTTTTTTTCTCATTTTTCAAGGGTATATTTCCAATAAACAGAAACAGCATTATTTACTTATAACTTCAGCAGCATAAAACACAGCTGAAATTTGTGAGCAATACATGGAGATAAAGGAGAACCAATGAGATTACTTTGATGAATTAATTTTAACTACAATATCTAAAAAAAAAAAAAATCAATTCTATAGATGGATTTATTAAACTTTCCTTGGAAAAAATCTGTGAGCAGCTAGGAGCAGTGCCAGAACACCAAATGTTACAGGCCACAGAGCTGGTCTAAATGGTCATTCATAAATCCCTGTTAAAATGACTAGTTTTTATCTAAGAGAAATCTTACCTAAATCACTGCTCAAATACATCTGACTTTAGCAAATTACTGCAAAATTAAATAGTTTTGTCAAAAATATGCTCTGCACTTTAGCCTTTGCTATTCACAAATCTCACATATCATAAAGAGAAATCATGTTAAACTTTAAATAATTAATAGAATTATCAAAATAGCACTTCATATACAACATTAGGAGCTGCACAGGGCAACTATAACAAGTTCTGTGTTAATTCTTAAACACAACTTTACAGACAGAAGCCATGATTGTCTTCTTTTCAGGTTTGCAAATCAGAAACTCCAGCAAGTTCTGCAGCTTCACAGGGATACAAAAGTCAAGCAGGATTCTGGCAACACATCTGGTATAAACAATCCATTGTAAATTAGTAATAGCTATTGTCTCTACATTTAAAAGCCCTCCTCAGGACATATATTTCTTCCTTAGTTAAACTGTACATTGACAAACATCTGAAACACCCACCTTGCATCAGGTAGAAGAAATATAAGTACGAGCTCCTTAGCTATAGGTGTTTGCATCTCACCAGTAAGGTACAGACCCCAAGGCGTTGAACTACAGCTTTTGGAAGCACATTTAGGTCTCATGTTAAATTCTGCAGGATCCTAAACAATAAGCTAGAGTTTCACACAATATGGAACCACCTATTGGACATTATCTATTACATTTCTAATATAAGCCTGTAAACACAAGGTATCTTTAAAACAACAGCTGGAGATTCTGGAGCAAACCCACATCATTTAGTACCATTTGCATTTATGGGCTGAGAAAAAACAAAGGTGAAAGGGGGTCTTTCTTCAGCCGTGTTTCTTTATTTGCTCAGCAGAAAGAGAAGCAGCCTTTATTTGGGCAATTTAGACTCTTTTATCCTCTTTGTCCAGTACCAGAGTTGCAGCAGCTAATAGGGCCAGTTTTCCTGAAGCTCTGGGGCTGATTTGATGTATCCCACCATGGATAAACCTGGCATATACCAGAACAGTGTAGTTTCTTCCCATCTGCAAAGTATTCTCCAGGAAACCTCCTCTCCTTGCTTACCCCAGCACCAGAGAGACGCTGCTGTGTCTCATAGGTGCTTGCTGCTGCAAAGGCCTTTCAGAGCTCTCCGAATCCTCCCTCCAGCCATCTCTAATCTGTGTGACAGGAACAGTCTGGCACCGAGAAAGATGAGGAGCCACTAAGCACAAAATCGCTTTGCACAAAACACCTCTCCCTAATCTGTTCTGAGCATTTGATCTGGTCTGCATCCATTTCTGCTCATCCTTTCATATTTTTTCAGTGCCCTACCAGCCTGTGGCATTTGAAGCGTACGTAGGCTTCTTACATAGATGCAAAGTCTGTAATTTGATGTGCACTTCTTCTGAATAATCAATATAAATTCAGTCACCTAAGAAACTTTCCTGAATATATCCTTCTAATTATACATCAGACTGCAATTCCATGCTACTCTGACACAACACTGACAACATAATCCTCTCCATGGCAGCATATGGTATAATTACAGATACTGAAAATATTAAGAGCAGTCAGTACTTAAGCAGATGCTTAAAAGCATACTGTACATCACAAGTATGTAAGTGATCCAGAAATAAAACATAATAAATTCCACAAGTGTGGAACTGAATATTACTACAAGATTAAATATTTCATACAACCACTCACTACAATGAGTGTCTGGAGTCATTCATCTGTCGTTCCTAACAAGGATAAATATTTCTTCACTGTTCAGGAAAGCAGCACTCTATGAATAATTGATTTTTAAATAATTGGTATGATGTCCAAGTTCATGTAATTAAATCTCCCTTTGTCAAGACGTACCACTAGTAAATGATTCCTAAAAGGGAATTAGAAAAGACAACAACATCAAAACTTAACCTCTTAAAATCAGTGAACTAGAATATTCTCCACCACTAGGCCAGAGAGACATATTGCTTACAGATTACCTCTTCCCTCATCCAGCCCTGACCATAAGTCTGTTAGAGTCCACATAAAAATTACGTGAAACAAAGGCAAACAGAAATGTTGTCATCTAAATTCTATCCCAACTGGAATCAGTGGCAAGGTTCCCAAGAACTTCAAAGTCAACAGGATCTGGCAGGGGTTAAGCATTCCAAATGGCATTCACACAACAGATGGACGTTTGCTGCAGTTCAAAGGCACAAGACATAGCCTGTGCCTTACTTATGCTAAAATCTTACCCCAGCATACATGTAATGGTGGAAAGGCCAGTACTTCTACAAGTGAGGGAGAGACCACTGAGAGCATCGTGCAAGCTACCATCCATCTGCTCCATAACTTTGGTGGAAGTCAGCTTACTTTGAGAAAAAAATAAAAAAGGATTGTAGCGGTCAGAGGATGCCTATGCTTGGCAGAAATCCAGCAGTTTACAGCAGATGCTGGGGAGCAGGGATGTATCCCCTCCATCTCACATTTCAGTTCACTTCAGTCAGGAATCTATATGGAATACTTAACACTACAGAAAGACACTCATGCTCACAGCCAATTCTTGCTTGGCCTTAGTTTGTCATTAAAAGATTGCTTTTGTTTTGTTGAGTTTAGAAGACTCATCTAATTCTACTAAAATCATCTATGGGGATTTACATATTATTAATGACAATTTGATGAACAAGTATGTTCACATCCAACTAAAATGGGGAACTCAGAAATTTTTTAAAATGCAATCAGTTCTTATTGGTCTCATTTACTCTCCTGGCATCTTTCTAATTTATTTTTCTAACTTTCCTGCATAATCTGAAAACATTGCTCGTTTCCTCAGTTTCCTTCAAATGGTTCTCATATGCAGTCATATCTATTCAAAACTGAAATATTAGGATATCACCAACCCGTAGAAAGCAATGCCATGGCATTCTTAGAAAAGCCACAAATTTCAACTCAAAGACAGGAAATCCTCTACCAAAGAGTAAGGGCTTTATAGGCTTAAAAGTGGGTTAAAAACACTCAGCTGAGGGCAAAAATATTATGCAAAAGGACCTGGTAAATTTTGAAAAAATACATTTGCATCAAATTCAGGCAGCTGAGTTTACCACAAGGCACAGGCAGAGCATTCAGGTCCTCGACTACACAGGCTACAGGCACAGAGGCATCCATGCTGGCTCCAGGCACAGCCAGCTTGGACTCGGAACCCACAGAACCAGGCTCACATGGCCAGTATCTGACTGGCTCAAGTAAGCATTAGCTCTCCAGCATCTCATCTCAGTTGCACTTTTACTGTGCATCTCTATAGCATGATTTGCCTGTGTTCTGTATTATCTACATTTGCTTTCCACAGCCACCAGTGTCACTGTCCTTCCCTGCTCTGTCTCCTTCCACCACAGATAATTGGGAGACTCTTGCATCAGTTGAGTGGCAAATTGCAAAAACTGTGGGGATGTGCTAGAAGAAAGCTCTGCACCATCTCCATGAAACAGAAATACTTAACTGAAATTCAGAACACCATTCAGTGAGCATAAATATGAACTTTAAGCGGTTCTTTGCTCCAATGCTCACAATCGGCTTTGCTGTATCCTCTTTTGCAAGTCTATTTTCATACTCCCAATGCATGGAAGCCAGTTCAAAGATACTTCAGGCTTACAGAGGGTAGCCCAAACTGCTTGCGAGGTACCATTCAACAGCTTCCCCAAAAAATAAGCCAAAAGGGTCCTTTTGTTCTGGATGACTCTGACTCAGAAATTACTTGGATTTACCCATCCCGATATCTCAATCTCTCTGAGCATGCACAGCTTGGAAGCAGAATGCTCTAAAACCAGGGAAATTATTAAAGGCTCTTTGGCAAACTGACAAATTCTATGCAACAAGTCTTGACAGCAAAACATTTCACCAACAATTTGACAATTACACTTTGGAATTGAGAACTAAGACAACTTCTCCTTCACAAAGAGGGACTCCAGACGTTTTCCTTATAACAGTGTATTCTAAAACATGAATTGAAGATTAGTGTTTACAGGTTTATCATGCAGTCATTTTCCTGTCCTTGTAGGTAAAGTATCCCTTAGACAAACAGTTCCAATTACATCTTTTTTTAAAATGTAATGAAATGATTGTTACTATAAAGTTCATGACCTTGTGCTTAATATAACATAGATCTAAGCCACCTTTTGTCCCACGAGCTGGATCCACACTAAAACAATAACAAGTGATGTGTTACAGCAGCTTAAAATGTCTTGTAACTCTGGCTGGTGGTGAAAGGCTGCAGTGAGAGAGCTCTCACATTTCCCCTGTATTTCGTGACTGTCCCTGCAAAGAGTCAAATGTAAGGCTGTATAGATAACATTTCTTGGCTTGACCATTGGACAAAAGCAAGCATGAAAGTACAAGCCCCACAATGTTTTTGCTTGTATTCATTTCAAATGGGAGTTTCTAACAAATCCAAAATTAACCAACACAGGTTTAAGCACTTAGAAAAATATAAAGGATGCACATAAATACAGAAGAAAGCACCCAACATTCCATTTTAGCCAATATCCTACTGCATATAGCATTTCCTTAGTCATAGTTAAAGTTAAACCTGTTACATCCCAGGAGAAATCTCACTGCCAGCACATCAGTCTTTCTAGAATGGCATAAAACTCAAGACAGAGTTGCTAATTTTGCTATTTTACATGCACTGGAACAGATGTGTGAATCAAAATCTTCAGTCTTTCAGACAATGTAAACACTTGCTTACTTCCTTGATAAATATCTCTGCTTTGTGTGACAGAGCTGCAGAACTGGAAAGCTATCTCATCCTTGCAGTCAGTAGACAGAAGACAGACAGGGATTCACATCTTTCAGGGATAAAACATGATTTCAGCTAATGTCTTATGCAGCTCAGAAGAAGGAAATGTTCTCGTAATCCTGACATAATTTCTGAAAACCAACAAACAACAAGAAACCCTCCTTCCACACTTCCAAATAGGAGTGTCCTGGAATTTTTCTGAGCCAAAACTGAAACACATTCAGTCTGACTTTAGAGGCAACACATAAGTATTCAGCAAATATTCAGACTCCTGAACTGACTTTGCATCTATCAAGTCAAATATAAGCAATATATCTTCTCTTCCCCTTTCCTCCAAGCATTGAGAGAGCAGGCAGCAGGGTATTCCACTTCTTTAAAGTTATGATATCACACAAAGTTAAAGTCTTGAAGTTCAGAGGTGAAGATGGAAATCACAGATCTACAAAGTCCACGATGCCATAATTGCACATTTAATGTTTGTTCATAGAAGCAACTGAAAGCTGAAGATTTGCAAGAGCAGAGGCATTAGCAAGCAGTCATGAAAATGGATTTTTTTACTGAGAAAAATAAGTGTGATACTGGGGTTTCAGCAGAGGAACTGAAGAAGAAATTTTCCCGGTTCCAGCCAGGACAAGGGTTCATTTTTACAGAACCCAGGAGAGGGAATGGCTAGGACAGAGGTTACTCTTATCACCTCACATCATTGTCTGGGGCAGTAGGAAGGGAATCTCTTCCAGGAAGAAGGTCTCTTTCCAGGTGGGTGTTGTGTGGCAGAGGAAGTGGTCAGGTATTGTCTGTTTTTGCAAGGGGGAAAAACACCTCTTTCACCTCTTGCACCCTCTGCCATTAGTATTGTTGCTGTTTCCCATCACTTAATGAAGAACAATTAAGTAAATTGTTCTTATCTCAACAATTGTGTTCTTAAACTTTTGTGCCTCCAATTCTCCTTTCTGTTTCTGCCACAGGGAAGGGGAAGGAGAGAGAGTGGTTTGGAGAGTCAGTGGGAGAACTTCATCAGGCAGGATCACTCCTAAACCACAAGACAAGTCAGAGGCAAAACTGAGCAAACCAATCTCCATCTCTTGGTGGTTAAACCAAGTTTTAAGGCTCAGAAGATAGTAAAGGTCAGAGTCTAAGGCTTTACAGAGATTCATACAGTACTTTTCCTATGTTAACTTCCTATCCTGTCCTCAGCAAGTGACTGTTGGAGTGCTGAAACTTCCACATATCTACTTAGCCTCCTTCACTTGGACAAAACCTCAGTCCCAGAACACCAGTTACAGTTGCAACACAACAAAGTAAGACATATTCTCCTATTCAATCCCTAATCTACAATTATTCAAGCATCAGATCATCATTCAATGAGAAACAGTTTTTGCATAATTAAAACTGAACCCTCTTATGCCCTTTAGTTCTTTCAAACTGCTCTGGGGAACTGGAAGATAATTAGTATGACCAATACCAAGATGAAAACAAGCTATAAAATTCATCTTTATACAAAGGCTTTAGCTCTTCTGTACATCACAGGCACATACAAGCTTCAAATAACAATGACAGTACAAGGTACATAACTGTAAAAATCAGTCTGCGTTAACAGGTTAGTACCATTTGGCCATGCTAGAGCATGCATTGTGTTGTACATGGGAGAAAAACAGGAAATTGTGTCTGCATTGAATGGCTTCTCTCTTCTTCAGATCCCAATATTTGACCTCATGCAGTCTCTGCTTGTTCCCTGAAGCATTTTGGTGGTCAAGTCCTCCTCCTTCAAATCCCACCCACAGTGGGAATGAAATGGGCAAATAGCAAACTCTCTGAACAGGAAAACGTTTTCACATGTATGAGGTGATCCTATAAGGGCCCTAAGGACTTCCTACTCCTCACAGAATATCATGAAACTAAAAAGACTTGTACCAATGAAGAAAACGACTCATTATACTGTTCTAGACTTTGTTTTATTTCTCCTGCTCCTTCTTATCATGCATGAGAAATGCTGGAACAGAGATTGTACTAACAAGGGCCAACACAGATCTACAAATAACTTAGGAAATTTGAAAAATTGAGGGCAGGGAAAGAAATAAAAGATCTTAATGACCTGAAAAAGGCCTTATGCTGTCAGTAGTCATGTAGAATCTACTGTCAGTAGATTCAGCATGACAGTGATCAGGAAAAATGCAGCTCTCTTCTCAACAGCAGTCAGACAGGTAGAAAAGAAATGCCAGAGTATTAGAGAAAAAGCAGCATTAATTAAAGCTAATGATAACACTGCCTTACAGTGGAGGAGAGCAATTCTACAGCAACATCCATCCCTTTGGGCTAAACTGAACAATCTGCAACTCTTGGCAATAATCACCTGCTTATGATGTGCTGTGTAAACTCTGCTTGGACAGGGAAAAATCACAGAGCTGGACAGAGAAGAAGAGAATTCCAGTGGAAACTTTCAGTGTTTCCTCCAATTCAGTAGAAATTTCAAGTCGAAAACTGATTCGTCTCACACGGAAACTATTTTTTCCTGAATTTCAGGTTAAAATAAATGCATAAACAAAAAATCTGGCTTCCACAGTTACTATGGATCTCATTCTGAAGCACCAGATTATTGTTTTGTGTGATGCCTGTGAAACTTCCTTCCACAAAATGAGAACTTATGGCACTAGAGAAACACACCCACCTCCCATTAGAACCAGAATTTTTTAGAATCATGGAAAGCCTGTACATAGGATAATTTTCAGATTATCTTCCATATAATCAGTATAAAAAAAGAGGTATTCCTTTTTCTGAACTACTTGCTTAACTTGGATCCACTTCCACTGAGTTGCTTGGCCAAAAGACATCTGCATAACAAGAGGAAGCTCTTCTCGGTGGAGGGACACCCTGCCCCTGGAAAATGTGACATGAAACACCGTGCCTGCTTCTCAGGATATGTGAAAGCCACATGGCACTTTAGGAACACTTAGAATGCTTCTGACCTTGGCCACTCCACCAAAAAGGCACGGCATCAGATGCAGCATGAAAAGAGTCCATGCAGCTGCATAGTTTGAACAGGTTGTCACCTTATTTATCCCTTGCAACAGAAAAACACATGCCCCTGCAGTCACAAAGAAAAGCTATTGTAATTGTCTCTGTATTGAGTTTCCTTACAGGGTTTTCCTGCCATGCACGGTAGGTGTGGCATGCCACCAGTGTGTTAGCCCTGGGGACAGAGCTGCAGTGATCACATTACAGCCACCCAGCATGGTACTCCACACTCAAGCCAAAAAAAGCCTTTTGAAGCAAGGTGTTGCACAGATTTGTCCACCAGTGGTTGCAAAACTATATTTCCTTAAAATCCCCTCATCCCTGCATTTGAATTGAAGGAACACTAAGTAATCTCCTCTCCAGGTAAGCAAGTACCTTCCCTGCAAGCAGCTCCATGTGCTTTGGCAGGTCACAGCTGCCCTATCCACAACTCCTGCATGCTCAGCCAGTCCTTCAGTCTACAAACACTTCTGCCTTCCAAAGGATTTAACTTCAGCCTTTAGAGCTGTACCCTTTCCCTTCAGTCTCATGCCTGGAAAAACCCTTCTTGCACTGCTTACACATCCTCTCTTCTCCCAGGCCTCCTGCCCTCAGGACTTGGTTAAAGCAATTCTGTAGGTCCATTTTAACTTGATGTGCCCTCCCTAAGTGAAGAAACAATATGGAAATAGGTATCAGACCCATCCAAAGCACAATCACCATTAGTTCTGGATTTACTGTGACTGGCTGGTTCAAGTGAGGCCAGCAGTCATGCAATTAGCATCCAAGGCACACAGCAGCAAGTGCATTATCATCACACAGAAATTGAGAATAGTCAGTGCAGCACCCTTCACTACTCTGAGGACTCAGGTTGGAGTGCTTCCTAAGGAAAAGTTGAATCCTGCTCCAAGGGCTCATGTAGCTGAAGTAAGCTGCTTCCACAGGCCTCAAAAGCTAAACCTCCTGGCAATCTCTGTAGTGCTCTCTAGGTCTGTCCAAAGTAATTAGAAAATTAGTGTAAGATGAACAGAGTAGTACATTGAAGCAGTTGTCATCAAAGACACATCTAGCTGCAGCTGGTGTATTTTACTTGAAACTACATTTTCCTGGTTCCCAAGGCATCAGTACCAAGCCACAGAAAGGAACCACCAGAGTCTTCCATTTCCATTAGAGGCTGAACCACACTTGGAAAGAAGTGGCTTTTGTACAGTGGTTTTTCCCTTCAATAATCTTGTTTGTATGCATGAAAACTGCTTTGTGAGCAATTATAAGCGAGGACAAGATGGGGACATTCAAATATCTTTTGGTGGGACCCCAATTCCCCCTAACTTTTTGCTCTGGGTTGGGAACCCCCAAGCCTTATCAGATGACAGATGTAGCAGACCACTGCTACATTTCTTTCAGAAACAGATGCTGGAAAAAGGCACTATTTTACTTTCTCTCTTTATCTTCAACTCACAAATCATAGGTTTCAGTGCTGTTTAGGTGTAAAAGTTCAGGCTACTGGAGATACCCAAACAGATAACAAACAAAGTGCTTATATACAGTGGGAACACAAAGATTTCATAGTGCATATAAGAAAGTAGCTCAAAAAAGCAGCATGGGTTTCTCCTCTCCTGGGAAAAACCAAGCCCATTCCTAGGATTGCCTTGTGTCAAGAACCCAGGGGCACTTGCTAGAAAACACAGAAGGATGAAGGAATTCAGTGTGTATCTCAAAGAGCTCAGCAACAGAAGCACATAGAGAGGAAGAGGAAAGGGACACAGGCATTCATAGTTGTGGCAATTTTCCTCCTGAGCAGATATTATACATGCTGAGGCTCTGCTTCTCGTGGAGTGGATGGATGTGTGTCCAGCAATGGGAAGTAGTGGATTAACTCCTCCTCTTGTTATGATTGTACACACAACTTTCACTTTCCCTATTAAACTGCCATTATCCTTATCCAGGAGTCTTCTGGCCCTCCTTCTATTTTCTCCCCATTCTGCAGGAGTGGAGAATGAGCAAGTGGCTGGGTGGCTGTTGATCCACATCAACCCCCCACACTTTGTATCATTTTGTGCAAACTAGAAGCACAAAGGCTGTAAACTGTACATGTTAAGGGCCAACAAGTTCCAACACTAAAGGTATTTTGAAAAAACCGACTCCCATCCTGAAAAATACATAATTTTGCTTTTTTCAATAATGTAACAAAAATCATTAGAGACAACAGCAGGCATAAAACTTAAAGTGTGTATAAATATATATACACACATATATATATATATGCTTGTGTGCATGCACATACATACATGAAATAAAGCAAAAGCACTAACTACTTTCCTGAGCAACTTGGCAGCAAACTTGCTCTCTCAAGCTAGATCTAGAGCTGAAAAAGCCAGTTGAAATCACTGGCTCTGTAGCTGCCCCATATCACTGACTGGTCCTTCTGCACAGGGCCCCATGGTGCTGTCAGGGTGGAGAGGATGAAGGGCTGGTGTCCTTGTAGGATGTTGTGAGGGCTGTGCAATCACTGCCTGCGTGTGGTGCTGCTGCAGTGCCTGCCCCAGCTGAGCCCCTCATCCCTTCTGTCCTGGTGCTGTCTCCATGTTCAGCCCTGCTCTGGCAGCTGCTGCCCCAAATCCCTGTGCATGCACACCAGTGTGTGTTTGCAAGACTGTGATACAGGGTCAGACCAGAATCCTCAGAGTCAAACACTGCTGAATTTTCAGTTTCACTGGGAACAGTTTGCATGGTTGTTTCCAAAACCAGTGATATTTACTTTAGCCCATGGTGTTTGCTAGTCTTTCTATCCAAATTACAAAAGCAAATATGGTCTATCATGCCAAAATTCAAATCTATTATTGGTAGGAATTGACTTATTATAGAAAAAACCCAACTGATTGAATTATAATCAGAATATGAAACTGATCTTTAAATTTTACTCAAATATGGTTAAAGGGTAACTAGAAATTCATCACTGCAGGAGGAGATGCAAATAGATTAATTCAGATCCATGTACTTTGTTAATCGACCATCCATCTGTTAGACATTATAGCATTATCCAATAAAGTCTTGACCACGTAGTACAAACAAACAAGACAATCATGTGTCTAATAATTAACATGCAGGGGAGGTTTTTTTGCATAAAATAATCCACATCATTTTATTAGCAGTGTTCCCCTAATGAAAGCAAGTTTTATCATAGACTGGACACTGTAAAATATTTTTAGGACATGAAAAGAGCACATAAAGGTCTTAAAGAGAAAAATAATATTAATCAGTACCTTCATTAGTTGCATGCAGATCATAGATCTTTCTGATGCTAATTGTTAAAAAGTGGGGCATAACCAACTCAGTTGTAAATTCCCCAGTGCAGACACACTTTTTTTTTACATTTGTTGTAGGATACAGAACTCATTAGTGGTAATGCCTCAACAATCAATTTCAAAAAAGAAATTCAAAAATGGTCTGGGAAAAAGCCCATCATTTTAATGCAAGAGTTACTATCCTTATTAAACACAACTCTTTAGAAATGGAGCAACTGTCGTAACACATTAAACAATAGAATCCTGATTCTCCTCCTCTCCCTCCAATCATCAAATACTGAGGAGAAGCTTTTGTTTAAATTGCTTAGTTACTGCCAAGTTGTTTACTGACCTCTTAAATTTTATGTTACAGCATGCTGCTGTGGTAAAACTGTGAGCACAGATGAAATAGCTGCCTTTAAAAGCTTCTCCCCACCCCCATCTGCCCCTCATTATATAAGGAGCACAATTCACCAGAAGACTACTAAATTCCACATTTTTAAGATGAGGAACAGCTGCAATGGGCTAGAAATGAATTATAATGAGGCACAATGCTGCACTTGAAGGGAAGTTTCCTTCAAGTACATCAACTTACCAATTACAGTTGCAGAAAACATTCAAGACAGATGTGAGAGCCAGGAACAAAGAGAAATCAAAGAAACCTCACTGACCCATTGGCATCTCTGCAGCATGGATAACCTGCACACTTAGAGGTAACAACACATAGGGCCAGAGTGTCAGAACAACCTTCTTCATAATGAAGACAGGAATGGTAGCTTTTATCACTGATGAAATCTGCCTCCTTTTCACATATGCCAGCAAATGCTAGGAACAACCATAATTCCCTTTGGTGGAGTGCCTACCTGCTGCCAAACCAGATTGACCCACATTGCTGTGTCTCAGAGCAGAATCATCTAGCTAGAAAATCATGAGTCATTACACCTAAACACTTGATGGTTATTACTATTCTTATGCCAAAACTCTTGGTGTGATCTGTACTTTGCATAGAGGAGGAAATAGTTAACACATTTGGGAGTGGACTTGGGCTCAGGCTAGTCAGCTTCACCTCAGTCCCGGAGAAGGTGACAGAGCAACTTATCTTGGAAACCATTTCCAAACAGACAAAGAGCATGAAAGCAGTCAGCCTATATTTATGCAGACAAAACTGTGCTGAGCATCTCATCACCTTCTGTGAGGAGACCAGTGTGGTAGATTTTGTTTAAGCCGTGCATGTTGTTTACCTTGACCTTAGTAAGGCTTTTGACACCAGCTCCTGTAACATCCCTAGACAAGTTGACAAGGTATGGATTAGGTCAGCAGGCAGTGTGGTAGATGGGAAACTGGTGGATCTGCCAGTCCCAGAGAGCTGTGATGAGTGGCACAAAGTCCAGCAGGAGGAATGTCACCAGTAATAACATACTAGTCGTAATGACTAACTAGTACCCCACAGGTTTACCCTGGAGCCAGTACAGCCAACGTCTTCAGTAACAACCTCAATAACAAAACGCAGTGTCCTCTCAGGAAGTCTGTGGACAGTACAAAACTGGGAGGAGTGTCTATGCCCCAGATGGTATTAATCTGTGCTATTCAGCAGGAATGTGCTGCCATTCAGCAGGGCCTGGACAGAGAGGAATCTAATTAACCTCAACAATGCAGGGTATAAATTCCTGTATCTGCAGAGGAATAACTCCAAGCACCAGTACATGCTAGAGATGAAGCATCTGAAAAGCAGCTTTGCAGAGGACAACTTTGAGGGGGGATGCTGAACCACAAGCCAGCAGTGTACCCTCACGGCAAACAACTCCAACAGCATCCTGTCCTGCTTTAAGGTGTGAGCAGGTCTGGCAACCTGCTCTTGCACACTTTGCTTGAGCAGGGGGATTGGAGCAAAAGATCTCAAGAGGGTTCTTCAGGCCTCAGCTCTTCTGAGAAGCTCTGTATGAGCAGAGATCTAACTAGCATTGGCATTAGTTTGCTGAGTTACTTTAAACGATATCATGAGCCAGACCTAGAGATTTTATTCAAGTCTCAGGGTCATATTGGGCAAATAAAGTGACTAAGAACAGCTTATTGGCTAAATTAAAGGCATCAAAGTTTGAAGCAAGTCATAAGGGTTACCTCCAATGAGTGCCACAATTCATATCACACTGAGGCTCTTTCATTGCTCACTTCTGGAATAAACAAGAGGGAATATCCAGTGTTTAATCTGTGGATCCACAACACCTCAGGAGCAAAATCAAGATTGATATATTCCATTCCAGAAGTGTTTTCAAATAATTTATTTCTAACAACAGAAAAATACTTCAGCATCAGCAGTATTTTGTTCTTTATAATATAGTGTTGTTTTGTTTTCTATTCTGCAGGCACCCAAGCTACAATTTGTCAAGAAGTTTGTACTAATACATTGTTATACTCCCTGAAATGGTTCAAAATTACTTTTCTGGAAATCGCAATATGGCAGTGCTAAGAAACCAATATTTTCCTCCTTGTTTGAGATGGAAACAAATACTTTGCTCATCGATGAGACTGTTGTTGAAGGTCTGTAAAACACCTGACACCACATGCCAGCTAGAAGGGAGGTAAGGAGCAAGATAAATCGCTATTGTGATTTGTAATCCCTCTGAACCCCAACCCAGGTCTTGTGCTCACAGCTGAAGGCAGACATCAGGCTGTTACTCTGGGGCTGGGCTCTTTAAGAAGAATAAGGAAGGAAAGTGGGTGGGCAAAAGGCAGACTTCCTACTTTTGTGTCTGTGTCAGAAGCACATGGTTGTTCTTTCACTGGACTGTTAAATATCAAGTTCACTAGAGAAGTAATTGATGGTTATGGTTATAAAGGAGTCAAAACTCTATGCAAAAATCATAGTCTGAAACCTCCTTTCTCTGCAGCTTATGTCAAACACCATATCTTCAAATTGTTGTTAGGACCACCTAATTATTTAAGAAATGATGGTGTGTCCAACTGACACAGAGCAGATGGCTCAGATCTCTGCAGGGGCAGCAATGCTGCACATCTGGCTAGAGCAGATACAGCTGCTGTAGGGGAGAAGAGGGAAGAGTGTGTAATGGCGGGGCTCTATAAATTCATCCAATAAAATAAATCAAGAATAAAATTACTTTCCTAGAGAACAACAGCATCCCACTCCACACAAAATCTGGCCTAAAAATGCATTAGGAAAAGGCAAAAGGTAGTGTGGAATTATTCAATTTACTAATGGAACACTGACTTGAGAAATTCAATTCAGGAGAATACTTTATTGGTTTCAGTAATACTTGCATTATTCCTTCACAAAACAGTAAGGGAATATAGCTTTAAAGCCTCCTGAAATGGAGATTATTAGTAAAATAAAGGTTCCCCTTGGAGAAATCCAGCAAGTATCTTGTTTCTCAATTATAAAAGCAGAAAGGGAACAGGAAAGCAAGAAAATCTAGGAGATAGCATTGAACACAACTGTGCAGCTTGCCCTAAGGAACTAAAGCATTGTAATAAAACATCTGTGGATCTGTAGATGCAGGATGAAAAAACCCAAAGTCTTAGAGACTTCAAATAATTAGCAGAGACTCACAATTGCTGGAGACATATTTTTAGTGAACCATGTTTTTTAGGAAGATGTTTAAATGAATAATGTGTATGCAGTGTTTGAAGATAAAGCAGGACTAAGTTCCTCATCTACATCCTCATCTTACTGCTTTGAAAAATCACATCATCTTTGTAGTAGAATTAATGGAAGAGAAAAACCTCACCAATAGAAGACCCTCAAACTAGCATTAGATTGTTTCCTCTCTCCAAAATGTCATAATCACATGCATTGCATTATGCAGAGTAATGGGCTAGAAATAACAAGTTGCTGCATGCTTGTGGTAAAGATGTGCTGTGTGCAAGTGCAGAACAGATCTTACAGAGAGAATAGACTTTAAACAGTGCAATGTGGAACAAATTCTAAGCTTAAACCAAAGCCGATAATGATTTATAATACCAGGTACAAAACATGATTGAAAACACCTGTTCTCTAGATCTCATCCTAGACAAGTATCAAAATTAGTATGGAACAGCAAAGAACATATCAATTGAGTCCTATGCTGAAACCAGAAAAAAAATCTATTACACTCTTAATTGTGCATATATGAATCTACAGTTACAGCTGACATTGATGTTATTTCATACATTGAGGCTTAACAGGGAGTACTGTGGGAAAACAGAATGTGAGGATTTTTTATACCTTTGATAGATTTTGTAGTTAAAACATGCTTTATTACAAGGCTGCAAATGGCCAGACAGGAACAGCTATTTCACAGTCTTAGAAGATTTAATAGCTATGTGCTAACACTTGTTACATTTATCTCAGAAGTTGCCCAGGAAATTTATTATTATAATGCCAGAAGGGAAGTGAGAAAAAGATTGCAATTGTTTTCTTGGTACTTCAAAATGGGAACAAAAATAGAAATGTGAACACTTATTGAGGCCCTGAAGTATACTCTCTAGCACCTGTTAAAAAAAACAAAACCAAAAGAAACAAAAAAATACCCATCCCTTTATTTCCAAATGCAACCTGCCCACATACTTGGTAAGAATTGCTGTCAACTAAGGTTGAAATGGATCTGCTTGTTTCTCCTTACGTCTTCTTTCAGGGTCTTATAGGAAAAATGTAATATATTTTAACACTTTCTCTCATGTTCCAAGCTGCTCATGTGGCAGAATGGGTGCAACTTAAATATTAAAAAAAAAAAATCTTGCTTTGTTGAGGCCTTTTAGTGGAAGGAAACTGGCAGTAGCTAGTTTGAGAAAGGCTCTAGACTGCCTTTTTGGGGTAAACGAGCTGGAAGCCTGCTCTCATATGAGGTCTCCTCTGCTTTAGGTCTGCTGATTGGCACTGAACCAGTCACTCACTGTTAAAACCTAAGCAATATATGAACCATGTGTTTAGACTTCAGAATCACAGGATGAACATTTTCAATAGATCAAGCCACTAGGAATGAGGCTAAGTTAGAGCCAGTTTGGAAATGTCCACTCATAATAATTTTTGTTTATACACCACAGAATTTAGACATCCTAATCACAGGGCCAGACCCCACAATATTTGATTTTGTACAAACATGAAACAAAGGCATCCTTAGAAGCTGAAAGAGATGTACATTTCCAGTTTTGGAGTATAAGGTGGCTCTAGGTTCTACAATGAGGCAGAGGTATCAATATTTGTCTTCCTCCTAGCAAAGCAATGTGAATCCATTTCTGTTCAGCAGAGACTGTCATCTAAGAAGCACTTCTAAAATGAAGGTTGTAAAATTAAAAACTGTTATGAGACCAGACCATACAACATAGAGGGATTTTTCCCACAACAACCTTTATGAACTAAAACTCTCACAAGTCACTAGGGTCACCAAGAGCTGGTACTGATGGAAAAGTCTTCCTTTACTTTAACAGTGTCATGCTGTATTTAATGTGGTGAGAGTTAGGTGCTAAATTCCCACTGCTTGGTACATACATTCTCAAGATATCACCTTTTCTTGCAAACTGACAAAAAAATTGAAAACTCCAGCTCCAAAGTGTTGGTCACAGGTCTTTTAAAGGAACAGAAAAACATTACAGCTTTTGTTTGTGCAGGTGTGGTTTTGACTCATGTAGGCAAGGACACATGCAGGTTGTGAAACTCCAGAGAACACCTTTTATCTGTACTGAAAGCAAAAAATACACATTTTGAGGGTTTCTGTGGCTCAAAACCCTACACGTATGTACAATGCTGCATTGGTCTTTAGAAGTTTGAAGGTGAGTGGTTTTGGTTTTCTGTCTCTTTTCTCCCTCATCCCACCAGGGGCTAGTGAGTGAGGGGCTGGGTGAAGCTTAGTTGACAGCTGGGATTAAATCACAGGAAGATTCTGGCAAGAACCTTGTAATTTTACTCTGTGAAAATCTGCATTTAACATTTTGAAACCTGTCATGCCTTGATTACAAGAAGCAAGTTTCAGATATCTATTTTAGTGAGGAGGCACCACCCTTGTTTGGAAGTTTTCATAGGTAGGTCCCATACGCCAATTATTCTTGAGGAGATAAAAAAAAACCCCTTGACAATAAATAGGAAGAAAGTGTTAAACAACAGTTATACCCCAATTTAGTAAGAAGTCTCTCATGGGGAGTCCCTCAGAAATGTCAGAGAGTACCCATGTATTTTCATGTACTACAAATAACCCAGACCTTATCTTTGACTTTGATAGTAAACCTACTTTTAGAATATATTTTTCATATTAATACTTAATGAAACATTTAGCAAGCAACTCGGATTGTTCTCAGCTGATGTATGGTTTATGAACACTAAATCCTTTTAAAAGTTAAATTACCTTTGATATCCAAACCAAAGAATAAGTCTTTTTTATATATCAAAATAGATATTTAATTAATAAATATTTAATATATGTGAAAAATAAGGATTTAAACTTATTTACATTTGTGAATCAATCAAAATAATCTGAGTAGCATGTAGTCTAATCATATAGCCTAATCAGCCTATACTGTCAGCAACAGTTGTCTCGTATTAGACAGTTAATCTTATAACCACAAGGTTGTGTGTAGAAATTTTACAATAAATATTCTGCCAAACATGCTGATTTTATAAAAGCTGAAATATTTCAGTAATGTTATGATACTTTGATCAACATCTTTAACATATTTAATCAATGGCAGTCAGGACAGAAAATAGCCCCTTTGACATGAACCAGTTTTGAACTGTCCAAAGGTTTGTTTTCCTTTGAGCACAAAATTATGTATTTCAAAATACCTAATGGTTTCATAAAACTCAACTAGAATCATCCACACTGCTCCTCCATAAAATGCCTGGAGACCTCATTTCAAATAGGTTTTCTATTACATCTCCTTAAACTCGTCACTTAAAAGTTTCAACAGTCAAAATATTTTACACCTGAAGTAGTTATCTTAGTTCCTTATCCTCATCTCTTTCAGTAAGAAATTATTACTTGTATTTTATAAAAGAATGACTCTATGGATTGGCTTCCTTTCTCTTTCATAGCTGCATTAGTTTTCACAATGTTCTTGCCTGAGGAGTGTCAGCACCTTTCCAGCAATTCAAAGGTAAGAAAATGTGTCCACAAGAGAGAAGCAGAGGATATTTTTTGTGGAGAAGCTGCTAAAGGACCAAAGAAAGAAGCTCACATGGTCAGACTTGGGATGTCTTAAGAGATCTTGAAGTAACAGATGTATCAGTTACCTATCTAGCCTGTATTTTTACATATGTGTATACAGACACATGAATCTGAACTTACACATAATCTGCAGAAAACATTTTAAAATTTTTAAGGCCCAAAAGTTTGAAATAAAGCAGTTATATAGAACCTACATAAGTACGTCCTGAAGTACGCATTTCAGCTTTCATAGCATCCAATTCCCTTTTTCAGATATCTGCTGTGTGGAATTTTTTCCCCTTCAGGTGATTTTACATAGATGAGTAGGATTTGTGGTGATTCCAACACAGCAAGGAACCCCAAATGTTATATTTGTCCATGGGGTGTGAAGGAAGCCCCATGGGAGAGGGGGTATGACAAAATAACCTGATAGGACTTGATCTACATAAAGCAAGGAAAGTATTTCACCTTTGCTGTTTAAGACAGCATCACACAAACCAGCAGTTCTAAGCTGGGCTCACAATGAGTAGAATGACTCTCAGACTAGAGACAGTTTTAAAACACACCATAACAAGTTCACTAATAAACCCAGCTTCCCTAAGTTGTTTAAAATCCAGCAAAACAAAGCCAGTGTGTTCCTAACACAACGTCCTAGGTCTGGAAAAGGGCTTCAAGGTCACAGCTTGTCTTACCGTAGACAAACCTCAAAGGCAGTCTTGTGGAGGGTAGGTAGTGATGCTTAGACTACATTATAGATAACACTGGAGAAGAGATGGATAACACCAGCATTATGATCCTAGGAGACTCCAATCCTTACAACACTCATAATTACAACAGATATTATCCCCAAGGTAAAAGATACAATAGCACTGAAATCCCACAGGTCTAAGTTACAAATGAATTAAATAATTCTTTCTGGCAGTTGCTGAACAGTTAGTCTTCAGCAACCCATAAAGCTTTCATGCAGGTACAGCCAAAAGAGACAAAATGAGCTCTCATCATTTTTAGTTGGCTTATAAGTCTTCAAGTAAGCTGCCAATAGAATGACCGTGAAAAGTGTAGTATGAGGTGATAGTGAAATGTGATATGAATGATAGTGAAAAGACTCACATGAATTTGGTACAACATCATTGGACTACATGGGTGGTGATGGTAATTAAGATCCTGCACAGGGTCTACAAATTGAGCAGAACTGAGTATTATATGAACCACACTACTTTAGAAATAATTCCTCAGTTCTACAACTGTGGGAACAACAAGAAAAAAGAAGTAGATTAATTCTGCAGCGACATGAGTAAGCTCTGGCAGCTGCCACTAAGTGGGAACACAGTCTCTGGATGGCATCCATCAGCTCTGATCCCACCAAAACAATTGTGCAGCAAAGCCCATGCATAAGGAGTCAAATAGCAGAGAGACTTGTGAATTAGGATGACTCAATAATAAAATTGCTTTTGGCCATCCATAAGCCATCAGGATGATGTACAGCCATCATATCAGCAGACGTAAATTAGATGAAAGTCATCATTCTTTCAGAAAGTGCAACTCTGCCTCTAAAATAAACAAATCAATGTTTCAAAACCTACAAAGTGGCAAGACAAAAGCTCTGCACTTCATTTTGTACCTTGGCAGACAAACCTATCAGTGGGACCTCTACTTATATGGGATGGTGTGAGCAAGACAAATTACCTAACCCTAAGGTCTTTCAACACTGTCCATGGAATTTCATTCTCTTTAAATTTCATAGCAATAACAGCATTTCCATGCATTTTGAATGCACCTACCACAGCACAGAATTGTCTGTCCTTCCTTGGCCTGTAGGCTTTGGGCTTTCTCAGCTGCATTTGCTCCTCTTATCCATCTCCCCTGTCTGTATCAGAGCAGCTCTGAACTGACATTGTCTGCAAATGAAGGAACATGATTTCTTTCCCTTTCCCCAGCAAAGTGGAAAGTGTTTCTAGCTGAACTACCCTCCAGCACTAATATTTCTCCAATTAAGGACCAGTCGTTTCTCTGGATGAGGAATTCCACTTTGGGCAGGGGAAGAGTGGCAGGCTAGACAAATTTCAAAGTAGACTTATTAGGTCTTATGATCACCACTGACTACCAGGACATGTGTTGGACAAGCCACTTTCCATAGCTTTGTACTAGCTTTGAGCATGTTCCCTGATATGGTACTTACAAGGCTTGCAGACAGCTGTGAAGCATTTCCAAGCAGGCTGTTACAAATAACTCTGAGTTACTGTCATTCAGTGAGACTTTGCAGACATTGTTGCCTCCTTAGAAGAAAAGATTGATGGAGAACATTAAATCGATACAAGTCCAAGCTTATCCTTGGCTTCAGTGTGAGATTGAAAGCCAGGCTTCAAGCTTTTTAAACACCTTTGTGCTTTCTTCAAGGTCTGCATAGCACTGACCAAGCTTGAAAATTCTTGAGCTGCTCTAGGTCCTCCATAATATTACTTGAATATTATCTAGTAGGTGAGATACCAGAAAGCATTTTTCTACTAAAATCATTAAAAAGAAGGTTTTATGCTATCTGGGGGTCCTCCATCTACCTCCCTTTTACTTGACAGCAGCCAAGTCCCACTGCCCTGTCTGACATCTAAGAGATGTCATAAAAAAAAAGAATGAACTTCTGAAGCTCCTTTTTGCCAACACTGAACTCCCACCTTCAAATCTCAGAGGAAATTCAATGTTCTTTACCTTTTGCAAGATTAAGAGCAGAATGAGCCCTCCAGAGCTACTATTTCAGAAACATAAAGAAACGAAATCCATTTAGTACAAGCAGGTCTATAGCAGGTCTTAGTTTTTGTCCTTGTCATTTGACATCACGCATTAAGAACAGAAAAGTAGTAAGATTGTATTCTAGTGGGTTCCCATGCAGCCATAGACATCAACAGGAATTACCACTATAAAGCAGGAGCTAATCTGCCAGTCAGAAGAAGTAAGATTATTCTGATAAAATACAGAAATTCTCATTAATGCAAGCCACCTTAGGCTTCAATGGTTCTGAGATTTAGGGTGCAATTCATTTTACCTGAAACTGGGTGACCAAAATAGGTCAGATCAATCTCACCCTGTTTCTCTACCTGTTTCCCCCTAGGGACAGTACAGGCAGCCCGAGGTGGCCACTTCCAACACGGACACAGGAAGAAAGATGAACCTCCCCTTACGCAAGATGTCTACAAGCTACCAATAACTCTGTCTCCGTGGGAGAGCCCAAGATGTATCAATAAATGTTTTTATATTAGGAAGTATCAATTCTGTAGAAACTCTTAGAAAAGTAATTAGAAGTGCTGAGAGCTAATAGTTTTACACATCCTAAAATAAGAACAATTAAAAAAAATTGAAGAAAGTAGACAGAACACCCAATTGAAATTGCCAAACAACAAAACCTACTTCTCCAACTCACTTACCAAAAAAGACACATTTCAAAGACTTTAGTTTGTCAACTCTCACAAAAAAAAAACAACCCTGAGGAAGGTTTCACATACAACAAAGAAGCAAAACCATTTAAGATAAAAGGCAATACCAGCAGTAAAATAAATATGAATAAATTGTCTTCGAATTTGCCTTAGTAAAAAAAAATTTAGAAAGCTTCCAGTTTTCACAGAAGCTCAACTACAGAACTGCCAGCCTATAAAAGGGCAAAGGACTCTGTTAAACTGAAGATATACTGTAACAACCTTCTCAGAGATTTATATACTACAGCAGCTGTAATGGCAAGAGGAAAGACAGGGTTACTTAGGAGGTCCCTTCCGATTCTATACTCCTAATTTGATTTTCTGCTAAAGAGAGAGGTCAAGCTGATTGAAGAGAAAACACCAGAAAAGTACCAGTGTTCAAGTAATTCTTGAACAACTTCAAATCTCTCCTCTTCTTTCCCCATCTCAACCCCCTCTGCCTTCACCTTACCCTAAGACACGAGTTCCAGGGACACTAAGCAGGCCTGCTGTTTTCTGCAATTAAGTCACCTCTGTCCTGATAGCAAAAAATGAAAAAGACAGCTTCCAATCCCTTGTCCTTCATTTAACACAGAAAGAATGCTATACAGCCATACAACAGAAAATAACTTTAATACACCCCAGCACTATCCTTACTAATGCACTATGTGATACCTCATTTCAAAGCCAAAGGACAACACAGATAGACAACTCTGGTAAAACACTTCCTTCAGGAAACTATACACTATTATATATATTTACCATAACTAACAATCAGAGATAATCCAGGAAACACACACTACTTTCATTTGCAATACAGGCTTACCTTACCAGAAGGGTTTACTTGTGTCATTTGAGCAGAGCTGCACAGCATAAAAAAAACCCCAGAACTGCCTGGAAGGCACCAGCTAAGAACTGGCTGTAATGAGAAGAGACATTTCACCTGGGCCACACAGGAAGGTTCTTATCCTCTTTGGAAGGGTAATCAAATATCAGAATTAATGAAAGCAAAGCAGCAACACCTGTGAAGGTGGCACTGACATTCAGAAAAATGGATCCCTAAGGATATTTTCTAGGCAAGACTGTATACTAAATGTCCTAGGGTGACTTTATGATGTTTGTATTCCCAATCGTCTGTTCTGTTTATGTATAAGAGTATATGTTACGTAAGTAAAATAAAAATAAAAAGAGGTGCAATCTCTGCACGAAGGTCTGGACTACTATAACAGTAGTAATACAATAATGTTTCAGAAAAAAAAAAAAAAAAGATGAAAGTTCATACAGCAATTTTTTTAAACCCCACAAACCTACTCCCATACCTGAAGAGCAGACAGCACCCTGGAGCATGCCTAATATTCAGATCCAATGTGGTTAACTTGGGAGAGGGGTGCCATGCCACTGCCACTCCTCTTGGTACTCCCTGCCCTGCTTTACACTCTGTTCAGGAGGGAAGAGGCAGGGAATTGAGGTGCCTGTGCTTACATAAAACCCACACAGGGAGATATTCGTGATGGGATCAGGGAATTGTGGGTGGCTGCTGGTGGGAGTAGGGGAGTTTTGTGTGGTAAGGTGGTGGATACCACCACCAAGGGGATGTGTTTGTGCAGTGCAGACAAAGGTGTCTAGAATTCCCGTTTAAGTTTGACTAAAGGACAAGTTTCTTCAGGCAATTACTGATGGATAAAGGCATTACTCAATGGAGTAGGAAGTGGCTCAGGGCAGCAGTCATATACTTTAACTATTTCGGGTGAACCCAGATTGATTTCACTGACCAAATTCAATAACTTTTAGCAAAACTCTGGCAGAAAGCAACCATGATTCGACCCATTGTTGTAGCTGTAGCCTTGACCCAGTGCTCCTGTGAGAAGATGGTGGTGGACACTTTGTGTGAGTTGTAATTGCAAGGCGACTGTGTTTGGACAAATAACCTCTCACCTGACTAAGAACTCAGAGGCTCGTGGGGGCAAATCACTGAACCTAAGCAACTTACCAAAATAAAAAAGATAAATAGGAGTGGCTTTATATGATCCACTCACAGCTTGAAAGTAGTCCAGAACTCAAAGACGACTGTACTCACATCAAGAGAACCTCATTTGGAAGAAAGAATATAGTGTTATAAATAGGAAAGGATATGTAAAGTATCCCCTACAAAATGCTGCTGAGCTGGTGAGTAGGTATATAGTGAATACATAGATTATTTCTGAACAAATGATTTTTCAAAAATTACACATTTAATGTTTTCTGAGATGCTAAAAAAATCATTGCTGCTCTTAGTCCCATTCTTCCCCCCTAATTGCAATAGCAGCTGCTATTAGCCAATTCCCCTGGCCTCTCCAGCTCTCACAGTAATCGGAACCTAAGATAATGTTTTTTATTTCTGTAGACAAAATCAGGAGCATTTCCTTTCTGACAGAATGACACAGGCTACAGACAGCCTGGCGCCAAAGCTTTCTGCAGATCAATATATTTAATGCACTTAAAGTCAGTAAAATCTCCCAGGTTAGTCACGGGTTGCTTGAGGAAAAAGAAAGCCAAAAGGCTAGGGAACACTGAAGATATGGATTTAATCTTTCATTTGCTTACTTAAGGACCTCTTCGTTTTAACAAAAAAGCTATTAAGTTATTTTGGGTTTCAATTTAGAGTATTTTTCTCAAAAATTTTTGGTAAGCATGGAGAAAAAATTTATATATAAAGTGGAGTCAGATACACTGAGGCACAGGTTGATGGGAGGCTTGTTTATATGCATAAAGACAAAATAGTGAATAAATGCCAAAGATTGTGGGAACAAAAGTATTATCAGTCCCATCATACCAATTTTCTGCCTTCCCATCTCCCAAATTTATTTTTATCACTTGAATATTGCTTCAGTCACTCTGGCCTTTCCCACTGGCTTTCCTCATTTACTTAAGTTGCTTCTCATTTTCATTACCCTCCAATTTTTATTGCTCCAAATGATTATTTTTGCTTGTGGATAAGTTTTACTGCCTCTTAAATACAACTGCCAGAGGCAACCACACAAGTGAGGAAACCAGTCATTCTCCTATGAAGTTCACCAGAACTGTTTTTTCTTTCATTTAGCCTCAAAAATTCCACAGGGACTTCCATTTACATTATGTACTTCCCACCTTCTACTCCAAAAAAATGGCTAACAAGAAAAAAGGAATGAGGTTCATTAAAAAAGCTGCCATCCTTTTCAGCCTCAGTTCACGCCCATCGATAAAACATTATTATCTGTATTAAAACTTAAGAATACCATAGAGAAATTGCTACCTTGCTGTCAATCTTTAAAAGATACATAATGGTATCCCAAGTTTACTATATGTCTTACAAAGCAGAAGCATTTTTGTTGCTCACAACTGGAAGAGCTACTTAATAAACTTCAGTTCCATGCACAACATTGGGCTGCCAAAAACAGTGAATGAAATAACATTTTCCACCCTAACACAGTATTAACTACAAAGCTCACGCACGCACTGCTTTAAATGCAAATATTAATTATTTCATGCTAATATTTTAGCAAGAATGAGTGCAATTATTTCATCAAAGTAGATGCAGTGGGAGGTAAGCAAGAAGAAGTGGCTGTTACTGATTTGTGGGAAATAAATTTAGTCTTCTCTTGTATGGTTTAGGTGGTTAGAAAGAGAAATGTTGCCTTTCTGTTACACCAAAAGGTCTGTGACCTTTTGGTAAGTTCCAGTACATTTGTACTTCCTCCCTAAGTCCAGAATAACTCAGTAATATTTGTGAAGTGTTTACAATACTTCTAATAGAGTTTTTATTGAAAATCTGGATGTGAGATTCAAGGTACTTCACACAATTGTTAAAGTTAACATCACTTACTTTGCTCTCTGAGTGCATCCCATTCTGCTAAAAGTCCTCAGCCTTGATGTGCCATAGCATACAAGAAAATTGGTCCATGCTGTGAATTCCAGGACAGTCTGACTACAGCAGCTCTTGGGAATGGCATTTTATTCCTTTGTAGCAAGTATATGCTATATATTTATTAAATATGTCCAAGCATATATATTACCTCATCTGGGTAGAGAACAGGAGAAAACTAAAGGAACAGCTTCAGATTCTATGTATTGTTGTCTTGTACTTGAAATGGCAGGAACCAGCTGTGAATATTTCACCCTGGGACCAGGTGTGCCTGATGCCATGTCAGAGTATCAAGTCACAATGCACAATGCTCTACTGCATACAGAAGCTTTATGTGATACCTTTCAAAGTTCCTAAAAGACTCAATGATCAAAAAAGTGAGAATCCCCTCTAAGAAAAAACTCTCTGTTATGGGCCCTGAGGCTTTAGTGCCTTGAGGTTCTTGTGATGGAAAAAATCCAGCCTGGAAACAAGTAAGCAATAAAAATTTTCACATTAATTCACTTCACAATGCTAACTCTCCTCTACATAATCATCTCAGTGAATCAGCTCTTCCTAACTGCTTGCTCCTGCTACTCAGCAATGCACAACAGAATATATACATTTTAGAAAACAAGCACCATTGCCCCTGTGGGTATTCTTCCTTGTGACCTAGAGAAAGCCGTTTTTGCCAAGGTTTTCTGAAGGAATGGCTGTAATATAACATAACACTTTTGGCTAAAAAGGCAAAAATATGTACAAGAAGAATAAAAACGGTCCATTTTCCCTAAATAGGACTCCAATCTGAGCTGCAAAGTTTGTTTTGAACTTGCATTTTCAGGGATCCAAGCACCTGTAATTTTTGCATCGACATTACAGGCCTCAAACTTTGCACACTATTTCCTGGTTGACAAAAATATCTGTTCTAGCTCTCAAGTTTAAATATGGCATATGCAACACCGTAGCATCTAGGGAGTCCAAACAATATGGCTATAAACTCTAGAAGGGATAGGCAAGGAAGGAGAGGTAGTTGGTGTAGCCTTGCATGATCGGAAGCGTTTCGACTGTCTAAGCTTTATGATGGGTTAAATGTTTATGAATGTTTAGAGGGAAGGCCAACAGGGCAAATATCCTGGAGGGATTCTGTCATAGACCACCCAAGCACTTGTAGAATATAGCAGGGGAGGTTTGCTTTGGATGTTAGGAAACATTTTTTTACTGAAAACTCTGGCATAAGTTGCCCAGGGAAGTTTTTGAGTCACCATCCCCGGAGGTATTTAAAAGACACGTGGATGTGGCACTGAGGGACATGGTTTAGGGGTGGACTTGGCAGTCTTGGATTAATGGTTGGATTTAATGACCTCAAATGTCTTTTCCAACATTAATGATTCTGTGATTCTAATACTGAGTCAGGCAGGCAGCAGAAAATATACTCTGCCTCCAAATTTTTTATTCTTTTATTGATAGTACTGTATGTAAAAACTCCAATACATTCCACTGGCATAAGAACCAGAGGCCAATTTCCTTTCTACTGTGTATTGGAATGGCTTCCAATCCCGGTTGACTTCAAATAGCCCACACTATTCCATTCCAGTGAGGAGTTTGCCCCAAGGGTCTTGCTAACACTTTTGATCATAAACACTAAAAGGGTAGTAATCCTCAAGCTCAAATGAATTTACACACTAGATTTCTATGGCTCAGAAAAAGCAAAAGCTGTTCAATCTACTGTGAAAAGCAGGAATTTGTCTAAAAAAACGAAAAAATCAAACAAACGGTGTTGTCAAAATATGCATGTATATGAGGGTTCCAAAATATAAATTATTCACTCGTAAGCACAGAGCTAAATATTATGGATGGCAGCTCATAGCTGTGCTTTTCTGGAAGCTTCTCATAAGGAAGGCAAGTGCTGAAATCTTTAAACTGTGACTCATACAAAGCTAAAAACCCATTGAAGCCACCAGGACTATTCATCTTGCTGTGGGGTGACCTGTACCTCTGCCTCACAGTGCAAGACTAGAAATCTCAAGCATCATAAGGGGTAGCTGATACCAGACTTATTTTTTGTACACATAAAATGAGTTACAGCAAAAGACTTTAAATAACAGCAAGATGTGAATTACAAAATCACAGAATTGCTAAAGTTGGACTTTGGAGATCATCCAGTCCAATTGCCCTGCCAAGGCAGGATCACCTAAATCAGGTTACACAGGAATGCATTCAGGTGGGTTTGGAATGTCTCCAGAGAGAGAGACTTCACAACCTCAATTGGGTAGTCTGTTCTCTGGGCAGAGGGTGCTCTGACATTCTCAATGTAAAGAAGTTCTTCCTCATGTTGAGGTGGAATGTCTTGTGCTTTTATTTACAGTCATTGCTCCTCATCCTGTCACTGGGAACCACTGAAGAGAGTCTGGCATCATCCCCTTGACACCCACCTTTAAGACATTTATACACATTGATGAGATCC
>VZSR01001854.1:6914248-6963750 GCA_013398615.1 Brachypodius melanocephalos
CAGCTCAGCCTTCAGGGGTATCAGCCACTCCCCCCAGTTTTGCACCTTCAGCATGAGATGGTACAACACACTATTTCTGCAAGCTGAGATTTATTGCACGTATTTAATGATTATTCTGAAGAGGAGATAATAACCCATCACTAATTAAGTTAGTCAGATATGAAGAAAGCTGTTACAAAATTTTGAGTGACCTCTGATTCAAATGGGGCTGCAATAGCAGGGAAAAATGCCAGACAGACAATTAAAAGGCTGCTGATTGAGTAGAGCAACAGGAACTTCTCATGTGGATTGCCAGATATAAACTAGCTATTATAACTCGGGGAAAAATCACAAGTTCAATGTGAACACCTCTTTTCCTAAAATAAACACACTTCTGCTCAAAAGACATCAATATCGGCCTCAAAGAATATTAAGAAAGGTAGTAGTGGAGTTATAGTTTCTTATAACTTCCTGAAACTGCATTTTCTCACTGGTTACCTACCTTGAAAACAAAATTTAAAAAAACCCCAAATGAACAAACAAACAAAACCCAAAATCCAGTCAAAAAAAACCCCCAAAAACCAAAAAAACAAACCCAAACCAAACCCCAAACAAATCCAAACAAACAAACAGCAATGAGAAAGAAGCAATAATAGCTGAAAAATTTCATGGCAACAAAAACTTGCGTAAAAGAAAAAGAGACATACTAAAGGCAAAAGACAAACCAGAAGTCCTTTTTTTTACATAACAATTTCTCAAGAAAAATATTTTTTACGCTTTTTATTTGGCTACAATTTTTAAAAGTTTCTACTGTAATTGCTGCACAGAATTAAAAGAAATGGCCCCAGTGCTTTCAATGAGACAAAGAATATGAAGAAACACGATAATATTACACACAGTTAAAGAGAATGTGAAATATAATACCTTTAACAGAGCATAATTAAACAATGTTAAACATTGCTGTGAAGTGCATCTATAAGTCATAGTTGGGTTAAAACAGTGAAGATGACAACATATTTTTTCTGCTCACCTTAACAGTACTAGAGGAAGTTAACATGAATGTGAATTCAAACTCCCGACCAGAAATAAAATCTAGGCTATTTCATCCTGCAATAGTCTGGTAACTACAGTTGTGTGAAGTTACTGTAAGTATCATAAGTTAGTATCATAAGTTAGTAAGAAAATAAATCTTATTTCTTTAAGTGGGTTCTTGAGCAAGAGGAAGTTAGGAACACATAAAAATTTACACGTCTACATATGAAAACTCTCACCAAAAAATTCAATTCTCACTCTGTCTTTGAAGTCCCACAAACAACTCCACCTCAGCAACAAGATGTTCATCTCGAGTTCGAGAGCCCTTGTGAGCCTGTAACAACACCTAAGTCCCAAAATCTCAGATCTGGTTTATTTCTATCATGCAGAGGGAAGAAGTTGTGTCCTGTACTACACAAGCATAACTTGGAACACTCACTTGAGTGTCAGGAGTCCCATTTCCAGGCTCTCCCCACCTTGAAGCAATGTGGACACCACCTTTCCAGCAGAACTACAAGCTGGTCTGGAAAACAGGATCTGGGACTGTTTCATTAGACATATTACAGCCCTGCCAGAGCAAAGTTGCAAATTTCATGCAGCTGGAAGAAAGGAGAGGGTAGCACAGCCCAGTGGCTGGGCAACTTGGAAAGGGAGGGAAGAGCCATTGGTTTCACACAAACAACAAGGTCTCACATATCTGTTGGGCAGCTATGGTGACCATAAATCCTGTTGATTCCTTTTGAAAAATCCTGCTATGGGGACCTACCTCTGGAGGAGGGCTCAGACTGCACAGCCTGGAGGCACTGGACTCTGGTCAGCCTTTGCTACAGGCTATTTCAAGGCTGTTTCTGCTGTGTTTGCATGTTTCCACCTAATTCTGGCATGCACTACAGAGGGAGATTGTGTGTCCCAGCTCCATGCCTTTATTGAGCCTCCGGGGGACTGGCTACTGAAGACACCTGTTTCAGCCCTAAATATGACAGCAGAGAAGCACAGAGGCTACATCCTGCCCTTTGTTCTCACAACTAAAGCATTGCTGGCCCAACAATGCAAACACGTCACAATTCTCCCACCAACTGCAGTGGGAAGGGCACTGCATCTTCCATGCCTTGAGTTAACTCTCCCCTGTATCTTGCAGCTGAGAACAAAAGCATTGTCCTTGTGACAAATTTCCTCACTGTAATAATACAGACATTAACAACATGGAAGGAAAGAAAAAAACACTAGAAAAGAAGTGCATTACTTAGACAAAATAATAAACCATAAATCACTACAGTGGCAAGATTAAACGTGAAACCTCTAATTACACATTTAATCATTTGCCAATGTCTTATTTTCTTGAAGTAATGTTCATGGAGCTTCAATAAGATTTGAATCTGAGGTTGATTTTCTTTTATGTGTGAACTGCAAAAGCAATACACACAGAAATGATTTAAAGACCAGAAAAAAATTATTAACTTTAATCTTCAGCTATGCTGACATCTTATGTTGAACACCTTTATTGCTCTCAGTCCCACTGGCCCTCATTTAGTGACATCACTAAAACACATCAGACTCATCCCCATTGCACAGATACTATATAAAATAAAGTAGAAAACTAAGAGGTAAATAAGTGGTGGCCAAAAAAGTAAGAGACTGTATTAAAACAAGAGAGTGTAATAACACTGTTGAAGAAGACACTGTTATTTGTGAAGTATGGATAAACCTGTGCCCCTAGGCTCTATCTGCTCCACTGCCTTCTCCACAAGGAGGCAAGAAGCAGCTGCTAGAGCAGAAAAATATTTCATCAGCATCTGAACACCTTTTCCTATGGATTTCAGAGTCCAGAAACAGAGAGCAGGTCTGGTTGTTGCTGTTGGGTTCAGAGTGGCCAAGGCAACTACCTGATTTCTGTAAAAATTCTGCGCACAAAAGTTATCTTTCAGCACACTCAGAGGAGTACTTACTGAAAACAAAGTAACCCAAAGCACAACAAAAAGCAAAAATATAAAAATTCTCCTTCTTCTAACTGGAACATAAGACAAAGTCCAGCCAATCTTTGCATTTACACAGATGCCCTCAAAGAATATGGAGTCAGAAAGCACAAATGTTTGCCAAAGTCAGAACATTGCTTATATGCTAAGAAAAACAGTCCAATATGCTGAACACATCACCTAATATGAATTGTAAAGGCAGTGTTGTACTGTTGTACTGCTAGGTTTTGCTTCCCATATAAGAGAGCAGTTGAGGTTGGAGTTGAAGGAAAAACCCTGGAGTGTCTTTTATTTTGTTTTATCATGTTCAAGGCTTTGGTAAGTTGTCTTATGGTTCCTAGCCAGGGTGGATCTTCATGCAGCCAAAGCTGTAATTCAGCTGCTTTTTTCCTTTCTGAAAACAAATTTCGACTGGGCCTGGGTTGCAGGGAAGATGAGTTTGCTGTACTCATGCTTTTCACCCTAGTATATGGGGCCTGGCCAGTATTTAGGGTGCAGAAACATGCAAGACCTAATCCAGTGGGGAAGCATCAGCCACTCCAGGGGAGGAGGGCAACATTTCTATTATCTCTTCTGTAGAGACACAAACCACCAGAGAACTCTGAGGTAATCTTCGGGTCATATTTTCTTCCATGTTTATCTATTTCTATTTGCATCATCCTTTTAAAAAATAGGTAATCCTCTGTATATGTAGCTCTTGGTTCCCTTAAACTGGCTTGTTGGTACTTGACAGAACCCCTGACTCACTGCTGTGAACTGGAGGAAATGCTCCAGAACATGCTACAGTCTCTGCTTCTACCACCTTTTGGAACAGGCAAAGCCAGAAAAAAAGGGGATCATTTAATCAGGTTCTGATTGTTACATAAGGCTACTGGATATTTGCTTCTCAGCTAGGTAAAATATTTTTTATTGTGTTTTGTAAACAAGAAAAAGTTGCTTAGGGAAAACAGGGAACACGGGCCCACATCCATAGGAATCTAAGTACCGTCAGCACTGGGAAAATGATTTTTCTTCCTTTCTTTCCTCTTTTAGATTTGTTTTTGAATCATAAGGAGTTTGGATGTATTCAGTAATAGATATTTCTGTTTCACCTACCACATTTGAAAATGGCTTTAACAGCACAGCACAACACACATTAAACAGCAACCCCTCCTCCCTATACAGAACTGCCTGTCTATTAAATCCACGTTCAATGCTTAAATGGAAAATATAGGAGCTGTTTGGCTTAGTGCTTCTGAATGCAGGGGAGGCACCAGTGTCAGAGTCCTGGAAACAGCAGACCCATTTTGATCTTCTTTTTCTCAACAATTACTGGATAAATAATTCCTGAGGCAATGCTTAAAGCAGGCTCACTGGTTGTGTACCTGACAACACATGACAGAGATGACAGGACATTTGCTCACCCTGCCAGCCAGATGATCTGTAGGTCTTTGGGGTTTTTCTCTCTTTCTCTTCTCTAGTCCACTCATGCATCAGGTTCCTTATGGATATGGGACAGCCAAGTGAATTTACTTTTCTTGCTCTGGATGTAAAATAGTTACCTGAGACAGAGAGGATAAAGAGATCAAATGTGACATATGAAGGCACTGGAACAATAATTTCCAATCATACCATAATTCAAGTAGTTTTTACCTCTGCCTTCAATAGTAGTCAATATTGAGGACTAAACCCCCCAAGAGTTTATTTAAAAATAAGAAGCCTAGGAGCATTACTGTTTAGTAAGGGCCAGAATCTTTTACCCTGCCCTATTTTGTTGTAGAGAAATAATATGTGAGAGGAGAGTTTTCAGTGGTTTAATTAATTTTAGTAGTTAACAGATCACATTTCAAATAGCTAATTTAGTTAGATGCATTTGCTTTTAGTTTCTATCCCACTGTTCAAATACTATAATGATCTGTTCTGAAATATTAATTCAATGTCACCATTCCACACATATTCTCTTCCCTGTACCTGCTCTAAGCTATTTTTTTCTACTGTTTTGCACTCCAGAACATCCAGAATGAAGATTATTCACTGATATTATGGGTTTTTTTTGGAATACCTACAGACAGTTCCTCTTTAAGGATGAATAGCTCAAAACAAAATATATTTCAAGATTGTGACCAAGCATTTCTGTTTCCCTCTTTTCTTTCCTGTACCACCAAGTGAGCTGAGGTACACCAGTTCAAAGCCAAGCGTGATAATCATCTATGTCACTTTTCTGCTCAATTTCCTTCAAAAATACATCTAGTAAAAAGGTGGAAGAGGAGACTTTGGAACACATGGCACAGATCATATCCTCTACAACCACTGGACTGCAACAGGTCAAGGAGAGAAAAGCAAACATGCAAATCCCAAACATGCTGCACTTAAGAACAATATAAAAAGCAGAAATGGGTAAATGTCTAGCTTTGTAGAGCTCCCCTGAATATTTTTTTCCATTTTGTCAACTGAATAACCAAGATACAGAAGTAATTGAGGGAGGAAGGAACCAAGAATAGGTCATTATTTTAATTGCCTCACACAATCAAAAATACAAAGAACTTTCACTAGGGGTTACTTTGGAGGTAAAATTGGAAACTTCTCTTCAGAGAGTTTTCTTTAAAAGGTCATGGGTATCAAAGTCTATCTCCTCACTTTAGATCAGTTATAAAGCTACTATAAATAAAGTATCCTATATGGCACATTGTCATTGATTCCCACTTCAGTGTAATCAGCACTGCAGACACAGGAAATTCTTAAAATAAACAGCAGAATTCTCTACTTACTGCATTTAAAAAAGAGTCAGGAGTTCTGTATTTATATTCTAAGATATTCATTACTATAAGTAATTCATTGTAAATTAAGATATGCATTATATTTGCTATAGAGCAAATTATTTTATTATGATTCCAATGAACAAATCTACTGTATCAAAATACAATGTAGCTATGACAACAGTAATTCATAGTTTACCACTGTCTTTACCACTAAGCAAATTAAGTAATTTTGCTGAATTTTTTCTTGATAATAAAAATGTAATAATTTGCAAGCAGTAGTATTAGCATTTACTGTTCTTAAAACTAGGCCAATATCTTGTATGACAATTGTAATGCATCAAAATATAGATAAAAACAGACCATACAGCCAGAAAATATAGTGTTTATTCTATTGAAGCTACTAAAGAACTCACATGGTGACTGCTCCAAAGTTCTGGGAAAAAAAAAAAAAAACAACAACAAAAAAACCCACAAAAAAACCCAAAACCAACAAGATTTTTTTTAAAAAATCAAGATACTGTAATAATTTTACTCACATGCAAATGAAAAATCATGCTAAAAAATCCCTTGTGGAAATAGATTATTTTGATATCTTTCACCTTACCCTATATATCTTGCTGAAAAAGATTTAGGAGTATGAAGATGGAAGTAGGAAGAATGACACGAAAAATATAAACCAAATATTTGCACCAACTTTTTTGACAGCTCCAACTGAAATGTGTCTGCTGAAAGCCAAGACAGCAAAAGGGGCCCAGAAGAGGAAGCTGAAAACAGCTCCCTCAGTGCACTGGGACCTCCCAGGCTGCCATGTGGGAAACCATGCAGGCACAGGAGATGGACAGCAAGAGGATGAAGAGGTTGGGAGGGCTACTCGGGAGCAAGGCAGAACTTCCCTGTTCTGGACTGCTTGGATGAAACTGGGGAAGCCAGACCTCAGCTGGATTTGAATCTGGTGAGGAGCATGAGAAACAAGCAGATGAGCTTCTAGGGGAACAAAAGGAAGCCTGAGAAACAGATTGTAGGGACAGGCTGGCAAATCTTCATCCTTCTGGATACTCCAAATTGAGCAGAACAAGGCTGGGACTGATGTTATCTAATGTTTTCTTGCTTAGACTAGGACATTGTTGATACCTTCCAGAGCCCTCCAGCAGCCTGTTCTAACAGACAAATTGCTGTGATTCAATGCCATAATTTAATTTGCCTGCAGTTTTCATCCCTCTGAATAAAAGAAGGTGAATATAAGAATAAAAACCAGAAGGAATAAAACCCAAAAATTTATCTCATATTTAGTAATTTTCTCGAAGATAGAATTCTGAATTTGAACAGCAACAAAAAAATGCAAACAGGTAAAACTCTTACACTGCTACTAATTACAGTTTTATTTTATCTTTCACTCTTTATCACCCGTATGATTTTGTAAGCCATTCACCTCGTTCTGCTTTTTCCCTTGCACTGAAAGTAAGTGGCAATATATAGGACATGAAGATTTTGAGTCCAGCCTTCACAAGAGGATCTATAGGGGCTCTTCATTTCACCTGATATTTCTCTGAGTAGAAAACATCCGCTGTACCATGGGTTGGCACCAGATTGTAGGCACTATCATTTTTCCAGGTGCATGGTCCATCTGTTTCTCCCTCTTTGCCTCTCCATGTTTACCCAGAAAAGCTCAAGAATTTAGCACCATACACTTTTTAAGCCTGAGTAAGCAGCTTAATTATTCAGACAAAATAACATTGATTTGAAAGTGTCTGAACAAATGAAATTCAGGCTTGCCAACCTCATTGAGAAGGACAGCCAACCTGTTCAGGGAATTTCCAATAGTGTTATTTACAGTTCTTGTTTATTTTTTAAATTTTTTTTTTGGGGGGGTCACTTGAAGCAATACACAGCAAATTCTGGTAATCACACAGCTGCTTTTGAAATCAGATGAGACTTTGCTAAAGAGGCAGACCTTCAGCTTCCTCTGAATTCAAAAGCAACCTCTGTGCACAGAAGACAATACATGAATCAGGGAAGTTGACAGCTGACAGTGATAAAAAAATAAAATAGTAGGCTCAATTCAGCACCCACTAAAATGAATGGGACCATTACATCTGTGAATGAGCTACCCGTAAACATGAAGTAAATATCACACTCTCGTTGACTCCCTCATGGACCATAAATTCAAGTTTCCTTAATGTCATTATGTCATTCCACAGGCTCATTTTTTAATAGGCCATGCCTTGTTTTCTTCAGTATTTCCAAGGGTAAGAATTTGGACAATAATCTTCCACAGTAATCACTTTTATCACATTTTTGCTATTTTGTAGCAGTCATGCAACAAAATAGAGACCCTATTATACTCCATTTACTAAATGTAGATAGGAATCAACGTCTTGGGCTATAAATGGACAGTATTACTCATTATGTTATTTGCTAATAATAGTTGAACACCAATGAGTTGCAGATCCAACAAATATCCAAAAATAGCTGTGCAAAAAGCCTTAAAATTAAGTTCTTGACAGATAATAACTAATGATGTACACCCCTACTCTTTATGTTATGAACAATACGTACACTGTATTCATGCAGGAGAAATCAGTATTTAAAACTCTTACATTTATCATAAAAATAGATTTTATTACAGAAAACAGTGCCTTGCCATAAGAGATTTACAACTGATTAAAAAGGATGGCTTGTCCTAAAACACTTACATGATTGCATGCAAAGAAAACAGATGGTCTGTGTAACAGTAATTTGATTTCTTCCAGTAAACATTACTCATGATATAGAAAATGCTTATGCTGATCTACTGCAGAATGATGTGTGCACTTTGCCTCTCTCTTTAAATGAAGCCTGTAATTCTGTTCAAGAAACAGCACTGCCGCTCTGGTTTCTCAACAAATCTAATAAAATCAGGTTGTCTAATGTATCATTCCTCACTTAAGAGCCTGACAACACAAAGATTAATTTTAACTTTTCACCCTCCCAAAAGTGCTTAACATAATGCCATGTTCCCTACTAATTTAGTCCTTTTTGTAACACTTCAGGACAAAAAGAATACTATTGCTACCTTTGTCTCTGAGAGGAGCATCATAAGCCAAAATTCAAAGTTTATTCTCTTCTGGCTGCATCTAACATCTTCTCCTTTATATAACTGCATGTATATAAGAAGGAAGGAAAAGTCTTACTGGTGAGTCTTCATCTGTCTGCCTCAAATTTTATTCTATCTCTTGGGTTTCACCAAGAATGCTGCTCAGGGACATTCAGAACCCACGTTTCCCCTACTCAAGCTTTCTGCTTCCCAAACACCGGATGAAAAACTGCCTGTCTGCAAGGCAGAAAACCCTCATAGGGTTGTGAGCTTGGAAACCAAACAACGGATAGGAACTCTGTCACTTGTTCACACATGATGATGGTCTGAGGTGATAAAGGCTTCTTGTTGCCTTTTACAGCTCTTTTTGCATGGGATCAATACAGACAGACCTTTCTCAAAGGCAAAAATTTAACCCCTAAGAATGCATCCTTAAATCTTTTCCTATTTTCACAGGGACTTCACACCTTGGTATGTTTCATCATCTGCAAGTAATACTATTCCTGCTGGAATGTAACCCCGTGTGTCATTATCTTGTCTTGTTTCATTACTGTTGCTTCACCTGACTGGCCTGGACTTACCCCAGCCAAATGAAGTAAGGGCACAATCCTATTAAGTGCCTGCTGGGAACACCCTAAGCTGCTGCTCTTGTCAGTGGGAATTAAGGGTTCTCGGCGCATTGAAACAGGTACTCACACCCTTGAGAAATTGGACTCTTAATTAGATATTCCCTCATGACATTGTGTGATTATTTAATGTTCTGACAAGATGCCTCAGCAATCTCACAGGCCCTGAATTAACTATCTTGGAAGAGCTCTTTGCCAGCCGCAGCTCTCTGAAACCTTTGTCACGCTTGGCCATGGAAGCAAATTGCATTTCATGGAGCATATGAAATGATTTGCCCAATGAATTGGCTGAGTTATATATAACATGAAATACTGGCCAGGCTTGACATGTCCAGTTTTAAATAGATGGGTTTTTTTCATCCCTTTCCTCTTCCCTTGTGTGTGGCCTCTCCTCCACTGTTTGATGCACACTTTTTATTGTCCCACTTGCTGGCAGAGCTCAGCAGCAGCAGCAGCAGAGCAGCAGCAGAGCAGCAGCAGAGCAGCAGCAGAGCAGCAGCAGAGCAGCAGCAGCAGTCCTTGTGGCAACATGGGATGATTCATCACACAATCTACATGTGGCAGATTAATACTGCCACAGCAGTCCCTTTATTATGAATTTCCTTTCACTGTCTGGCTCATCTGCATTATAATATTTGTTACTCACATGTAAATTTTCAGCTTAAGCCTATCCATCCAGGGGCTGCTGAAGTTTTTTTTTTTAAATCTACATTTAAAAAGTTAAAAAAAAGCCCAACAGAGTAAACATTTCTGCCTTGCAGCTGATGCTGTGTTATCAAACACATCAATAAAAGCTACACTAAGCATGAAAAACAAAGCATAAATAGAAGAAGTGCTAAATGATACAGTATATCACACAAAAAATGCACAAAACAATGGTCATCTTTTCATCACTCCCTATGCATATCAGCTTTAGGCACAATCACCTCAGGGAAAGGACATAGCTTTAAATATTTTCCATAGGATTTTAGCATTCTGATTACTAAAGCCTGACTCAAGTGTGCAAAATTATGGTGATCAGCAATCAATACTCATCTCCCATCCAGTCTGTAGAAAAGGAAGACAGAGAAATATTTGTACCACCTACCCTAAATCCTGGAACTCCCAAATACCTACCTCAGGCCCAAGGACTGTAGTCAGAGCATACCAGATAGCAATACTGAAATGTGTGTTGGAGGTAAAAAAACAATAGAAAAAATGACTGTAATGAGAGGCATTAAATGACACTTCAAAGGTTGTGTTTTTAGGAAAAGCTTTAATAAACTTTTAACTTCTCCACCTCTGCTGACTTGCAACACACTGTATGAGACCACTAGGAAGATACAGCAGCACTTGCATGCTCTCTGCTGTGGCTTATGGTTTCTTTGCTTCCAACTGCTTTTTATGAGGTGTAATCAAATTCACTTTTTGGGATCACAATTTCTAGTAAGTCTAAACCAAACAATTTGCAGAAATGCAGTCTCTCCCAGCCCTCCTCTCAACACAGACATGGCTCTTGCTTTACCTGCTTACATTTAAGGAGCTTTTTTCGTCCTCATATTGTTAATATTTCTATCAACAACATTTTTGTTTGTTTGTTTGTTTGTTGTTTTTTGTTTGGGTTTTTTTGGTTTTTTTTGGTTTTTTTGTTATGAGGCTTCAACACAACCTTAAATTGTGTCTCACAAGCAGCATCAAATCCAATTCCACAATGAGGAAGCAAACTTTAGATAAATCATTCAACCAACCAGTTTCAACGATAACAAAAGCAGGTCCTTGAGTGCTTTATGCATTCTGGCAAGCATCTTATTTGCCAGGAGTGGATTAAATAACACTACCTCTATTATTCTAATAGTGTGGGAGATCATATAAAATATTTATATCGTGATCTGCAGGCAAAATGCCTACTCTAAATTATGCTCCACAAGCTCAGCAAGATATTATATTGATAGAAAAATACCTCAGTTTAAATAATTGGGCAATTTCAGTTATTCTTTATTCTATGAATCTCATGTAATTTTGCTGTTTCCCCCTTGGGAACGCTATCTATTTTAGTAAGTACTATTTTCCATGTTCAAGGGTTTCCTGTGTACTAGTCCAAGTGTCTCACCCACACAATACTGGATCACAAGGCCAGCAGAGAGGTAACTAGTAAAAACACAAATGCTGTCCGTGCAAGGTCAGTGTTCTGTCTGAGCTTCTTTACCACATATCTACAGGCTATCACATTTTTTTACTACACGGCTATGAAAAAAATTGCTTAAGGCTGAATTTTCATCTGTCTTCCAAATTTGCAAACAAAGAAGGTTTTTATAGTTATTTGCAAAAGCTGTACTCACAAACCCCCTTCTTTGTGGTGAGTTGAATGAAACTACACGTGCAGGAATAATGTTTGTAAATACCAAATGTCATCTCTCTTCAGAGTTGTGTTTTTTGCTTTACTTGGGTTACTCCAATTCACTTTGTGGCTATGTACAACTGCTTTAGGATCACAAGCTCATTCTCAAAGAAGTCACTTGTTTCAGCTGGCTGAAGTTCTAACTTGAATTCTGAACACAAGAAGCACAGTGTTTTCCCTACATTTCATGATTACACAGTGCAGAACAGCTAGCATTAGATTTTCTGTTGAGGTAAAAGCAATGTATGTGCGCTCATGATGTTTTATGCAGCCCCAGGACAAGGTGGCATAAGAAAGAGGGGCATTCCTATGCAGAGTTTTCCCTGGGTAGGTGCATTTTCACCCAGTCTGGAGCCAGTAATGACAGCTCACTGAATCCACACCTCTAACCCTTATGGGGCTTTGCTGAGTGTCAGCATCCTGGAGAGGAATGCAGAGGGAAAGCAAAAGTGGCACACCCTGGACTGTACTGTGCCTCCCCCTTCATTGGCAGAGGGCATCAACAGCAATCCCACTGCAGCTCCATGCAGCCCTTCACATGCTATGGGCAGGCATGGCCTTTGAAGATTGGTATCTCCACTAACAGCTGAGGTCATCTGTAAAGGAGATGTCCAAGTTAATGGCTCTTTAGTGACCTTTGAGAATCTTCTCCACAGGCTGTCACATGTGGTCTTGTCTGCACTTAGATTCAATGACTGCTGTAGGGTGGTCTTGCCCAGCTCAGTTCCCATTTTGCGATTTTTCTGACAAAACCAGCCTTACAATGCTGCTGTTGATATGACAGGTTCACCTCCCTGGGTGAGTGGACATGCCTTGCCCTTCAGCTTTACTCCCATTTGTAAGGGCAGGCACGGACAAGGGCAGCAGGAACAAGGGAGGCTGGAAGGGTTTTTCTTGGCTCTCTTGTTCTTGTCAGTTCTGCCTCAGGTCCAGCCACACCACTCAGCAGGGACAGACACACGGCTGCAAAGCCCACATTTACCAATGAGAAACACAGAATAAAAAGTGCCTTTTTTTCCTAATCTCTCCTCACTACATGAGTCTGCTCTATTATTTTGTAGGCACCTCTTACTGCGGTGTCCTCCAGCACTTGCTCTCCTATCTGTACTAACATATTTGTAAGTAAATATTTGCATTTCCCCTCACTGGTCTGATTTCTTCCCACTTTCTCAACCTGCTCCTCATACTGACCCTCATGTACCTGCACTCCCACCAGTCCTTTTCTCCTTTTACTGTCTCCAGTAGAGTAAAGAAATACAGCCAGAAAAAAAGATCAATGGACATCCATAACCCAGTAAGAACCCATCCCATGTATTATGTTTCCAAATGATATTTCAATAGAAATTTATCACCTCCCTTACCAGGGGCTAGTAAAGCACGAAGGCAAATAGCACTGTCTCTAGCTTTAATGATACTTAAAAGTCTTAAATAAAACAGAATCAGTTCTCAATCATTCCAAGTATAGAAAGCAGTTTTGTACTGCTTTTTTTTTCAGTTATCATCATCTATAAATACACAGAAACTATCAAATTAATTTTGCTTATGACTCAATAAATACATGTAATAATATGCATCTCAGTAAATAGTTTTTATTAAAGAAGGCATAATGACAACAGAATTATGCAAGTACTTAAAGTAATTAATTTTAAATTTGTTAGATGACTGGGACCCTAAAAGCACCTCCACACATCTATTCCTTCACTATCTTGGACACAAACCAAGGAACAAGAGAAAAACCTCCTGCCTGCTAAAGCAAGCATTTGCTCTAGAGCAAAATAGAAGAGTTTCTCACATTAATGAGAGAGTCCTTCCCAATATTCCTGCAGAAGTAGCAAGGTGTTTGATTTTCACTTCCATTTTAATCTAGATATGACTTGCCTCTCTTGTATAGACATAACCTTAGCATCAGTCACACTGTTGACTATTTCATGCTATTTACTCCAGACAATAACAACTCAGGGTGTGGCTGGACTGTTCACAAACCTGAAGCCTATGTAAGAACTGCATTTAGCATAAAATTTCAGGTAGACTCCAGTAGTCTGGCATTGTCTAAGTGAAAAAAAAAAACAGCTAGCTCAAGAATGTGCAGTCCCACAATAGGATTGCACTCGGAGGTTGAATCTGAGCTGCACATTCTACATTCAAACAGCCTGTTTGACATTTGGATGCTTTGCAGACCAAGGGGGCAGATAAGAATTCAAGTGAAGCCAGGCACTCAGGTTACTTTAGAGCATGTCCCAAGATGGCAAGGATGGTTGAAATTTTACATCTGCTTGTTTGAAGACCTGGTCAACAAATATAGAGGAGCAAATTACAGACCAACCCTTTGAGTGAGGACAGCTGTGTAAGACACAAAGAGGGAATCTATTGTGCTTTGAATTTCTTTGGTCTGTGACCTTCGGTGACAACATGCTGCCAGCAAGTGGGATTCTATTGATGCAGTCCTCCACCCCTGGCAAAATAAGAACAAGGTTCCCCAATAATGAGTTTAATATTAAAACTTGTTCAGAGAGAGTTTTTTTCAGGTTCTCACTGAAAGTCGTGCTTGGCTTTATGGTTTGTCACAGCTGACATGATTCTTAATCAGAGCTCCTTTAAAAACACAGTGAATAGATAATAATATCTGGAAAACTAGGACATTAAAACTTTGATTCACATTACACATCTCTCTAGTCTTATCATGCATTATGCATAGCTGTACTATATTTTGAAGGGAACTGCTGTGACGTGTTTTCAGTGTGAGATATACGCATGACTACAGTCCATGGCACATCAAAAAAACCAGGATTCTGATCTGTGAAAGATGTTCACATAATTAGCCAAAACTGCAATACAGGAACATTTTGCCCCAAACCAGAAATATTTTGGGTTGATAATGAAACAGTTGGATTCCATATTAACACAAGCATATTTTGTGGGATTTACAGTTTATGTGCATCAGCAGCCCAGTGTCAAGGAAAATTAGTTTCCCTAAAACTCCGGTTTGTCAAGTGAAGCCTGTCATTGGAATTACCCAAACTCCAGTTAGTATGCAATAAAGATCCATAGCTGCCTACTTTTATCGTGTTAGTTTTGCTTTTAAAAGCAATGGTAATTATTGACAAATTGGTATTGACTCTGATCTCTTTAGCTGTTATGTAGATAAATTTTCATCCTTTTAATTTACTTGGCAGTGTTAACATCATATCCCCACTATAATGATGTGACTGAATTTAAAGATTCATAAATTCATTACTGCAGTACATATCAAGGTTAAAAGAGGGAGAATTCCCTTATCAGTATGAAGGACTCGTACAGTTTACAGCAATACTAGATGAAATTACCCTTTTGTCTTTCAATAAGCAGAAATCTCCTGCAGTGGCAAATGTTCATAATGGACTGTTTAATCTTGACAATCATCTGAAAAGCATCTAATTCAATTAAAGCTTTAGGCCAACGTGATCTCTCTTTTCACAATTAAATATTTATGTTAACACACATATCACTTAATTGGCATAACATATCAAAGGATATTAAATGATTGTACAGTGTGCAAGGACTGAAAAAAAGGCTCTAGCACAGGTTTAAAAGTCTTTTCTCTATTAAACACTAAGTAAAAAATTGCAAGAGTAAGAAAGGTCATCAAAGATACAATAATAAGCAAAAATTAAGAAAACTGAGAATTTAATGATCATTAGCTCTATGCTACCACTATGCTAACTGCTGGCAGTACAAGCTGTATGACAAGTCACCAGAACTGCTGCATTCACAGAAGCCACATTAACTAAAGCTGGAATTGAGGGAAGGAACAGGAGCAGAGACTAGAGAGCTCTTAGACTCAACAGTAGGTCTATGTATTCCCGGTCATTAATCACTGCTGAACACTTGATTCCAGAGCTGTGCCAAAGAAGCTGTAAGTGGCACAATGCAATCTATGTCAACGTGAACGGTATAACAAAACAATATTTACAGCCTACATCATCTCAACAAAAATCAAAAGAATGTATCACATTTTATTCAATTATCTGGCAGAGCCACACAGAATTTATATGTGACAAAACCACACTAATTGGAAACATAATTTTCAGGCTTTTTTATGCCTTTTTCCTGTGGAATTAGAACATATCTTTGGAGGAAGGAGGTGAGAATTTGTCTGAATAGTTGCTAAAATTAACAGAAATGTGCAGTTACAGGCCATCTCTTCAGTTAACAAGGACTTACTGATACCATTTTATTCAGAGAGAAGTTGACTTCTACACTACCAAGTACCTCAATGGGGAACATTCAAACAATTTAATGGAGAAAAATAGTAAATAAACCTATTACATACTACTTCTTGAGGTCTTGCAGGGTGTACTGTTAAAACCACTTTTTTTTTTTTTTTAATTTATCTATCAAAGGCATAAGAAAAAAAATTAACTTGTGTTGTCAGTCAGGACCACTTCAAGGGATTAGCTGTGATGTAGATATGTGTGATTACCCATTTATACAGCCATTTGGAAGTGTAAAAGCTATTAATTGGTGTTGCAAATATTAGCAAATAAAGCCTGTTTAAGCTAAAGTGTCGACACTTTAAGCTGGCATGAACAGATGCTGCTACCAAATGTAGCCCTGGATCTCTCAGCTAACATTGCTGCCTTTGTGGGTGTCACCCACGCTGGTTCCTTCCAGAAGCACTTGTGGTAACACCAGAGAAAATATAGGCTAAGAAATAAAGCAATTGGGTGGAAGGAGGGCAGGATCTCTTCCTTCAGTGGCAGTAGAAGCTTAAAGTTCTTCATCTCATGTCCACCCTCTATCCTAGAAGCAGAAAAGGAAGCAAACCCCAAACCAGAGGAACCCTTCATTCTACATTCCAGAATTATCTGCCACACCTAACCAAGAGCATGCTTCCAATTATTTGCTAATGAAAGAAGAAAATATGACACCTTGTTAGAAATTACAGCAACAAACACTAGAATTGAAGCGCTTCTTATAGGAGAGCATACCAAAGAATGAGTAACAAGTATCTAGCAAATAAGGAGAATTATGTCTGTGAGAAGACAAGTGAATTTTAGAAATGGAGTTGTGCTGTGCAGAGCCAAAAATGGAGACACGAGGTGCAAATCTAGTAATATCCCAAAAATGAAACATAAAATCATGTAAGCATCACTAGTTATTTTAGCCATATACTTCTCAGAAATACAGTCTGTGTGCTCTCCCAAGGGTTTATTTTTAAAATGATGCCAATATCTAGTATTCATCTCAGACATCAGTGAGTTTGGAAAAGCCTGCTCCTTATACACAGCCTGATGACTACTGCACTTACTAGCACTTTTACAGGAGCAGCTGTTTATGACTCTTTCCAGCACATCTCTTTGCACATTCCTTTGGCTATTTGCAATGAACTTTCTCACACTGAATTCCTCTAAAGCAGAATATATGCCATTCATCAGGGTTCTACAGCTATATTTTACAATTAAGAACAACATTTTTTCCTCTGACCACCTTTAGAAACAGAAGGAAGTATAGATGAAGGATTTATTAAGGAAACTTAAATCTAAGGTAGACAGAGTAGATGAAGGTTTTCTTCAGAAGTATAATGTGAAATGGCTGCACTTGATCGTAATGTATAGTTCAGTATTCTGTCTTTAATAGTAGTGAACAACAGATACTTGTGGTGATAAAACAATTAAGAATCAGTCAAACAAAGAAATGTTGTAATCATTGTGTTTGGGATTTTCTGAGCCTGGACTGTTTTATCCTTATTCAATCTTGAGACATCAATTTGCAACATTTTTTTAAAATAAGCATTGAAACCATACATACTTTCAGCACCTAAAATAGTGTAGAATTTTAAAAATTCTGCAACTTCTTTTGATGACTTCTGTTTCTTGTGTTATCAGAAACACTGAACACTTGGTTTTCTTAAACAGAACTCTTTCATATTCAACCATATCATGTCTCAGTTTTCTCTTTTCAAAGGTGACAAACTAGGCAATAAAATAATAGATGATTTTCAGTGTTGATAAATTCAATTTAATACATACAGAGAAAAAAAATGCCCGTTTTGCTCTTCAAATACCCTGTTAGGTCTGAACTAGCTACTGCTGTTGATGAAACAGGTCTCAAAATCAGCATGGACAAATTTAGTCAGTTTTAGTGTTGGTCAAAAGAACAAATATATCAGGATTGATAACCTGTAAAGGAACAGAAAACAAAACACACCCAAAATTTGTCTTCTACTACTACTACTACTACTACTACTACTACTAAACAACTAATAATGATAATAGCAAAAGTAATATCAAAATATTTTTGTATTGTTATTTATATTGATATTTATACTATTGTTGTTGTTATTTGTTTTTATTATTATGCCAAATTAAACAAATAGCATGGCTCTGTGTCTCCAGTGATTCACAGAGTTCTGCTCCACACTCTGAGAGAAAAAATAGAGTCAGACGCAACAAGGTGTATATTATACACTACAGCAAACAGAGATCTCAACAGGTTGGAAGACTGGGCCAACAGGAATTGTGTAGTATTTAACAAAGATATTTACAGGATCCCAAATCTGTGATGGAATAACCCCAAGTATCAGTACAGGCCAAGGAGTGACTGACTGGCTGAGCTGTGCATCCTTGCAGCAATGAAACCAAAGTAGGGCCTGGACTGCAGCAGCCAAAGTAAACCCAGCAGATGAAAGTTTATCACTGCTTTGGTTGGTATTTGTTAGGTCACACTTGGAATACTGTGTCAGTTCTGGACTTCCACTTCAAAAGAGACATGGAAGTACTGGAGACGGGTCAGTGAAGGGCCACCAAGCTGATGCCTGCTGAAAGGTGAAAGAAATTCAGCTTGCTCAACTGAAAGGGAGGGGGGCGTGTAACCACATGCTCTCAGTATCTAGAGAGGGGCTATAGAGAAGACTGACATACTCTTTTCACAAGGACACAGCAAGAGGAAAAGAAACAATGAGCATCAGTTGCTTCAAAAGGCAATTTCATCAGACTACATGAAAAAGTTATCCACTGTGAGAACAACCAAACATTGGAACAGGCTGTCTAGAGAAGTTGTAGAATCTCCCTTACTGGAAGTATTTCAAGACTTGTCTTGTTGGGCCAATGGATAGCTTGCTCCACAGCCCTGCTGTCAGCTGCAGGTGGGCTCAGATGACCTCCAGAGGCTCCTTCCAATCTAGGATTTTCCCTGCTTCTAGATGGGAGGGCAGCAGGCACCATGAAATTTCTGAAGCAGCTTCCACAGTGGACAAGAAACAGCAGAGCAGCGCTTTTTAACAATGAAAAGACAGAGGACAGAAATATGGGAGACTGAGATTTACAGGATCATGAAAGACCCAGAGAAGATAAGTAGGGAACAGATACTCAGACTTTTTCACAGTACAGGAAGGAGGAGATATAAAATGAAATTTTCAAAGGGAAGGCTTGAAAGACACCAAAGTACTTTTACCCACAAAACATAACTGACCTGTGAAACACACTGACTTATATTTTCTGAGTATCAAAAGAATAAAGGGAATCAAAAAGCCATGCCAAAATGAGTCCATCAAGGGCTGCTAATAGGAAAATTGCAGAATCAAACGCTGGACAGGAAGTCACCAAGTGCAGAAGTGACAGAGCACAGAGATTATGTGACAGTGAGGCTCATGGGATGAACTCAGACCTTTTCTGAAAGGATTTTACATATTTGGAAAACAGAAATTCATGGGGAAAATGAGAATATTTTACACAAAAATGAGAATATTTTACCTAAAAAAGAAATTCTCATGTCTTCCTGTCATGTCTGAATCAGGACATGTTTTGGTGGTGTTGTTTTAGTTGTTGTCATGTTTTCTTTCCCTGTGGTGGTTTTTTTTTAAATTTTCTTTCTTTTACTTGTACTTTTTAAAATGTTTTCACTAAAAAGCTTAATTCTTTTCCTGAGGAAAAAATTAAATCCCATGAAATAGATGAAGTTTCTAAGCTCTTGGATAGCTGACTACATGACAATGAACATTTGCCCTATTTTTCTTTTTTTATCTGATGCTGGAAGCACTGAGATGGAAGAAGGATCATGCATATGATTACAGCAACAGTGGGAATTCTCCTGGCTTTACAAATGAGAACCATGGCTTACCACAGGGAAGCCACAGAATGCCTTAAGGCCCCGACTGCAGCAGCCTGTCTAAACCTGCTGTGCAGCAGAATTTGTTTCTTAAAATCCACAATTTACATCTTTTTGCTGGAAGGGAGGTTGCACATTTTCCTATTAAAAAATAATAATAATAATAATAATAAAGTAGTAAAAGTGTGGATCTTATCAGTAGCCTTTGCTAAGTGTTTATTCCTTTCTTCTAACTGAAAGGCTCCAAGGGAAACCTGATTCATTTAAAAGTGAAAGATGAGCTGGTATGCATTTTGTTGGTAGCAAACAGATCAGGACGTGGTGCTGCAATGCTGCCCTGTCACAGCAGAGCTCTGGTTGGTTCATTTTCCCTGTCACACAAACTAACAGGTAGCTAAGGGTAGCTAAATTGCCCAGCTGCAGCAAAAAGGGTGCAGGACAGGATGGCCAAAACACCTGTCTCCATTGGGATCAAAGTAAGAATGTCACCTGCTTTAATTTCAGCCAAAATTTCCTATTCTTAGTGTTTCTATGAACTAATGCAGGGTAGAAGTACTGATACCAAAATTTCCTTAGGTTTTTACATATTGCCAACATTAAAGACTGGCCACTAAAATTGTTACTTAAAATAAAATCCATTTCTGAAAGGTCCAGATTTCCCTGCCACTTTTTTTTTTTTTTGCTGCAGTGAAGTACCAAAATGAAATGGGAGTATTTTAGGATGATACACGACTTTCTACATTCACAGGCGTCCTGGCCCAACATTTTAACTGATTTTAAGGCTGTGCATTACAACCATTCTGTCAAAATATTGATAAGGAAGTCAAACATCCAGATTTGAGTCACTTACAGCACATGGCTCAACCACTTGCTTCCCAAAATAAATAGCAGAGAATTGCATTTCTTTCTGCCTTGCTTTTTGAAAGTTCTTAAAAAATCAGAGGTCAATCAATGTGCCTGTTCATATATAAATGTCTCATTTATCAGATCCATTGTGAAGCGTCATTTTGCTCTCTTGTGATCAAATGCTGATTCTTGAAAGGATTCATTTCTGCTTATATAAAAATCTCTGTACATTCAATGAAAAGGAAACAGAATTTTCTTTTGCAGATGGTTGTAAGCAATTGTCTAAAAGTGCTGAAATTTGCTTTATTTCAAACCACTACATTAATTTCCTATTGTAGGGATTTGCAAACTGTAATTTATCAATTTGTTTTCATTTATGACAGTCAATTGTGAACTTCAGCAGAGACATTCTCTGGGTTGCCTTGGTTTCATCATATAACAGATACATTTCTGTTTTCTGGTATGTTTGAATAGGCCAAGGAACTGGAACAAGAATATCCAGCAGATTATCTGGATTTTAAATACACAGGAAAAAAAAAAAAAAAAAAAAGAAGAAAGCCATCCAGCTCTACAGACTTGAATAACAATTTTAATCTGGTGAGATTTAACATAGAAGTAGCAAATGTCAAGTTACATGGATGACCATGAAAGATTGCTGTGTGGGGCAATGGATTTTACAAGTCTTTTTTGAAAATCTAGGACAGAAAATCTTAGAATCAATAGATTAAGTAATGTTAATTGAATATATGCACTGTTTTAAGATGTTCTTCTCACTTATTAAAAAAAAGATGAGTCAGTGATAGAATAAATATACTATATCCTATATTCTACTAAATACAGAATGTAAATATACTCTTTCAAAAATGAAGAGAACAATTTATTTAATCTGAAATTAGGATCCATTTAAATTGATCACAAATTATTCTTTAAACACTGCTTTTTTTTTAAGAATAAATAAACCAGATTAGCATTATTCTAATTCAGTTTCAAATATCTTTGGCTCCATTTTGCTGTTATTTGGAATACATTTGACAAAGTGGAAAAGGTTTTTTGATCTGTTCCATTGAGATGATGAGCTATTACAAGCAGATAATCAATGAGTTTCAGATATGATTGTCAGCTTTTTAAACACAAACAGAAAATCAAACTTTGAAGAGGAACAGAACTGATGTTATAATCCTGTGATCCTAACTCAAGTTGCCTTTTCAGTCACTATAAATATAAAAAACACAAAATAAAACTACTGAGTGCTCTACAGCTGCTGCATTTATAATACCCCAAGGTGCATTTTTTTTGTCAAATGGCTTTTAAAATCCATCTACGTTGCAGTAATGGAAGCATGCAGCAATTAATCACAAGCTAATTTTTAAAATGGAAGGCCTAGAGGATAAAACACCAACTTTTTCACTAACATCAGCCCCACATACACACATTAGCAAGTGGCATCCACAGTATTCAAAAACTACAAAATGTTACATTCTCTCACCATTTTCTCTCAAGCTGGCAATCTGTGCCTAACACAAGGATTTATGAGTCAGCAGTTCATTTGCATGTTACCCCAGAAAATGAGAAAATGGTTGTTTTTGTTTGGGTTTAGGGTTGTTTTTAAGGAGACTAAAAAGGGAAAATTATAATCAGGCTTGATTACTCTAAAACAACAGATCATTCAGATCATATACAATCAGTTTATCAGACCTGAAATGCAAGCATATGAAAATGTGTGCATGGTTATTGTTATGCAATATTTCTAGCTATTTTACTTTCATATTTCACCTAGGATGTGATATTGTGAATACTGAAAGATTTCTGTATTTGAAACTGCAATTAAATTCTGATCAGTGTAAGTCAAATGCCTTCATACATACATTTGGTTGGTTCCATTATCCAGTAAAGGTAACTGCAGGAGCTGATCTCTTTTCAGGACAGATCCTACCTGCACACATACAGAAATGTCCAGCATCTAAAATTCTACTCCATCCTGGCCTGTTTGCAACTCAGCATCCTGACATTTCTTATGGGATTTTGTGTTTTCAAACATGATAAGGTCAATCCCCCACCACATCCATAAATCAGTGGAACATATGAAGTAAAGAGTCTGAGTGGGAGCATTCTTACCTCCCTGAGCTGGTTCTTTGCAGTTCCTAGTACAATTTAATCCAGTCTTGCTGCACAGCAAGAAATGACCACATGAAATAATGGGGTGGCACACTGGCCAGGAGTGCAACATTTGTCCAAACTTAAAGGAGAAAATAGTGCAATTCCCCAGATCTCCCAGCTATTTGTTGTTTGGCTGTGCTTTTTCTTCAGCACTTCCCTTGTCTGGGCACCTGAGGCTGGAGCAAGAAAACAGGCTAACCTGGCCATGGCTATCCAAAATTATGACTGGACTCAGACCACTGTCTGAGATATAAGTAAATTTTTCTGGTCAGATTTTCCTGCCTGACCTTACTTTGTTTACAGACCACAGAGTTTTGCTATATTTCAGTTACAAATACCTTTTTGGTTACTAATACTTTCTGCAGATAACTCAATGCTCTAGACTGTAAACCCTTGCTTTTTTTATCCCCCAAATCACATCATGCCATGCTCTCAGCCAGTAATTTTCCTTCAAATTCAGTTCTGCCCTTCTTCCATGGGCTGAGCTTATTTACTCCCCCTACGACAGAGGGAAACACCAGGGAAATTTTCCCTTCATTCCTTTTTGTATTAAGGGATAGAAAGGAGAGCAGGATACAGGCTAGAGTTTGGTCCCAGGATGTGGGATATCACAGCAGGGCAGTGTTAGGTTAAATGCAGCTTCTCTTTTGTTCTCTCTAAACATATTTTGCTGCACAAGGGAAGAAGAATACCTATAATGTGATTTAGATAGATTATTCTAAATACTGCACTGTAACCCAATTTTGTAGTCATTCTGAATGCTTCTTCCCAGACAAGAGGTGATCCTCAGCAGTGCTTGTGATTTACCTGCTAAAGTCAGTGAACTCCTGCTTGTCAGAAAAGAGACCACCAGGCCCCACTTTTTCACTTCTGGATTCTTTTCACAAGCTGGAAAAGAAGCTCTCTTCTATGTCTATTGATAATATGCCAGCAATTCCTAAAATTATTTTAATTCTAGATTCAGGAGTCACTGCACTAGCATGTTAGGAAGAAAATATATTTTAATGCAACCCAAACTACAGCAAATAGTTTGCTTGGTTAATTTTAATAAAAACATCATTTATCTTGATCCCAGCACCTCACACTCTACTAAGAGGTTCTCTTCTACATTAATGAGGAAAAGAGGGTTTTTTCTTCCTTTGAAGGCACATATAAATAAGTTTACTTTTCCACAGAGAAACAAGCAACACATCAAAAAACAGACCTGCTTCTTAAAAGGTTACTGCCTGCATCATCCTCCTTTGTCATAAAATTAGTTAAAGCCAGGGCAAGTGTGAGCCCTGAGAGATTAATTTGTCTTCAAAAGAAACAAAAAATGGACTATATGAAGCGACAAACAATGGTGAGCCATGAAATTTGAGGGCAACAACTGACTGCCCAGCACACATGGAAGCAAGATTGTGATAAAGGTGGAAATGTCCACTTTTCAACATGACGTGCCCACTGGTTAAATCCTGTCTGGTGTTTGCCATTAAAGTTGATAATATGGATCAAATAAGAGGGAGAAGTTGAGTTAGGTCATAAATATTCCATTCCAAAAGGAAAAAAAAAAAAAAAAGCAACAACCTTTATTACTTCCACTTCAAAAGTCAATAACCATCATTTTACCTATGAAAATGTTCATGATTATGCTTCTAAGATTTTATATAAATGTCTTGAAACTACCTCAAATTGCAAGTGAATTGCTACAGAGATAAAACCTCACTGAGATTTCAAGATGGAATTATGGCAAGAAAAACTGTCAGAATCGAACCCCTTACAGACATATTTAAATACGGTGAAGTCAGCATTTCTATCAATAACTGCAACCAACTTATAACAATGACAATATAGAGAATAATAATTATTCATTTTCCAATGACAGTAACACAGAAAGAAGTTTTGTTTGAGTAAATAATATCCCTGATTTTGCCTTCAAGATACTACTGCAGCTTTAAGGCTTCCTATTTAACAGGATGTGTGGGGGTTTTAGTGGGGACATAAAAAGCGTTGGAATTTTGTGCCATTTAAAAATCTAATTTCAATTTGGATTTCATTTCCTGCTAATAAATCCAGAATAACACTTTTATGTTGTTTGACAAAACTATAAAACTGTCCACAAATATATCAACTGCTCCTCCTTAAGTGGTGCTCTCACATGAGCATTCCTCTCACCCCACAGAACAGACGTCATGTCATTTTAAAATACCTAATTCTAAGTTAGGAACATCAGTAAAGCTGAATTACAAAAACCAAGCAGTTGTTGGCAGACAATATAAACAATTTGTCTAAACTGTTTTCCCACTGATATACTTCCAATTTCTGTCCTCAAACCCCCTCACACTTAATCTGTGATTTATTCTCCAAACTATGGCTTCAAAAACAATGTAGTAGTCCATTTTGGAACAGGAGGAGGTGAAGCACTGTTTTTGGAGTTTCATTTAAATGTGACATTTTAGAGAATTTTGGTCTCAGTATTGCTTCCACTGAAATCATTGGGAGTTTCTATACAGATATTAGCGGGACAAAAATAGGGTGTAGGATTCCGATGGGACAGGTTTAGATTTCCAGAATTATGTAGTTTACTCCTGATGAATACAGGTAGAAAGCAGTCAACTCATCAGAGCACTTCCATTGCACAGCAACATACAATTATATGTACGTACTAAAGCTGGCAATGGTCATTAACAGAAAAGGATTAAATATTTATTTTTATAAATAATTTCTGTACACTCTTTCTTCCTGCAGCTTTGTTCCAGAGACAGAATGAAATAGTGTTGCTTGGTATTGTATTCTGTTATGGAAATTAATATACTGTAATATATTGGAATTGCTGGTGAAAAGGAAATTACAATTTCCAAAGAGTTCTGGAGAGGAGTGAGTGCCATGAAGGCTTTGCCTAGGACTGTTACTGCCAGTCAATTATGTTGGCGAAACTCTAATCTTTCTTAGAGAGACAGAATTTCATACAGAAACTCCACCAAAACCTTCATCTGAGAACAAAGTGACATTTTTACCCAAAAGTAGTTGCCCACTCAATATCAAGCTTAAAATCAAGATTCCTCTTTTGGCTTTTCCTGGCTTTGGATTACTTTTATATTCAGTATGAAAGCAGTCAAAAGTCACTGCACAATCTGATAGTGTTTGGTATCTGCCTACCCAGACTCTTTTCTTAAATTCATACTCATCTGTATATGTATTAAAAGTGATTTTTCATATTGTCCACAGATTTGTGATAACTATGCTAACATGCAACATTATTGCAATGTTTTTGTTTTGATTTCTGATTGCAATCAACTGTTCATCTTTTTCATTGTCTGTTGAAGAAGCGCACACTAGACCTAATTAATGTTTCTATCATGTAACAGGCAACATCCACTACAGGAGGATTTCATTTGGGCTGTCAGAAGCAATACTACACCAAATGAAAGCACACTCAATGCAATTTTTAAGCATGATAATAGATACTATGCACGGGTTTTTTTCTTTTTGCATGTAGATAATTTCTAAGTTCCAAACTTAGCCGGGGTGCAGGTTGTGACCAGGGATGTGCATACATTAATTTGGAAACAGTTGTAGATCTCAGTTCCAGAAAACAGTAGGAAAAAAAATCTGGCATTCTTCAATAAAAGAGGAGGACTATTTCAGTATTTTCAGTAAGGAGCAGTGACTGGCACCTCCATCTCGGTAACACACAGACAGATTTTCATATCCTTGTACCAGCTTGTACCTTCTTTGGCCCACGAGCCAAATTTAATCCATGGGAAAATGCCACTGATTAAAATCACTGCTTATAAAAAGCTGAACTTGGAAGAACCTATGGAGATACTCATCACAGAATCATGGAATAGTTTGGGTTGGAAGGAACCTTAAAGATCATCTTGTTCCAGCCCCACTGTCATGGGAAGGGACACCTTCCAGCAGACCGGGTTACTCGAAGTCCCATCTGATCCAGCCTCGAACACACAAACATTTCAAGGATCAGTCTCTGGCCTACATAGTGCATATATTCTTTCCCATCTGCCTGCCCTCCAGGAACAGTCCTGCACTCTTATTTCTCTTCTCACAAGTCAGCCTGCCTTTTTCAGCTCTGTTCTCCAATCACTTTGCTACTCAAGTGATGCCACTGTAAACTCTAGCACGAACACCAGGAGTGTTGCTTACTCCCTCTGTCTGCTCCTATTTATGTCACATCTGAATTGTACCAGCTGTATCTGTTAAGCTCTAAATGCTATTTTGGGAACATCCCCTACTTTGCTGAGTTCAAGAAGCCAACTCTAAAGTACCCACTGTAGAGAATGCTTCATTCACCTTTCAAGCAGACTTTTCCCACCACCCCTCAACTAACACATTTTGAAGATCCCTACAATACATGACTTCTGACAGAATCAGTTCTTACCTTTAAATGCAACTAAGTGAAGAAAGGACTAAGAGGCACAGAAAAAAACCCCAGTTTTACTATGTCATCCACGAGGATTACAGTCTGTAATAAAATGTTGAGGATTTTTGCAAGAGTCTGACCTAACCACCATGGGAAAGATACAGACAAATCCAGTTAATTTAGTCTTCTGTATGACTCTGAGTCTATAGTTTTGCAGTACTACAGGAGTAATTAATGAATCATCTATTGTAAGACTCAGTGCACCATTTCTTTGTCCTCTGGTGTTATTACCCGCTATGCTGAGAAGCATGGGAAATATTTTCTTTCTGGACCATTATTTTTAATTAGCGGTCTGTTTGCGGTTTAAGAGCATGTTTTGGCTAGTTGATTCAAGAGGAAAAGAAAAACATTGCATCATGCTTCATTACTCTTCAATCATGGCACACCACATTCGTGTTTTCCCCTGACTCCCAAGGACTGATCCTCAATTGATAATTGATCATCATTATTATAATTGATTGCTCCATTTTGTTTTCATTTTGACAGCTATTGTGTTCATACAAGTATGTGTTTATCTGTATGTATGTGCATATGTATATTTATTTATATATAAAAATAAATACTATTCTTAACACTTATGTTGTTAGCCTAGATTATCAACATGTTTTTTTAATAAGGCAATACTTCATAAGTTTAATATAATGAAAGTTATTATAACAGAAGTCAAAATGGAGGCATTTTTCTATGTCTATCAGTCTTGTCAATTGTGTAAAGGGACAGTATCGTGTTTAGTACGTCACTTGGAAGAGGGAGTTACTATTCATTAGTAGGTATTTGATAAAAACAGAATTTTTCTTAAATCATAATTTTACATATTTTAAGTCTCCTGAAGCCAAATATATACTCATTAGAACACCATGAAGGTGTTCTGTGTGAAAAATTGCATGTAGTGAACATTTCATATGGCCAAACCCAAGGAGAAATGGTTTATGCTGCTGTCAAAAAGGGGGTTTGGGGCTGCTGTTTATCCTGCGGAGGAACTTTCTTTCACCAGAAACCGCTAGATGATTTTTTACTAATTTATTATTACCAAAACCATAGCAATTATGGGACCTAGTCACTGGCTTTACTTCTCCTGAAGAGACAGAATGATAATTTAGTTCATTGCACATGGGTTTGAGCACTTTGATATGCAGAGGTAAAGCTTATGTTCTTTGATAACCAATTCTTTGGAAAGAATGGCATCAAGCATTTAATGGTCAGAACTGGTGTAAAATGCAGCTATTTTTTTAACAAAACGGTAAGATAGCGCGTATCAGGTTCTTTGATCCTGTGGCTCACTGAGGTCACCTACCCAATCATTAAAAACCTTTTTTAGATACCTTAGTTTCCCCTTGAAGATCTCTTGTGTAAGCTGTAGTGAAATCTGATCCTGTCTAGTTAGCAGATGGATCACAGCCGAAGGTCACGTTTTGTGTTGGAAGGCCAAGATACAGGTGGATAATCAGACATGACATTTAATGAGATGGACCCAGTAGGGCAATTAGGAGTTGACTGTAGAGCACATACCTCCTCCAGGTTCCCATGAGCGTTTCTATAGAGGCTTGAAAAGCAGCAGAGATGGGGAAATGGATGCACAAAAATTGAAAAGAATCACATGGAAGGTTTTCAAAGACCTAGAGGAAACTCAGGAGCCTATTCACTGGATATATCATCTCACTGAAAATCAGAGAGGTCTAATTCATCCTTCTGTCTTTGAAAACCTCCCATGTAAGGAAAAAAAAAAAAAACAAAAACCCAGCCTCAAAGTCCATGAGACATACTATTTACTTGAATGAAAAAATTCTCCTTGGGAGAAAGAAAATAATTCTTTGGACTTTGTCAGTACATAATTTTCTGTGGGATTCTTGGATTACCAGCAATGAGAATAATGTCTAGCCTTCTGATCCTGTGGAAAATAAAGTTTCCTATGACCAAGACATGAAAACTGTGAGGGTAAATGCCTGCAGTCACACTAGCTAGAGATCAGATTGCAGCTGGGCTACTTCAAAAGGCAGATTTTAAGTGGCATCTATAGATTTATGGAAAACACTGTATTATTCTGGTTTAGCAAAGAACCTGCCTTTCAAAGATTTTTAGTGTTTCTCTTCTGGTGCATAACTAAACTGCTCCCTTCAAGAAGTGATATACTGACTGTAGACAGAAATACAATCTTAGAAAATAACGATTTACAAGAAATGCCATGTATCAAGCTACCATATTGACAGCATCAACAGCCGAGTCACATGGGTAAGAAGTCTGCTGTAAAGGATTTCAACACAGAATTGCTACTGCCACATAAATTTTCAGTCTGATTCAGTAACTAAACCAGTGAAGACTTTGGTTTGAAAGACACTGTGAAGAGCAATGATAAAATGAATGTTCTGCATGAGTAACTCTACCCCTCAAAACCCTGGGAATTGTGAAATTTCAAAGGCAGTTTTCATTATATTATCTTCCTCTTCTATCTCAAGAGAGTCATTTATTTGAGAAGCACAGTAGTATACAAGTAAGATTCTCTGAACAAAAGCATCCTATGTCGGAAAAGTTGACTTTGAAAGAAGATGGACTGGATCAAGACTTTTGCTTATGTGTTTGGAATTGCTAGCAGGAGATCAGCTCCAAAGTTCATTAATGAATTTTATAGAAATCAAGGAAAGGAAAATAAAAAAAAAAAGATGGGAAAATTATGCCTATGAGGTACTGCTCTGCTCCTTGAAGTTAATCTTAAAATATAGATGGTGCATTAGGTGCTAGAAGAAAGTATAATAAGCAGAATATAATATAATAAGTGGATATATTTATCCACAGCATTCTTTCAGTCAATACTAAATATAATGCAAACACCACAAACATATGTTACAGAAGGAAATATATAGAGAAGCCCTTTAAGAAGTTTTTTTTCAGGGAGATTTAACAATGTGCAGGAACTCAATGTTATCTTTTCTTTGACATGTGACAGAAAAAATAATGGCCTTTACTAAAGGGAACTAAAAATTTTGATACTCCAGAATATGATACCTTCAAAAGATTCTCCTGAAAACTATGCTGAGGCATATGGACAATAAGGTGATTTGTGACAGCCTGCATGGCTTCTCTAAGGGCAAGTCAAGTCTGACAAAGTTGGTGACTCTGATGGGAATAAGGTATTGGTGGATGAGGGAAGAGCAACTGGCATCATCTACCTGGAATTGTGCAAAGCATATCCCTGTTCCACGTGACATCCTGTTTCTAAACTGGAAAGACAGGGATTTGAAAGATATGCCGTTCAGCGGATAAGGAACTGGCTGTGCAGTCACACTCAAGGACTTGCTGTTAATGTCTCAATGTCCAAGTGGGATCCAGTGATGAATGGTGTCCTCAGGGATAGGCACTGGGCCCATCACTGTTCTGCATCTTTGCTGGCAACAGGGACAGCGGTATTGAGTGCATCCTCAGCAAGTTTGCCAGGGTCACCAAGCAGTTGACACACTGGTGGGAAGCAAAGGTGGTATCCAGAAGGGCCTTGACAGGCTTGAGTGGTGATGCCTTGCAAATCTCATGAAGTTCAAAGAGGCCAAGTGCAAAAAGTCTCATTAACATATCACATAATTCTGGGGGAAAGGGGGAGAGGTGTTTTCACTTTGTGCAATGCTTCAAGGATAAGACAATAAGAGAAATTCCTAGCTCTGTGTACATTGTGCGGGAATTTGTTAGATGGCACACACTTGAGTCACAAGAGCTTTTCCTCACCTTGTAGAGCTTAAATTGCTCTGTAGTTTTGAAAGGAGCAAGTGAATCCACTTTGTGCCACTTGACACTTGGGTAGCTAGAGATAAGCTTTCACAGCTCCCTGAGGTTTCAAACAACTATTTAGGTGTTCTTCTTGCTTTCTACCCAAAGTGACTATAGACAGTGGCATACCATTGTTGAGGGCTGAAGACTGAGAATGGACAAGGATATAGGTGACAGAATTGGTGTACTGTACTATAAGAGAAGACATGGGCCTTTCCCTCTCATTTGCACTCCAGGGCAAAAAATTCAATTGCAATTAACTTGTTAATGGTAAATTGGCCATCTCTCCTCTGTGCAATTTGACATGGTCATTTTATAAAATGAAACTTTAGATCAGATTCCCCTCTGAAGAAAAATATTTCCTTTTGTTGACAATCCCACATGGATCAAATAAAGTGTTATTCTAAGTAACGAACTTCTCAGGTGATAAACACTGCACAATGAAGTCTGTAACAGATGCTATGTAACAGAACAAAGGTAAAAATCACTTAGCCATACAAACAGGCAAAAGGAGGAAGTGAATATTGATCAAGCATTCCTAGAACTGTTCTTAAACAAAGCAGAATTTATTTGGCTTCCTGTTAAGATGGTCTTACAGAAAAGAAATTACTGAATTTGAGTTGTCAGCTACCCCAGAGGAGCACAACAAAACTCATCCTGGCTCATAAGCACTGTCCTTGAACTAATCATTTTCTGTATTTGCCTTTCCAAGCATCCAGTCCTGCTCAACAGAAATGCACACTGTCTTTTCAGACTGTCCTCAGCCCAGCCCCACTGATCAGTGCCTCTGTAGATGAACATATCTCTGTTTTGGCTCCTGTTTCTGAACAAAAAGGTAATCTGCTTGTGTTTTCCCAAGTAGACCCAATGCTCAAATAGAACAGTTATCAATGTTACTCTGGCAGGATTTGAGAGAAGTCTTTTGCCATCTTACCTTATCATACCATCTCACAACAAGGTCCAAAGGGTGGAAAAAACCTTCCTGACAAATCTGGAGGGCTATGAGCTGCTAGTGAACAACCACAGAGCACTGGATCTTTTTTTTTTTTCAGATATGTTTTGTTAATATCTGAGCATTCCTTTAAAAGTGGAGCACAATGCTTAGCACAGATCTATACTCTAATTTTTCAGAAAGATTAAAGAATATATTTAAGATACTTGGAGTTATAAACAAATAAATATTGTGTCCTCACAGTTTCCATCTTGGCCCAAAGGCTAGCTGACTTACAATCACTGAGCAGCCTCTAAAGTCATTATTTATAATGACTATTATGATAAAGACATTATTTATAGTGTAATATTTTTCTGCCAAAGCTTTTTAAATGCAACCCTTGGATTTTAGCCATTGTATAGACATTCCTTACCTCAGAGGCTTACTGTTAGACAAATGAACTGGTTTCATTTTCTTCAGTAAAACTCCAATGGCATTCAATACAGGCTATTCAGATCTGACCATAAAACAGATGCTCACAGATGTGCAGTGGACACAAAAATAGTACCTAACCCGAAACTGGGGCCTTTATAATGCTTTATCTCCTAAAATAAGTATTTTGGTGTGAGTGTAATGCTGATTACATACACACAAAGGGGAAAAAACGAAAAGGTCAACAAGTCCTGTTTCTCTGAGTGCAGCAGAAAGAAATAAAGAAAAACAAATAGTCATCTTTGGTTTGATCAGGTTTTCTGTTACAAGAAGCCCTTCTGTCCAAGAAGTCTCCCCTCTTCCTGTTTCTGAGAGTCAGTCACAGATTCCCAGACCATTTTTTCCCATAAGGTGCAACTAGCATTTCTGCTACCAAGCATGGACCACAGTGGGGGTAGTTTCATCCTGCCTAAAGTGTCAGATCAAGCCTTCCCACTAGCATTGTTTAGCTGCATGCAGGGTCTCTTTATTCTTGCTTCCACTGAGAAGTGTTGCTTTGTACACCCACATAGGTGCATAGGTGCATTAATTCACTGGAATCTCAGAATGCCTGCCTAATGGCTGGCAATGAATTCCCTCTGAGTTTAATCTCTATCTACATCTTCTTAGATCACCTAAAAGCTCAATTTTTCATGTCACACACGAGACACCTGGTACCCTGCAAAATCCCATGTATATTTTTGTTACCAATTTCCACCTTGACATGTTCATATACGGACACAAAGAATAACATAAAATTATTGAACAAACTATTTTAATTAAATTACATTTTCTTACTTTCTGCAAGAATAATATAGCCTACATATATCTATCATAGAAAAGTATTGGTGGATACTGTTACTGAACTTACAAACTCCAGAAAATGTTACAAACCCATGTAAAATTCTCAAACATCCAAATGTCTGTAGGAATTGTAGGATATGGAAAACTGCTTGCCATCAAAGAACTCCTTATAGTGCACATATCATGTGAATTGTTTATTCACATAGTGAAATAAGTATGATATGTGAAAACCCAAGGTAAATACTAGGGGGAAAAACCCAAACCTTCACACAGATAAAAAAAACCCCTCTCTTCTTCTAAATCCTACATTTTATTTTCAAATAAATATTTAGAGCTATTATGTGTACCAGCCAGGAGCAAAACCCCCAGCTTCAAAACCACAGGAAATGTAGAAAATGTGAAATAAAACAATGATCTGCACTTCTATTAGACTTTATAATATGTTTTTTGAGATCAAGGTAATGTGCAGATCTGCAGGTTTTTATGTCTCATTTCCATCAAGTGATTTTGTATGCATTTGAAGACATTATTTCTTAAGTTTGAAAAAAGGCTTTAAAACTTATCTTCACTCCTACCATATGTTGTACTACATTATTCAACAATTGCTAGCAATGGGAATTGCTAAAAACACTGGAATTGGTTGCCTAGAGGTTTCAGTGTCTCATTCTAGGGAGATATTCAAAACCCAACCAGACAGGGTCCTTGTCAGCTTGCTCTAGTTGAGCCTACTTGAGCAGGAGAGGTGTACAGTATGATCCCAAGACACTCCCTCCAACCCCAATTCAATGATGCTGTGATTCTGTGAAATAAAAGCCTGTATATGTACTGCCATAAGCCAGGTAAATCCTTCAGTATTCTTTTTCTTATTTTTTAATGACATAAGCAAAACACAAGGCTGCTTTTTGCACTTTAGACAAGAGATTAGATGATTTGATATATCTACTTGCTTCAGTGGGATGATGTAATCTCCTCCACTTTGCTGATGCATGAAAAATTCCCAAGCTATAATATCCCCCTCAAAACCAAACCTCATTAGCTGCCATTAAACATTACCAATAATTAAATACAGAAAATTTTATTTTTAAATTTACCAATAATCTCTGAATGACTACACATAGATATAGGCTTGGATAAATGACTACTTGTAAATATATATTTTTTGTCATGATGCAATGTGTGGCTGCAACCAGTAGAAAGCAAAAAAAAAAATCATTTGGAGAGAACTTAAGCAGCTTTGACTGAACACTGTGAAATAAAACAAAATTAACATACTGCAGTCAAGTAGTCCTAAATATTTACAGAACAGGCTGTATTCTGTAACTCATATAACTGAGCTGCAGTTGTGCAACAAGACCAGTTACACTCAAGAAGCTGCCTGTACAAATTGGGCTGCCTTGTTTGGACCCCAACACCCTGCCTTCTTTGCAGAGGTTTCCAAAAGTGAAAAATGTGCACTGTAGAGCTCAATGGAAAATGCCTTCTGGCTCATGTGGATTAGCACAGGAATCAAATAATTTGCCCATCTAGCAGCACAGAAGTGGAGGGATACTTCTGTAATATAAATTATCTTTGGATTATTGTTTGTGCTTGGATTATTGTTGTTACTGTAATTACTAGGGCTCTTTGCTTATTTTATTAGCAGAAAATAGAATTCTTGTTACAGTGTTTTAAAAAAGTTCTTTCCTGAATGGAAAAGCTCTCAAGCATTAAGCCCAGTATCTTCATCGGTGCCAGTGGTATAAATACCAGAAAGAGTGACAGCTAATCCACATGCACTCAGAAGCAAAAGCTAAAAGGCCAGTTACATGCACTTGTCAGTGCTAGTCTCACCCACACCTACCAACTTGCAAGACCTTCAGACCATCAATCAGTACTGAAATGAGTAGGAGGGGGAGAAGAAGAGAGGAACGTGACAACTAAGAGATGGATCACCTGCCAAATATCATTCCCCATTAACTTAAATGGGAACACGACATTTTAAACTGAGCTTTACAAGATGGCTTAAATAATTTCAGGACTAAATATATTTTTCTACTATATAAGCATCTCAAGATTACTGTTTGTTGGGTTTTTTTGCAATCTTCTATCTACTTTTCCACCCACCCTTTTCTACTCCCTCATAATTGTCATCATTTCTGTCTTGGCAACATCAGAGCAAACAGAGAGGGGACTGAAACAAGAGAATCACATAGAAGAGATTGTTTTGACAGGGCTATCTTACTAATCCAGCACACACAAGGTATTAGTGTCTTGTATTCTATTAAAAAAAATATTAGCCAAGTGAAAAGCATCCCATGCCAAATCCAAGGCCTGCTGAACTCGATGTGAAATTTTCTCTTACAGCCTCCACCTTTCACTCCCACCCTGCAAATGCAATAAAAGAGAGGCTGTAGTTCTTGTTTGCTTAATAGCAAGTTTTAAAAGGCAAAATGCATGTAGAGCCAGTGTGCTTAGTAATTTGATCAGCCATGCCTGCCTGACATACGTGTTCCAACAAACTGTGATTTAAGTTACGGGGCATTTATACATCAAAGGGGAGTTCTGCCCTCTTCTCTAGCAGCTGTGGAGATGAAAATACTGTTTGACAATACAGTTTTATATAGATAAATCAACAAGGCACTTCATTCCTTTAGACTCCTTGAAAAATCCCATCTGAACACATCTGAACATATTCTTTAGAGGAACCTTTCCATAATTATATGTGAAGAATTTACTAATTTTTCCATTGAACATTCAGAATTCACTCAAGGCAGAATATATGTCCTGTAAGCTTTCCAGTCACAAAGCATTTTCACAAATCTTGTCATGATGTCAACATCCAGGAACAAAGATAAGCATGCTGGTATTTGCAAAATGAAAAGAAAAAAAATCCTGTCTTTGGTGATTTTGTTGGTGAAAACATCCTTGCACTATCATTTTGCTCAAGCAGACTAATTCAGTGAATCTGAAGGCTAACATAAGACTTCCAGAATGGATCTTTAAATCTTCATACATTTATTGAGTAATACTATACAGATAGAATAAAGATTCAATGAAATATTTTAGAAAAGCTTTATTGTATCATTACCATCTGAGGTTTTGTAAAAACCTGCTGCTCAGTACTGTGTATGTGGTGGATACGTGTGGACTGGCACATAGTGGGAGAAAATAAATGTTCATTGTCAACGTATTCAGCATTATTATATTAATTCTCTTCTTTTAAAGCATGATGAACAAACAAATTTTCTATTGTAAAAAATCTGTTTAAATTGCTTTATTATGCACTTTTCAAGCTTGTGCGAATTATTTTTCTGAATAAATTTTACAACTCAGTTGTCCCTGATGTGTGTATTTTGCAGCATTAAAGAAGATGGTACTCCTCCAGCTATTTATGAAGAAAACACAAAAGATTCTTGTGGCATTGAATTTTCTTTCCAAACAAGCAGAAGCCATGATAATCCAAAAATTATTAGTCATCCTTCCCTGTGCAGAAGTAAAAAAAGCTACATATAGGGAATGGAAAAAAAATTGAACAGGACATCAATCACACAACTAAATTTCAGCACCATGCTTATTTTAGTCTTTGGTCTTTTACCAAAGTCTCAAGAAGAGATGAACAACAGAGATTTAGGATGCAACCGTCAACTGGTTGAACCCTCTCTCTTCCCACTTTCCCTGGACGTTAATCTTCCTGAAGCAAGCTGGCTGTTCCTTAGAGGCTCCAGCTGACAGCCTGGAATATGAATGCAGAGGCAGCTGAAGTAGACGTGCTGGGCTGTGATTTGTGGTCAAGAAGCTGATACATCCTGTTATTTCTGCTCTAGGGTCCTTGTCTGCTGGAGCATGGATGGCACAGCCCACAGGATGCTATAACTTTTTACACTGATGGAGCGAGATCCAGAAGAGCTTGATCCACTTGTGACCTTGTTTGATTTGTCACTTTAAGCACTAGAACCTACAGCTGGACCAATTTTATCTAACAGTTTGGTACCCTCCAAAAAGAGGAAAAGCCCCCTGGCTTGAGGAAGACATGACCCGCTGACAAGAACTTGAGTAAGTATTGACAAATTGGTTGCACTTTGCTTTCTACTAACTTTTTGAGGAAATATGTTTGCTTGAACACAGTAGAGTTTTCTGCTGGCACAGATCACCATGAAGTTATGACTCCTCAGAAAGCAAAAAAAGAATTACAAGATGAGCTAACCAAGCTGACAGGACATATCAAATTCATACTGACTGAAATGTCTCCCAAACTCTGCCAAACACACTCAGCCACTGACAACATCAATTGAGCTCTTACCATCTTCTTTTCTTCAGTCATCTAAAATTTGCTTTCATTTTTAACAGGGTATGTGGACCTTTTTTCTGTTTTCCACATCTACGTGACACCGAATACTATTTACTCACATTCAGTGAAGAAAGAACTCAGTAGAAAATACTATAAACACAAGCCAGACTGTGTGCATATACATGTGTTGTTTTTTGTTAGGTAGAATGAAAAACCAGCCTCCTGAGGAAAATAAAGATATTCCTACGAAATGACACAGTGATTTTTTCCAAGATAAAATTTTCAATGCAATGCATGAGCATCACAGATAGCCAACTGCTGTACAGAGAAAGACAAAAGGGAAAAAAAAGTGTTTTTATAACATGATTTGATTAGTCTCAATGGCCCACACGAGGAGATCACATTAGAAAGATATTTGCCTTTTTTCATGCAAAATGAAACAAATAGTGTGTTGCAAAATTAGTCAGCATCTTTAAGCTACATTGCAGAGAAGCCTACAGTAATATAGCCATCTGTTTTAACAGAAAGGTACTGTTGGATATTGCACTACTGAGAGTTACTGGAACAACTGAGATTATTGAAAAAAAAAAATTAGTCAAAGGATAATAACAAAAAGCTTTTCTGTTTTGTTAAAATATTTACCCTCTTTGGGATACTACATCCTATTGATTAGATAGCACGGCACGATTTCTACATTACAAACTAAGAACTACTTTTTTTTGGCTCATTTCAGCAGGAAAAAAGGCATTTGTCATTCAGTATTTTTTTTTCTGTCAATTTCCAAAGTGGTTCAATGCCCATGTAGTTAATGCCACTCATAAAAACACAACAAACAAAATATAAACTGCTTGTCTAATTTAGTGGCTCAGAGAATATTTTGATTTTTGATTCAAAAAGGAAAATATAGGCCTCATAGTTCATCTTCTACTTTTTAAGAAAATAATTCAATACTTATAGTACTATATTCCACACAATTGCTCTAATCCATTAATTTACTTTCCTTATTTTTAATGCTTATGGATGTAATGATCAAGAACTAAGCTGGTATGAAAGTCCCAGTGAAGAAAACTTGGCTTTCATTTTGTATCAATGTTTGGTGCAACATCCCCTTTTTACCCATATTGGACACATCAAGAGTAATGACAGCAACTGATTGCTCCATCTCTATGACCAGTCCAAATCCAGCAAGAACTGGATCTGCTTCATTTATGCCTTTTGCTGTCAGTTAGTAAACAATGTTCTATTTACCTATGCAAAATAATGGTAAATTCTTTCTAATTATACCTTTTGCTACCACAGATGTTTGGGCCAGACACCAGAGAATCAGATGACACCAAACCAAGGAGAATCCAGCTCCCATCTTCGTGCACAATGCAGAATTCAGACCCCGTAGAACACCGATGTTCACAGGTCCTAGCAAGAGGGTTAGCAAGGGAACTACTTAGAGCTACCATAACCCCCTTTCCATGGTCTGGGTATCTCTATGCCAGAGACAGAAAGAACTGTGTCAGATCTCACAGGTGCACTTTACAGAAGAGTTCATTCAGCTCCTTGCATTTCATGCTCCCGGAGTCCAAAGCAAGTTCATGCTTCTGGGGGTGTGACTGTGTTGAGGACACTTTCATTCAAGTTGTCAAACAAAGGGCTTTACACTGTTTTCATTACAGCCACTGTACACCCACTGAAACCTGCTTCCCTATTCTGAGAGGAGAAAAGTGCTTGCTTGTTCATATTTCATCTCAGAATTATTATTTTTCTTAGTTACAGAATGCATTTTCAAGGTCTGAGGTCAGCTATGACATTGATCAGAGGCTATACTGAAGAAATGAAAATGTAATGCTCTTCTAGTGATGAGGAGGTGTGTACCAGAGCTGTCAGCCCAAACAGGAAGCATGGATGGTGCACATCCAGCCCAGGAACAGCAGTGCAAAGGTTAGCACCTTCAGCTATCAAACCATTAACCTTATTTTTACAAGCCTGTAATCTAGGTTCAATAAGAAAAGCATGCTCTCCCCAGCATTTTGCTAACATGACCAGAAGTTTGATATCTGGGAGGCTATCTACAAATTGTTACCTTTCACTTTTATTTAGAGAAAAAGCACAGCTTCCTTTTCTAATATGATTTTAAATCAAAGATTTTGTGCAGCATTATTTTACTCAAATGATGTCTTAAATGCAAATCTTTTGATGCAGTATAATGTTTCTGAGAGGGAGTACTTTAAAATGTAAATGATGAAAAATCTCTGTCTGGTTTAGGTTTTCTATCAACACTTGATAGATAAATGAATTTTCAAAGTCTTCATTATTCTGATCAGTTGATGCACCATATTTGCATTCAGATAATCCTGAATGGGAAGCTTACTTGCATAGAGAAACAACGTGGGTCATCACAGTTTACTGTATGCTTGCAATTTATATCCCACAGTGAACATAAATAATGCCCACAATATATCTAGGAGAGGAACCCTAGTCAGCAACACACAGGAGGATGGAAGAAAAATCAGTCTGGTTGTTAAAGATATGTAGCAGTTTTTTCCTCATCTGGGTGACAACACTTAATTTCTTTCTCTCCATTTAAGCCTGAGAATGAAAAAGGGTCTGATTTTCAAACAGGTCTAAGAGTCTTTTTGCCCCTAATTTGGATCTCACATTATTTTCTGATAATGTAAGGTGAGCTCATCTTGGTAAATGGCTGGACATATCCTGTTAAATGAAACCCTAACTGACCGAAGACCCTGGAGCTGGTAAAGTCACCACACTTTCTCCAGTGGAGCTGGAATCAATAAATATCCATCTAGGAATACACAATGTGGGGCAGCAGTAAAATGTATTAGTGTAAAAAACTATATTGGTGGTCTTATACAGACCATGAAAGAATTAAATTAGGAGGGAAATGGCTGGCAGGAAAATCACCCAAACAGTCCAGGAAAGTACCATGGTAGTTTTGGAAGTCCTTGCACAGAGGACAAATGAAACTAGTAGCAATCTAATGCAAACTGTTACATCTTCTGCAGTTGATATTAGATGCCCCGACTGAAAATAAACAGCTTTTATGGATTTGCAGTCCAGGACATCACTGAAATGAGTTCTCCATGGGACACCTGTATCTCAGCAATGACGTTGAGTTCCACATATACAAAAGAGATGGATTTCAAAGATGACTTAGGACCCTGAAGAGGCACACAGATGCATGCACAGATTTCTGCCACTCAGATCTGCCAACGTTTTCTTCCCTGTGCATGCAGCATGAAAGCTAATTTCAAACAAATTTGCATTAATGGCAGTTCTTTAATTAACTCAGGATGGGGAAGCTTTTACATCCCAACTGAACAAGACACAAGAGTGAAGTGCAAATCCAGGGATCTCATTTCAAGCCCAGTGACTCAATGAGTTGTAACACAAGGAGAACAAAGATTTACTTCCTCTTGCATTTTTTAACAATGGGGTTCTTTTGTTCTCACCCCTGTTTTTCTTTTTGTTCCCATTGCTACTGGCACTACCTTTAATGGCATGTTGAAAATTCTGGCAAATGAAATGATAGACAGCAGGATATTTGCTGCACCCTAATGAAATGAAAGACTCATTAATCCAGACACGAGTAGCTCTTCTTTCCAAGGAAGGAATTTTGAACCTTTATGTCCCTCAGTACTGCCTAGCCAAAAAAATGGCATCTTGAAAGCAAGTGCTTGTAGGATCTGAGGAAACCAAATGATATCCTATATGAGATCTATTCTATACAAGGTCTATCATCTCTCTAAACTTTCCAGATGTGTGCTCAAATATCTTGGGAAGCCTTGTAAAACCCACTCCCACCCTTCTTATAGGTCTGGCAATGCAGCATGTCCCAAACGTTTAAGTCTTTTTTGTTTGTTCGTGGTGAAGCCATGGTCTAAATTTTTAATATTTCACTTCTTTTCTAAGCTCTTATTCCTGAGAATTCATTTAGACTGAAGAGGTGTCTTAAAAAAACATGGAATCACAGAATGGGTAAGGTAGGAAGGGCTCACAGTGGGTCATCAGCCTCTTTGCTCAAGCAGGGTAATCCTAGAGCACATGGCACAGAATTGTGTCCAGACACTTCTTGAGTTATGTATCCACACCCTTGCTGAGCAACCTGTTCCAGTGCTCAGTCACCTGCACAGTATAGAATTTCTTCCTCATGTTCTGGTGGAATTTCTTGTGCATCAGTTTCTGCCCATTGCCTTTTGTTCTACTGCTCAGCATCACCTAGAAGAGCCTGCATCCGTCTTCTTGACACACACCCTTCAGATATTTATAGGTGTTGACAAGGTCCCCTCTCAGTTGTCTAAGGAATGAATATTTACAAGTAGAGGAGAGATCAAAATGTTAAAAACCTGTTATATTAAGCATCTAAAATTATCACTAGGGTGTAAGTAAATAACATGAGCTGCTCTTTGTGTTTGACAATCTGGCAACACCTCTCCTGTTTCTGGAAAACTTTCACGTACTGGTCTGAGAGGACATCTGTGTTGGTCTCCATCCCCAGGCATTGAGAAGTCATTGGGAAAAGTTACCATACTTCAGTTATGGTCTAAATTTATGTCTCAGAAGTAGCAAGGAGGTCAGTAGTTGTCCACGATCCACCCACGGGCAGACTGTAGTATAATGAAAGAGATGATATAGATGTTGTACTCTTCAAATCTGTGCATATTCTGGATCCTGCCCTCTCTGGAGGGAAATATTACTCAGGAAATATCTAGGACCTTGTCTGGAGCAACAAATAATTTGGCAATACTGTATGCTGACTCAGGACACCTTTCAAAAGATAGCACAGACTTACATATTCTTCTTTACAATGCATGAGAAACATCCATAGTAATTTAGTGGCAAGTGCAGTTCCTACACTTCCCATATAGAAGCAATCTTAGCTGTAGGCTAAGATATAAAGTACCTATTAACAGCTGAATGCAATTTTAGACTCTAGCTTTTCCGTTCCTGGGCTACCTGCTGCAAGATGAGACACAGCGCAGAAAACAGATTAATGCCAAATGTAACCATGTCCTAATGAAAGAACAGGACAACAAACAGATCTTTTCATTTGTGCTCTCGATTTTATGTGGGTTAAGGTTGCCAATGCAAACAAGGGCTAATGAAATTCAAGGTTTAACATTTAATTTATCGTAGCCATGTGGTATCTCTCTTAATGAAATGGTAAGCTCAAGGTTAGTAGGGGAAAAAATAATCAAAGCAACCTATCTTCTTATCAACATATAGAAACTGAATGCTAACTCTATGAGTACAATGCCACGATTACAATATCATGGCACTCTTGTGCATTTGTCTCCACAGAGGAGTCACACACATCCTTATGGAGCAGTCCCAGGCTCCAGCTCTGTCTTGACAGTACAGTGCTCCACAGCTAGGGCAGCTGACACAGAAGATAAGCTGCAGAGAGCTACTGTGCAAAGCAGGGTATGTCCAGAAGGAATACATAAAGGACAAATTTCAGATTTTTATTGCTGAGAAAGAAGTTCAATATTCATTAGCAATAGATGTAGAAAAAACTCTAGATATAGAAAAAACCCCAAGCAAGGACATTGTTGGCCTGAAAATAAAACTAGGGGGAAAACTAGACCATGACCAAAGTCCCGAGGACTGTTTTGAAGCCTGATGTAAAATACATTATTTTTCAAATTTCCAGGATCAATCTGAATATTCTTTTGTAGATATTGTGCTAATAGATATTTTGATTGATCTTTTAAATGCAAACATTGGGCTAATAGTGAAAGCACATGTTGTTACTTCAAGTCTGGAGCACTTTCCATTAGCTGTCTGATCATCAGTGGGGGATTTATTGAGTAATAAATTGCCTTCTGGCCATAGGTTTGCAAAAGCTCAATACATCCTTATTAGCATCTCAAAATTATGCAATACAATAATTAGACTTTGAGGGAAACAGGGACATTTTTCTGCATTCTACACAGTGTTGAATAATGATTTTGTGAAGTTCTGGTTGCAGTATATTATTTGTTAAGATCCATGGGACTCACACTTGCAACTCTGGATGAGTCTAAAAGATCCACCACGGGACATAAAATAAATGTGATATAAAAAAAATATTTTCATAAAAATGTAGGATGCTTTAAACAGTCTCTTAAAATTATAATATTTCTCTTTGTCTGCCTACTATGGAATAAAATGGCACATTACATGGAGTTTGCCTAACTTGAGCAGCTCAGAAAAAATGTATTGGCTAACAGAGTGAATAAGGATGATAAATCCCATCTTCAGCTATCTCATAATTTTTAGTGAGCGGTTGTCTCAAAATGCCCAAATGGGCAACAATGTGCTTTAGATCCCACTTGTAAATAAATTTAGCACACAAAAGGAATCATTCCGGTGTTACAAGCATGGAAACATAAAATCCAATGCAGTTCAAAAGCTCTTCTACACAGTCCAGCTATAGATTACTTCTTTTTCTATAAGGATTTATTTTGGAGTTGCTGGTAGATGCTGAATTAAAGTATAATGACAAGGCATAGCTAATTTAATGAAGAACAAATTTTCTTGAAAGACATAGAGAGCATCCATAAGCATATTCTGACACAAATAGTCTTTTTTTTTTTTTCTGCTACAACACCAACCTAAATAATTAAGACTATCTGGACTCAGACAGCAATTGGTTGTTTTTTAGGGGGTGGAAAAATGCCTCTGGTTCCAGTATCAGCCAAATAAGGACAGTGAGTAGTGATCTGAGGGCATTTCCTGCAGGACTCTTGCAATCACCACACAGTATGATACCACAGAGGCTGTGGTCACTTCTACCTGAGGTGCTTTACCCCTCTGTAGTGAGAAAAACCCAGTACACACAGGCTGTGCTTCAACTAGCCACAACTAATGTCATGAGTCCACAATTTTAGATAAAAAATTCTATGCATGATGACACCACTTCCACCCCAAACTATCTGACCCCATCCTTCCACCTCAATTCTGTATCTTCACTGAATCTTTTGCAAACTATTAAAGGTTAAGGGAGGGTGCACCTCTTCTTAATTACTCCGCAGCATACCATTTTGTCACACACACAGGCATGCAGTTCTGGGTTAGAGAATTTTACTTCCTGAATCTTCCTCTAGGTTTTCACTGTTATTTTAAGGTCACCATATAGTATCTGAGTAGAATGAGTGGGCAGGCAGTGTGTGCAAATTAAGACCTCAAATCTCTTGCTGCCTTTGACCTCTGCATCACGCAACTTCTCTAAGCCTTATTTTCTCTAAAGATAAAATGTCATTCTCAGTAAACTGGTGTGACAAGTACAGATGAGTCATGCTATTTAAAAAGCAAAACATAAAGAAGGAGCCATTGAAAGACGAACAACACAGGAAAGCGATGAGAAAAGGACACAAAATCTGAATAAACTGCTGCAAGATCAAAGTAGGTGAGAAAAACTCAGCAGGAGGATAATAAGGGAAAAGGTAGAAAAACATTATATAGACCTGGTTTTATTTACAGAGATGAAACTGTAACTATGGCTAGAGAAAAAGCTAATTCTGATACTAAGAAAAATAAGTTAATCAAATGAAATACATGCCACGTTGCATAAACCTAAATCAATCCTCGGGCAGTGAACACTATGAAGCTATTCTTTTCAGCTTTACCTTTTCCCCATTCTAGCAAAATCAGGTCAAATAGACTATATATTATCTGTCCTGTATCTGTAAGTAAAAGACCCAAATTATCATTTATTAGAAATACTCTCTCTTGCTTTTAACACAAAATTGTTTGTTAACTGTTCCCTTACCAACTTTAAAGCCATAAAATAGACATGATAATAGCAGTCTGTGTTAATAACTACAGCATTAACATCTACTCATTTATCCAGTATAAATTTCATCCCATATGAATTATTAACAGTGGTAAATATTTGTGAACAAATCATGATTTTTTCTTGTGTTTTATGTGATACTCGTAGTAAAGTACAGTTCGTAACCAATATGCAGTGTTCACTACCTGGGAGGCAAAAAGCAAATGACAAATCCAAATCCATCACATTTTCAGATACTAAACTATGACAAGGCTGGATGTGCAAGGATGGCAGGAAAGCTTTCTGCAAAATCTTTTAAATTCAAAGGATTCTAAATCATTCTGGATACCTATCCGAAAAGGGAATGAGCAAAGAACATGGAACCAGACTGGCTTTTTTTCCTGTTTCTTTGCCTTGTTCAATAAATAAAGAGGTGAAAATATTTTTTCCTTCTTTTTGAGGAAGAATGGGCTTTACTTTCCCACTTTTTTACACTTAAAATTCAAAGATTGTTTACCTCAATATACTACAATGACAAGGCAACCCATCAAAAAAGGACAGCATAGAAAAGAGGAAAGAAAAGGTGAGTAAATACAAGAATTTGCTGTTCCTTTTAGACAGGAAAAATCTTTGTTTCTTTAAAAACTTCTGCAACTACAGTAACTGACAGTTTGGACAAGATATTTTTTGGTAACACTTTTGTCTCAGCTTAAGTGTTGAAGAACATGCAATATACATCTTTAAGATTTCCAGGGAGCATTCTAAAAATAAGAATCAGAAGAGGTGTTTCCAACATTTCTTATTTTTAAATAGTGGGGGGAGCCTCCACATTTCTATGAACTTTTCCAATCTGTCTTATTCACTGCAAGACAACAAAGACAGGGAAAATTCAAGTGGTTAAAAATCACCTGATGGTCACCTTGTATTTTGCATTTACAGAGAGAGAAAGTGCTTTTTTTTAATGTTAACCCTGGAAATGGATTTCTAGCAAAATGCACAGAATACCTTGAATTTCATCTGACTTCTGATCCTTAGAGTAACATAGCTATAGCAGAATTAGACTCTAAATTGCCATTGTCTAAATCTTAATATTCTGTGAAATATAATTACTACAGCAGGCTCTTTAAAAACAGGCAAGATATAAAGTGAAAATATAACTAAATGACCCAACTTATCCTCTTCAAAACTCATCTCTAATGACACATGAATGAAAACTTGAAAACAGGGAAAAATATGAAGTGATTAAGCTGTCCATCAATAAACAATAAGAAGTATTTCTTTGGCACCTCCAAAAAGTACAGATGTTCTTCCCAAAGAAGAATGGTGACCGAAGAATGGTGACTCAACTCAGATCTTGCACCTACGACTCTCCAACATGAATGCAATACTTCCCTTATGAGGCTTTTAGTCAGGCAAGAAAAACAAGTGCCTATGGTTTTATTTGTTCTGATAATGTAGGAAAATTGCCATTTTTTACACACATTATATTTTTCTATTTACTAGCAATTCTTTAAAACCACTGTAATTTACAACACAATGAGAGTTCTCAATCCTCAGGAAGTTGGTGAAGGCTTTTGCATGGACCTGAGGGTCAGGACTATACACAATCTCAGTTTTGTGGAGTATCCATATGAAACGTGATTATTCAACTCTGAATGCAGATTCATATGCCAAAGTGCACGCTGAAGTAACTTCCAACAATCACTGTTATGCTGAACCTACTGAGTCATTGTTGATTCAACAGAGACTAAAGTAAACCAGACAAAAGGAATTAGATATTCAGCCTTTGCTTGCTCAAAATGATACCAACACCCAATGCCACCACAAGCCAATACAAATTTCCAGAAAACTTGGTTTATGGCATGGCAAAATGCCAAGCTATGTATTAAGGTAGCCTGTTATTTCCATAATGCATGCACTATCATCACACCCAATTCAAGTGGAGGAAAAACACAGCAATTCTCATCTCAATGTTCCTGTCTTTAATGATCAACTATAGGAAAAGAGTGAAGGAATTTCTGAAGATTTTGTGGCACTAAGGCCAGCCTCACAGTGAGCCATGGAAGAACAGCGGACAGGATTTGGGAAAAAATAATTTAAAATTCCTTATTCAATGAAAATAACTTGTTTTGAAGGGCCTGAACAATATTCTTAGATTATTAGATTTCAATTGAATGACTGAAAACATGAAATGTCGGTGAATGCTTCTTCATTTATGCTTTCTTTTATTACCTTGCTCTTCTCTGATGAAAGATACAGTAAAAGTGAAATAGAAGTGAACAAAGGTCACAATCATTTTCAATTGAAAAAGTGAAGAAATTTAGGGATCTGCAAGTTTAAAACAAATGCATGGGAATGCACTGCAAATCCAACTTACCAGCTTATGAACTGCTCAAGATCTTGAGTGAAAACTTCATCATCTACTTCCATACTGATAATATATTGTGACTGCAGTTAAACTTGACACTTGGCTATAGCCCCACAAATGACAAGCACTGTGGTATGTTTGAAATGCCAGGCTGCAAACACTATTTTTGTCTGCAGGTTATTCTTCCACATCTAGCTATAACTGTTTCATCTATAAATTTAAGCCTTCCAGGTTACATATTCCCAACCTTTTAAAATCTCTTTGCCCTAAAAGCAGTTTTCTCTAAAGCCTCTGCTTCACCAGAAGGAAGATGTAAGGGTTTTATGTGTCAGGACTGAGATGCCTAGAATCAGTAAAATCATAGCTTTTCATCCTACCAGCTTACTACAGATGAAATAGATTACACAGAGCCTGCCCATGTGTGAATGCATCCATATGTATTAAAAACTGCATTCCTTGCTGCTCTGCATCATTTTTCTTGAGAGGTTTATGTCAATATCTTTGGCAAAATTCCTCCTCCTTCCCACTGTTTTGCAGCATGCTATGAAACTGTTGCCTGTCTGTAAGGTGGCTGAATTTGAGCAAACTTGTAAGCACAGACTGAGCAATGTACACTGATGAGTGTGATAAAAATATGAAAAATGGCATATAAATTAATGATATTAGTCTGCATTTTCATTTACTAAGCCACACGATCCTATTTCAGCCAGAAGAGCTTAAACATTGCTTTATGACAGCTATGTTTAATTTGCTATTCATTACTTCTTTATGCTTCTGATCCTCTGCATTTACTTTGCTCTTCAGATCTGATTGAGAACATCTCCAAGTCAAATCTTCTTTTGCCTTCTGGTATATATAAAATTATAATTTTTTTCCCTATATGTCATCTATCTTCAGTTCCACAACGTTGGAGCTCTGTTACGCATCCGACAAGTCTTATAGGCAAAAGATAAAACAAGAACTGTAATCCATGAGCTGAGTGAATCAAATGTAAATATTTCAAACAGAGGTTCCCAAGCCATGCTTAAGCTTCAACTCAAAAGGCTTTTTTTTTTTTCCCCCCTTAGGTGCAATGGGCAGAGAAAGAAGTTTCAGTGACTACAAGGAATGCTGAATATATTGCAGATGGCACTGCAAAGGACCTAACCTTGTGACAGCAGGAGCCATTTTTCATAAAAGAAAATAAAAAGTCAGCTTAGTGTAACCTTAACAAACAGTCTGCTGCATGAGGCTTTGGCTGGTGGAGACAATTCTTCCACAGCCTCCCACAAGTATGACCCATATTCTGTCTGATCAATACCTGCCTGAAAATATCAGCCTTCTCCCATTCATGCAAAAATGCTCAAGGCCACATTCTTGGTTACTAAGTACACACAGTGCTGTTTGAAACCTTTCATAGCATTAGCATAGGTTTTTCAAAGCATTATCCAGACGTGATAAGTAATAATTTGATCCAGATACTGTATCAGAGAAGAAAGTGGTGCTAGAGATCAAACTACTCCCTGGGAATAATTTTGCCCTATTCAAAGCACTTAGTGATTGACTTCAGTGTCTGATATTTCATCTGTAAGACTGTAATGATTGCAGTGGTTAGAACACAATGGAATTTTATTTTAATAATTATTACTATTAGCCTCCGGTTATTCACTCTGCATATTTAAAAAAGAGAAAATGTCCCTACCTCTGCATTATGAGATCATGGCTTCAGACTAAAAGTAATTTATTGTACTTTTATCTCTTCAATGTCACACTCTTTTGCCTGTCCTTTATTTGCAATGAGAACACACTATAGTTAAATGTAACCAAGCCTCCCCTCCTTCTCCTCTCCCACCCCTCA
>VZSR01001854.1:6963760-7000355 GCA_013398615.1 Brachypodius melanocephalos
CTATAAAAAAAAAAAAAAAAGAGAGAGAGAAATTATCTTCCTTTGGTATTAAAATTGCTAGTAGAACCCTCTGGCCCTCGGTAGGATTTTGTTTCCATGGAAGAATATGAGTTGGAGGTTTTACAAGATTAAATGATCATTTCTCCTGCATGAATTTAAATGGAATTTACCCATCTCATTCCTCGTGACAATATTTCAACCTTTATTTTAGGACAATGAACAACAGAGAATCATGTCCCTGATGTAGTAACAGATGCACTACATACAACTTAGGGAAGGTTAAAGAAATGTAAATATGAATAACCAGTATTGTCCCCTACTGTAGGTACATGATGAATTTTACAAGATGGAAATGTAATAGGCTACCAATTCCATTAAATATTTTGGTAACAGGAATCCTGTCCAGCAACAACATAAACCAGAATGCTGTTCATACATTAAGCAAGATTAAGTCTAAAATACACTTTAGTTTTGTTTAGTTTAGTGGTAAACACTCTTGTAAAAAACACCTGCCAGAATTGCTTTCAGTGTTGCTTTCCCCTACAAGGCAAACTCCACTAGAAGCATAAACTGTACAAAACACAGGTTTCCCATTGGATTTGGAGCACAACATGTCCTAAATTAAAGCCTCCTGTTGAACACAACTTGCAGAATTCTCTGTTTATTTTCTTGATGGATGTTACCCTACACACGCATGTGAGACTCACCCACCTGAATTAACTCCCATACAGTTAACTCCACACTTGGAGAGCTGCTGGAGCATGGCACCAGCTGCTTTTTTGTCTCAGGACTTCTGGGGGACCTTTTGCTGAGAGTCCCAGAGTGCTATCCAGCAGGATCCTGCTGTGGTAGCCAGCCCTGGGCAGCAATGCACACCCACCAGGCAGCAGCAAGGCTGGCACCCTGCAAAGGACCAGGCACACACAGGTCACATTCAGTCCCTGTCCCCCATGGTCACTCCTGGGCTTTGTAACCTTCAGCACAGGGAGCTGATACAGTCTCCTCTAAAGAGGACATGCAAACTGGCTACACACATCACCCCAGACTATGGTGATCCTGTGATAAATGTGCATATCTACATAAACAATGCCACCTTAAATATTTTTCCTTCCCTAAAAGTATAAATGTTTTGAAGGGAGTAACTCCTTCCTGAGCGGAACCTATTTTCTCTGTATTTTACACATTCACAAATATGCAATACCTAAAATACAAAAGCTCATTTTGACAGCTAAGAGTGTACACTGTGCAACAGGAGGAAAAAGAGGAATGTTTGAAAGCTATTTCATGTGTTTCCTTGGCTATCCATTGTGCCATTACATTTATTCTCCACAGAGTCATCCTTTTTTTGTCATTCTAGGCTGCTCACAGGTGTCACAATTTATTTAACATTCTTCAGTGATTTTGACAGTGCACATGCACATCTGACAACTTCAATATGAATGTTGAGGAAATATTATATTGCATCCTGTAGATCAGTATAAAAGTAAAAACAAATACTTTGTTTTCATAAAATTAGAAAAGGTATTCAAGCTGAAGTATTACTGTTATATACACAAAGTAAGACTGGCAAATAAAGTGTGGGTGGCAAAGTTATCAAAACAATTTAGTAGTAAGAATGAATTATTGAGGGTGGAAAAAAAAGATTCTGAAGATCATGTAAACACATAGTTATTAGTACCATTTTTCTTTTTGATATTCAAATAATTTAAAATCATTAAACAGTGCTGCATTACAGTTCTTGAGAAGAACACACCACTCTCAGCAAGGTTTTTCCATTGGTTTCCAACTTCTGTTTTTTTAAGGGTCAATTTTCAATTTTTCACATCTCTAAATCCAGTCACTATTCAGGGATGGCATTAATATAACCAGTGATAAAACTCGTTCAGAAAAGTAGGCAGGGTGGGTAAATACATTGGAGTGAAGGAGAGAAGCCATGGGAAACCAAGTTGCTTTAGTTATACATGCAATGGGAGCTAGGACCATACTCAAGGGAGGATCTTACATGGCCAATCCACATTAAGGCAGCACTAGTGGCTAATGGACATGGAAGAGGATTAAATCCATATGGAAATGGCACTGAAAAGGCAAAAGAGGAAGTACTGAGAAAAGAAAAATGATAAAAAGGGACAGTCATCTCCTCTTAAACAATTTTATGCCTTAGTTCATCTTCTGTGGAAGTAGGCCAATTTGCCATTGTGCATATTTAGAATACTGTGAATAATGAACTCCTTGAAAAAGTGAATGCCCCAAAAAATAATCCACTAAGGGAATGGCTTCTGTTAGTGCTTAGCATGCATACTACATCCAGCTCAGTTCTAATGGCAATGGTCAGGGGCCCTGGTCCAACACCTGATCTCTCCTTTCCATTCCTCCTCTCAACAACAAATGCTTGGGATACCCTCACATCTAGAGGGGTTGCTGCCAAGTGAAAAGAAGAATTAACAGAATCCTCCTCCTGGCAATTCCATGGTCTCTTAAGTGCTTGTTCAGGCTTGATGGTCCAATACTTTCCAATATATCTAAGTCCTAATATCCTAATATACCCGCTAATATATCTAAATCCATCTATTCCTAAGCTTACAGTTTTAGTAAATGTGGAATTATGGATAGAACTGAAATAGTTCGGCCTCCTCCTTGGTCAGGAAATTACTTTTCCCATGTCCTCACAAATTCTGACCTGCCAGAATGGAGTTGTAGTGCACGGAATTTGCAGGATAATTTTTAAAGTGATTTCAAAATTAAGGAAGGAGAAGTGCACTCGCAGTGTGTTGCCAGTGAGCACAAGAGCTACTGTTTACAATAGCACTCAAGACTGGAAGTGCCTGATATTTCACTCCCACATCCCAGTAAAATATTTGAGTGTCACCCACAAACGATTAGGACCTTGAATCAACTGAGATCCTTCTGTTTTACCACAGGACATCTGGAGGCACAGCATTTATGACTACAGTTTGACATCACCCCAAAATCTCACAGATAATCTAGTACTATTTCTGAAAGTATTGACTTAATAAAAGGAACAAGGGCATGCCTTTCCCTGTAGCACAAATGTTCTACTGAAACAGAGGGGATAGAAACAGGAGACGCTGGGGTGAAGAGGAACACTGCTGACTCAAGTTATGGAGAGCTCTCTCTTTTTATCCAAGGAGCTGGCTGAGCTCTCTGTTGCTCCCATTTAACTAATCACTTCGCCTAACAGATAGACAGTAAGGCCTTATTTTAATGCAGCTGCCAAAGATATGATAGTTCATTTCCTTTAAAGGATTCAGATGGGAATGCACAAAGGGGAGTCTTAGCCCTGGTCAAGGGAGCAGCTTAGGAAACAAAAATACTGGCACATAGCCTCATGGTTCTTCTGTTCCCCTAGGACTGGGATCCAGCTTGTACCACTAAGCCTCACAGATGCCTGAAAAATCCCTCATTGCTCGTGTAAAGAACCACAAAGTGAAAGTGGAAAAAGAAGCCCCAGACAAAATTTCTGGATAACAGATATTTTTGAATTTATAAATTTGAAGCCAGGACTTCGAGTCACATCTGCTCACACCGAGAAAGAAATGTGAAACTTTTGTATCCAGGGATGTCAAGTTGGCTGGACTGAAGTTTATCTTCAGCTTAAAGGTTTGCAATGATTGACATAGTAAAATGTAAACATTATTTATAAAATCAGCATAAAGAATCCAAAACTTAAGCAAAGACTGGGGAAGATCACAGAGTAAGTGTGATAGGACAGCTAAATGTTAGAAATATCAGGGACTTTTCACCCCACTGAATACTGGTATTGACTGATGGCTTACAGATACAAAGCTGCTATCTCCAAATACCTTGGCAATTTGGGGAAGCTCTTATTTTAGGAAGGTTTGTGCAGAAAGAGCAGCAGGTTAAGCACAGTGTTGTCTTTCTGACTTGAAGCTGTACTGTCAGCCTGGGTTCAGAAGCACAGGGCTGCCTCCACTGTCACAGCTAGACTCTGAGATGAACCAGGCATGATAATCTATGTCTTCTATAAATACTCTCACCTCTCTGTACTCCTGTCCTGTCCTGACCAGTATATTTTACTGCTGAATCTTTCTCTTTTTGCCCTCTAATGACAGCCCAGTTTGGCACACTCTGGGAAATGTGTCCTTGCATTGCTTTTGTGATAAAAAGGTAAGTGAAAACCAACACTTCCATCTGATTCTCAGCTACCAGCTCAGTGTTAAATTTTTCCTCAGCTGAAAGTCACACTTAATATACAGCCATCATACTCACCATATCCTGAGACCTTGTGCCAAAATCCAACTCTGACTCACAAGACCAGAACATAAATATTTCTATTCCTTGATTTTCACAACACACTCCAATAGCCCTTTTTTTTTCCCTAGATACAGTTCCATGGCCCGTTGAAGAAGCAAAAGTTTGATTGGTAACACTAAAAATATCACCACCAGGACTAGATTTGTGAGTAGACTACTCCCCCATTGTATGGACACAGAGAGCTGCAGGAAAGGACTCTCTCAACTCAAATCAATGTATTTGGAGTGGTTCCTTGAATGTGGTCAGTGGTCAGCTGCTCTCCCTTTGAGGAATGGCGTCAGCAGTTGTGACACTGACTTCTACAACAAGATCTGGCACAGCTACACTTTTGCTTTAAGTGTGCTTTTTTGGGAATCAGAAGAATTTTTACTAAACAGCAGGAACTCCACATATTCTGAAAATGGATTTGTGACCCTGAGCTCTGTGCTTTTGTGACAACACTACATTGATTACTCAAGCCAGATACTCAAAAATTTCACTGTAGTATCTCTGCACATCACTAAAATCTAAAGTACAGATATATTCAGATCTTCATACCAATCAATACCTTACAAGCAAAGCTTCTCAACATAAACTAACTTTTCCCACCTGTATTTAGTTAAAAACTCTAAAAAGCACCCAAAATTATAGGTGTAATCTGGTTGGTTTATACCGAAGAGACTCCCAAATGAGGTAAAAAAAGGACACTCGTCTTCCTCACTTGGAAGACAGCCCAGAAAATCTGAAAAAAAACCCCATGGCATGGACTTGTATGATTTACTGAATAGTAAACAGGTTTTTTTGTTTTGTTTTTGGTGGTTTTTTGGGGTTTTTTTTGTTTGTTTTTTGTTTTGGTTTTTTTGTTGTTGTTGGGTTTTTTTGTGTTTTTTTTTTTAATTTTAATTTTTTTTAAAAATTATGACACAGGAAAAAATATGCACAGCAGGCAAGATATCATCCTCCAGCTTACATGTTACTGCAATCCTAGAAATTAGTCTGTTACTCCTGGGCTATGCAAGATCAGCATCAGATGCTTAGGAATTGAAGCCATCTACGTTCTCCATTTAAAATAAGATAATGCAGTAGTTTTAATATTTAAGAAACTCCAATCAAACCACTCTGACACTTCAACAATATGCAATAAATACTGTGGCAGCTCAGAGCATTTTAGCTGTAAAGTGGTGACATGGTCAGCAATGAATAAAGGGAATTATATTACAGCATTTCAGAATCCCAGACTCACCGAACACCTGAGGTGGGAAAGGACCCCTAGAGGTCATCTCCTCTAACTCCCTGCTCAAGCAGGGCCACCTAGAGCAGGCTGACCAGCACTAATTTAAATGCTTTTTGAAGATCTTCATTAAAGGCTTATTAGATGTTACACTGGTTTATTAGGTAATGCATAGATAGAATTTTGCTGACAGAAACAAGACAAATTATCTCAAACTCCTAAGGAAGTACTTGCTTATTGTAACTATCACTGCGTTTGGGTGGTTATCTAAAATTATACCTATGAGCAAGGATTACAATCTGAAAAACTGTGTAAAACAGAATGACAGAGTGTATCCAACAGAAAATTTAGATACTTCTTATTTTTAAACCAAATCTCAACGAAGTAAATTTGATTTAAAGTTTTTGCTAACCCAGTGAAAGCCACTTGAAAGGGAAAACAAACAACAAGAACAACAAAATAAAATAAAATAAAAATGTAAAAATCCCCAGAGTCAAAAATAGATGGAGCAAGACATCCCAGTAAAATTACAAATCCAAACCATGAATAGTCAGTATTGATCCTTTCTGTCTTGTCCAATAGTTACCTTAGTATGTACTGCTTTATACGTGCAATGATGTGTTTCAGAACATCACTGATTTTTCCATGATCGAAACATAAAGTCACAGTCTGCCCATGGAAAAGGATGTCTCTGGTTGTCACCATTCTTCTTCAGATGCAGCTCTGATATTTATATTTGTTATACTCTATTTCTTTAAGTGGTCCACTCCAGCACAGGAAGCAATTAGAGCTACTAATGATGCCTTTCTCTGCAGGATAGGCATGTCTATAAAAGATTGCCTGATAAGGAGCTGAGGCTGAGATAAGGCTGCAAACAGATTGCTTGCCTCTCCATCAATAGGCTGCTGTATGTTGCACCCTTCTCTCAGGAACTGCACCGGATCTTACACATCCTGCTGGAAGTACTTCATGCCATCATCTATATAAAACTACGTGAGCCCTTTATGATTATTGCTTTTGAAAGCATGCGTCTCTAGTAAAGGACTTAATTCCTCTTGTTTTGCCAGGGAACAAATGTCTGTAGCAAATTTTTATTTTCTATACCTCCAGGGTGCTGGGTGTATGTGCAGAGGGCCAGGGTGGTGAAAGAGAACAATGAATACCATCTCCTGAACGCACTATTTTGCTCACATGTGTATTTATAGTGGGCTGTAAAGACTCAGCTAAGTCACAAATTATCTGATGCATGCAGGACTACATGACACAGAGCTGCAGTACTATCTCCTGAGATTAAAGGTGGGGCACAGAGCTAGTTCTCAGCACAAACACTGCAGTTGCTCTGACAAAGAAAATGCCATCTCCTTTTCCCAGGCTTTTGCATTTAAATGCTATCTTGTCCCAGTTACACTTGAATGTGTTAGGCAATAAGAAATATGGAGTTGTTGAAACTTTTATTTCAAGATGGCAATTCAAAGTCAGGCTCAAAATAGAAGGCATGCTTATTTCTCCAGCATGGAAGCATTCCCGTGACTGCAACAAAGATTGCTCTTACTTGAACAAGCCTTATTGCTAAAGAGCCAGAGAGGCCCTTGGTTTACAGGAGACTCTGTGGTGAAATCAATGGAGAAGACTGCTTAAAAACCAGTGGTATGGCATGGCAAAGATGTTTATTACAATGAGTTTCTCATCTAAGTGTAGGAAATCCCCTAGTGGGGCGTTTCTGGAAAGACACCGATGGTTTGAAATCAATGAGACGGAGGAGGAGAACGAAGGAGAATGGGATGGTGCTGATGACTCAGGGAGTGAGCTGTTTGTGAGCAGCTGTGCTGTGCCCTTCCAGCTGTGCAGGGTGTGCTGCCAGCCCAACCTGCCTCACTTCCAGACAGAACATCATTTGCAAGTGGTGCTTTCTGTTGTTGTTGAATATAAATGCAAGCAGCAGTGGGTTAAATAGAAAGAAACAACACTGTGCTGGACTGCTTGCTATTTAGAAAACAAAATCAGTGATCTGAAGTGATTCCAAAGTCCTGAATGCTCAGATTAGTGCTGGGGAAGATAAACTGGTAATACACGAATAGATGAGGCCATTTGGGTAAAAAATTAGAATCACTTACACAAGTCTGTAATTCATCACCTAGATCAGCATGAACTTCCAACAAGCAGCTAGGAATAAGGGGAAGGGAGGAAGGAGAGGAAGGAAGATCATGATATGCAATACACCCAAGCTTAAGGTGGTTGTTCTCTCTCAGCTGTCCACAGTTAATGGAGAGAGACACTCTTTGAAGGATTGTGCTGGCTACCTGGTTAGATTTCTGCTCTACCTGATAATCCAGAAGCACAAAGCTGTGCAATATAAGCAGTGTCAAACACCCTGTCCTAATTTTCTATTGCTGCTGGAGAGGGGAAGGGAGTAAGACACAGCTTTCCACGTTTTCCTCAGAAGCTCTGTTCTATTTCAACAGGGTTGCTATGGAAAACAGTAACTAAAAAAAGGCAATTTACTACTATGAATCCTCTACTTCTGATAAGACCTCTGGTTATTTTCCTGGACTATGTGTCACCCCAGACTACTGCCAGAACTACATAGCACAAGTAAACCAAAAAATAAGACAGGAATGCTATGGACCTTCATCTCTCCAGATACAGAGATGTTATTACTGTGATTCACACATTATTCACCTTGACACTACATAACGCTTCCAAAGTAGCAAAAAAGCCAAAGAAAGAATATAATATTTTGAGCTGTAAATACATTTTTACTTGCTTAAAATATCTAATAGATATCTAATATAATAATCATAGATATATAGGTACTTTGTGGTAATTAAAAAAAAAAATGGAACCAATTTGGCAAAACTTTTGTCTGTAACAGAGATGGATAGAAATGTGGCTCTTTTTATAAAGAAACCTGAAGTTAAAATGGGTGTCAAGGGAAAAATCATGAAACATGGCAATACTATGTCAGTTTAGAGTACTTAAACACCAATGTTGTCAGCAGGAATGTGGGAGAACAAACAGAATGCAGTACCTTTACTCAAGCTGCAGACAGGAAAATGGTAATGCAGTGAGAATGAAGAAGAAAGAAAACAGCATATAACAAAATAAGCTGTTTGGCATAGACTGAAAGTGTGTAAAAATATGTTTAGATCCATTTTAAACAAACAAATATTTTAAAAGTTAAAATGAAATTATTTTTGTTCACATTAGGTCAATGGTGGGTTAAAAAACAGGTGAGAAACAAAGCAATCTCTGGCTGGGCTGAGGTGATGTTTTGCCTTTGACATTTTCCATTGGAAACAGAACTCAAAAGAAAACCTTTCTTATCATGGCTTTCTTGCTGATGGCTACGAATGAGATCTCCAGAAGTAGTTTCTCTTGAGCCTGTTGTATTTCCTCACTTCTTTCTGTCTTACACTCTTCATTGCATACGACAGAGTGTTTAGTATTCAGTCCTTACCCTGTTAGAAAAGGTGCTTTTTAACTTCAGAATTTAATTTATGTCATTTTTCTCAGTGGGTTTTTTATGAGATAATCTAATGATTCAGCAAGTGAAAGAATCTGTCCCACTATATGCCACGAAGAGTAATATTAACTATTATTGTTTGTGATACCCTAGGACATCATCTTTCTGGCTGTTACCTAACTCAACCGCAGGCTGCTGCCCTTCAGGAATTCTGCAGATCTCTTCTAAACATAACAACACAAGCAAGCATGTTTCCCAAATCTGCATCAATTAAGGGTGTTTTAAGATTATTCCAGAAAGCAAATATACTCCAGGCTATTATGAAGGCACATGGTGGAGGACTAGTTGGAGTGCAGATAGGTAGATCTCTTTACCCAATGGTTTCAGAAAAACAAACAAAAACTCCTAAAGAACCCTCCTCCACCCATAATATTGATGAAAATTCTAATCATATTTCACAAGGTTATTGTAGTGATGACTTCCCAAATTTTCAGAAATTTTGGAACAATTGCTTTGAACTCTGAAAGTCCTAAATTCTCTTAATAGATACCAACTCTGATGCAAAGTAACCCCACTCCTTTTTTTTTAATTCAGAACTTTTACAAAGAGAGATGAAGAAAAATAACAATGGCAAGTACTCATACACATAAGTAGAGCACTGACTTGTGTTTCCTTTGTATGCATCTCTTTGTTAAACAGCAATATTGTGATTTTTAGTACTGGAAAATATTATTTTTTCATATTTTCCTTGTTAGTCATGTAAATGATTTTGGATTGTGGCTCTACCATCATTTTTCACTAGCTATACCCAATATATGAACTTCATTTTGTATTAAAATATTTTCTTTTACTTTTTAATAAAATAATTATCTCCTCTCTGTCACAATTTGTTCACACCTGCAGGGGTTGGAACTATCAAAAGAAGTAGGTTTTCAATATAAACCACTTCAGAATTTTAGTCCTCTTTCTGAAATCTTTGTATGACTGAGGACCACAGTCTTACCAGTAACATAACTAAAAGATATTTCATTCCACTTCTGAGTTATAGGTTTAAGTGAAATTGCAGTAATCTTCTTGGACTGTAGAAAGCACTTTTTATCTACCAACAATACTTGAAAGTTGGCTTATATCAACAGATTCTTTTTACTTCTGGGAAACTAGTCAAAAACTGAGTATACAACATGGAATGCCATTGTGCTAAGGTAGTTCCTGAGCAAGTGTTTATTTACTTCCAATATATGAAAGAAAGAGAATAAATAGCAGTACATCCAGGAAGATGGAGGAAAAAAGAAAAAGCATGGGTGAAAACCCAGATAACTCCACAAAATTTTATTGGGGGAAGGAATCATTTAGAAACTAATCAACAAACAAATACAAGGCAAACAATCAAAGCATATCCAAGCCATAACACAGCAATAATCAGATAAAATTATCTGCTGGATCTCATTGCACCTTTTAGCTGATGAATAGACCAACTTTGTTGTGTTGCACCTAAAACAACCAGTGGGCTCCTAACACTGGTACATTGAGCATGCCCAACACAAAATTGCTTATTCAGTAGAGACAACCAAACAATGACTGGATAGATCAGAGAATAAAATACATCCAGGCTACAGATGGGATATGCCAGAAGAACACACTATGGAAGCCTGAATTCTGTTCCTAATTTTCCTGGCAACATGGTAGATAATCATCCTGCAACAGGCAAGGATAAACATTGAGGTCAGTAGCTCTAGGTCAAGCTATAGAGATTCTAGTGATGAGTACATAGGCAGACATTCATCAAATTCAGAAGTACTCACTCCTCTTTAATAATTAAATGTGACAAAACTAACATAGGAAAAAATAGTTTTAGCCCCTTTGAATTTTCCTTAAAAATACACTGGCTGAAATTTTTCCCACATTTTGATTATCCATGTTGCCTTCAAGATGATGATGCTGAAAATGGTGGTAATAATAATAACAACAACAACAATCCCCACGAGGAGCAGGAAAAATCTATCCATTTTTTGAAAAAATTAAGACGGGTAGTGTTTAAGGAGAATTTTGCTAAGAACTGGCATTATTAACACACCTTAAAGTCTATAGTATATCATGCAAAATATTAAAAAGTCCTCAAGAATTAGAGACTCTAAAGACCTTTTACTTCTTCCCTACTAGGACATCAGTTCTGCCTGGTAACACCACATCAAGCGTTTTACAAACGCTATAATCTCCATGTTAGAACGTACTGGGTTTTTTTCTGCTCAGATTGAAAAGCCTTTTCAGAAACCCATTCCTCTAATAGCTAAAAACCTTGTCATTGCTTTCATGTTTGTGTCCACTTTTTCTTTGTGTTAATGCAGTCCCTTAGTTCATTAATCTCAAATGTTTACCTACTTAGTGTTATAACAGAGAATAATACTCTGTTAAAACAAAAATGCTCTTAGTGTTTGTTTTGCTAGAATAAGAAGCCACGATCTTTAAGTTGCTCCATAGAAAATAGCTCTTTCCTGCCACTTAGCCTAATATCTCTTCAGGAAAAAATCAGAGCCTTTTATGAGGCCCTAAATGCATAACCTTCCAATTTTCACTGTAAAATTTCATTCTACTGATATTACTTCTCCCCTTAAGGTGATCCCATTTTCCTCCTGTATTGCGATCTTTCCCTTTGTTCTTAATCTCTGCAAATTTAGAATATCAAGCCATTTTCTTTTTCTCTCTCTCATAGATGTTTAGGACATTCCTTTGTAGTTTCTGGAATGATTTTAAGAAAAAGCAGCACGTAGGTACTTGCTAGAATTTTTTAGCAGTACTTAGATATCTAACTTGGACTAAATTCAGTGACTGTTGTACTTTTGGATTCTCATTACAGGCACTTCAGCTTCCCTAGGTACTTAACACATACTTAACAGTCTGACTGCTTGCAACTTGAAAATTTCTCTACAAACAAATTTTTAGATGTTGATCTTCCACAGACCTAGCCTGTAAAAGCTCAGTGATCATCCACCTATCAGAAAAGCTGATTCCGAACATCTGGAAAATCTTCTTTGAATACTTTCTGAAACACCTTTTTTTTCTTTTTTTTATTACACATTCAAGAACAATATAGCAATTTTCCCTGCCTACTGTGACGAAGTTACGAAACACACTAGTTATGAAACTAGTGTGTTTCATAACTTGGTCATCCAAGACTCAACATGTACTGTTTCCAAGTGATTAGGCTGTCGCATGCAGCTACCAAAAATACAGAATTTCTCTCCAACAATTTATGTGCTCTGAAGGAAAGCCTTTCCCTGAAGATTGCAGCATGCAAAAGGGAGGCCTACCACAGACACTTCACAGAAGCAAGAGGAGCCCTGATTCCAAAGGGACAGAACAGTAAAAACAGCAACTTTTCCACAACTCAGTGAAAGTCCCTCTTCTCCCCTCTACATGTTCAGGATTCTTCTGTGAGACTAGAAATTGAGTCCCCTTGCTTCTAGGCATCAGAGTGGCACATCAATCTCAGTCTTGCAAAATGGATTCTAGATTTAATAAAAAATACAACTAATACCTTTTGATCCAGCAAACATGTACTTCTGTTTTCTTAAGAAAGAAGTTGTCTTAATGGCCTCTAAATTGAAATATATTTACTTAGCCCATTCAAAACAGAAAGGGAAAAGAGTCAAAGATTATAACAGAACTTGCATTAGTATCACTAGTTTTTTGTAGTATTTTTCTTACTCTGATAGTCATGTTTCTATAAATACTCAATGTTTCTTGAAGATTGGTAAAGTCTAAACTGCCACCAAAAATGCAACCGTGCTAAAATACTGGCTTTTCACCTACTTTGCATCTGCCACATGACAAATGATTAATATATTTTTGTTCATCTGTTCTTCACTTAAAGCCAAAGTGCCCTATCAGTGATGCTGACAAATTGCAGTCTTGAAATTATGCCAAGTTTGAGTTTACCAGAGAGATTTCTTTAAAGGCTCACTAACAGGTAGGTATGCATGAGGAGGTCAGAATGATACTCTTCCTTTTGGAAAAGTGCATTTATTTGGCTTTTCATCCGGTTTATAAACTAAAACGGTTTCAGCGCGGTTAACTCTTGGCTGGGAAGAGATGTTACTACCATAGTGCTTGTGCCTGTGCCAGTCATGGCATTTGTCTTCCATAACAAGCCTTTAGCACTGTTCAGAGTGGGAATGAACAATGTTTCCTCTATTTAATCCTATATCTGAGTTATTTTGTTGGCTGTGGTTTTGACTGACAGGGCTTTGAGAGGATAAGAGTCATGGAGAGGGAGAAGCATAAAAGGGAAAGGTCTATTTCTGGTCTGTGTTAACTATATTTGGTCTGCCATCTCATTTCACATTTGTAATTTTTTTTTGTGAAAGACAGATAAAGCCACAAAATGCCTTGGATACAAACCAGTAAGAGGGGGATAGGTCTATTGCAAAAAATTCTTCCTTTTGTGCATTTTCCATGGTAATTTTACTAACTTTTTTTTTCCCCCTCCTGGTAAGCCAGTGCCAGTGTTCTGGATTATCAGAAATGCTATATACTTGACCTGGATTTTATTGCTCTTAGTATTGTGTCAACCCTTGTAGCTTAAAATAATAGAGTTGAAAAAAAAACAAACTAAAAAAACCCCCAGTACCAACCAAGCACACCAAACCAATCTAGGCTTTAATCTTTTCATCTCACGAAGCAAGGGACAGTTCTGTCTGACCAGTGCCTAAATAGAGGCCTTCAATGGAAGAAAATTAAAGGAGATGGATGTACCATCATTATGTATCCCAAAGGAAATGTTCTTTGCTCTGAAGACTCTTCCTGCAGTTTTGGCAAAACTGCTTTTTCTCTGCCTCTCTATTTCCTCATTAAAAGAAAAAATAAACTTGGTTTGCAAATGCCTCCTTCAATTTTAGTGAAAAATTAATAGACTATATAGGTAGTGTACAGAAAACAGTAAGAAAACAGTATCTACAGTAACTCTGACACACTAGAAAATTGCTGCATGAATTTCAGATATTTAGTTTAGATTGACAAATGAGGTTCTCCCATGGGCCAGTGGAAATACACAGGCTCCTCCAAATGGTTCTGAACGTTTTGTGTGGAGCTTCTCTCTCTGTTTTTTCCAATGAGATAACCTAAATGTCAACAGTGGCAACGCTGTCTGTTTGTGCATGTATCACACAACCTTCTCCTTATCAAGCAGCTCCCACTGATCATCACCAGTCTCACAGCGTAGCTTTCACAAAGGACGTCGTGCCCTGGTGACCAGGCAGCCTTCCTCCAGTAGGTCAGCAAGGCAAGCCTGGAAAGGCAACTGGTCTTTGATATTACTGAAAGGAAAATGATACAGATGTGCCACTAGCAAGGCCCCTGCTATGTGGTTTAAAACAGAAGCAAGCTAAAAAGTCCTGGGCTCAATCAATCTGTTTATTCCTCTAGCTCAAAGGAGCCTGCAGCTCTCGGGAAGCTGGAAAGTTAAGAAAAAGTCTGATTACAGCTGCAGATATCATGAGCTGGGGCCTAATTTTAAGATCAGTATATCTCAAGCAAATAAAGGGACTCCTGAGAGCCCAGCATTTTTTTTTTTTAATAGAGCCATTAATATAGATGCTTAATTATGAATTTGGAGTCTACCGTGGGCACATGTTTCCAAATCTGCTGGACTGCAAACTGCTTCAGCATCTCTAATTCCTTTTTTAAGGCTCCATAAGTGTGTGCAAAAGCAGATGACATAACAATTATGTTATTCAAACAAAATACTGCACACATGCAAATGAGTTTTGCCAAGACAGTAGGCAGACATTTGGAAAGGCAGAGCTTAAAATGCAACAGCACGACTCTGTCATTTATAAAAGGAATTTTCATTTGCTATCATTATCCATGGTTACTTGCCAAGAGTCACTTGATAGAAATCTGAGGTACTAATGTATACATAGCTTGATTTAGAAAATTCAGCAAGTCATTAACCCTAAGCAATATATGCTTATCTTTGTGGGTGATGCTGTCAATGTTTAATTTCCTGTAGATCATAAATTCAATAGAGAGTTGACAGTGCTGCCTGGAGTAAGAGGGGAAAAAATTCCCTTTTAATATCTCATCCTATTGATTATTTTCTTTCCTAGTGAAACTCTCTTTAAGCCATTTGGACAGTAAGATCATTCCTGCAAGTCACAAGAGACATATGATTCATTGTGGCCCTCTGAACAAAATGAATGGGGAAAGAAGGAAAGATGGCTTTCTGTCCTTTCATCCCTCTTTTTTAGGTTCCTCGAGCTTTTCCAATTTTTTTTTTCTAAGTCCCACATTCTTCTCAAGGATTTATCTGTTTAGGAAACGCTTTTCTCTGAGAAATCAGTTTAGTCCTTTATGAGATTAATTATTAATGTTGCATTATTAATGCAACGTGTTGCATTCTTTGTTTTATTCAGACTGTTACCCAAACAATCACTTCGCTCTCCATTTCAATGGCCCCTTAAATATACAATAATATTATGTAAGACGTGACCCTATTTTCAAATAATCAGATATCTACTACCAACATGGGGAAAAATCCAACAGATGGTGCCTGAGCAAAAGTCTGTGGTGGTGAACAGAAGTCACTCCATTGACTCAGCTCTCAGGAGACATGAGCTGCAGTCTCCCGTCAACCACGTGCTCCACCAAAATATTAGGGAGTGGTGCATATGTCTGATGCTCCTGTGCTGGAGATCTTGAAATTGGCATATGGCTTAACTCTGATGGTGGATTCAAGTTTTGCACAAAGTTATTTATGGATATCCTGTAAAGTCTGGCAACTTCTGAGCAAAAAGCTTTAGAGTAACTTATTTTAGACTTTTAGACAAGCAATGTGCATCAGCCCTCTCAAATTCATAATCAACTGGGAATCATATGGCTACTTTTAAGTTGATATATCTGTCAACAGAAAAGAAACATTAAATAAAAAATGCTGTATTCAGAGAAGTATTGTCTTATTCCTATAGAACCATGTTTATAAACTTGTGAGTAGTTTTTATTTAGCAACATATGTAGTTTTAACATCTATATAAAACAGCACTACTACTGCTGCAGTCTACTTCAGTATTCAGTACACAAAAGATCTCACAGATTTTGGAGAGGCTCTGTTATGCTACAACTCAGCATCCTTGATGTTCAAAGGCTTGCTGTTAAAGTAAAACCTCCTGGACAGCAGCAGTCAGCTGCTCTCCATGGGCAAGGTCATACCCTGTAGCCTTATTAGATGATGTTCTATACACTTTTTGTTGTTTGAAATGAAAATCTTAGTAGAAATTCATGGAGAGGAAATTTGGACCACTTTGTAGTTTGCTACAAAAGCCTACAATCCAATTACACTCCTGGGGAGAAAAACGTGTACTGTCAGCTTCAGTGGCAGGACAGCGGTGTTTAACCAAGAGCAGCTCTTACTGCCTCATCCCAGTCTGATAACCAGTTCCAAAACTTTTAGACAAGATCAAGATTTTCACTGTAGGGACTGAACTGCCATAATGATCGCACCTGAAGATGAAATCCCGCAGGGAGACCCAGACCTGCCTCTGGAGGTACATTTACCATGTACTTTGCTTCTGACTAGAACCAGAGTCATCAAAACATCTCATTCAGGGGAATGATCACCACACCATGACTATGTTTTGAATAAGTGGTTCTTACAACATCAGAGCAATCACAGGATGCCTCTCTCAAATGAGCATCATCCTGGGTGGCTTTGACCCAGGTCTGGCATGGGTCTAGACACTCCAGCTCTATAACTGGTATATACTAACCACATTGATTAGAAAATGTTGACTAGTGACATCCACACAGACAGCTAAACAGAAAGAAAAGCTTTTAAAATATTACATCATTTTGTTGGGGTTTTTTCCATCAGAACTTATAAAAAATGTCCAACTGATCCACAGGACCTAAAGACCAGGTAATCTAGAACAAAAATAGTTCATTGACAGGAGAATATACTGAGAGATTTTGTCCCTCAAAAAATTCAACAAGATTTACACCTATTTTAAAGAAGGGTAGGATTCTAGAGTTGGTCTAAAAAGGAAGAACAAAATTTCAGATTTCCAAAAAGCTCTCGAAGTAAAAAAAAAAAAAAAAAAAAAAAGTAAATGCTATTTATGTTACCTAGCTGTTGGAGTCAGGAAATGAAAAACATAAATCCTACTGCTGTAATAGCCGGCCAGTGGGGGAACCATCTCACTTAGAAATGTTTATTGTAAACAAAAATATGCATGTTTAGGCACAGCAGATCTAGGGTCACTGCTTTCAAGGAAACAATTTTTCTTTTCAAGCAAAGAGACTGCGCTCTATAGAAACTCCCCAGCTTGGAAATGGCTAAAAAGCTGCCTGGAAGTGAAGGAGGGGCAATGTCAGCCAGAGAAATGCCTTTCTCTGAAGGTTCTTCAGCAACAAAAAACCCCATCCATACAGGACTGGGGGGAAAAAATGGATTGTTTAGTAGCTATTCACCATTACTGCTATTCAGCCGCCCATGATGACAGTGGATTGTGTGAACTGCCCTCCTCAGCGATTCACCACAGCTGGTGATGGTTGTGAAAGAGCTCTGCTCTCTACCCAGGCCCCACTGCCCTCTGAGCCATGGGTGAAGACAATAAGTTTCAAAATCCCAGAAGCCAGAGAAGATAACCCACAGCATGACAGATCACAGGGACAAAGATTTAGTGCCATAACAATAGAAACTATGTGCAGAAAGAGTGATAAAAATTAATGTAGGAGCTATGCTGCCCCCTGGTTTGTAAGAAAAGTCATATGCTTCATTTTTTAAAGTGATAGGTTAGGATATATCTTGCTGCATGACAATTTGTTTTGTTTGAGAGTGATTTTTTTTTCTCCTGCTGTTTTTAAGACAGTATGGTATGAAAAATGGAAGTTACATCAGTTACCATCATATGATGGTTCCTACAGCACTTCTGACAAGGGGATTTCAAAGCCTAAGACAGTTCTGCAAATCTAGAAGGGATGATTTACATTAATACAGAACAATTGAATAGTTCTTGTCAAAACCCCCACAAATTCTACATGATCTGTAACAGAAGGGTTTAGGACAAAAAGATCCCTAGCTGACCCTAACTAAAAATAACACCCCTTGGCCACACCCACATAAAAGGGTATAACAGGATTATTGTGTTCTCATGTTATCTTGTCATTCCATATTTCTCTTTATCAAGCTGCCCATGCAAAAAAAAAACCTCCTCACAGACAGCTGTTTTGTAGACTGCGTGAACGATGCAAGCTGAAACAAGTAAACATAATAATAAAATGAGGAATAGTTGTAGGCAAGTGGAAGCCACTGTATTTTAACAGAATCTGTGTGCAATGCAATATGTTATGTACTTGGTGACCCACTCATCCACTTCTTTTTCTTTTGTATGGCCTCCAAAACTGACACTTCTGCATGTACAAAGACAAGAATTCTCCTCACCCTGTGAAGAATTGCCTCTTCTTAACACTAAAGCAAAATTATGGCTCTCACATACGTTTTGTTAATTTTTGCAAGTGATTTTGTTAAATCAGGGCGTGTTTTTCATCCCCAAATAAATTAATTAATTTTAACTTTATGACTTTTCGTTAACACAATTTTAACTTGTTTATGTTTTATTTCTTTTGAAAGATTTTATTGCTAAAACAGTTGTTTGAACTCCTTACTTATTTCACATGTCCACTTAGTATTAATAATTTACATTAGTAATGCATTCATTTACAAAAGAATTAATCCTCTAAGAAGAAATTTGTTCTGAACTAGTAGTTTAATAGCTATAGGGTCTGTAAATTACAACACACGTGAGTCTTGTCAACAAACTTAATCTGATACACTACTGCTTCAAGCACTTCTAGAAAACCTAGGACTCAACATGTCTAGGGTTTTCTTTGCTGCATAATCACCTAAAGCAAGTGAAATGAGAATTGAATTCCATCATATGCAAGGGATGGTAAGTTCCTCCTGCAATTAAATTAGTATTGTCATTATTAACTGAATTTGAAAAAAAATCAAAAAAAACCCCAAAAACCTGGTTACTGTTTCCATGAAGAATGCTGACTCTTCAGCCTACTATTTTTTTTTTTTAATTTCTGAAAACTCTAGCCCTTTCAACCCATTAACAAATTAGCATTGATTCATGGACACTCCTGAACATAAGCAAAAATTACTATATTTTGAACATATTAAAAAATGAGCAAGCTGTACTACTATTATTGTGATGTTCAAATTTTTAAACGTAGCAGAAGCTATTTAATCCCTCTTCTCATCCCCCCACCATGGCTCTGTCTTCACAATGTACAAGGCCTGGAGTACATATGATGCTCACAGACTGCAATAAAGATGACATTATGAGATATATTCCCTGGGTGTAGAGACCTGTGTCACTCATATGGATTCCAGTAAATCTATATTTATTCTTTCCTACTCTCCAAGACGGACCACTGAGCTGGAAATGTCCCTGACAGAAATGTGTTTCTATCTGTATGATTAACTAAATAAGCATATTGAAATGAAGTAAAATCTCTCCACATGTTTTGCAGGAAAAAAATAGAATCAGAAAAAATAGAATCAATGAATTCTGAGCACTCCTTTTGGACTTCTCTAGTACAAAAATAGCAGTGAAAATCTAGCAAGGCCTTGAAAAGGAATTTTGCTTACTCAGTGCAATGGCTCTGGCTTGTCTAGGGGTACAGAAAAGAGGCAAGATACTGCAGAAATCTTTGACTCAGGAGCAAGCCAAGGTTTTTAACTGAGTAGTTGGTGTCTCTATTATTATAACCTCTCAGCATGCTCTCTCTGCTTATCCATGGACTTCAGGACTGCTGCATAGCTTTGACTTACTCCACAAAGGTTCCTGTGAGGCAGGAATTAAGTGACTCATAGAAAAGATCAGCACAACATAGTGAAGATTCAGGTTTAAAAAGGAGAATCTTCAACCACTGAGAGAATACCTTTTTTTATGTCACCGAGAAGGTCAAAATGCCATGAACTAATTGCTTTTTAAAATTTTTGAGGAGATATAAATTAGGGACTTATCTTTATCCTCACATTGTACCTTGAAATGCAGGTGTGTTTGTGGCTGTGGTTGTCTATGAGACTACACCTGAACAAGCTCAGCACTGAAAACCAGCCATCAAGAGCAGTCAGGAGTGACACATCTGCAGGACATTCACAAAAAAGTGACCTCTGCCCACCAGAGGCTCATCTTGAATGGAGTTAGCAAAATACATCTTGAGAAAAGGCTCAGATCATTCAAGCACCATGTTAATCTGAGTCACCACGGTTTGCTCTCTGAAGCGGTTTTACATCAGAACTGAGCAGTGCTGGAAGACCAAGGGCTAGGACTAGGGTGTGTGTCCCAGCAGCTCTGAGCCGTGCCACCCTGAGAGATCAGCATAGCCAGCTCCCAGGTCTGCAGGCAGATAGCAGTGGGCCTACCCAGCAAGGACAAGAAACATCCTTCCCACCCCAGATGACCACCTCAGGACAGCTAAATTCTGATAAACGTGGCAGCTGAACTGGCTGGAATGAGTGGTGGTTTACCATCCGTGGCTTATGCAGGAGGCTTCAACATGGGACCATGGGAGGCAGGATTCTGAAAGGATGGAAGTTCGTATGCTGACAGGATCATTCCATAATAGGCCATGGTTCTAGTTCTGGTTCTCAGTTGGTTCAGGACCTGTCACAGATAAGGTCATGCTCCTGTTCCACATTGGGGATTGGTCCCCTGCCTTCGGATATCCCCATATATTGTTAAGTTCCCCACGCCCCTTGGTTTTTGGATGTTGCCCCTCAGATCGTGCCATTTCCGTGTTTGTTATTGTCACTATTAAAGTTCTTTATTTTTCCAGCAAGTCCATCCTTCCTGCCTCTCTTTCTGCCATGCTTGCTGGACCAAATTTGGGGTCACAGTGAGCCAGACTGCCATAGACAAACACTCTACTGGCCAGAAGGAAGCTGAGCCATGTGTGTCCATCACTTTGAAGAGCCTCCTCTATGACTGTGATGAACCACAATTGTTCTGCTTATCTGTTTCCAAAGGGCTCATCTGCATGTCCTTTAGATATTCCTACAAGCTAAGCATTGAACTGGAGTTCCCAGGATCTTAAAGCTTTTCCACACGTATTTTACAAATTCAGTATTTACATACTAAAAAAGAACATTTTCTCTCGTGAATGGAAAAGCATCTCAACAGGAACACAAATTGCTTCCTGCTGCTGTATGAAATATATCCTTAAGCATTTTAATAATACATTTGTTCTAGCCATTTAATGGCTTTATGAAATCATCATAAAGGACTAATTTTCACAGGAGCAATTTGAAAGCAAACTAGCTCCAGATTTTACATCTGTCATAAATAATACGTGTACTTTTTAAAGTAAGTATGGCTGATAATTTTAGATAAATTTAATAAACCTTGATGGCCCTCCACTTGGTATTAGACTGATCAGTCCTAAATGAAGCGAGTTCATAACCTGCTTTGTCACTAGATTGGCATAGATTCTTGGCTACTCCTTTGTATCTGCCATTAGAAAATCTCTTTGTCATGCACAAAAAGATGAAGTTTGACACCAAAATACACCTAAGCCATTCACTCAAGAAATATTATGTAAAGCTAATAGATGCTTTTTAATTCATACCCAGCTTGGTCCTTTCCATTTACAAACCAAACACCAAACAAAAAAAAAAATCACAAACCCAAAAATCTGAACTTCTTAATGTGCTATTTTGAAGAAACTCCAGTTTTTGTACTATACAGCGGAAGTTCTAATTGTGACTTTGCAAGGCAGTCTGTAACTTTTGCAAATTTCCATGTTATTTATGCTAATTATCTGTTAAAGACACAATAGCCCTTAAGTACCTTCCCTGAATAGATATGGAAATGCTAAATCTTCCTTTTCCACCCTAAAGTCATTTATTCAAATTTTAAAAGCGCTTTATAATTCCAAAATATTTAACCCTATTAATACCATAGAATATTCTCTTTAGGATTTATGACAAAACCCTTTTACTTGAAATACAGTAAATGCCAGTTAAAATAGCACAAAGCACAAACATACAAGTTTTTCCTATCATAAAAAGGCATTTCTGTTGAAAAACTCATCAGTCTTCATTTCACACATGGAATTCACAGACTTTCTGACTATCTTCCCCCACCTGTGATGCAGAGGGGAGTGGCATTACCTATTGTGCAGAGCAAAGCTGGGTCCACAGAGAACGAAACACAAGAACCAAAGTTTAAACAGGGACAAATTTCCTTTCTAGTGAGGAATCTGCTGAAAAGATAACTGGGTGGAACACCTAGCTCCTCCATTTCGCAAAGCAAATTTGCCACTGATCTTGAACGCACACAGAGCTCTTGAGTAGCACTTGAAAATGCCAGATGATATCTTTAAACCATAAAGCAATTTGTATTTGCTAGTATAAAGGTTGGCGTGTCTAAAAAGGACAAACTAATAAATTAGATTTTAAAACCACTGCTAAAGTAGCTATTTACTGAAGCTCTGCAGAGCAGTGTCTTCACAAGCACTTTAGAAAAGTCTTCTCCCTGTGCTACCCATACATAACCAATTATCCACAGTGGGAGCAGTGTGCATGCCTGAAAGGAAAAAAGCCCCTGAACATGGATTTCACAGTAATGACAGCACTGCATCAAAGTGGCAGAAAAGTGCTGAATGGATTGTGGTAAATTTCTCACACCAGATGAATCCAAAGGTTGCTTTGCAGGACCAGAAACAAGATGAAAATTACAGGTCTTTTTTTTTTTTCCCAGTTTTCATGCTCAATTGAGAAGCTCATTCAGTTGTGTGACTTCTAAATGAGGTCCTATCTACATGTTTCCTTAAAAACTCTACCTACAAGACATAAAGAAGGACAAGGAAATTTGTCTCAAAAAAACCCAAAACAAAACAAAACAAAAAAAACCCAAAAAAACAAACCAGCTTACTGTAATGTAATAGATTTATAATAGACTGTTAAGTAGGCAGTAATAAGCAAACACTTTTCCAAAATATTTTCTCTGAATTCCTACAAGAGTAATAACTTCCTCAGCACTAAACGATACCTAAAACACTCAAAAATCAGATTGTGTCACAGAACCCTCCAAACACAAGACGAATCTCTCAATGGCACACAAAAATTAGTTAATAACCAGTAGCAGAACTGAGCTGTTTCTCTCAAGACATACCAGTCAGCACTTATCTCCATCACCTTGCACTAGATTTTATGGGAAAAGGAAGGCAGAGAAAGAAAAGCTCTATTAAATCTCTTATATAGTCCCCAGAAAGTGTTAATAGGAAAATCTTCCCTTAGAAAATGGTTTTGATCCTGAAAGATTTGGTGTAGCACGCGGGGGGAAAAAAAGCAAAGCTTCTACTTTTCAGAGCCGTGTGACAGGAGAAGTGGTACCACTACAGCTGGACATGAGGCATAGCAGGGTGTTGAAATCACTCGCACATTCCACCCCTTGCAATGCAGAGTGCAAAGCAAAGGAGCTGTAGTACAGCTATGGCAATTACTGGAGCCTCTGCATCTCAAGAGATACCAGCTGAAGTGAGATACAGAACAGTCCTTCCCAGGCCCCCTGGGAACTGAATGGATGACAGCAATTTCCAAGGATTTTATACTCTGGCTTTGCTCCAAATTACATCAAAACGGAACCACTTCAAATCATCTTGGAAGGAAAATTCCATGTCTCCTTTGATCTGTTTATTGTTCGCACTTACTTCTAAATAAATCAAAATAGATAAAAAAATTAATCCAAAGGATCAGTTCAAAACTAAGAATTCAAAAAGATGTATTCCAAAATATTAAAATGTGGTCTGTCTGACACAGAACACAATCTATTTTTTTTTGAAGCAAAAGTCTACTGCAGTTGACCTGCTTCATGAAGTATTTTGATTTCAACAGAGCTGCATTTTTCAGGAGAGCTTTCACACCCCCAAAATTTGTAGATTTCCTCCATCTGTCTCTCACTTAGCCAAGATACACATTTAAATTTTATTCATTTTTTATCTTCAGCTCATTATACAACCTCTGTCATTCCCCAACTGATTCTTACTTTTCCATTCCTCACCACCAATCTATTTATTTCTTGCATGAGTACAGGGTCTGCTGGAGCTTTCAGTGAGATACCACACCCTGGCCCAACAAATACAGCAATACATGTAGCACATTTACAGCTTTGCACACATCTTTTCAAGCAAATATCAAGGGCCCAGGTCAAATAACTACACTGCTTTGTCAACACTGCAGCTGGCATATTACAGGAGAAATCCCAGTGAATTAAGTTCCATGTGTGCTGTCTACTGCTACATCCTGCTCTCCAGCTAGGTAATTTCTTTCCTTCTTCTCTGCTATTTATCTATCTAATCAAACTCTGTCCTCACAGATCTGGGCATAAAATGTGAAACTTTTCAGACAGCCACTGAAATAAATCTGTACACTCACTTTCTGAGGTCTCCCCCTTACTGTGAGTGTGCAATGATTCTTCCACGAGGGAAAGATCAGAGCACCAGCTACAGAAGAACTCAGATTTTTACTAACACCACATGCCACCTGAATGCAGCATTGCCTGCCACTCATAGGAGTCTGTGTCTCTCTTGAGATCTCAATCTGGCGTGGAACTTCAGGAAATTACTTCCGGCTCCATCTCAAACTCCTTGAGAAGTCACAGGAAGCATACAAAGTTACAGACACCGGTGATACACAGTAAAAAGAATGACTAACACATGATGAATCATAGAAATAATGGTTGGAAAAAAACCCTGGAGGTCATCTAGTTAAACCTCCAACTCATGGCAAGGACTATCACTAACAAAAGATAATGTCAACTGTGACTGTGCTTGGCTAACTCTAGAAAAACTCCAGGGACTGGCTGAAAACGAATTTTAAAAAAAGGCATTGCCAGATGAAAAAATCATCAGACAACTCAAAGTTTTAAAAAAGGACAAAACATAGAGCATAATAGCATACATTCATGACAAATGTACAATCACATTTGAAATAACACTGTCAACATTGAAAATTAGGCTACTTGATCATCAGCATACTTGAAACCCAGCTGTTGAAAAAACAGCATGCTTCTAAAACTTCTAAACCCAGGAAACGTCATGGAGGAGGAAAGTGGAACGTGTTCAAGAAAATAACAAAAGCTATGAGAAGAAGACTGGATGGCTTAGGTATGGTGAGATGACACATACCTCTTCTTATCTGGGTCACAGTTGAAAGCCATATGAGTATGAATGCATTCCTCACTGCAGAATAAAGATGTGATCCTGAAAAAGCAATCCTGAAACAGGGCGAGCAGACTTTCCTTTCTCTTAGCCTACCTTCAGAAATAATCCACCTCATGGAATTCACTCCAGTATAGCTACACTAATGCTTTGTGCATACAGCCAAAAAGTTCAGTCTGTAGTTACATCTTCCTTAAATCTGCTGGGAAATTCTTCTCTTGGAAATAAAAGGAACTCTCTACCTCTATATCTCAATCCACAGAAAGTGATCCAGATGGCAGAAGGAAAGACACCAAGAGCAGGATTTATAGCTTGTCATGTGTCTTCTCTTTGCTGTAAGATCCTGAATATCCAATGGTTCTTATGCACAATTCTGCCTTCTGATGCTCATCGTATTTCAGGGATGTTTTATTTGTCCACAGGTTTATCTGTAGGAAGGTAGTAAATGAACAAAACCAAGAACATAGCTGTCTAGTGGCTACTTTTAGAAAACTTCTATAGGTAACTGTTGTAGGTACATTTGAGAGCAAATTGTAGATCCAGTATAGCAAAATCTTTCCTGAAAACTGCAGGTACATTTAGAAGCTTTGAAGATAGAAAAAAAAATCTTATTTAAAAAATTAAAACATACTGTTTTTTTTAAAATTTAGAGATGGATCTAAGTATTGCATCTTGCAAAAGATGTGAACTAGATGTCTAGGCTGAAGACTGAATGTTCTTCAGTAAACATTGTAATAGGCACTGTAGTTTGCAGGATCTGCTCTGCTCCAAAGCCTTCAAAATTCCTTTTATGTAGTTTTGTTCCTCCTGTTTGGTTCACACTCTTGATAAGAAATACTCAAACCTTTATGACAGTCCTAGAATCCCAGCTCTTCAGCCATATTAAAAGAATTGGTGGCCACCCCGTTTCTTTGCAGGCAGCAGCATCTCGCCCTGGTTTGGTGTTGGACTTCAGGCTTGTGGCTTATTTAGAGGATTAGCTGTGTGGGCACATGGTGACACGTGCCCACGGGGCTGCAAGGACAATTTCTTTCACCTGGGGCCATGAGGGACCAGCAAGACATGCCTGCAGGAAAGGTTGTAAGGCAGCTGGTGATCCTACCTTACCAACAGATAAAAGATCATTGCTTCCATGGCAAAAAAATCCCCAACAAACCCAGTATGTTTTTAATAAAATCAAGCCTTTTTAAGAGAGTAAATAGAATTAACTTTCAAATAACAAAACAGAATCTAATAATATAATGAGCAATTGTCTTGAATGTGATAGCACATAGGGTCTTCCATTATTTTTCCACAACATTTTTAAATGTATTCCATTTTCTTCTAGTTAGACTAGAAATCTAAATCACAGAACTGGAAAGTGTGGATTGTATTACATCTGCAAAAATGCAGCCATGCTCTTCTGAATCATCTACCAGTTTAAAAAAAAAAAGGGCTTTCAAATATAGATATTAAATCACCCTTAAGAAATGTTAACAATAACCAGTGTAAATGGAGAACTCTCCTGAAGACACTGAATTGTAATGCTTTTTCATTTCCATCTACAAATGAAATGCTTTTCTCCTCTCTAAACTTAAGTGTTATTATGCCTGATTATATTTTCAGATTTGTCCCTCTCCTTTGTTCCCTTATTGGACTGTCTGTTTTACAAACAGGTTTAAGCAAAAACAGTTAACACTTCCATCATGTGGACACTCATCTCATTGAATTGTGTGAGGGTCACACATTTCTGGGATGACTAAAATGTATATGGCTTTGCTTAGCAATGCAAACTCGATCTGCTTGAGCACAGCACAAGACACAATAGTGGTTTTGTTCTGTACTTTTAAGGAAGACAAAAAATTAGACGGATTTAGGTCAAAGAAAAAAGAGCATGCTAAAATGCTGTAGAGTTAAAATTCAGCTCCAAGAGTAACAACACATTGTAATTAATTATAAACTTCATGAATACTGATTCAAAGACAATGCCAGTTGCCACAGCATTTGCAATGTTTTTCTTCAAAATAGTACCTTACTGTTCGTGGTGCCTAATGCTGCAATGAAATTTCCTGTTTATCTTACATCCTTACATTTTTTTTTATTTTCTCTTTGTCACAGTGAGAATGGAAATTTTCATAGCAGTGCTGTGAATATGACCCATTTTCTGCTAGTCACAATGAAGTTGAATTCAAACATCAGGGGCTATAAATTGAAAATATTTATCCACTTCCTGTTCCATTACTACTACTACTAAATTCCAAAGTATTTTAACAACAGTCACTGCACATGTCAACTTTTATGCCGGTTCTCCCACAGAACATTCTCCTGTTCAAAATTAGTTAGCCAATGACAAGTCTCCAGATTCCAAAGCATAAACTTTTGTTACAAATAACTATACAAATGGTGGTGGCAAAAAGTAAACTGAAAATATTTGCCTGACTTTTAGATCTGGGATTTGTTTGTGGGAGAAGGGAGTTATGCCATACATATAAGAAAAACTGGTGGAAAACAAAAGAAGAGAAAAAGAATATTGATCAAGGAAAAGTGTTCATTCAGAAGTTTTTCACGGAAAATACCAGCAGCAGTTTTCAAAAAGAAAGGCAAAAAGCCATTAGGGAAATGGAAAATATCTTCTTTCTCTGTGTGATCCCTGTGAATCATCCATCCTGCAGACATGCCTTTGGGCAGCCAGGTTTCCAGCCAGTGGCACGTGGAACAGAACAGGAGGGCATCAGGTGCAGGGCTTATCTTAGAGGCTGGTATGGAGTTAGTGCCCTGCTGTGGCAACGGGCAGGCAGCAGGAGAGGCAGGAGGGAAAGCACTCCAAAACAAGAGGAGCCAAGGGCAAGGCTTCGACTCTAGGGAAAACCAGGGAAGAGAGGAGCTATTGGTGAAACGTGCTGGGATACGCTGCCTTCACCAAGGCAAGGATGTGACTGTGCTACAGAGGAGGAACCTTCTCTCTGCTCCTTGGGAAATGGTGAGTGCTGCAAAATCAAAACTCACTTCTTGCCCTCATTACCCAAATGCACTGATTGATGGGCTAGACTTAGTGCAACCAGCCAAAGAAAACATCTCTCCCACAATGTTCCAGCCGTGGCATGGATTGTACTGAACCTCTAATTCCACGTTCTACAAATAGGAAATACATAAAAAAATTGAAACATTATTCAAATACACTGAATAATTAGAGTTAGAGGGGAAAAAAAAATTCAGTGTTGTTCTCTCTCTCCCAGGGCACTCTTCAGATCTCCAAAGACACTCTCTCATGTGTGACATCAAGGACTGCTGCATGCTCCTAATCAACCCAGCTGACAATGTTGATTTCTGGACAAACCAAAAAGATAGACTTGGTGTTATGGTGTACACCTAGCAAATGAAGTTGTTAGTGGTTACAGCAAAAGTACTAAATCCATGAGACAGAAATGTGTTACTAACTACACTGCACTGTGATGCTCCTGAGTTTCAAAAGTGTGACTGATGAGTTAAGAGTTTCTTAGAACAGCAGAAGTGCTCCAAATTAGTGTAAAAGAACATCAAGAAAAGAGATATGAGATGAAAGATTAAAGGGGAGGGTATGGTTAAGACTCAGTCATTCATTTCAGTAGAATGTTAAGGTTTCAAAAAAAAGATGGTATTGAAACTCCCAGATCAGTCAACAACTCTAACCAATAATAAATCTCATAGAGGATTCCTTCAAGAAAATACCATGCTTTCTATATCATTTAAAGCAGAGGACATCTGTAACAACTTGAGCACAGCAGGCAAGAAAAATGAGTTTGGCAAAGTTTGTGCCAGAACTTCAAACACCTGTTTAACAGTTGACTTTTGTACTCTCGACAAACAGGATACCAACCTCCTCATACAAGTCTTAGCTCCAGTAAAAAATTTTCAGTATTTCTCACAAGACGGTGAAAAAAACAAAGAAGAAAATCAAAGCAAAACCACAAGTAAACAGTAACCCTATCTGGCTGCATTTGTCAGGAGAGCCAATGCAGACAAACACAGAGGTGTTATTAGCTAGGCACATGAAAAAGGTTAGTGCATCAGCTCATTTATCATCACTCTGTTCCACCCTCTGCTTCATCTAAAATACTGTTTCCAGGATGAATCATTCAATCTGAAGTATTGCTTCACAGTACTTGGAGCATAATTAGCCAAAGATGATTCTTAACCTACAAACCCACCTTAGGTAACCGACGCTGCCACTATATCCAATAAAACAACAAAAGCATAATTACACATAAAAATAATTAATGAAAAAATCTTTTAAGTTGAAGACACTTTAGGTCTCTACATTTCATCTCAAAAATCATACTTAATTGGACCTGATGTCCTATTACATTAACCTACTGTATGGTGCAAAACTTCTTTGGGGTCACTGGAATGGTATTTGGTAGCACAAGACTAATGCAGTAGGGAGACAGGTTGTGAAAAGTCAGGTGTGGTACGTGAGCAGAAGTTAAATAAAACTGAATGTTCTTAAGTTCCCTAAAATTCATATCCAACAGCTCTCCTCGAACTATCAATAAAATCTAGTCTTAGCATCTCTATTACTGAATTTTCTACTGAGTCAAAAGTAAAATGAAAGAAAGCATGCTGGCATGAATTATTTATGGTCAAAGAGGTGTCCTAATATATTCTGTAACTAAAGTTTTGGAAATGTAATTATGGAGAACAGCTAATTCTCCTTTGAACAGAGAAGGGACATAAGTTCAGGACAGAATAATACCTAGCTGGACTACAAGGAGAACATCAGTGTTTTTTAAGAAATAGTGGTACAGAAGATTGAAGAGAAAGCCCTTGATGCAGAATTGTGGAAGGGTTAGTTTGGGAAGAGAAAATCCAACTTATATTTACATTCAATCAAATTAGACTCTTCTTGGATGCTAAAAAGTAGAAGTTTATGAGCAGGAAAAATGTTATTCAACCAATGAAATATTTTTAATATTACTTAATGAAAAAATGTCAATTTTCATCACCACCTTTCTTTTGACGTCAAAAGAAGCCATCAACAGGACACATTTATCAACCTCACTGACAGATCAGGACTGGACAGGCAGCTTTGTCATCCCATAAACCTGAACTATCTCAATTATACAGGATCAAATATGTGGAAGTTCAATGTTCTGATGTAAAGCAAAACAAACAAACCCAACCAAAAAAAAACCCCAACCCAAAGAAACAAAGCATCAAAATGTATATCTTCTACAGGTCACTTCAAAACATATTTAACCAGGTGGCTGCTCAGTTGTGTTCTCCTTTATGATCCATATTAGCTTTCAAAGACTTCAAGACAAAAGCTTTAGCTCTTCTCTTGAAAAAAAGTTTCAAAACTTCTAACCTTATGTATGCACACTATCTCAAGGTGCAAAAGTATTCATCAGCCTTGAATTTACAATAAATTTTCCTTTTACAAAATACTACAAAAGAACAAACAGAAGCCTTTACAGGTTATGTTAAACAAGTATGAGATGTAGGTGTTATTTTTTTCTTACATGTTTGTTTTACCAGGTAGAATAAATTCATGATTCTTATGACCCAAAATGAAAATAAAGTAGGAAAGCACCAAATGAGAACTGACATGAATTTATTTGAATAATGCTGAATAATAATGATTGAGCAATAATTTTCTGAATACAATTTACTCTTTTAAAAGATTCTGCTGAATGGGTTGGAAGATAAACTATGCAATGTTAATGTAGAACTAAGGATCAAAATACTGCTTTTCTTCATTAATTTCCTCAATTAGTTTCTTGAACTTATATGAATATTTACACAGATTTTCATAACTGCTTTATATCACATAATTTAAGCCACTCCCCCTAAAAACACATCATAGCATCATAGAAATATTTACCTTGGAAAAGTCCCTTAAGATGATAGAATCCAACCATTAACCTAACACTGCCAAGTCCATCCCTAAGCAATGTCCCTCAGTGTCACATTGACATGACTTTTAAATACTCCAGGAATGGTGACTCAGGAACTTCCCTGGGCAGCCTGTTCCCAAGTGTTGATAACCCTTTCAGTCAAGAAAATGCCAATTACTGTTTTATTGCTAGAAAACTAAGACATGGTGCTCATATAAAAAACAACCTGTGACAAGGGTAGAGCCCAGACTAGTAATCACATCTGCCAAATTTCAGGGTCTGAACCATGAAACTATCTCTGGTTATTTATGACATATCCCTGATACACCTTCCCTCCACTAAAGCAGCAGAAGCACTGCCACTCTCATAATTCACTTCCAAAGATTTCTTATATTGAAACATAATTTATGAAGAACTTGTCTACAGGTGGAAAGATTTAATGCTCTAATGTTAATTAGCATTGTCAATTACCTTAACTCAGTGAATCTTGGAATTGCTGACTGAAGTGCCTCACTTGATTGAAATACATATATTAATTGTTTGGTCTATAGTGAGCCTTCCCCTTGGGTGAAAACAATTCCAAAAAGGAAAAGAAAAATCTCATCCCTCGAGATGCTCATGAACTTTGTTCATACTTATATACAAAACACACACAGGTTTCAGTGGAGACTCTAGATCCCAAACCAGAGTAGGATTTGCTAGATCAGGGAGTTTCGAATGATGGATGAACGGGTGGGTTCATTATTCAAGATGATATGTTAGCATACCCCTGATGTTTCCTGGAGGATTGCAATTGCTGCCATAAATGAAAAAGACCAGCAGCCCAGTTTGTCTTGAACTTGGAACTCCTTGCCTATGCAAAGATCAACATGTGGCAGAGATCACTATATTTTTTTTACCTGTCAGCACTTCAGTGGAGCAGCACAGATATCCAAACATTTTTGTAGGACAGAGACCTAGAGAATTATCTCACGAGCATGGAGACTTCAGAAAATTTCACGTGAAATAACAAATTACTTCAAAGAGATCCCATTTTATAACCTGGGATCTTCTATAATCCCATTTTATAAACATTGGGATAGAGAAGAAATGAGCCACATGAACTCTGACTTCACTTTTCCTTTTTATTCTAGCATTATATATTGATACTCCAGAGCAGCTTCTGAGAACTGAGAAGGGATATTGGCCAAGAAGAGTTCACTGGTTTAATAGCTAACAGAAATCACTTTCATGAAAATCGAATTGGTTGTTAAAGGGCTGCCCTGGAGGGAAGTATCTGCCTCCTGAAGGCTTTCCTGGATCTGGTTCTGCAGAATCAATCTACAGAACATGATTTCCTACCATGTGAGACCTGAGTTTGACTCCTTACTTTTTTGTCCAGCTTTTTATAAAAGCTCACCAGAGTGAGCCCTAATCTTAGTCTGTGACACATGAAGAGGTTGTAGGTCTTAAGCTCCTCTGAAAAACTGACCATATGGACTTAAAATCTCTGACACACATCCCCCATGACTGACCAAAAACTTGCTCAAAATTCAAGCCTACCTGATGGAAAAATTTGCATGGCAAAAGGAGAGGTAAAAAAAGTCACCACCAAAATGACAAATATCTCTGTATTCTGTGTTAAGAAAATTTGAAGACTTGCATCATTCTTCTTGCCTCCATCAAGTCATACTGTTAACAGATAATGCAGGTTTACTCCCAGAAGTGATTTCACTGAGGAACTCAGGGTAGCTGATCAACGTTTAAGGGAAAAGATTAATAACCTGAAGAGAAGCTGTTCCAAATGAGCAATCCCATCTTTTTCCACATACTTTTACTCACGAACATAATAAGATTTCATTAAAAAATAACAAGACTACTCCATGGTGTTTGGTAATTACCAGATTACCATGCCCTAAGAGCATTTTATGGACAAGGCAGTGTGGTCTTTGTGCATAATTTGAATGGAATTTTCACGTGCTAATACGACACGATACTAATTTGAAGTGTCTATTTCTGTACAACTAAACAGCCATTCACAAAGCCTGACTCAAACTACCATATCAAACATTTCCTATTTTGCAGTTACTACACATTTGACCTCTTAAGACAATGACATTCAGATCAGAAATGTTTTCATGTTCCTGAAGAAAAAAAGAGGAAAATAAAATCCACAGAACTTGTCAAAGTTAGCACTTGCCATACTCAAACACTGCAGATATTAAGTCTGGGCATGCCACCCTCCAGAGCACCTAGAAAAAGTCTGTGGGCCTACCCTGGCAAAATTCGCCACAAATGAATAAATTCAGTAAAAAGGTTTGGGTTTTTTTTGGTCTGTGTTTGGAAAGAAAAAAAAAACCAAACAAACAAAACCCCAAACTGTAGGCAGCTGTAAATTGAGCATTAGAATGTTTGCTTCTGACTAAAACTAGCTGTGTTTCTAATGAAATGTTTAAATACCCAATGTTGCACAATCGCAATTTTCACTTCAGGTTATACTACCTATCAGGGTGGTGATTTATTTTCCTTTGTAGATTTTCATTTTTTTGAACAAAACCCCTTTGTGTGACCTCTTCTTATTCAACTGCCTGCATCACTCTACCTACACAATGCTCTATAATGTTGCTGATGTAAATTGTCCCTCTTGGTTAGTCATAAGAACCTCAGGCAGGGTCATTTGCACAGACCTGAATGAACACAAGTAGGAGAAAGGGAAATACTCTCCAAAAGCTGCTGAGCAGTAAATAAAGGTGAACCAGTGATCCTCTCTCTGCCAGTATGCCCTCGACAAAAAACCTCCTCCAACATCTGTGTAAATGTCCGTGTTGCTTTCACTGGCTGTGGTCTTCAGATGCGCATTGCCTCTGTGTTTTTACATGGCTTTCTATTTCTGTTCCCTGCCATTAGTGTGATCAGAAAGAGCTCAAAGAATTGGACTCTTGTAAGGTCTCACTCTCTACCTACTGGGCAAGCAGACATTACCTACAGGACAGCCACAGCACCGCACTTCAAACCTCCCCTTTCTCACTCATGAATATGAGACTGGAAGGACTGACTGAGAAACACAGACATAGTCCAGGGTGATTGGATTTAGGAGAAATGAAGTTTCAGTGAGTCCTGTGAAAACACAGTAACATGGAAAATGGAGCTCCCAGGAGGAAGTAGTGTAAGATAACTATTGTCTCTAGATGTATCAACAAAAACCCCCATGATTTTGGGATATTTAAAGAGTATCTTTGATTGTATCATAATGTGGCATGTTAAAATCATTTGGCTGTGACAAAGCAGCTCTCTGTGCTGTTCAGGTTTTTTTTCCTTTTATACTCCCCAATAATTTTATGATGAATGCATGAAAGCCTAGGTAGCAAAATTAAAATTTTTAACAGTGAGTTGTTTTTGCTAATTACCTTTCACTGATCCCTAAGGAGAGTTTGCCTGGGGGTCTGTAAGATCATAGCTGAAAACCATTATAATCCTTGCAACAATTATTATTTATGTTCCTACAGAAATAATTATTAAGTATTTTTAGGACCATTAAAACACTTCATTTACCAGGGGGTTATTGTTTTCTTAAAACTGAGAGCACCTTGATCCATCTAGTAACTGAATGGCCCTCTGGAAATTCCCAGCTCTCTTTATTGACTAACAGGTGTGCTTAAGGGAGCTGCTCAAGAGCTTAAAAGGAAATACATGATATTTATAGACAATGGTTCCCTGAAGAGGGGTCTCATCCTAAAATGAATATCGGATTGAGACTAAAAGAAGTCTTATTGTGATAGATGTTGATTCATAAAATAATATTTCAGTGCAGTAGCTGCTTCAAGGCTTAGGGTACATCAGTTTAGGTTGGGTTATCAAAAGGGCAAGACTGAGATCCCTCAAAGGTACTCATGTGAAGATTCACAGAAAACATTGTGGAAATTTGGTGCCTTTGAGAGACTGGGTCCTGTGCACATCTTTTTTAGGTCACTCTAAAGGGGAAAATATAAGAATTTCTCACATGGGTTATGTTCAACACAGATTCACAGAGATTCCTTTAGACATTTGGATAATCAAAGCAAGCAGTGTATTTTGTATCAGAAGACTCAAAACTAATTAAGAATATTGCTGCTTGGACACCTGTTTCAGAATGGCAGCTTGACTGCTCATGGCACATCCTTTGTGAAAACTGCTGGGAACTCCACCTTCACCTGGGAGGAGCAACAGCAAGGGTATGGAAACCTGTAGCATTTGTCAGTGCCCCATGTCCCAAACTACTAATTTTTAAGACTTAAGTTTGGGTTGAGTTTTTCAACATTTGCTTCTTTTTTTAAAAGAAGTAAAGAAGTGCTCTCTTTCTCAAAGTCTTTGTCCCTCTAATTCCCTGAGAGCCTGAGCACTAATACATAGCAGGAAAGGAATGCTGAGCAGCACAAAGCAAAGACTCTGGAAGGAAGGAGACTGGGGTGCACTTTTGCTTAAGCAAATAGTTATCAGTGAATCTGCTTTATGTATATATACTTATTGATTAGACATTTAATTGCAAATGTTGTTTTAAAATAGGAATGAGAAGCTGCACTCCATCTGCAGCAAGGAAAACCTTTCCCAGTGTTTGTCAGCTCAGTAAGTATTTTCTTGTGGAAGCAACAGTATACACTTTGGAGTGCTAATGTGGTCTCTCAGCTGTTTTTCTTCCTCCTAGTTCTATTGCCAGTTCTATTGACAAGATTTGCGTAGCACTGCCATACCCCAACAGTCATTATGCAAACAATTTTTATGCAGCCCCTACCTTAAAAATAGAAAGTTATATCAAATAATATATGCAGATGCAGCTTCTTTGCTAGCTACTCTGCTACCCATAGAAGACAATTAAAAACTTTTAAAAATTAATATGTAGCAAATGGAATTTTAACTGCAAATTTTTTTTCTGCCCACATCTAGGCAAGGACTCACAATGAAAACAAGCATCAAAACAAGGTTACGTAAGCCATCAGCAGTTCTACCTTATGAACCCCCTGGCTTCTTGAAGGATTAGTTGCCAGAAATAATGCAAATAGAAATGTAGAGTCCTAACTTCAATATTTATACAACTATTGCATTATTCAAACAGAGACTGATCCTGGTAATTGTTTTAAGTTGTTGTCCTAGATTTTTTGCATTCCTATGAATTTGACAGGAATTTGGGCTGGGAAAGGCTTAAAGGATTAGGAAGACAGTTATGGAGAGGCAATATCTTCATTGCAAGGTGTTTTTTCCTTAAAGTAAAGTTGAGACTTTCAGTGACCAAAGAAACTGCAGTACATTAAACTGTAAAAGAGCTGTGAAAAGTTGAGCCTTCTTTGTGTTCAGGTACAATTCAAAGGGAAAGATATAATACTTAGATTCCAGCTAAATAAACAACATAGTGAGAACATTTGCTCCTATCTATGCACTAAGAGGCAGATAAAATTGCCACCATTGCATCTGTGAAGAGAGGCTTGCACAGCTAGAGTCAGATTGCTGCCCCAAACCAAACCTGCAGTAGTGCCATTCAGGCACTGGAGGCAAGTGTGAAATACCTCCTTGTTGTGGTTTGAAAGCAAAACAAGTGAGAGG
>VZSR01001854.1:7000455-7078729 GCA_013398615.1 Brachypodius melanocephalos
TTCATGAAGATGGTGATAGAATACTTTGTGCTAATCCTATATACTACAACCCAGGACACTCCTTCATGCTGATGGTGAAACAGGAAGGAATGAAAGCCTGGGAAAGGAAGGAGAGAGCAAGGAGTGGCTGCCCTGCTGAACAGTTTCAAAATTAAATATGAAAGGAACAAGATTTAGAAAGTAGTGATTCCAAGCAGAGTGCCTTCTTGCAAGACTGAAATTCTGATTCACTAATGAACAAAAAGCCTTCTGACAAAAAGCCTTGAGCTGTGATTCTCCATGCAGGCAAGACTCTGGGAGTTACTGGGAAACCCTAAGGATGAGCTGCCAGGGCTCAGAGGGTGAAAAACCTCACTTGGTGTGGAGCACTTTGCAAGGATCTCTGGAAAACTGTAGGATGAGAACAAGTGCAAACACAAGAGTACATGTCACCCTTTCACGTCCCATTCCCTCTTTGCTCTTGTTTGTCAAACTTGAGGATTTTTGACAAAAGCAGGTGTTACTGAGTTATGTCAACTGCTGTGTTCACTCTCCCTCAGTTTTTTTCACAATCTCCTCAATGCAATGAAGAGCTGTTTCTCATATTTGCTGGGGAATACCACCAAGTCTTCAATTCATCAAGTCTGAGGCAGAGACTACCTGCACAGAGTGACTGAAATGCTCCCACCTGTTTACATTGCACAACTGGTGCTACTCATCAAAGGTCATCTGAAGGTACTTGAAAGAAGAAATGATGGTAAGTCAGAAGTGGCTTTTCACATCTTACTAATCAATGGAAGAGGAATGAGACATACAATGCTCATGGGGAAAAAATAATAATTAAAAAAAATTGCTCTCTGAAAAGAAAAAAATTAAGGAACTTCCTAATTTATGCGTCAAAACCCTCCACAAACCTATTTGATCAGAAAGTTTTCCTAGTACCAAAAACTTTGGGTAGAACCAAAGACTTAAAATACACAGACCTGAAAATTCAGATCATCTTCAGGCTTGACGTGACTTTTTTGTGTAGTAATCAAGCATATCTTTGGGACAGCAGCAGATGCCCTGATTTATGAAGCTGAGGGTTTGGTCCACTGGTTTCAGAAGGAATTGCTGGTGGCTTAGCAATGCACAACAACCTGCAAAACAGCTTTCAGGAAAGCGTTGAAATATGCACCAGTGAGGACGATTTTTCACATTGCCAAGTATCCTCTATCTGTAATCTTTGCAAGCCTGAGGCTGTTCTCATTCTGGCTACAGAAGTGCTTTCCAACTGGCTGGAGTTCTGAAGTCAGGTTCACAGGAAGGGGAGCAAAGGTTGGTCACTGAGCCACAAATATGACTTCTAGGAATCAAATCCCACAGCATGAACCTGAGGTTCAAAGTGCAGTTTTTCCATGGATAACTAGCTATAAAGGCCTTTTATGAAGAGCACTTTCACTGGATCAAAGCATGGGACCATTCCCAGTTCTAACTTATCCTCTGTTCTTAATTTCTTGAAGTACTGAAAAAAGAAATGTGAAATCAGAGGGTCCTGCAAAATCGAGTGCTTTCTAATGAGGAATAATACTTATGTTTAATCTAAAGCTATGTTGAAAGAATTAAATAAATTCTGCTATAGGAAATGCATCAAGAAGAGCTATACATATCTAATGAGAATCAAGAGCTTTAATGACTTTAACTTGAACCTATATGTAAATTTTGCATAGCTTGCACATAAACAGCCGTCTGTGGTCATTTTTGACAAGGGCTTTCTTAAGCAACAAAATCTATCAGATCCAAGACAGAATACCCCAAACAGATCATAGTTAGCTGCTGGGATTAAATGGTCACTTTCTGAAACTAGCACTCAGTAGTCAGGAAGGTGCTGTATTTTATTTCCTTAAAGACATCCATTCAACAAAAAATGCTATAACCTCTGAGTTAACTAACAAAACCGGTGAGGTACAAAAATCAATATTTATACACTGAAACTGAAAACTCAAGGGTTTCTGCTGTGCTGAACAGCAGAATATAGGTCCTTTTTATAAACAATCCCTACTGCAAAAATGACAGCTCTGGCACAACTCACAGTAGGAAGGGGGAGAGGTAAGACTTTTTTTTTTTTTTGTGGGGAAATGTAGTCTTGCTTTGAAGAATGCATGTCAGAGAGATCATCCTTTGAACTTGCTCTAACAGAGCTATTTAAAATATTTCTGTGCAGCAAGAGACCTTGTGGTGGAATATGTTAAAGTGTTCAGAGTGAAATAAATAAGAGGGATTTCAACACTGAGCTTACCCAGAGCATCAGAAACCTCAGTGATTCTGAATGTTCGCTGCTGGGGTGGATTTTGAAGGAAATTTAACTGCTAGACTGAATCACATTGAATGGCAATATCTTAGTAACGTGCTATATTTTATCCCGCAGGTTAAACTTTCAGTAAAAAGGAAACTCAATGTTACTTTAAAATTTTCAGATGAGATTAGGCAGCAACAGATGAGACTAGCAGACTACCATGACTCATAATAAAACACCAGTAAAGCTGTCTGTGAGAAGTTCTACAGTGAAAATCAAAACCACAGAAGCCTGTAACTACACTGGGTCCTGAATAAGGAAATTCAAACCTGATTCTCTACACAGAACACACAAGTGCATTCCATGCAATATCATTGCAGAGAAATATAGCATACAGTAACTACACACACACATGCATCTCTTGAGGTTGAGTTTTGTGAAAACTGTGAATATCTAGGCAGACAGCAGATTGAAAATATCTCAGTTGTAACTAAGCACTTAGCAAATACTGGCCTGGAACAGTCTTTAGTCTTTCTCATAATAAATCTCACAAGAGCAAGCTCAGGAGGAAAAATTTCCTTAAGCATCTGTATGAGGCAGTCTTATTCATAAAGTCCTCAATTCATGCAAATGTGACTACCCGACCTACTCTCCAACCAGCAGAAAATATTCTTCAAGTATTGGAGGGACTCTGTAGGAGCCCAGGCAGGATGGCAGCTCTCCTTGAAAGAAATGATAATGAAAATAAAGCAAAGTGTGTCCTACACTCTTCCACACACAACTGTATTCTTATACCATGAAAAGGAGATATACTGCAAATAATAATGTTTATTACATAACAAACCAGGGCAGGTCTCAAATAACACTGACTCAGTCCAGGTATAATTTGCAGCAGCATGTGTAAATAACAATAATAATGAACTAGAATAGGGCAATTAGGGTTTTTTGAGCGATTCCTTTGCATCTCCTTCTACTATTTCTGTTTGAGAGCTACTGTACTGAGATCTTAGCCTTTTTCTTAGAGATTATCCTAGTCTGTAGTCCATCTCTGTAGCCTGCAATAAGTTTTTGCACAGTTTTAACAGAGGACTGTTCACTTGGCACTTTCAAAGGACTATCAAAAATCAGTAACTTCACAATTAGTACTGGTTAAGACAGTGTGCCTAAAAAATAAGTATTGTAGGATCCCTTCAGAGTCACCTGACAGTGCTTTTTAGTTCTCTTCATCTAACCTTTAGGTCATCTGGCATAAAAAATAATTACTTGTTTTTTTTAACAAGCACTGTTTTCTGCTTATAATGTCACATAAAATCTAAGTTCTTTAATTTTTTTCCATAGATCTCTCTATATGTATTCATATATAACAACTTAATGAGACTCTCATTTTGTGAGTCCCCACTGCCTGCTGGCACATAGTTCTATTACACTCAAAATATTTAGTGCCTTTTTTTTCCCCCCTTATTGTTTTCAAGCCTTGTATTTCATCCAGCTCTCTGTTATAGCTACAGCTAAGATCCAAGGAACTTTTGGGGTCTACTAACAGGTGCCCAAAAATGTGTGTAGCTGGAGTTTTGGCTGCTCATCCTTCTTATACTGATCATGTAGTGCTATGACAACATTCTGCTGCATCCTGCTCATGTGGGGCTGGGGCACATGATTGAATACTTTATTTCAGAAACTCATTTCAACAGAAAAATACCTCAGATATCAACGCTCCATGCCCGCTCCCACCTGCTTTTTTCACCCTGTGCTGGCAGAAAAACTTGTTTTCCATGAAAAAGTCTGACCAAAAGGCTTTTCCAGTATTAGTCAAAGCTTGCAAACTTGCATTTGGAAGTAACAGTTTTTCCCAAATGTGATTCAAAATGTATTTACTCCCATTCATTTCTCTGCCTTGACTAGATCTTCCATGATGCTGTTTGCCATCAGGTTCCCATGATCCCCTAGATAAGGAAAAAGGCCTCTCCTTATACCAGGTTGGTCAGGAAGTCAAGTTCATAGAAAGATAAAAGCCCCCTGAGCCATGGAAATAAGATTCCACAGAAATACCTCTAAGCTGTCACATTTTTGGTTTTAGCCTCCTTTGTACTTTTTGACCATCAGCTTCCATTTTGGGTTTTTTTTTTAAGATTTCAGATTTGAAGAGTGATTATTTCTGAAACAAGGAAGTGATTTGAGCATAAAATCTGCCTCCTGTTACACTTTTGGCCTTGTATCATTGCCTGGGGACTTGAAAAGGACAGAAGAGAAATTCCCTGTAGATATGCTCTTTTGTGCTGATGAGGCAAGCAGGACAAATGAGAATGGAATGCATCTTTGCTGCTGAAATACCATTCTGTATTTAATTCAATTTTGCTTGTGTATCAAGAGTGACTGAGAAAGGATATGTAAAAAATCTTGGTGTATGCCCAACATGAGCAAGTCTGTAGAGTACCAGTGCATTCAAAATGTTCCTCATTCTTCCTAATATTCTTTTGGACACTGAAATCATTGATAAAACTTGTACCAGTCCCAACATGAATAATATATATGTCAAAAGTTAGCCCACAATGAACACGGCACACCGCATAAAAGCCAACAACCCGCTGAAATGGCAGAATCATCTAGAAGGATAAGAAAGGAATTTTATATAGTTCTCCCTTATGAGAGCCTCCCTAGAACCATATATTTCAGTTCAGTGGAAATTAAACTTTAAAAACCCCTCAAATGCCCATAAATAGAACACTATAAGCATACCTGACAAAGAAAATAAACTTAAATCAGGCTCCAGGTGACATAAAGTCTTTCATCACTCCAATCAGATTTCTTTGATTTTTAGGTGTTTTGCTGCTGGGGGAACAAATAAATTACAACAACTTGTAACTTCCTCTCCTTCTTTCCTTTCTAATTCCTCCCCTACATCCTGGAACAAAACCACTATCTTTTCATTACTTAGAAAATTTCTAATATTTCCTGGAAATAATATGCTCTTTATCCAAAAATTTGTGGATATGTATAAATATTCTACATACCATTCTACCATCATCATTTGTGGTCTTGAAAACAAGACAAATACTTCTGTAGTTACCCTGAGAATTGAGTTACCAGCCTGCTTAAATACTTGGATGAGGTAGAGCATAAAACTGATGGAGGAGGTACAATTGCCACCAAAGAAGGCTTCAAGCACCAGCACCTTGTTATCTAAAGGTCTCTCATACCTTTTCTGTGTAGCCTCCCACAGGCAGCTCCATGCAGCTCTGGCTCTTTCTCTCCTTCTTATCTCTTCCTTCTGCAGTTCCAGCTTGCTCCTTCCTGTCCCTAGCACAGCCACCTATCCCTGTGTGTCCCTTGTACATCTTACTCTCTCTGTCCCTCACACAACCTCCTGTTTCTTCCTCCTTACAGCACAGCCAGCAGACTCCAACCAATTCCATGCTACCTAATTCACTCTTTTATCACACCCAGAGCTGTGAGGGCAGGGATGTTCCTGTTTGGTAATTAACACAACTGCAACATATCAGGGGCAAGATTGCCTTCAGCCCTGTCTCTATCTGTCCTCCCACATAAAGCTGGAGATGAAAAAGATTCAAATCCAGCTGTATATCAGGCTGTGCGTCTATAAATGTATGTCAGCATCATGCTGCTTCTGTAAAGATTTAGATAAGGAAACTTTGAAATAACAACAGATATTCCAAAGTACACCTTCATCTCAGGTTGCTACATTTCTCTAATTTCTGATATTGGATTTTGCTTTCATAAACATTTCATTAGCATAGCTGAACAGCTGCTCTGCCTTTTTGCTGTTCAACAATAGCATAATATGAACAAGCAATTTGACATGTAAAATAGAGCTTCATCTCCCACAACACTTCTACCTGCCTTAAAGACATTTATCTATTCTCTGAAACCTTTGGATTGGTTGATAATGGAATTTCATGTGTCTGACCACATTTCACTTTCTCCAAAGCATAAACATTTTTGGCATAATTTCTTTCCTTTTCTTTAAATTAAATTCCACTTTGCTTTATTTTCAGTGCCCTTAAAGTTCCTTGTACTGGAATTATTTATTAACTTAAATGAGGTCTAAGGAGAACAAGATCTAGCTCTCTGCACTCTCCACCAAGCCTACTAACTTTCTTCGGAAAGCCACAATAAATTATAGTTCCATGACACCAAACTCCTGCTGTGTGTTGTCATGGAACACACATGGTATTTGTTGAAACTAACAGTTTTCCAGGAAATATTCAGTGAATAGACAAATTAAAGTCAGCAACAAGAAATGCTAATCTTATTGTACACTTCCAACTAATTCTTCCCATAACAGCATCTATTTCTTTTGAGCAGAATGCTGTTCAACTGGATGGTTTCCAACCACTCCAGTAAGAAGAGGCTTGTTTTCCAGTGCTGTATGTTCCCCAGTTAAACAAGATGCACTTAATCATTGTCTCACAACAACTGCTTTTAGTCCCATCTTAACAAGTTTCCCCCCAAAAATATATGGCTGTCATTGGGCTACCAAAACTCATTTTAAGCTGTTAGTCCTAATTTTCACTATCTGTGTTAAAAACTCACAAATTGAGAGCCTGCCTGGAATAAATGGACTTAGCATTAGGGTTGCTGGCTATTCTCCATGTCTGAAGCAACTCAAGACCTCTTAGCAGCCTTCTCTAGGACAGAGCAGCAATGGTCTCAATGGGCTGTTCTACAGAAGACAACAAAACGGTCTTTTGCACCATGGAACAGTGCGCTTGCAGGCCCTAAATCTGGCACACAAAAGTGGCATTGTTTCCAAGAAGGCAGCCCATTCAGGTGATGCAAGTACTGTCCTGCCTGTATAAAATTTGCTAAAATGGTATCAGAGTTTTCCAGCAGAAGTGAAAGAGTTAAACAGAAATCTTGTATAAATCACATTTTGCAGGAATCACTCTGTTACAACAGATTGTGGAGCACTATTTTTTCCCACTCTTTCTGATACAAGCACCCTAGGCAAACTTTCTAATTAGAGCAGCAGATGTATGCAGTGCCATGTCTCTGTGAAGTTATTACGCCCAAACCAAATTTTGTCACCAGCAGCCAATAATTCGTTTGTCTGCTAAGGGCTTGAAGTGGCCATATCAATTATTTAAAAACATACTAAGAAGAGGAATCCATTTAAAATCTTCTGGGAAGCCCAGTTATAAAACAGTGCATGTTCAGGTTTCATTCACAATATTGTCTTTTTAAAAATACAATATTACTAATTACGGCTTAGTGCATTAGGCCATTAGTATTTGAGTGATTCATGACAGCATCATGATCTTGCTTATAATTTGTGCCTTAATTTATGAGATACTAAGAAAAAACAAAGGAAAAAAACCTAAGCACTTTGCAAAACTGAAACTCATCCAAAAACTGCTTGCAGTAATTTCTCCTGAAAAGTGACTTCACTGTGTGTAAGTGCTATGCTGGTAAGAAAATGCTTCCTATCAATAATTAAAGGATAATGAAAGTTTCATGTGTCAGAAGACATCCTCAAAACAGGACTAGAAAGAAGAACATTCCTTTTCATTCAGACCATCCACATTTTAAACCTCAAAATAACACCCTTCTCAAAGAAGCATTTTAAATAAACTATTTAGTGTAATATATGACTACTCAAAACTCATCAGAAGCTTTTATAACAATGCAAATTAGCACAATTCTAACAAAAGTTGCAGCAGAAAACAGAGGTCTGCAAAGTGCCAAGCATCCCCGAATACCATGGTTAGCCATGAAAAATGTGGATGTTTAAAATGTCAGGGTTATGAATAAAAGCATTACAGACAGGGTCTACAAATTTTAGTTGATTGCAAGTCTCTTAGCTGTCTAAGAATGTCCAGCCATTGTCTGACGTCTTCAGCTGGAGCATGCTGTGGGTCTGAAGCTGTCAAGGCTTGGAACCCATCACAGTCTGCAGCTCTCCTCATCTATTCAGGCACACAACTGAAAGAATTCTTGTGGACTGGATTGTATTTTGAGCTTCACATGCTCCTGGCAGATGTGTCTGATATCAGCAAATGAACACAAGAGTTACAGGAGATGAGAGGAGGAAGGCAAGAATCACATTGCCAACAGCATTTCAGAAAAACTGTCTAAAAATAATAGTAATTCTGCTCTGATTTGAAATGTCCACACCTAAGACTGAGAAAGACAGAAGCTTAGCACGATTTTCAAAGAGTTCTTTGGTGTAAAATCCTCTTTAATATTGATAGAAGTTGGTGAGTGATGCTAGAGTGGGATTTTCCAAGAAGTCTGAGTTTTTGGACAGCTTATCCTCCTGCTTCCTCAACTCTAGTTGTTATTGAACTCTATGGTCGTCACACCACATGAGAGCAGTTATGCTTGCAGGCAGGAGGACCAAACAAGCAGCAGCATTCCTCGGGAGAAAAACAGTTCCTCTGCTGCCAAGGAGGCACCTTCACCAAGACTTTGCTGCTCTGTGAGTCTGCAAACCATCCTGCAAGTGAGATCTGGTATGTTGGACCAAAACATCAGCTAAGCAGCAGAAAGCTAACACTTGGAACACATGGGTGGGTCTAAATGAGGTTCCTGCGAGCAAATTGCAGGCAGGACATTGGAAGGCAAGCCTGTCACATTGCTAAAACACTACTGAAGTGCAAACTCTGCATGATTCCGAACGGATGCTTGGCTTGGCAAGAGGCCACTGACTCCAGTTGAGGAGGTGTCTGCTTAAAAAATGACTGAAGTCATCGTAGTCTGAAGAATTAACTAAAACTCTAACTAAACATATTTTTATACTTTCCATTTTAAATGGTTTAATATTACAGAGCTACTCTTCTACATAGCTTAGTGCAATATCTGGATTGATGGAACCATTTATTTAAAAAAAACTCCCTGTTTTGTGGTGAAAAACATTAAACTTGGATTAAACTCTCTTGGTCAGTCTCTCTATTTCTGACTATTGAAAGGGGAAGTTAGGTTGGAGTCTCCTATATCCAAAGGCCATAACTCTGGAGGGAACCAGAAGCCCTCTCATAGATTTTTCTTCAGATGCAGGAATTGAAGTTAGACATGCTAGACTCTCTTCTAACAATGAATATGAGGACTCCCTTTGACCTCCTGACCTTCCAGTAGAGCCACTGCCTGTCATCCCATGTCTTCAGGTACTCAGAGAACTTGGAGTCTCTAATCCCCTCTCCACCTCTTCTCATGCATATAATTAATCTGTAACTACAGTCACTATTTTAAAAGTACAGCCTCATCTCGTGATAAGCTGATTTCATCACATTTTGAAACAGGTAACCTCTGTTCAGTAAATTCAAAACTCTCCCCAACAGGCTCTCTGTTTAGCAGGCTGTGGTACACAAGTACTCTTGGTAATGGAGTTGCAGCAATCAGGTCTGGAACCGTCTGAAGATGCCACCTGTTTTTCAATACTCAACTACTTTGATCAACTTTTACTATGTGGGAGCTTGGCATGCTGTTACAGGCCACAGCTGGTATTTCCAAGTTCTTGTACTCATCCAATTTTATCATGACTTGATTACTAAAACTCAGGTCGAGAAAACCTTGGTTTACACCATCCTTCTCTGCTCCTCCTCCCCCCAGACTCTGCACAAAAGGTAAAAATCTCTGGTTTTGCTTTTCTTAGCTTCATCTTTATTGCCCTATCATATTTCCTTTTGGTGTTTTTCTTTTTTTTTCACTTTATTTTCCCCTCTTGATTTATGGAAGATCTAATATTTTCTAAAGGAGGCAAGAATTAATTTGTAGTTAATGTAATCTTGTTGATAAAAAGGTTGAGTTTCTTGATTTGCTTTGGTCATGTAAAAAAAAAAAACAAAAAACTGAACAATGAGATGCCACCCACAGTTTGCAAACTCTTTGGACAAGGCTTCAGTAATAACTCCAAACTATGGGCCCTATGCTGCCCCATGAAATACAAAGCTTTTATAGGTTATATCTTATGACATTATTTGCTATGATACCTCTCTCTCATGTGCTGATTCTTACCATAGCAACAGCACGTGGAAAAAGAAATTCAAAACCAAAAAGCATCCAAAGCATCCCAGGAAAACAGATGAGACACCACCATGACATATAATTATTATATTTTTTCCAGATCTATAATTCATTTTTTAATAGAAAAAATATCTGGTGGAATTTTTTTTCTGTTTTTTCTTTAATAACAGCAATGTAAACAACACTTCATGCATTGCTGCATCCTTTCAAGCCAGCATAAACATTCCGGATTGATGAACACAGCTAATGCTAAGGACTCTCGGCTCCTTCCCAGCCCCAACCTTTTTGCACACACACACACTGACAATCTATTCCCCTACATGGATTTTGAATCCCTTCCATGCCCAGGTCTGCAGGACAAGTATGACTCACAGCTGACTCCTACAAACACTCAAATGCGAACCCGCAGTCCCGCTAGGTTAAATGGGACAAATCCAATGAGGGAAGTTATTTGCCCACACAGGTATACAGAAATCTTGATGCTGTGACACACACCCTTTTCCAGGAAGAGGATATCTACACCAGGATTAAAGGTAGCTCATTACTAATGGATTAATGCCTTGCAGATAACATGCATAGTCATTCTGCAGGCAAGGCAAATGTCAATGGCCCCAGGAGAAAGCTGAAAGGAGTGTTTGGTTTCGGGCAGCTGATACGAGATACAGTTCCAGCTGCTTCATTCACTGTGGAATTTTACTGTTTCAGATACTGCTTCTTGTGGTAATATTATAGCCTTGTCATAGTAGATACTACTTATTGAGGTATTTTAAAATATCTGATAAAAAGAACTGCATCTTATCCATCCATGTTAAATTCCTAATAGAAAAATAATGACAAATAATATGCAAAGAAGCAAAGAAGTAGTTTTTTTTATAAATAAAAAAAATGCAATAATTCCACTTTAGGTAAATACTAGCTACCTATATAACATAGTAATGTATAAAATTGCTTAAAATGTTTCAGACATAGGAGGCTGTGACTTTAAAGTTGCAAATGATGTAAAGCTTCAATATCATGACTTTACTCCTTGGCTTTTGAAAAAGAACAGAAACAGAAAACTGAAAACATTGTGAATGGATAGAATATTTCACTTGGAAAGAACCTAAAATGATCATCTAGCCCAACTGCCTGACCAATTCAGGGCTGACCAAAAGTTCAAGCATGTTATTCTCAAAATACCTCTTAAACACTGACAGGCTTGGGGCATTGATCACCTCTATAAGGAGCCTGTTCCAATGTTTGACCATCCTCTCAGTAAAGAAATGTTTCTTCATATCTAGTCTGAACTTTTGCTGATCCAGTTTTAAACCATTCCCATATGTTCTGTCATGGGGTACCCAGGAGAAGAGCTGAGCACCTCTGTCCTCATGTTCTTTCCTCAGGAAGCTGTAGAAAGATCACCCTTCAACCTCCTCCTCTCCAAACTAGACAAGCCTAAAGTCCTCAGATGCTCCTTACAGGATATATGTTCCAGCTTTGTTGCCCTCCTCTGGACACCTTCAAGAACCTTCACATTTTTCTTAAGTGGCAGGGCCCAGAACTGCACACAGTACTCAGGGTGAGGGTATGCCAGCACTGGTACCCGTAGTGTTTTTTGAAAGCTATTTGAAGGAAATTCTTGAAACATAAAAATGCCAGCCACTTGAATTTCCTGTCCTCTATTTACATTATACTTCAAGGATCACAAATGAAAAATACATGTTCCCTTTACCAGTGATTTTTAAACCAGAAAACGTGCTTAGAATCAAAAGTTAGTAATTTCTGGGTTCCCAAATGGAGTGCTTATCCATAACAGAGTGCCAAAGCTACATGAAATCCAGTGCATTCTTGATTAAGAGTATTGGATAGTTTGATATGAAAATAACTTTTCTTAGAGTATGATGGCTACCTCCTGTTTGAAAGACTAATGCTAAGAATATTGCATCTGTGCAAATGCTAAGAACTCAACTCTCACCAACTGAAATTTAATCCAAAGGGGAAATAGGACTTTTTTTCAATCTATAAACAAAGATTCCTTCTGTCTTACTTGAACTATTTATAGTGAGAAAGCAGAACTAAGCCAAATGAAAATGAGTCTGCAAAAACCCCGTGGAGCATTGTGCACTGGAAGATCAAACCTCCCAAAAGAGAAATGCGAGTAAGGCTCTTGACATATCATTTACACTCTGAAGGTCAGTAGTGAAGTCTGGTTTAAGGTTAGTCATCCATAAATGTGGGGCATGACCAGAAACCTATTGTGCCTAACTCTACACCATCGTCTATCCTCCACAAGAACTTAGGAGTCATCACTAGAGCTGGCCTCTGTCCAGCAAAAACTTTGCTTTTTAAGTCTAGCAGTGAGCAGGACTGCTCCACACTGAATCAGTAAAGATCTTACATTGAAGCTCAAGTACAACAGCTCGAGTAGTCCAAAACCAAAGTAATAAAAGCCGGCCATGAACATATTTAAGGGGAAAAGAAACCACAAAACCGGAACAGCCTCCAAATGAAGTATGGGAAGTAAAATAATCCCTAAATAGTTGTAAGAAGGAGTTTGATCAGTACATGAAAGGAATTGTATGACATCTTGGCTGCAAAAGCAAGAGATTGAACTGGATAACCCAGAAGAATCAGTCATATCTTCTTACGAGCATGCAATTCTCTATAGGTATGTTTAAAGGGAGAAAAGAAAGTTTTTAAAAAATGTTATGGAAAGACACCAGAACCCATAGAACATGATCAAAGCAAAATCTAAGATCATCAGCTAGCACTTATGATTTCTTAGACTTTCAAAATATTTTATTTAAATAAGTTAGCTAAGATTTTTTTTAAATACATATTTTATTTCAGTCTAGACGGCGTGACATCATCTGCCTGCATCTTATTTCTCACAGGGCTGGGTAAACGGGTCTATTTTCAACCTTCTTTTTAAAGAATGGAATCCATAATGTGGTTTAGAATGTGTCTGTGTATTTCTGCACAATCTAATTTCATCATTTAATATTTTAAAACAAATCATTAAAAAGATAACCAATAAGACCTGGGAGATTTATATTTCATTTATTACAAAACGTATTCTGATCTTTGCCTCCTTTTCTCTGAAGGTATTTTTTTCTGAAATTTACTTTTATCCTTCTATATAGTTTCTTCTTATTCCAAGAGAAACTTGAATCATGCACTACCATTTAAAAGTAAGCTTAACACATTCTGCACATGTATGGCACACTGCAGGTGCAGCTCTGAGACAAAAGGACAAGAAAAATGTTTTGTTTGGGAGCCATAAACACTGGGTTAATAAAACAGTGGGTGTAACACTGGGTTCATAAACAGTCAGTATGGAATGTGCCAAGGCCCCGTGATGGAGACGCACATGAAGGATGTGAGACGGAAGCCTGAAGCTTCCAGCAGGACTGCTGAGCACTGGACTTTGTCATTCATGATACAAGGAGGTGAAGCAAGCCCAGGTCACAGGCACTGCTCTACTCAGCTGGGGTCACAAGGGACACGGTAGCCACTTGTGAGGAGCAGGAAAAATGCCCAACTTGATCATGTAATTAAAGACTGTATCAGCAGGTGTGTCCATGGATACTGAATCAAATGCAAAGACAACATAAATACTTTCTTTTGTGATTTTTAAATGCTTGTTTTTGCCTCTTAGATGTTTTTAGCATCTTTTCTCCTTTGCATGCAGCCATTTTAATTGCTCACTCTAAGTACTGTCCCAGGTGGCTTCTTCCTTCCATTGTCTTACCATTCCATGTCTTCCTAGCCAGTCTCTCTTCTAAATAATTTATAACTCACAATCTCACCACGACTTTCAGACCAAGAGCACAGATCAGCCTAAGTCAATCTTATGCTGCCTTTTCCTCCCCTCCACTTTGCTTCGAGGCAGCTGTAGTGTTAATATGAGCAGTTAGTCAGACGGATCAGGGACCTGACTGGGATAATTTTATTTTTTCACATTACCAGTTGCAGCACACTATTCAGAGGAAAGAAGGAGGATTGTGCAGGATTCCCTCTGCAGAAGCAGCTGGAATTTAGACCAACTTAAGCTTATCTTGACTTTAAACTGACAGTGTACAGCTCCCTTTCAGCCTGCCATTTCGCTTTCTAACGCTAGTTGTGCTTTCTTCCAAACCAGCCTCCAATCTCTGATATTTGTTATGTGCCTTTTATCTCACATTCTGTTAAATCTTATTAATCCCATCCCAGAGCAATGCTTTTCCCTCTTCCATCCTCTCTTAAGGACTGCCTCACACATTTTTTTTCTTTTTCTAATTTTTGCTTATGCAGGTACTTTGTTACCATTTTGTTTAATCATTTCTCTGAATCCATATATTCTACTATACCTGATTCCTCTACATTGCTTATAACTCTAGGCTGCACTTGTAGGTGTCACAAACAAGAAAAATCTGCATGAGAGTGCAAATTTAGAAGATGCTTTTAAGATTTAAGCCTTGAAGATCAAGCATGAGTTTGCCTTTGCAATAATACATATTGGAAAGATCTCACAGGAGTGAAGGATCTGATATCATCCATATGGCACTGCAGATTTCACCTTCAGATTTGAAAGAATCAAAATCCTCCTCTTCCCAGATTCTTCCGTATTGCCAGGCAGGAGAATTCTGCCAATCCCAAATACTAACACAGGCACCTATCCCCACTCAAAATGCAGTTTTAAAACTAAGCTTGTGGCTAGGAACAGCCACATTTACAATTCTTTTCTAGTCTCTACCCCACATTACCACTGAAAGAGAACTATAAAAAAAAAAGAGAAGGAAAATAAATTCCCGGTCTTTTATTTTACTAATATTGCTGCTTAAAATTTTGTCTGTGCACTACAAAACCCAAGGGTGGGGGTTACTGAGATGTCTAACTAGTTGATGTCTGTGACACAGAAACACAGAATGGTTTGAGTTAGAAGGCACCTTTAAGATCATCTAGTTCTAAGCCCCCTGCCATGGGCAAGGATGCCTTTTAGTAGATCAGGTTGCTCAAAGCCCCCTCCAACCTGGCTACAAACACTTCCAAAGATGGGCCATCCACAACTTCTATGCATAACCTATTCCAGTGCCTCACCAGTGTCTCACCTCCAACATGTAAAGAGTAACCAATGTATCCACCTGCTTCTAGAATTCCTAAAAAAAATTCATATTAGGTGAAAATCCAAATACAGACAAAATAATTTCCTGCATGTATATGGACAACCAGAAACACACAGCTAAAACACTGTATTTTTGTATCATATAAAATTAATATATTTAAAATATTCCTATACTTAGCATATGCTTTATTTAGACCTCAGATTTTAGAAAGAACTCTCAATTTATTTCATCCTGTGATGGAATCAAGCAGTGTCATGTTGCAGAAATCAAATGAAAGTGCCAAGGAATTTTGTTTTAGTTGTGCAGACTGCCTGAAACACGAGCCATCTCAAAGAAGATAAGATTCTCTGAAGTAATAATAATAGATACTTCACACCTTCCTCGTTGTCAGTGTTCTACAAGCCTGTTTGGAGTCTCTCACTTAGGCAAGAAATCCTACTGAAGTCAAGAAATTATTTAACACGAATAGGAATTGCTGAATTTAGAAATAGCTCTGCTATCCCATTTTCCAGGTAGGAACAGCATTGCACAAACCCCACACTCAGTGCCACTTTAGGAGATGTTTCTAAGACCTGCAATGAGAACTCCTGAGACATGGACCCTGCCTCCATAACAGTTAAGTGAAAGCTAAGCCTTAACATAGAATTTCCATAGTTTTATAGCCTAAGTCGTTTCCCATTCAGTACTCGAAGGCAAAATGTATAAACCTTTTCAAAAGGCACACAAATGAAACAGAACACACTTCTCCATTGATATCACAATAGGAGAAAGAACTATTCACATTCTTATTTAAATACAAGTATTTACATTTGCTAAGTTCTACCTTTCTGTTCCTGTTACAGCCTCAGATGGGTTATACAAATGTGAAACCTGATCTGCTCTGAGGTGTTCCTGGAAGGTGGTCATCACAGTGTTTGGAATCAGATGAACATCCTTTTCAATCCCAAGTTATTCTACGGTTCCATGATCCTCTGAAATTTCATTAAGTTTCTGCACTGCTGATAAACACTCAGATTGTGTCCGGCAAGGAAGTCCAAAGAAGCTTGGAAGTACATCAAGTACATCGTGGCCAGGTACTTGTCTTCTCCTTCAGAAAGACAGGCTTTTTTGTTTATCCTGAGCGGTTTCCTAAGCCCCACATCAGGATCCTATTTCCTTCCCAGTTCATGTTCCCTGTGTTTCACCATGTTGTCTTTGAATACTGGTGTGCTCAAGGTTATTGAGGCAGCCATCATGACCTAAAGATATTGCCTGAGACTGCTAAGGTTGACTTGTAGGGGTTTTATACTGAATTCACCAGGTGAAAGAATGGCAATGGTATGACTGGTAAGAGAAGCACACAGCCATGGTGCTTTATTCCACTAGAGCTCAAAGAACTCTACCACTTCGATTTGCATAAAATTTTCAAACTTTGATTGCAGATTAAGAAAAATCTTTATGGGAGCTCCAGGTACCTCATTATAAAATATACTGTTGGATGCAAAGTGCCAGTATGTTTGAAACAGACCATGCCACTGTATACATGTGCTGGTTTCAACTGGGATAGAACGAATTTTCTTCACAGGAGCCAGTATGGGGCTAAGGTTTGGAATTTTCCTGGAAACAGTGTTGATAACACAGGGATATTTTTGTTACTGCTGATCAGTGCTTGCACAATGTCAAGGCCTTTCCTGCTTCCCCAGCAAGGAGGCTGGGGGTGCACAAGAAGCTGGGAGAGGACACAGCAGGGACAGCTGACTCCAGCTGATCCAAGGGTATTCCTTAGCATATGGCAAAATGTGCAGCATATAGAGCTGAGGGAACAAGGAAGAGGAGGCATGTTCAGAATGATGGTGTTTGTCTTCCCAAGTCACTGTTAGAGGAGACAGAGCCAGGCTTTCCTGGGGATGACTGAACATCTGCCTGCCCACAGGAAGTGATGAAAGATTTTGCTTTTCTTCTGCGAGTGACTTTTGCTTTACCTGTCAAACTGTCTTGGTCTCAACCCATGAGGTTTTTTCTTTTCTTCTTTGGATTTGGATTCTCTGCCCCAGCCTGCTGGTGGGGCAGTGAGCAAGTGGCTGCATGGGGATTAGCTGCCAGCTGGGGTTAAACCACAATATGTCACTTATATTAATGAAATTTGATATTAACTACTAGTTATTAAGAGGACTAACTTCTCATCAGACTTCTGGGGTTGGCCCTAAAACCTTGCTATAAAACTATTTTTTAAAATGCATACAAAAGAGCCTGTCGTATATTATGAATAATAAATTCTTCTGCAACTATTTTTAAGTAAACCAAGAGCCAAATTGTAATCAAGAAAGGCATTGTCCCGAGCCATCCATACCTTGAAAGGCCAAATGAATGAACAAATTAAGTATTTTATCTGTCATTTACAGAAGACAAATATTTTGCTTCCTTAGATTAAGTGTCCAGAGTTATCTAAATATATCTAATGCATAGTTGACAAAGTCAGATGTTGCAGGATCCATAATCAAAATTATTGGATTTATACTCCTTGTTAAAAGCCTTGCCTGCTAGCAGAAATCAATAGGGCGCTATGTATATCGCCCTATAAACAAAATTTAAGTTTTGTTACTGATACAACAGCAGTGCTGGAACAGGTGCCCATCTACCAGCATGGAGTTGCAGCAGTGGATTGAGTAGGAGAAACTGCCTCACCCCAATTTAACCCGTTCTTTAACTCGGGCTGCTCCTAGCAGATTCCATGGGACATGAGTGATCACTGGGACTTACATTATAACTAATTCCGAAAAACGCATTCCCTTTGACTTACATTTCAAAATGTGTCTCGCCTCATGAGACATGAAATCTCATATTTATATCAAGCAAATTCTGAACATTTCAGCTCCAATACCACAGCTCTTCTTGCATTTGGTTGGAATTGGTGGGGCAGCTACTCTGTGTTGTCCAAAGTTAACAAAAATATTCTTTTCCCTTTCCTACAAACACTTTCTGCACACCAAACAATCTCCAGCCTACGCTGGCAAGTAGGGTATAATAGCTGAATGCAAATCCAGGCAAAACTGGAGTAAATAAAAACATACTACAAAGAAGAAACCCTGCAGCTGGAGACCCCTCTCCAGAATTACTTTCCATTTGACCCATAAAGAGTTGTCATCAGAGAGCTGTGTTAGCACTACCAGAGTGTAACTAAGTCTTCCCTATCTAATAAAGGGAAAGCCAAGCAGACTGATGAATGCAAACCACAAGACAGAGGAGTTTAATACTGTTAAGGGTGAGGGAGACCTTTGCTCTCTTATCCCTGAATAACTCAGCCACTGCAGCACCAGATCATTGGACCCCCTGCTTTCCAGAAAGCCACTCTCTTCCTTTCCCTGCCATGCCTGAGCACTTGTTACCTCTGACACTCATCCACATGCACCAAGACTGCGAAGGGAACTGCTTGTAGATCTGTTCAGCATCTGGCTCTTCAGAGTAACACGTTTCCCAGGAGGAAAATATTAATTTTCTTCCATGTGTAAGCAAGTACAGCAGAAAAAAACCCCTATTTTATTATAAAAACTGTATTTTCCAGCAGACAAAATGCAAATAAATAGTCACCTTTGAATAAGGTAACATCATTCATCTAAACATCTTAAAATTACAAATATACACTCGGATGGAAACACATACACATATAGTTCCTTTAAAAACTAGTAAGGAAAGAGGTGTCTAAAGAGAAAAATGGATTTTTTCGGATGCTACTGATTTTTAATGTATATTGTGATTACATTCTATGTGGATACAGATAAAACCACTGCACCTCATCCCCAAAATTACCAGGCAGCCCTGTGATAGTTTTCATTTACTTTGTTAAAAATTTAAGAAAATCTATCCTCAATACAGTTTCCTCCATAAGTATATCCAAATGAAACAGCAACTTTGCCCTGCAACAAAATCTCATTGAACCTGATAGGTAATTGTAATTTAGGACAAGACAAAATACATGTTCTTCTTTTGTGGAACCACCACTTCCACAGAATAAAAACTCCTTTGACTGAGAATTTTAGACTGATATTGCAGAAAAACAAGGTGGAATAATACAAGAAAATAATTTCAGTTGGTTAGCAGCAGAGAGAAATCCCACCTTACTTTCATAGCAATAAGGTCCACAAAGTCGGAGTGACTTCTGAACGCCCCATTACTTTGTTTATAGCAGTTCACAGCTTTAAAAGGCTTGTTTCAAAGACAAAACAAACAAACAAACAAGGCTTTAGAAGTTAATAAATCCAAGGTTTGATGTCACATCCAAGTCTCAAAATATAAGTTAGAGACGTTTAATCTAGGTTAGTACATTACAGAATAAGCTAAGTGTAGGTGTGCTGTCACTCATGCCAATGGGAACAACCCCCAGATCAAACCCAACATTAACCTTACTTCAACACTTTCATATCCAGCTGAAAGCACTCCTGTCTTTCAGTTGTCATAAAAAACCCCCAAACACGACTTGCTCTTTTTGTGTACAAACATTCTATCCTTTTTTTTTTTTCACCAACAGCTAAGCAACCAACTTAAGGTTCTTAGTGTGTAGATTTGTGAAGTGAGCGTGGCTTTTCCAGAAACAGTTAAAGGATACCGGCAGAATTCTCTTTAAAAGCTCATGAGAAAAACAATGTTAAGAGTTTTCCACTTTCTGACACGTTTTAGTGTTGCTGTGGTAAAAGACAATATCTACCTGTAAACATACAATATGCACCCAAAGTAAAATCTAAAGAAAATGAGATCTGCTGTCAATAGCATCCTTTGGAAAGATCCTAAATCCTGACATGTCAAGACAAAAAATCACAAAGAGTGCTGATCACAAGTAACTCCTGGTGACTTGAGGAGGAGGAGTGGATATTTCAGCCTTCTGTGGATTAAAACAAGGTGGCACAATTTTTATCTACACAGAACAAGTGCTGTTCTGTGCTACATGTGATTTCAACAGCAAACTCTATCAAATCAGAAAAATTGTATCACATCGCTGTGCTTATCAAGAAAATATGTTTAGCCAGCAGTCAGGGTTCAGCAGAACAGCAGCTGACAAGCTAACATGCATCACCCATATTTATTTATCTAAACTGCCAGTGCACTGTGCTCATTTTCCAACCCTTTTTCTTACCCTGCATCCCTTCAAGGATGATGTACACAGCACATCATGTGTCTCTCCCCTCACAGCTATCAAGCATTAGGAATATCACATCTCACTCAAAGCATGCTTCCCACCTTCACCATCAGCCAGCCACAGAAGAAAAAAAATTTCCAAGGCAAACTTGTGTAAAATGTTTTAATTTAGGCTAACAAGAAATGATGAAATGACCCTTGATCACAGGACAACTTCCATGACTGCTCATTTTTGCTGAGTGTTATCTATGCAGCATATGGAAAGACAGGATATTTTGGAATTGCATTAACTAGACAGGAAACATTAATGTTCCTCTATCCATGAGGGCCCCCAAACACAGATTACAACAACCATTTTAGCTCATTTGTAAACTTTTAGACATAAAAATGATTCAACCATGCATACAATTAGAAAACCATGCATACAAAGTGCTCTTTCATGTACTTTGCATTAACTAGATTTTATAAGTAATTTCAAGTCTCACAGGCAGACAAGTGTAATACTTTTGAGCTAATATCTGAAACTGTGTACCATTGTGAAGCCAGTTTTCCTTACAAGTTCTTAAGCAAAATCACCGCTTGTTTTGAAACAAACTAGGGAGACGTGAAAAATCCATGAAAAAGAGCTAGAGGCTGTTATTTTGCTTCATATTAAGTGACACTTTGCAAATGGCACCCTGCAAGTTATGCCTTAACACCTTGTTAAAATGCAACTAAAATCTATATTACCCCACTTCACACACATAGGTAAAATACATAATGGAAGGCACACTAAAAGACTTGGGGGAAATCCATGAAACACATAAATTACTTGATTGCCTCCGAATAATAAATCGTTCCCCAGCAGATTTATAATAGACTGTTTTACCGTAAAAACACATTTCTGCCATCAGTAGGCACAGTTTTCTGAGGAATGAAAAACAGTCTAAAACAACTTTGGAATTAGGAAGTAAGCTGGACTCCAACGATTCTGCTGGCTGGCCAAACTGATAATGTTTCCTGTCTCTTTTTCTTACTGAACACTAATATGTAACAGCAAATGATCCATTTACTGTGGATCACAGCTCCATTCATCCCTGGAATAATTCAGTCTCAGGCGCTGGAGGAACAGAAATGCTATCCCTTCACATTAGCTGTAAAGTTTTCCTTTTCTGCACTCCTGAGAAGCCAGGAGAGGAATGGGAGCCATCACCTTGAAGGTGCCAGTAATGATCTATGGAAAGATGTTCTGGAGCACAAGGGACTGAACTCTATGGAGAGCTCTGTAGCTTTCCTGCATCCCTGACCGGTTTCTCCCCCAGCAGCCCCTGCTGTGCTCCTTGCTCTTTGTACAGGGACTGTTTGGAAGCTTTAACACTCATCATCCCAGGAACACGAAATACAAATGCACTTTGCACACGCACATACGCACACACACTCACTCACTCTCAAGACACACGTGCACACACACAGAGCTCCTCTGGCACTACATGCAATTCATTCCGAGTCCCCCGTGTATTGCTTAAAAACAGAAACCAAGCACACACACACACACACACACACACACACACACACACAAATCAAAACAACAAACCAAAAAAACCCACCACCCACCACCAAATCCCAACCAAACATCCTACCAAAATATTAAAAACAAAAAAACAAACAAACAAACAAACAAAAAAAAGACACAGAAAGGAGGAGGGGATGAGGAAGGGAGTGGGGGGTAGGACGAAGGGAAAAAGAGAAGCTTGTTTTTTTTCCTGCTGTTGCTGTGGCTCCCAAGCATGCAGCGCTAAGGAAGAGTAGTTCCCCACTTTCATCAGCTAGCTACATCCTTGGGATAAAAGGGAGCAGTCCGGAATGATGCTGAGGCTGCAGAAGGCAAAATAAGGCTTTGCCTGACTCCCCATGAAATTCTCTCCTCCACATCCCCTCCTCCCTAAAACCTGCCCTAAATGGGGGGAAAGAAAAGACCAAAAAAACAACCAAAACCAAAATACCAAAAAACCCAACAAAAACAAACAAAAAAAACCAACACACAAGGAAAAAAGTGATGAAAAGACACAACTCACCTTAACAAGGGGTGTTGGATGGGGTCAGAGAGGAGGAAGGGTATAAAAAGATCTATTTTTAGCAGAGGTTGTGATAGTATTGAAACACACAGACACAGGGTTTGGAAGCAGGGAGAAGAGTATAAAAAATGAGGGGAAGAGAAATTATCAAGAACGTATAAGTCAGTCTGGCAGGAGAGAGGAGAGTCCCCAAGAAAAAAAAAAATAAAAGAAAAAATAAATAATAATTTAAAAAACCAAAAACAAAACCAAAAAAAAACCAAAAAAAAAAAAAAAAAAAAAAAAAAAACAACCACCAAATGCCGAGAAGAGAAGGAGGGATAGCGTGGCGGTGCCGGGGTTGTGTTTTGTTTCTCTTCGCTGGGGGCGGGCGGAGGCGGCGGGGCGGGGGTGTGGGGGGTGTTCGCGCTTTCGGCGAGGGGCCCCCGGCTGCCTCCCCGCGGGGCTGCCGCGGCCCGAGCCTGCTCCCGGCGGCTCCGGGCGGCCGCGCTCGCTCCTCGCCCGGCTCCGGCGGCTGCGGCGGGCGCGGCGCTCCCGCTCCCGCGGCTGGCTGGGGCTCTGCAGCCGCGTTCACGCCGCCGCCGCCGCCGCTCCTCGGCCACCCCCGCGCCCGCGCTCCCGCCGCCGCCGCCCGCGGGCGCCCCCCGCCGCCAGCGCTGCGGACCGGGGCGCGGGCGGCTCCGGGACGGCGGCGGGGTGGGGGCTCTCCCTGTGCGGCCCTGTGCGGGGCCGGAGCTGCCGCGGAGCCGAGCGGGGAGAAGTGCCCGTGCGGGGCCGGGGGAGCCGCGATCCCCCCGCCCGCGGTATCCGTGCGGCACCCGGGCTCGCCCGGTGGGCTGCGGTGCCCCGCTCCTGCCGCCCGCACGTCCCACGGCACCCGGCGGGGAAACGGAGCTCGGGGCCGGGAAGCGAAAGTTGGGCGCGCTGAAAGGCGGCCGGCGTTCTGATAGCTGAACGCTGCTTATCAGCGGCACATCAACGTCGCTCGGTGTCGTTGGGGAAAGCATCACTAACAAGCCGGGAGGCTGAGGACTGCACTTATTCGTATCAAAAGTAGTAAAACCGCGTTCAGCCGTGCCTTTAACGCAGAAGTGTGGCTCACAGAGAGCGGCGCCAGCAGATGATGGTCCTTCCTGGTCCAAATGGACGCCACCCGCATCATTTTGCTGATGAGGACCATCGGCGGGTCGCGTTTATCTCAAACAGCTGACAAAATCCAGCAAACATTTCCATGTTACTGAAGGAAGCATTTTACCCGACTTGACACCCTCAGGAGTACTTTGCAACTAAAAATAAATCCTGTTAAAGTTGTTTTTAAGCAGATAAATATAAAAACCTTTGGACACCTTCTTACATTTTCATTGCTTAGACTGAAAGAAGTAAAAAAAAAAGAATAAAAAAGAAAAAAATTGGAGAATTTAAGTGTAGAGAAATGAATGAGCTTTAAAAAGTACTTTATTTCTACCTACAGCACTATTAGCAACTGCTTGTAAATATGTCTGTTTATGACTTGTGATTTTGTATTGGCATTGTCCCATAAATGATGAGTGCAAATGCAGACCGAGCTGTTGGATCCACAACCTGCAACAGATACACAAGCTGTGCTTCAGCACCACTGTTACACTGAGATAAGCATATATAGTAAATTTAGAAGGATACGCTCCAGTATGCAAACTCTGTAAGTGTACATACTTGCTCCGTAAGTACACATGGTAAATAGATGTAGTAAATAGTAAAAGGGTATGTTCCAGGATGTAAACTGATGCTAAGAAAGATGCTTACTCACACTAGTGCTGGCTGTTGATAGCTGGCAGTAGATAAAGGTATCTGGAATGAGTGTTGTGGGTACTGGGGTACGAAATGGTTGCTCCTAAACCCTGTCCTCGGTACCCGCGGAGAGGATGTTATGTGAACCAGCTGCCCATGGGGGCTCTGCAGGCAGCCTTGATGAGCAGGTCACGGTGGCAAAAAGGTGGGGTACCAAACCATCAGTATAGTAGGGCAAGGGATGTGGAGAGCCTGGTTTTATTTGCCATTCACTGTGGCTCCGGCCTCACAGGTGCCTTTGGAGCACTCCCACAGGAGCTCTCAGGGTTACACTAGTTATCTCTGTGTTCACTATCAGCTGAAATGGAGGAGAAGGTAAAATATTTTGAACCCAAGTTTTGGTTAGAACCAGAACATGACTGCTAAATTAAATAGAAAAAAATGCATCCTCAGAATGAAAAAAAAGTTTCATTATTCTATATTTTAACTCTTTTTTCCTCCCTCCAGATAAAAGTGCTTGTTTCTGGGTTTACAGGAAAGAGGAACTGGAAGAATAATGAACTTTTCAAATCTCTCATATGAAGCAGAAAAAATAAAATAAGAAAATAAAAGAAGAGCCTGTAGTTCCTTAAGTGAGCTTCTCACAGGAATCAGAGGAAGAAGATCCTCTTTTGTCTGTTGAAAGCTCAATTTCTTCCCATTTCTTCTCTGGTTTCTTTTTGAACCAAATTGTTCAGCAGTATAAAAGATGAATCCAAGAGTTTGCAGGGTTTGGATCATGTCTCCCTTTTTTAAAAAACCAAATGTATACAAAACTATTCACAACCACACTAAGGGGAGTAAAGACATTGGAAATAAACTTCGTGCTACTTCAAGTCTTGATTTCTGCAATAATTAAGCTGAGGAAACATACATTAAAGTGAGAGTAATGTTTTATACATTATGCTAGTAAATATTTTCTTAAATTTCGGCTCATTTTCAAGAAATTGTGTCTCAGTTAGCATGTATTTACATGAACTCACATTGGTTTTTAATATTTATGGATCGTCTTGCACTGTTACAAAAGCATCAGTTTACTGTAAACCACAGGTCCATTCAGTATGCAGTGCGAGGCTCTGACCATTACCAGTTCCCTTAGCTGCTCTGTGCCCAGGAATATCAGGGTAGTACTTACTGTCAATTATAGCTCTGTGGCCCTATTGACTTTCCCAAATTTGCACAGAGCTATTATTTTTTATTCCTATTAAAAACAAAACCAAAAACATAACAGAACCAAACCCCCCTTTTGATGAATGGCTTTATAGTTGAATGATGAAAAGCACACACACTGGTGGTGTTCAGGAATACCCAAATACAAAATGTTCAGATGCCAGTATATCTTTGTGAAATGTACGTTTCAGTTTCCATGTCACAGGATCTGCATATTTAATGTCTGATTTGCAAGCATAACATGGCACTCGAGCCTTTTGCATGCTGGGAAACAGTTTTACAGCTTAAACATACATTTAAGTGGATGGAAATTATGACAAGGGTTAAAATCAGGGATAGAGCTCCTCTAGAAATTCTTTTTTCTAGAAGACAATATATCTGCATTAGAGATAATTGCCTAAATTGCTCAAATAACCCAAAGGTAGTCAGAAAGATTATTGAGAGAACAAGACAGAATATCCAAACTGACACAAACAAGATCCTTCCTCATAGGTCATTACATTGCTTCAGGGTGTCGCTGTTGCTGCAAACAGTTAATGCCAGGGAGCTTTCCTCTGGTTTTCATTCACGCTGTCCAGACTTTCTGTTTTGTTCGTTATGAAACACACAAATCTTGTTTGCTGACAGAGCAGCAAAGTAGAGAGATGAAAACTTCAGTCTGGGTTCTGTATTTGATGGGCTTATACTGCTGAGAGGTATGAACCAGGCCACCACGACCTCTTGTCAGTCAGTAGTGCCCATTAGCAGAAATTTTATCTTCTGCAGGGTAGACCCAGCCACAAAGCACCTTGCTTCCATTCAACCTGTTGTAGATGTCTGCAAATCTCACTGCTGCTAGTACTGTTCCCTCAAAGCCATGCTGCAGCCAACATGGGGTGAATCTTTGGTGCAGTCTCACCTTGACTACTGGGTGTGATTCTGGGCTCCACCTCTTAAGAAGGATGCAAAGGTCCTGGAATGCATCCAGAGGAGGGCAACAAAGCTGGTGAAGGAGCTGGAACACATGTCCTGTGAGGAGCAGCTGAGGATTTCAGGTTTGTTTAGTTTGGAGAAAAGAAGGCTGAGGGGAAACCCCATTGGACTCTACAGCTTCTTCAGGAAGGGACATAGGGAGGGCAGTGCTCAGCTCTTCTCCTGGATACCCAGTGACAGGACACATGGGAATAGTTCAAAACTGTGTCAAGGGAGGTTTAGACTGAAAATAGGAATGGGAATAGGACCACTGAGAGCGTGGTCAAACACTGGAACAGGCTTCCAGTAGGGGTGGGCCATGCCTCAAGCCTCTCAGTGTTTAAGAGGTATTTTGACAATGCCCCTAATAACGTGTTTTAACTTTTGATCATTCCTCAACTGGTCAGGCAGTTGGACTACATGGCCATTGTAGGTCCCTTCCAAATCTTCTCTTCTCTTCTCTTCTCTTCTCTTCTCTTCTCTTCTCTTCTCTTCTCTTCTCTTCTCTTCTCTTCTCTTCTCTTCTCTTCTCTTCTCTTCTCTTCTCTTCTCTTCTCTTCTCTTCTCTTCTCTTCTCTTCTCTTCTCTTCTCTTCTCTTCTCTTCTCTTCTCTTCTCTTCTCTTCTCTTCTCTTCTCTTCTCTTCTCTTCCCTTGGATGTAATAACAAGATGCTTTCTAAATCACCAAGCATCAATTCATTGGTGCATGTTAGTCATATGTCTGAAAGAGGCATGATGCCAGTCTATCTGTCCTTGCTATTGGTATGTGCAGATGCTTGCTTTATCAGTGTAAGTTAGAAAGTGAATTTCAGGCCAATAAGTAGATTTTAAAAATAATATTATTGCATGTAAATTGAAATATATATATTTATTGTTTGGCACAATAAATATATATATAGTAGGTTTGGGATTCTCTGACTGTCCCTGATGTCTAGGCTTTTGTCTGCTTCACCTGAGTATGGTAAGATCTGTCAGTCATGCCTGAGTGTGATAACCACTTCACAGATTACAGACATTCTTGGGAACTTTTCACAGACCATGTCAAACCCTTCATTTAATGTACACTCTCAAATTTAGTGTGGATGTGTAAGCAGTAGTACTTGAAATGATTGGAAGTCCCCAAAGATCATAGATATGCCAATTACTTTAGACTATGCCCTTTAGGAAATCACCTCCTGTTACCTATTATAGTGTAATGGGTGTAGCCTTGCAACTTTATTTTCTCTTGTACAATGATAAAAGCATGAATTCCTTGGGTTTTAATAGTAAGATTTACTGCATTTGTGAAAGAAGGTATTTCACAAACAAGCAACATTACAATTCTAAAAACAGGATGGGAAAATAAAAGATAAAACAGGCTTTTGAACTGAAAAAAAAATAAAACAGGAAACAACATTGAAATGAAACTAGTCTAATCTAGTCTTCAGACTAGACCATCAACCTGAATAGTCTTGTGATTTTATAGCTTATTGATTGTTTTATTAAAATTTTGATGCACTTTGCCAATTGTCATCAAAGGCTTCTTTTAAAATGCTATTATTCTAGCCTACATGTCTTTAAAATGAGAAACATTCCTAATACTGTGTAGTGCTGAGTGAGTTGTTTGCTGTTTGAATGTGGTTTGATTCAAATGACAGCAATTTAAAATATCTAACTACATATTAATAGAAATATGACATGCATTCTCATATTTTTTTTCTCTAAAATTATTAGCATTGTGATAGATCTGGATACAATTTTACATAATTTGAATTAACATAAACCAGGCTAATAATGTGCACTTGTGAGTAAATCTTTTGTTCCTGACTGAGGCAGAGCAGTTGAGCTGAAACTCGAGTAGACAAATGATGGAGTTATGGAGGGAAATCCCTTCTCCTTCAGCAGAGAAGGAGCTGTTATCTTAAGTTCCCTGTTAATATGAAAGCTTCTACCCTCTATCAGAGAAAATGCCTACTGCCATCACTAGTCCAGAGTCACAGCTGTATTTAAGTGTCTGCTTCCTGTCAAAACTGCTTAAACTATTAAGGATTACTTGTGATACTTTGCCTTGGATGGGGTTTTGTGGAGGATTGTTATACCTAAACTTTCAATATTCATTTATACTGCTGTCCTGTCAGTCCTTTCTAGGACAAATTGGTAAATATGTGTCTCTAGATAATGGTGGTGAGCATTTCCAGGCCCTATACTCCCACCAATTAATTGATTTTTTGTTCTTTAGTAACAGTCTATTTCCTGCATCCTCCCAAGGGTGTCACACAGACCAGGACTATTGGACTTTTGTGAAAGTTGTATTACTCCCATTCACTTTTTCTGTTTCAACAGGTATGTCACAAACAGAAGTGATGGAAAGGAATTTGTCTCCCACCACCAAACATACTTCTTCCAAAAAACAATCAACAAGTTCTCAAAATTACCTGCCATTTCAACAATCTCTGAAATTACAGTTGCATTTTAGAAAGTGCGTAATAGAATCAAGAATGGTTTGTTTGGGAGGGACCTTAAAGATCATTTAATTCCAACCCTCCTGCCATGGGCAGGGACAATTTTCACTAGACCAGGTTGCTCAGAGCCCCATCCACCCTGTCCTTCTAACATTTGCATGTCTTCCCAGAGCTTGCCAGGGACAAGCCCGGTGCAGTTCTCCTCTCCCATCACATCTAGTTTAAAGCTCTGCCAAAGAGGCCCACTATTTGTGGAGTGAAGACTCTTCTCCTCACTGAGAAGGGTGGGATTCCTCTGATACCAGCGTGCCCAGTGCCATTCCGTTGTCAAAACCCACAGCATTTTGGTGGTGGCATCAGCTGTGGAGCCATGTGTTAATAGACTCATGCCATCTGTTGCTTCCAATGGCACTGCCTTCAACTGGAAGTATAGAGGAGAAAATAACTTGTGTCACACATTCACTTAGCAACCATCCCAAGACCCTGAAGTTCTTTTTGATCATTCTTTGACTATGTGCTGTCACTTCATCATCCTCTACATGGCAGAGCAGTAATGGGTAGTAGTCTGAGGGCTGCACCAGGCTCAAAGCTTCCTGGTGATGTCCTTAACCCCAGTCCCAGGGAGGCAGCAGACCTCCCTGTGGGTTTGGCCTGGTCAGCATATTCCCTCCGTTCTCCTTAGGATGGAATCATCTACAACTATTGCCCACCTTTTCTTATTATTGGACGTGGTTGTAATGAGGTGGGTTAACCTTTCTGATTGTGGTGACTCCTCTGCTGTGACTGGACCTTCATCCTCTTTGTCCTTTGGCCGGCCCTCTATGCACAAAGCCTCATATTTTGTGCCAAGGCACCTGGGGAGTGAGGTGGGCAAAGGATTTCACTTGCCACCCACAGTGAACATGGATTACACTCCATGAACTCCTTTCTTTACAGCTTCTACCTTCTCCTCGCTGGGGGATGAATAGAGGATCCTCTTGATCTTGAATTATTTCTGATGTCTGCTTCTGTCTCAGGGAGGCCAGAGCTTGATTACCCCACTCTATCTCCCTTTTTAATTCTCTAATATTCCTTAACCTTTCTACCTCATACTGTAACTGATATCAGGCTGAGCGAGTCGTCCACCTGGTCACATTTGACACAGTAGCTATCTCTGCTACAGTCCAGTGAAAGGCTCAGGTACCCCCTACATCCGGAAACCTGAAAGACTCCATATTTTTTTGGGAGCTGTGCCTGGGTCACTACATCCTTTTTGGCCAGTGTAAATGACTTGACTCCCCTTCAAATGGACACCATACCTGAGCTCTCTTGGCAAGGACAATGGCCACCACCTAAACTGGCTGCTTTAGCTGCATTTCTCCAGTGCCTTCCTGCTTGCATGAAGTGCTGTGCCATGCCCCGGATAATGCACCACACCCTGTTTGCTCATGAGCATGAGAGCATGCTGCTTATTTTGGCACCTGACACCATACACAAAAGGCTGACCTCTACAAGCTCTTTCCAATGGATCAGAATGACACCAGCTCTTCCCCCATACTATTAGCTTATTTATTAAACTTTGGTAAGCTATCTGTTCAGACTTATTGGTAATTCTTATCTGACCAAGAAGATTACTGACAGGTTCATTCATTTTAAAAGGAGACTAGAATGGATTTCTCATTTGGCTGTCAGTCCATGTTCTTCATTTGTCAGAAAAAAAGTCAAAGCTTTCTCTTCATTTGTCAAATCTGTCTTTCACAGATTAAGACTCATCTCAAGTACTTATAGCAAATATGTTATGAACAGTAAGAATGCAATTGCTTGACTTTACAGTGTGTGTACATAGCTCATAGCATGTGCTACATGACACCATTGGCAAGATCAAGACAATAAAATAGAACAGCGACACCCAGAAGAGTCCTGCTCCACTCACAGCTACACAAGCTTTGTCTGCTTGGTCTTGTTTTCTTTGTCTTTGATGCTTGTGACAGAAAGACATGAAGTTTCCCTCTTCTGTCATCATACATGTAAAAAAGTGTCAGCAGGGTTCTCTTAAGGAAGCAGCTGAATTCTTTTTAATTTCAGTGAGCTTTTCAAATTTTTGCATCCCAAGGATATTAACCACTCAGAATTGCAAAAAAAAATCATGGTTGGTGTTAAAAGAGGCCTCTGGAGATCACCTAGTCCAACCCCTGCAGGTTCACCTAGAGCTGGTTACACAGGATCTCATCCAGGTTTTGAGTATCTTCAGAAAATGAGACTTCACAATTTCCCTGGGCAGCCTGTTCCAGTGCTCTTTCACCATCACAGTAGTTTTTCTTCATGCTGAAATGGATTTTCCGTTATTTAATTTTGTTGCCATTGCCCCATGTGCCCATTGTCCTGTCATTGGGCATCACTGAAAGAAGGTCTGGCCCCATCCTCTTGACACCTTCCCTTAAGATATTCGTGTGTATTGACAAGATTGCTTCTCAGTTATCTCTTCTCCAGATTAAACAGGCCCACCTCCTCAGCCCTTCCTCCTCATCAAAGAGATTCTCCAGTCCTGTAATCTTCTCCATAGACCTACCCTGGATCTCATCTCACAACATCCAAGTAAGTTGAACAAAGCAAGACTGAAATTCATTGTCAGGTTCAAGCAAAAATCTGGATCATCAAACAAGTTTGTGTTAAACCAATCTGCAAGTCAAGGACAAGATCAAATCCAGTGATTTCTGGGTATGTCCATCATGACAGAGGAGATCTGAGATTAAGCTGGAAATTCAGACTGCAAATCAGAAACACACCTGGCCAGGCATAAATTTGGCTGAGCTCAAGACAAGCACTCCCAAAGCAGAGCCAAGAAAGAGGCTAAGATCTTAAAAAAGCCTGTGTGTCCATGGGCAGTGGTGTGAGTCCAGGCCCCAGTAAGGCTGGTCAGTGCCAGTGAGGCTTATTAGTGCATTCAGAACCAAGAGCTGTTGGTGAAGTGGTGGTGAAAGGAGCAAGGGAATTATCTGTGCTCATTTCTTTGTGTGTTTTTATGCTGACAGGAGGGGCCACATAAAAAGAGAGGAGATGCAAACTAGGTGTGTGGCAATAAGCCAGTTTAGAAATAAGAAAAAGAGGAGAATGAAGGGGATAGGTGATTACAAACTAGAGAAAAAAGAAACAAAACCAACCTGCATGAGAACTGGAAAGAGAAAAGAAAGGATGGAACAAAAGAGTAAGGAGGAAAATTGTGGTTCCCATATGCATAATGCAGTTATAGAATAATAACACTTCTATGGAAGTAAGGGAAAAAGCTTGAGTATGTGTGTTTGTTCTACCTATTTTGGTGGCAGCTGGAGCTTTGCCCTTATGACTGTGCCAAAAAGGGAAAACATCTTACTAAGTCATTATATTCCATCTCTTTGTTCTCTCCTTCAAGTTGCTTTTGTTTTTACTATTACATCTTATTCTGCTCTGATGAAAGTATCTCCACTTGCCATGGGTGTCTGTAATATTTCCTATGAAGATATCTGTTTTTCCCTTTGTTTCTACTTTCTGTTGCCCAACTTCTGTCTGTGCTCTGACCTGTGTCATAAATTTCCTATCACCACAGTAACATCAGGTCCAAAGATGGCCACATTTTGCTCTCTTTCCTTAGGTATGTATTTGGTTTAGTGTTTTAGGAAGGGACTACTCACTTACAGCAAATCAGATTTGAATTTGCAGCAATGTGAGTGTAGTTTTACACCAGGAGAGCTTAGATCAGATCATCATTAGTTGTGTCTAGCATTTTTTCAACCCATGTCAAAAATGCTTTTTTCACCTTAATGATACCACTTCCAATTTCATGTATCTTCAGCCCTTCCATTATCAGGTCTACTGATATTTCTCTGTCAACTCAGATTTTCTTGCTGTCATTTTCTTCTTGCTTCCTAATCACAGATTTAGGCACAGTTCTCATTGTCCTTGTCAACTTTGGACTGATGAGCAATTTCACAAAATGAGAATCAAATGCAATATCATTTTATACTTTCACTTTCAGAAGTACATTTTAAGATAAATGTAAATTCCTATTACTTTGTTGTGTTAAAATATCTGACAGCCCTTTAATATTTCACAGTTTTATCTTTTTCATGTTTCATGGTCTAAATTCAATTAATAAGCAGAATATAGGGGAAAAATAGAGAACTTACGAAGCCTTTTACAACAATTGTAGCTCTGATTCTCTTTGCACTGGACTTCACATTCTGCTTTCAAAATAGGTGAACCACAGCATGAATGAAAATGTTACTTACAGAACAAGTGAAGTGAAAATACAGAAGAGAATAAAAAAATATTTCAATGGAACATAGATATTACTTAATTGTTGCATAGTTATATTGTGGACAGTAATTTCTGACTGTATTTGGAAAGAGATAGCTATTTGTGAATTAATCAGAGCAATTCAAATGTATTAAGTGTAGTTTACCCTTACGCTTATAAATCTGACTCATAATCTAATTTACTCTCACTTTTGTATTTAAATTCATGCATGATCTGACAGATTTGATAATCTCAGTTACCACAATTAATTTTGCCTTTCAGAAAATAATACATGAAGCATCAGATTTATGGAACTGACCTACATAGTTTAAATCAAGTCTAATGTAAAGGTTGTCAGGAAAAAACACTCCTTTTTATTTTTAAACTGGCATGTAGAAGATGTGTTACTATTTCTGGTATGTGATAAAAAGATCAGACAAGACATAGTCCTTTAGTGTGGAAATGGGAGGCACATACTCAAGTTACTTTAATTTTAATAGGAGGAAATTATATTTATTATTTGAAATTGTTAAATATTGAGTGTTGAACAGGGAATTTGCCAAATTAATTGAATTAGTGCATGTACTCATTTGTATTATTTGATTATGTCAACTAGGAAGAAGCAGACTCCTTCTGTGAATAATTTGATTCTTCTGTATTTTTGCTTCAGCCAACAGTGGAAATAGTTTATGTTTCTCATTTGACATATCAAACTCCATCAATACTTCAAGAATACTTCTTTTCATCCTGAGCCCCATTTTGCAAGAACCTTTGTCCATCCATCTGGTGATCTTCAGAAAGTTTTTTACTGGCACTCTATACCAATTGTTTGGTGACTCCTCGTCACCCAAACCCTAACCCAAACCCTAACCCTAACCCTAACCCAAACATGCCTCAGGCAGATGAATCAAAAGTCCAGTGTCCCTTGAGACAGAGACTGTCCTCGATCATTTAGGAGTGCTTTTGAGAGTCTCATTTCCACTAATAATCTTCCAAACATGTCCCAGATTTATTTTACCCTGGCCCTGAGCCTGGAGCATCTTCAGTCCAGGGTGCCAGGGGATGGGGTGGGAGCCACCATCACCAGCAGCAGTGGTGAATGCCCCCAGTTTGCTGCAGGCAAGATCAGCTGGGTTAGTGTAAACTGTGTAAGTACGTTTTCTCTTCAGTGATGTAGAGCCTATGAAGTATTCCACCTGCAGATTACTGGCTGTGGCAACCTCTGACAGGGCGGCATTTCCTCACAGTGAGGGTTACTGAGGGGCAGATCCTTCCTTTTCTGCCAAAGTGGGTCTAAAGTTTGAGTTTGATAGGGAGTAAGCGAATTCAGGTTGGTGCAGTGGAGTTGGGCAAACTTCTGGATAGGATGGAATGTCTCCTACTCACCTTAAATTGTGCCAGGGTTACTGAGTCTGCCCCGTGGGATTTTGACATACAGATTCAGAGATGATAAGAAGCAGGAAGCTCAACACAGTCTCAAAATTACTGCAGATAAAGAGAAATCATCAGCAGCATTTAATGTACCAAATTTGACAAAACTTAAAAAATGGAATCACCATTCTCGCTTGTCTTTAGTCCTTTCTCAACAAGTGGTAGGGGTATTCTTTTCCCTTGCTCTGTGTGGGGTAATAAAAGAGAGATCTTAGCCATCTCCTTTCTTTGGAAAGTCAGTGGTGGCAAAACATCAAAAGCTTCTGAGAACAGGCAACACCTCAGACTTGAATTGCAGTGTGACAATTTCATATCTGGAAAAACCATTTTTGAATTTTCTGAATATATTCATGAAAGCTATTACTGGAAGGGGTGGGGGGAAGCCATGAGGAAGCAATAGAGACAAACTGATTTGAAGGTCTTCTTAAGACACAATTTTTCTGTGAAGTTTCCATGCCTTTCCTTTCCCACAGAAATGTATTAGTGATGTCAATGGAGAGAGTCATATTTGAGGTGAAGCTGTTTTACTACTTTAAAAACACCACCACCACCAAACAGCATAGAAAACAGTTCAGAATAGTTTCAGGGGAAAAAAAAAGAGTAAAAATGCAGGAGCTCTACTACTACAGAGCTTATAGGGACCCTTTGGAAGTTTCTTGTGTTAATTTGTCAAAGTGTTGTTCTATGCCAAACTCGATAATATAATGTGCTGATTTGTTGGAATTGGGATGTGGTAGGAAAAACTTCTTTGTTAAAATCCTTGGCTCAGCATGGACAGCACATGGTATCAGAGATAAAAGAGGATTTTAAAAAGTGCCCACCAGCAGTAGAAGGCAGGTAGACAGGTGGAGGTACTCTATTTCTCATAATAGCAGATTCTGAAGCAGCAATTTTTTTTTCAGTTTTTAGCTGTCCCAGAAAGAGGAGGCTGACTATGAAACTATATTACAGAAACCTGAGGAGTATTGTGTTCCATCTGAAAATATATGAATATATACAGAAAAAAAGACACATTTTGGCAGAGATTGTGTGAATGGGAGAAAAACATAGAGAAGTTTCTGACTGATATAAGACTGGAGAGCTAGGCTTGCAATTTTCAGTACCTGTGTCTTGAATAAGAGAACAGATCTTGAAAACAGGAGATGCAAAATTAAGCTGTGATTAAAGGAAATAGAATTTACCAATCAAAACAAGCAATGTAATACAAGCCTTTAATTTGTGTATGGTTTGCAGTCTGGACATGACAGAAAATCCAAAACATTAAAGGAACGGAGGATTTAGCTAGAAAGGCATGAAAACCTCAAAGAGAAACTTCACAAGTAAATACCACAAGAGCAGCACAAGCTGAAAGCAAATGGGACATTTCTTATTCCTAACTGCAATACAGGAGACCAATTAATGAGCTGTCAGAAACAGTTACTTGCCAACTGAAGGAAAAGCCATAGGTAGCAGAAGGTAAGGAAGTGAAATGAAAGACTTAGGGAAGGAGGATTATCCCAATAAGTGATTTTTTTCCTGGATGTATGGGTAAAGGAATTCTCAAAGATATAGATTTTAATAGTACAAGGGAAACTTAATATGCCTTCCTGCAATAAAAAAGGATGAACCTGTAGCCTGTGCCTGAGTTTGTTATGAGCAAGATCTCACACAAGGCTTCTAATGTCAGCAGCCTTTTTTCTTCTGTACAACAGCATTTTTTTCTTCTGCTTTTTGTTTATTTTTGTGGTTTTTCTTTTTTTTTGGTTTTTTTTTTTGCTTGTTTTTGGTTTGGGTTGGTTTTAGTTTGTTTTGTTTAGGGTTTTTTTGCAATAAAGCAGCTCAAGGCCTTTGACCCTAAGTTGGTTTGATATAGATTGGTGTTCTTTGCCATAAGCTTGGGAGTCACTGAATAATTGCTGAAGTTGGGGCAGGAGTGTTCCTGCTTTGGCAAGTACAGAGCCCAAGGAGGTGGCATGGGGCTGGGCAGTAGGAGATAAAAATCGAGGCCAGTAGATGAGCAAGGTCATTGCAAGAGAAACTCTCCCAGCTCCTGTCACCTTTAGATCAGTAACTTTACCTGGATGCCTTTCTTGGGTGCATGGACACAACCAGGGCTGCTTCTCCCCTCCTACACATCATGTGATATTTCTTTCCAAGGATGAAGGATCTAGGAAAAGAGAACATTTATAGCTACTTCAGCATGTAGGAAACTGCATAAGGTTTTGTTAAGACAGACTTTTTTAGTCTGAGTAATTTTCTTTGCAAAACTCGTGGTATATGCCTTTATGCCACCTTCCAGGTGTTTTGCAAACAAATGTTTTAATCAGGAAGAGGGTTTTATAAATAGTGGGACAGCAAAATCTCTGAATAAATTCAAAACAGGGAAAAAAAATTCTTCATGTAATCTGAAATCAAGCTTCAAGCCTATGACCACCACAGAAGGAGTCAATGCCAGGACAATACCAAGATGGGAGTGAAGGTGCATATGGATATCAGCTACCTGGTGCTAGCCTAAATATTCCATCCTGTATTGCTGTTACAGGATGGAATTTAGCAAACATGGGAGTACCTCAGTGGTTTGGAGAACCTCTCTCAACAGGAGGGATGCAGGCCACATAGATGCCTTCCAGTTAGAAATGGATTGGTGGGAATGCAGCAGGCTTCTACTGCAACCTGTCTGTGCTCAGATGTGAGCCAGTCCTGTGAACAATCTTCTAGCAAGTCAGTGGAAGACACAGTCATGGAGCTGAGGAGCCCAGATGTGGCACATCTGGGACAGATCCCTTCTGAGCAGTTATTGGTAGCAAACAAAATTGATCAGACACAAGGAGCACAGCTTGCAAGGGTAGGGCCATATGTGAAGTTATTAACGTCAAGAAAGGCTTTAGTTAATAATTCAGTGCTGATTTAATTTAGAAAATGCCAAAAGGGCCCAGCAAACTTGAAAAAAAGCCTGAAGTTATATAAGGCTGCTGGAGGAGGATGGACAGATCCAGGCAGGAAGCAAGTCTCCCATTGCATAGAGTAGTACATAACTATTATTTTGACCTAAAATAGCAAACTGACTACCTGCATCATAAAGGCAACCCAAACTCCAGTTCTGACTCATTGATCTCACTTCATATTTAGCATAATAGCTAAATTAGCATAATATGAGGCAGTTTCAAGGGCTTTTTTTCTCATTTGGTTTTTCACTTTTCAATGGAAGGTGAGTTCCCACTATCCTCAAGGTCCCCTTGCCTTGAGGATGTGAGGCAATGGGCACAAATTGAAACATATGAAAATCCTCCTGGACATCAGAAAATTTTTTTTTTTTTTTTTGGTGAAAGTGGTTATGCACTGTACAGTGTTCAACAGAGAAGCTGTGGAGTCTCCATCCTCTGAGATGTTGCAAAGCCATCTGGACACAGTCCTGGACAACCAGCTCTACGTGGCCTTGCTTGAGTTGTGACAAAAAGCTTGATGTCAAGTTAGAAATGAAGCACCTATTTCCAGTCCTCACTTGATCTAAGCTGGGAGTAGTATTTCTTACACCACTGCTGTGCCATGGCTATGGATCATGGGTTTTCTTAAGGAAACTCTGTTCAGACTCCAGATAACTATGTTATTGCTGCAAATAGTTTTGGGGTTTTTTTGTCAAAATGATGATTCAAACATTTTTTAACCTACATATGTATTTTCCTGAAATTGCCTCTGTTCCTTCAGTTTATACACCTCAGTCAAGTGTAAAATTAAACAAAACGAGGGAGAAAATTATGCTTAAAGAAAGAAAAACACATCTGGAAAAATAAGTCACTGTATTTTCTTAATGCATTGTAGTCAAAGGCTGAGAAGTGGAAAATAGAAATCCCATTCCATTTTCTGAAAGCTCTTCTGCTGGCAGAGGTGAAACTAATAAGGCTGGTAAATCTTTATGATAAATATTTAATCAAACTTCATAGGTGTATGATTTACTGCATTATCATTCCCCAAAGAAAGGAAATAAGTAAGACCCTATACTTGCAAAGACCATGCATTTCCTTTAATAATTGCAAACCACGAACCTTCCCATTGGTCACAATTGTGTGGGTGTGAAATGGGATTTTCCTTGATTTTTCAGTTGTCTGTAACCCATGCTCGGCCAGTACTCCCTAACCTAAACTGCTGAAAAATTATGAAAATTTCCCCAAATTGGAAGGGAATGAGAGGCAGTTTCTTGGTGGAGAGGACAGCTTGCTTGTAAGTCATAAATCATACTGTTCCTCTCAGAGCAGTCAGAGTTCATGGACCCAGCACGGGTCCTCATTCTCATTTTAATAGATATTCTTCATGCATGAGAACATCATTTGTCTAGATAACATAATTTTATTAATTTGATGTGTATATAAACCTGTACAGTTTATTGCATGTAATTAAAGAAATCAGTGAGCATATTTGTTAAAAAAACCTACAAGGTTCTATATCTCTAAGTAAAGATGTTAGAAGTTGCTGTTTTAAGCTTCATTAAGATTTTTATGAAACAGAAAAGTGCTTCTGGCATTGCATGGTTCTGTAGAAAATCTTTGATATGCATATTAGCATCAATTTGTGGGTAGGTTTAGGTGCCTGTTTAATTAAAGGGATATTTCATATGCTCTTTTGGAGGGGAGAGTCTATTTAAAAGACTAACAGGGAATTTTGAATGGAGTGAAAGATCATTTGGTACCTTTACAAGACAGTGTACCTAAAAGAGACAGCTCCCCATAGTGATTACGCACACGAAATTGCCAAAAGTGCGGTGATTCCTGGAAATAGCTTGTATTACTTTTTTACCCTACCATGAATTTCCATGGATTGATTTAATCATGGTTTTAAGCCTGTTAATTAAGATGTTTGAAAATTGATGTCTTCTGTGTATTCACATAGAATGTCTTAAGTAGGACTGAACTCCCACAAAAAAATCATCCTCTAGGTTCTTCCCAGCAAGACAAGGTATGCCACATTCCTAAACAGTCAGAATGCCTTGGGAAAAGTAAAAAATACTTTAGAAATACTATATTAAAAATATAAAAGACTATAGAAAATACTATAGTTAAAAACAAACAAACAAACAAAACCAAAACTAACTCAACGAAACCAAACCAACAGCCACTTATTGCTTTTTTGTATCTCAATATTGGTGAGGAACAAGATTCTATTCTGCTGCAACCTCGAGATACAGTGAGAGAAAAACATGGGAACTATAAAAATAATGCCAAGTGACGTTTTCTCCAAATTCCACGGTAAATATACTGGTTGTACAGTAAATACACTGTTTGTGGAACAGCTGGGTGGAACAAGGATATGTACAGCAGTAATCTGCTGTTAAAGTCTATTTTTGTCCTATAGAATGGAGAAACTCTTCAAGTGTCACTCATCTATGTGAAAATATGACACAGAAAGGCCTAAAAAGCAAGGTCTGTGCATGCTAAAATGACTAATTAAAAAAATTCAGCCCTAGGAAGGGTACAGCACAGAATGGCACAGGGCATGAGTAAGCAGTGTCAATTCCCTGTGTTTAACTGGCACTGACACCACCCCAGTCTTGTTCCAGACAGTTTTGCACATCATATTGGCACAAAGAAGGAAACAGAAAAGGTGTGAAAGAAATCTTCCAAAAACTTTTCCTGGTTTAAGATGTTGAAGGCCCAGGCCTAGGTTTTTATGAGAATACCAGATTAATTGGAGTCATGACTGCTCTTTTCCCCTTTTCCTGAAGTTTGTTAGAAAATGTGTTCCCTTTGCTAATGCACAGGTTTTGTTTTAGCTGTTAAAACTTGCATTCTAATCTTTAAATTCAGTTCATGGTGGCATTTGTGACAAGGCAGCAGTTTTGGAAAACGATACAGAGTTTCTGTTAGCTTTGAAGCAAACCTTCCCCAAGAATTATGATGGAGGGTTGCACTCAGCAGCAGGGAGTCACTAATGACAATTTCTGTCCTCACCAGTAAATAGCACAGCAGTTAATGGAAATTACTTTTGAGTATTCCTCAAGATAGTTGGATGAAGAAACCAGCCAAAGACACATTTAAATCTCCTCTTGCTTAATTAACATGCATCTGGCAAACACATAACATTGTAAATACCATATTATCTTGGATACTGTAAAAGAAGAACAGTGAGTGGATTGATACTGATACAGATAGGGAGATAAATTAGCTTGATAGATGGTCTCCTGGTGTTTGTCACTCCCAACCACTGTAATTACAACTACATTTAAATACTTAGCAGTATGCAAATCACAAATTAAAGTAAATAGTTTAAAATACATGTGTCTGAAGAGTTGGTTCAAACCATTTTTCAAGAGAGAGAGAGAAAGGAAAAGGGAGATTTGATGCATTCTCCAAAAAATCAATACGTTTTAAATATGAGGGAAAATATTACTGTATGGAAAGCAAGCCAATAATGCCCCTTTTTTTTTTTAATAGTTTCTTCTTTTTGGAAGCGTTGATTTCTAAGGCAAATTCTCAGTAGTTTCAGAGAAAATTAATTCTTTACAGCCTTTTTGATAAAACACCTGTATAACTGAAATTTCCAAAATAACATTGCTTTTGGAAACACAGATCTATGATTGCTTAACATAAAAAACCCTTCAGATGTGACCTTCAATGCAGTGTAGAACTGCACTGATTTTCCAGTCCAGCATTGCTGAAATGCCCTGGGCTTTAAGAGAATTAAGTATGCCACAGCAAAGCTGGGATGGTGCCTTTTTTGGAAGACAGTACTGTGAGTTTTAGTCCAGGCATGTTGTGAGGAACTGAGCTGAAAACTCATCTCTGGCATGGGGCTCGCAGTGGTGCGACAATTAACTTTGTGTGGTTGGAAGAAGTCCTGAGGAAAGGAAGGACTTGACAAGGTGCTGAGCATTCCCAAATCACATGAAGCATTGCCTACAGATGGGTGTAGGTGCACTGTCTGAGGGACTAAAACTTTGAGATGGGACTAAGCAAAACCATAGGAACAACATTGTTCAGGAGAAGGAACAGACAGCTTCCATAAAAGTAACTTTAAAAACCTGTGGACCAGAAAGAACATAAAAAAGAGCTGGCTTCTATTTGGTGATTTTCTTTGTGTCTGCCAAACTGCTTTGGATGGAGAAGTCCTTCTACCATTTATTTATGTGTAGCGTCCATCAAAATGGAAAGATCCTGAGACCTTTTTTTTGTGGGATACAGGGTATGTCTGAAGAGCATGTTGGTAGGTACAGTGGGATGACTGTGATGGCTTTTGAGACCTACTCCCAAGTTCCTGTCCAGAAATTCCAGGCAAGGCCTTCCTCTGATCTTGCAGAAACCCCTCAGACCTCCCCTTTCTCCTGTTATTCCGTAAACACCTTGCTATTCCCACACAAACAGTGCTGCCATACTGATTGATGATCCAATGGGTGACCCCCAAGCTCCAGCCTGACTAAATAATTGTTTGGGGCATAGTGACATTGGATGAGTGCATCAACATCCATTGGAGCCCATGGCTGTGGGACTAGGAATACCACTCCCACTGTATTTTCCCACCTGCAATAACGTATTTTTGATATGCTGGTCTCTTCCACCTCACGCTACCTAAAACTCCTTTGCATCCTGTGCTGGGATGTTTTTTCTCCTCCTCTTCCCCAATAGAGAAGCTAGAGCTTAAGTTATCTCCATTAATATAAAAGTCTCCAATATAAAACCTCTTCCTGTAGCTCATATCAGGACCTGTGGAGACAGGGGGATTTTTTGCACAAGCTTTGCAATACATTCACTTTTAGAGTATGCAGTCAAAGCCCTGACAGTTGAGGAAGTCCTTTGAGAAAAGGAAAGGCCAAGAATCATGACTCTGGGGCAGTTCATGTAGCTCTCTGACCCTTAACTGGAGACCCCGCAGCCCTTGCTTCTCCTAGCTCATTAGCAGATTTCCAGATTCCCATGAGAGTGTGCATTGCAAAACAGCCAGGTGCTGAGAAGTTTGCAGGCCGGTAATCTTTGAGCTTCCAGGATTCTGGCCCTCCATCATTTTGTTGGAAGGTGATAAAGGCTCTTTGACAGCTGCATGACCAGCATGCTATAGGGGAGGTGGGAATGCAAGATCTTAGAGGTCCTCTTCACACAGCCTTCCAGGGAGTCTTCAGAGCTAACAAATAAATTAACAAAAGATAAATACTTAGCTCCCACTAGGAAGATCAAGACAATTGTACAGCGTTGACCCTGACTGGATTCCAAGCACCAAAGCCTCTCTCTCACTCCTCTCCACAACTGAACAGAGAACAGAAAATATAACAAAGGTCTCATGAATTGATAATAGGAGTTGATAAAAGGAGTGTGAGAAATCATTCACCAAATACCATCATCACAGGCAAAACAGGCTCAAAGAGAGATATAAATTGAATTTATTACTAACAAAATCAGAGCAGAATAATGACAAGTAAAGTAAAACTTTAAAAACACCTTCTCCTCACCCCTCTCTTCCTCCTTCCCAGCTATACCTCCTCCCCCAGGGATGCCGGGGACAGGAAGTGGGAATTATGGTCAGTTCATCACACATCGTTTCTCCCTCTGCTCAGGGAGAGGAGCCCTTCTGCTCCAACATGGGAGACAGTTCACCATGAACTTCTCCAGCATGAATCCATCCTGGGCAACAGCTCTCTGTGAACTGCTGCAACCTGGATCACTCTTCCATGGACTGTGGGTGGTTCTCTGCACCTCTATGGATCTCTATGCAGTGGCACAGCTTCACCTTGGTCTTCACCATGGGTTGCAGAGGAATCCCAGCTCCAGTGCCTGGAATACCTCCTCCTCCTCCTTCTCCACTGACCTTGGTGTCTGCAGGCTTGTTCTCACGTGTTCTCACTCCACTGTTCTCTTACCAAAATTACAATTGTACAATATCTTTGCTTTTCTTTCTTCTTAAATATGTTATCATAGAGGTGTTACCATTTTTAATTGGCCCAGCCTTGACCAGCAGCATGTCCAGCTTTGGGACCACCAGGGATTGGCTCTGCTGGACATGGAGGAAGCTTCTGGCAGCTTCTCACAGAAACCACCCCTATAAGTTCCGTCCCCCCTCCCATCCAAAGCTTGGCTATGCAAACCCAATTCAACAACAAAAACCAGCTCCTGTGTAAAATACAGTCACATGGATGTGCTCCTGTAGAACACCTCACTTAAGGAAGCAGTGAAGCAGAAGTGACCAGTGTTGGTAGCATGGGAATTATCCCAGTGCCTTCATCACCACTGGGCTTAGCTGTGTCATCGCACTGCTGGAAAAGCACAATTCTGACAGACCACTTTGCCTTTCCTCAACTGAGTGGAATAAGCCTACCACCTCCTCCTGCCCTGAGCCTATCATTGTTGCAGTGGAATTCTGAGTTGAGCCACGACAGAGACCAGAATTTCTATCTATAAACAATGGACTGACATTGTTTTCAGGGTTTCTTTTTTTCCCTCGTTTACCTAAAAGTCTAATTTGCATTGTTTTAACTCTGCTGACTAGAGGTTTTTCATCATGTTTCTGTTTCTTCATTTTATATATTTTCCTATAACTCTTACTTTCTAACTTATTTATATTCATTTCATTCTGGTCACAGAGAAATGTGCCTCACTTAAAGGCTTACTTTCACTAAGTAAATGCTTATTTCATAAATATTAAACAAGGAATGAAGAGTATTCTCATCAAAAGCTTATTATGAGCACTATGTTGAGAGTTTACCCGATGTTTATACACATCTTAAAATAATGAACCACAGTCAGAACACTTTGAACATTTATGAATAAACTCCCCATTTCATTTTTAAAATACATATACATACATGTATAAATTAAATATAATTTTGCTCCTGCTTTTTTCCCTTATTAAGCTACTTTTAAAGCAGTGTGGATATTCTTCCACTTCTGTAGACTGTGGATTTTGAATATAATGTGAAGTAGTTCCAGCCATCTCTCAGATGCTTCTGTTCATATTTTTTTCTTGACTGATTTGACTCATAGTTATTTTCAGCATTTCTAAGTTGGCCCTATTAAAGCACCAACTCTAGGACACACTGCTTACACAGTTACGTATTCTGTTTCCACATAAGAAATTTAAATCAGACTTCATCACTCCCCCTGAATTAGGCATCACTGGCCTGATAATCAAGGAAATTCTGTAGTCTACAATGCCCCCAGGGTCAAACACAGCTACAGGTCAGGAAATATTCACCTATAGTTTCACAGGTTCTAGGGGCAGAAGTGTAGCTTTTGCAGAAACATCTGTCAGATGGAGAGAAAGAACCCACAGTAATTAACTTTCCTCCCTGCATGTTATTAAAGAATACTTTTGTAGCTTACTGTGCACTCAGATTTAATCGAAGGAAGAACATGATCATTTTATTCATATTGTGATTTTTTTCTGTTGGAATTCTGGCACATAATGATCGAAAACCTTTTCGTTTCAGACATCCAATTACTTGGGAGTGCTGGATGAGCAAGAAGACCCTCCCTCTGTTGCTTTTGCTGTTTCATTCCTTAGAAGAAACATATTAGGACACATCAAGTTTTTAAAAATTTAGTTAATATGCCCTCTTCCCGCTTTAGTAAATAAATGAAATATGTCCTAATAAGGAAGCAGTCTGAATATCTCTCACCTGTTGCCCATACATCGGTATATAAAGAGTCTTCATGTCTTCTGGTCTTTTGATTTATTTTTTCTTCAGCATTTAGATTTTGAACTAAATAGGAGCTGATTTTATTTGTCTCCTTTTGCTGCCCATGTACCACCAGTGGCTCTAGCTAGACTATTCTCCTGAAGATAGTTTCCTGTGCCAAGTAGACCATCCTGACTGCTTGATTGCCTGTGCACCTAGAAGGGAAAACAATGTTCTACAAACCCCAAATCTTCTTCTTTCCCACATATTAAAATGTTAAAGACAGTGCTGGCTTGCCCAAAAGTCATAAATGTAAAGAATGTTGGCATTTATTTATGTTATTTCTACTAATATGCATAAATGTGTGACTTAAGATCTGTACTTCTTGTGCTTCCCAAATATGCATTATATGGCCTGCATTGGAAAGAACATTAAAGGTTGTCCAGTTCCAACCCCCTGCCATGGGCAGGGCCACTTTTCACTGGACCAGGTTGCTCCAAGCCCCATCCAACCTGGCCTTCAACACTTCCAGGGATGAGGGACCCACAGCTTCTCTGGGTAACTCGTTCCACTGCCTCAGCACTTTCAGAGTTAAGACTTTTTTTTCCTAATATCTAATGCAAAACTACTCTCTTTCAGTTTGAAGCCACTGCCCCATGTTCTGTTACTACATGCCCTTGTAAAAAGTCTCTCTCCATCTTTTTTGTAGGCTCCCTTCATGTACTGGAGTCTTTCCTTACAGTTTATTTGTCCAAGAAATGGGGATATTTGTATTCAAAAAGTGCAAATTGAGCTTCTAGAACTCAGTGAACTGAGCAAAAGGGGCACACATTTAGGACAGTAAACACTGCATGGAGAACACTTTTAAGATACTAAGCTCATGTATTTCTTGGAAACCAGGATGCTTTACACTCAGGATTTTTTAATTAAAATATCTTTCAAACTGTATATGAGATGCCTTCCTAAAAGCAATGAAGTCAGTGAGAATGGATAATGAAGATCAGAGACACGCACAGCGTTCCTCTATGTTGACAAAATGTTAAGCTAAAACTAATTTAATTCACAATAGCATACTGTCTCTGTTCATGAAAACATCTTAATCATTTGGCATTTTGGTATTTCTTCATAAAATAAAGATCCTTGCAAAATTCCAATTAGTTACACTTGAAAGATTTTCATAGCTTGGCTCAGATAGATTAACATTGTTTATTTATAAAATATTAATCATTTATAGTGAAATTATGTAACATCTTGCAGTCTGGGGCTTTCTTGTGGGGCATTATTTTAAAATGTGTATAAGGACAGCAAACTCTTAACAGTACCTAAAATGAGATTTTGGTGACAATTTTGCAATATACATCAATTTTAATATTTATGAAATATGCATTTACTCCATAAAAATAAGTCTCTAGGAAAAGCAGTGTGGTGCAGTGGCCAGGATGCAGACCTATGAGTCAGAAGTTTGCATTCTATTTCTGGACATGCCAGAAGGCTTTTCCTATAATTATCAGCATCTATATTTGTCTCTTTTTCTCTTGCTCTCTTTTGTCATATATTTGGAAACTCACAAGAAAGACAAGAAATTATTTTAGAGAGAGGGTTTCACCATGCATTTTGGGTTGTATGCTGATATTTGGAAAAAGTAGCACAAGTTGCCTCAGTGCTTTCAAATCTTGTAATATTATTCATTTTTGAATCCTCTTTATTCAACTATATCCACACTGACAGTATCAGTGAAGACACCCAGCACACTGGCTAGAGATAAATATTTACAAAGATATTTAGCCAAAATATAGAGAATTCCCAATTTTACTCATGTAATTCTTCTACTGCATCACCGTTTTGGACAAAATCAATCAATTAACAAAGCAACCAGATTTCAGATGATTTTTTTCTTAAGCCTGAGAGGCAAATACTGGGATTTGGGGTTTTCTGCAGGCTCTACTTCAGCCTTAAAATTTTTTATGCCAGGAAGACTCCAGGAACCAATGGTGCAGTATTTCAAATGGTAATCTAAGAAAATATTCTATTTGTAAGTCTCAGTTTATAAAAGAATGTTTTCACCACTAGTTTAGAGAGGGAGAAATTTGCATCTATGCCTATTCAGGATAGAATGAACTGCTGAATCTCTAATGAATTCATTTAAATTCTATTAGGGATTTTTACAAGGTAGCATTCATTCACCATAAAGGAAGTCATATGATTATGATTTTTAAATGGAATATCTGGTGGCACAGGAATAAAAATCAAAACATCAGCTAAAAGCAATAAACTTCCTGGTGCTAAACTGAATAAAAAATAAAAATCTCCATGACATTACAACAATGAAATATCTTTCCAATGATGCCGACACAACAAGAACAACATTATAACTGGTGTTGCATCAAATAACACAATTTATTGAGGCAATTTGTCTTCAATCTGTATTGTATGAATAATATATCCATAAAAGATGGGCATAGGCGGCATAGGCAGCATAGCTTTAGCTATATTTTGGAAATCTTTAACATCTATATTAGGACAGAAGAACCAGAAAAGAATAATTTACAGTGAAGCATTTGAATAGCCTGGCTTACCTTTGGTACCCTAACCATCATAAGCAGCACAGTTTTGAAGATATTAGTACTAAAATCAAAATTAGTCATATAGATTGTGGCATGGAAAGAAAGACCAGAGCCAATTTACATAATCTGTCAGGATTTTATTTCACTTAAATACCAGTTTTCAAGTATTCACATTAGAAGTTGGCTTTCCAATGTGAAATGTTAGATTTACCACTTGTGTTCCACATGACCAGATTTTCTTTTCAGTTTTCAATTGTAATTTTGATGTGCAACTGGCCTTGATATCTGCCATCCAATTTGAAATTAACACATGCTCCATTTATATTCAAGGTACTATTCAAGTTGTTGGACCTAATTCTTCCACTGAAAATCTTTAATGATGCTATTATAATGACCTTGATTGTTCCTGAATGCTTTTCTTCCTTGCAAATACATACACAGCTGTTCTTATCAGCCCATTTTATTCTTGTTTAGTCTCTTTTGGAAAATGATTTTGTTTCTCACTAATATAGCAACTCTCTTCAAAAGCAGATTTCTGTTTTGGTCTGTGTTTTCTTCCACGCTCTGAGTCTACTCAGTTTTCATTTTGCATATTAAAACAAGTTATCATTCTTTCTGTGGCTCTACCCACCTCCACAAAGATCCCAAGTTCTTGTTTGGACTTTTCCCTTTTTACTCCTGCTGTTGTAAGTGCCCTAAACACACTCTATTCCTTAGTTGCTCCACTGTTTTACTGCCTTTGCTTCTGTTTTTCAGTTTCCAGGCACCAAGTGTAGTTCTCCAGGGGTAGATACTGAAAATTTTCTTTGGAAGCACATGGAAAGAGCAAGAGTCAGACTTCTAAGTAGGATTCTCCACGGATGCCAAGCCCCAGCTCTAAATGGGGTTTTGTCAAGTAAGTCCATCTTCCTGACTGAAGATACACAGTATTTACAACACAAGGGTTGGAGTCAGTCTCTTCAGCCTTGTGTTCCTTCACAGTAGGTCCCAGGTTTAATTTCTGGGCATATTTACACTCCAGTTCACTCCATTACGGCACCCACCGCATCCTTTTTGGCCCATTCTGACTTACTATCTGTAGGCTTGGAGTGCAGCTTCTTTTTTTCCTTCCTTTGGAGATGTCTGAGAAGACCTCCTGTTTCTCCTGCTGATCTACCTCTACTTAGCAATTTCTGCAGTGAACAGGTACCATCTTCCAGGGAGACACTTCCCTTCTGCACCCATGTTTTGCTGTTCTTTTTTATATTTAGTGTTTTATGGATGAAAGAGCTTTAACTTCTTTTACCTTTCATAACATAATCTGCTTCATTTTCTCATAGCTAATAAGAAATATCTATACTCTCATTAGCAGCAGTGATGACATAAGAGATTGTCAGCTTCCTACTGAACTGTATGAAAACATTTCTATGCAATTATTACAACCATTCCCTGAAACTCTGTGTCACCAAGCAGGGATCTGAATTTCTTTCTAAGGCTTTTGAAGTTCTGTTTTTAATAATATTCAGCGGAGCTTTTATAAGGGCAATTCACTGTGGGTACACCAGACACTGGAGCGTTTAAAACCATATTCTTTAGCAGAACATCAGAAGAACTCCTAACAAATCATATTGTGGTCCATTATTTGTCACTACCTCGCTTGCTATGTCATATTTAGCAGATATTGATTTTACATGTGAGAAGCTATTGCAACAGCACAGCAGTAGCACTCACAGTGCTATTTCTGGATTTAAAAAAAATGATTTCAAAACAATGTGTAATATTTCCCACTGTAAGCAAATAAATTACTGCTAGCCCTTTATACAAATCTGGTTTTTCTTTTAATATGCTTGAATTACAAGCAGAATTTCCATCTTCAAATATCCTCCTCTCTTGAGTCATTTATTGTTACATGCTGTCAAGATTTTTAACCATTCCACAGCACTTCAACTTGTTTATTTTATGGCATTTTTATTGTTTTCTGAGGAATTTAGTTTTTCCTGTGAATGTCTCATATTTCTTCCCTTCTCTTTTTTCTTTCTCTTTAACTTTTAGATGCTTTTTTTCTCAGCCTCTTGCAGTGTAAATTCTTTCAGGAACACACAGTATATATGAATGCAAATCGTGGGTTTCAGTGTAGACTTGCTCATTCTCTGAAAATAACCCATGTTTGGCAGTGCAAGAGTTAAGTCCATTTCTCTGTTTACAGCAGCATTTAAAAATGTATTTAAAAGAGAAAATATTTGCATCAAGGGATGAATTAACATTTAAAGGTAATTACTTAGTTGTATTTTAGAGTAACCTTGATAATGAATAGATGCCACAATAAATTACATTTATTTTTTAAAAGAGTCAAACTGCTCTTCATAGGGCCATAATGGATGACTTTAATGACAAGTCATATAACTTGTGCATTCACAAATGAATATTCATGGTGCAAGTGTTCACAGATACTGCTAATATTTCATTTATTCTATGAGGGAGCAAAGTAATAATGTACCACATCTAATGAATAATCAAAAAGCAAGTAGATCAGAGACAACTCAGGGGATGAAACTTTTTCAGATAAATAATTTGTTAAACAATTACAGCTAATGAGCATATTCATAAAAATCAGTCTATTCATTGATAATACATCAAGTGACTAAAAGTCTCTGTTTGATGGCTACATTATTTGCTATGAATAGTTCATCCATCTTCAACTGTAAAGCTTTAATTTTTCTTTTAAAGTGTGAACAAATATGGCTGAAATTATCTCTGAAATTTGGAAAAACTGAGCTTTTTTTCCCCTTTTTTATGCCAACAGGTTTCCTGCTTGACTTTCAACAGATCATTTATAGTCAGAGCCTGCTGTACTGCTTTACAATAACCAAGATATCAGCACTATTTCGACACTATTTGTGGTTTTAAAGGAGTCCAGAGGTGTGAGATGTCCCTCTGTTGGCTGTGCAGGAAGGTGGGCTTGATCTTCTTTCAGAAGAAACCTTTTTGAGCATGGCCAGTGCCAACTGCTTGCCAGTGCAGCTGTCAGACTGCTTGCCAGTGCAGCATATCCTAGCCCTGCACCCTTCTTGGAGAGCCAGCTGACATGGGCTAGATTGCAAATCAATTAGTGTGGGTGCTCAGCAGGTTGTAGCCCTGGTGTGTGTCCTGGCCCCAAATTAGGATGTGTCCTTAAATTGGTGTGTCCTTAAATCCCAGCATCACCTGAAAGATGCATCCTGCTGCCTTGAACACACTTTTCAAAATTATGTTCTTGTCCTCAGTTTCATTTGGTTTCTCTTAAGTGCCACATGAAGAGCCATCCTAAGGGCCAGAGCTGGAAGCCACATCCTTCCCAGCTGCAGTGCTGCTAGTCTGTCTGCCACTTGCATTGAAACATCCCTGCAAGCCATTCCTTTGCACAGCATTTAGTGGTGGACCGAGCATACTTAACTTCTTCTGGCCCTGGAGCCAGTGTGCCTAAGGGAATAACAACGGGAAAAGCTAGCAGGAGAGCAGGGCCATCTGGGGATGCCCAGAACCTTGGACTGAGAATCTTGGGTTGAGGGGAAATTAAATAATTAAATTATCTTCTCTTGGGAGAAGAATTCTCTCTCCTCCTGTGTGGAAATGATTGCCAGCTGGGCGTCACTGCCTTCTTCGGGTCCTGTTGGAGCCTTGTTTGCAGATGTGCTGAGAATTTGGTACGGCAGGTGAATTGAAGGTTGTTGATTTTGAACATCTGCAGAGCTAGGTAATAGATATCAGCCTCTGCAAGAAGGATGGGATGTTTAGCACAGGATTGAAGTCAGAAAGTGTAAAAGAGGTGAGAGTTTAGAACTCCAAATAAGCTTATATGACCTGGAAACAGCATACGAAGAACACAGGGCTCTTGAGCCACTGCGGTTGGATACACCACAGGTTGTAGAATACAAAAAAAACCTGACACATGTGTTTGAAAGGTTCATAGCAAGGAGTCTGAACAGAATTATTGTGGGTTTGGACCATATGACAAAATGGCAACAAGGACAATACAAATATTTCAGAGGTGTGTGGTGGGGGATGAGCATTATAACGGGGTCGATGTGTTAGGCTTCCTGGGCATGGTATGTCTTTGCAGAAGCGTTTGTGGGGGAAATAACTAAAAGCATAAAATAAGTGAAAATATGAGAAAATATGACTTGATTCTGCTGAAAATGTCTCACAATATACTGGCTTCACACCCTTCTTTGTTAAGGAATTGATTTTACAGATAAGAGATACTGCATTTTCTTTGACTTTTCTTCATTGTGATGTCATGTAGGAAGCTATTTGTTTAACTGTAGAAGATGCAATTTTTATAGAAGAATGATAAGATTAGTATGGAAAAAAATAGAGAGGGAGCTCTAGAATGTGCTGAAAGAGCATCTCTCTGGCTGTAGAGTGATTACTCCTCAAAGATCAGTCTTGAGACAGAACTCATTAAATATTTTTATTAATGACCTTGACACCAAAAATGGCACTGTGCTAAATGTGATAACAAGCAGTTGTAAGGCACTGACAATATTCAAGAAGAGTTAGAATATAATTCAGGGTACACTTCAGAATATTGCTGACAACTGGAGTGGCACGAGTAGAGTTCAGTACTGTAGCTGGAAGTGGATTTAGCAATGAATAACACAAATTTCCTTGATGAATTTGGAACTTGTCAACTCTTAAAAATTGATGAGGCTAGAGCAACAGGACGTCTAAGTCTATTGTTAGAATATATGAGACATCAGTCTGACATGCATAGCTTTAAAAAAATATGTGAAAGCTTAAGACGTGGCATCTCTAGTACAGAAAGGAAAGTGTTAGTGCTGATGTCTAAGGCCAAGTCTGCAATATTTACTTTATTCTGGGTGATTCTATTTAATGAAGATGAGTCCAGACTCAAACAGGTGCAGAGCAGGAGAATTAAAATGAGTGGTTAACAGAAAATTTTATCTGGAGGAAGGGGATTAGAAGAGCAGAATTTATTTAGTTTAAAGCATATCTTACTTAGTTTACTAAAAAAAAAAAAAACCAAAAAAACCAAAAAAACAATATGCTTGCAATTTGTGAGTATATCAACTAACATGGGATGTGAAATACTGGCACAAAGGAAAAAAGTATAAAGTTATAAATTTTATCTGCTTAAATTTTGTCTGGAAGTTAAAGGAGATCTAGAGAAGACAATATTTGATTTTTTTGTCCAGTTTCTTCTGGTTTAGGAAGCAGTTTCCTACATGAAAAAAAAGAATGTCATCTGAGCTGAAAGATTCAATTGCTTTGCTCCTGTGGGATGACACTACATATAAAATCCTGCAGGACACCTAGTTTGGAATTGCAGAACATCAAGATTTAGTCTGGGAAGGCAAAGACTTATCACAAGGCTTTAGGAGGGATATTTCTATGGAGTGCTGGCAAAGCCAAGTAATGAAATACAGCACCTGTATAGACATAAGAACACATGGAAAGTCAGATCCTGGAAGTGTGGAGAAAAACTGAGAGGATGTTGAGGAACTTCGTTGTGTGGAATGAGGATGACAATGAGCAACCTGAAGAAAGAAAAGAAACCAAGAACAAGAGAGGGGAAAGAAACGGGGACCAAGAGAGAATAGTCTGTGGCCAATATAGATCAGTTCTCTTCAGAGCCAGAAAAGAATCAGTGATTATTGAATCCTGCCATTCTTCTGTTGACACAAAATATCCATGAAACCTCTTGTTGCTTTATTCTGGACTGCAGGTCTCTATCTAATACTCTCTTAAACCCAGAGATCTGGCAGCAGTCCTCATTATCCTGTCCCAAGTGGTGACCACAGCTGTCACTACAATGCTTATGATTCAAAAGATTTATATGGGTGATACAAAATCCCAACAAAAGCTGACAGGAGACTCACATCAGAAAATGACACTAGGAAACTTTTAGTGACACACTGAATAGTTATTTCAGTTGCTCTGAATTTAGGAACCTCTGAAAAAATCCTAGAGGTTGGGGAAAATCAGATATAGGAAAAATAACTTTCAATTTATCTTGGTTTAAATAATGAACTGTGGAAAATATCAGTTTATTCTTAATTGTAATTATATTAGCTTAGGATATTTCCTACAAGACAAAGAGAGCTGGACATTCTGTTCCTATTTTGTTTTCAAAGTAAAACTCCACTAAAATTATCTAGGTTTTAATTGCGCTATCTAATGTTTAGATTTCTTGAGTCCTACATTGTGTCCTTAGTTTGGGGCTCCAAAACCAATTTTAATTAAAACCCACACAATTTGCATGGGGCAGTTAAGTTCTATAGGTGACCCTAAATGAAAGAAGTCTGGCAAAGAACAAGATCACCTGCAACTTAGTGCAGGATTGTGTACAAACCTGCTGCAACATAAAATGTCCAAGATTAAATATAAAAACCAATATAAATTGGAGAGACAAAAATATGCTGTAAAAATTCTGAACATTCAGTTTTTACTGTGTTTTTATTCACTGCTTTATAAAAATTTTGAGATCTGTAAGGAAGTTGGGTTTTTTCCCCACAGGGAAGGCAATATCAGCAGGTTGGTAAATCTTCCTAAATTTCACCATGACTATGAATAGCCACAGGAGAATTACTGAATATCTCCAGTAAAACGATGACAGTTTATCATGTGTCATCATCTACCTTACTTATATTTTCTGTCTTGTAAAGAAACACAGAGGTTTTAGCCAGGTAAAACTGACAAATTACTTATGGCCCTTTGTCCATGGGCACTTCACCCAGCAAGGCAATTTGTGCTGTTAGAGAGCAGAAAGAAATTAACATTTTTGAGATCGAAAGGAGTTCTAACATTTGTGCTCAGGCAGACCAGGTTCAGATATTAAGAATCCACTTTATATATTAATTTTCCTTTGAAGTAATTTAATCCCTTTTATAATCTGACTAGGACTTGACATCTTGCATAGAAAGTGTATTTTAAAATAATTTTATTTTACTTCTATTTCTATCTTTGCACTGTTGCCTTCCATTTTAGTAATCTTCACATACTTATGTGAGACGATTTTAATTTTTCTAAGTGATTACCTGGAACAAAATGAGAATATCTAGTTGCCATAAGTATCCACATTACCTTTCTGTGATTAGAGAAACATTATGGATGTTCCCATTTTACATAAAAGGGGGGACATAAATATCTGTTATACATTTTTTTTCCCCTTCAAACTTATCTTTGTGGAGAGAGGCACTATTTTGATGCTGTTGAACAAGGAGACCACACCCTACACTTGCGTTTCTCCTGGACACCTACTCTCATGCAGTTTTGCTAGAGTGGTCTTTTTAGCCTTTGATTAAAGCAAAGTAAAATTCAAAGGATCGAAGGGCAAGTCAGAACTGCTGCTGCTTTTATGCACACTGAATGGAGAGACAACAGACATCTGTCATTGAGGGTTGCACAGAAAGGAATAAAGTGTAAGTGTAGTACTAAAGGTAAGTGTGGTACTAAAAGGTGACAGAATACCACAGGGTGCCCAGGGTAGTGTTATTCCTGAAGATTGTTACCAAAGGCAGGATATCAGTGATGTCCTGTGAGTAACACAACCATAAATTGAGGCAAAATTCTGCAGATGTACCAATGAATTTACTAAATAAGCTCTTAAATATAGAGGGGAAGGAAGACACTGGGTTAGGAAACCAAATAGACATCAGATCTGCTTTCCTTTTGGAATTAAATTTTCATGGTTGATGTTGAAAACAAGTGTAGGAAATAGCATGGCATGGCAAATAGACATACACACGTGAGCTGTGGTTCAGGGGATGCGGGTAACAGTAACAATAAACTGTAAGGGGTTGCTCTGTGGCTTAGCAAGCTAAATATAAACTTCTTGCAAAACTTAGACTTGCACTTTGTGTGCTGGCCTGTATCTTCTTTAGTGTGGCCTGTGCCAAGCAATAGGATCTGTTTAGTTGCCTTCAGCCTGAAAGCTGAATGAGAAATTGAAGAAGCTTTTTCTGAAGTAGCTTTCCCTGCTCTACCCTGTCTTGCTCTGAGTATTTATGCCTGTGTACTAAATCCATACAGCTTGGAAACACTGTATAATACAGGGTTGCTTGGATTCCTCTCTCTCCTTATTTTGTTTCTTTATGGCTACAATATTCAGTGGTTTAAGATCAGGACATTAATTGTGTCACTGACATCACCAAGAGACAAGACCAGTTCCTAAAATTTCTTATTCCTGGCACAGGATTGTGCTGTTTTAAACCACACCTTTCTTCTACAGTTAGATGATTGAGAAGAAAAGATACCCCTTCTTCATTTATGTCATGAGATTCAGCATAAGTACTTACAGACAGCGCAATAAGGCACAGAAAATTGGATGGGAAGGGCATCTGGAGAATTGTCTTCTGCTCACTATCTGTGGCTGCGGTGCTTAATGATTTGCTACAGCCATGATTCCTATTTTCCCTGTTTCTTGTGCATTATAATTCAGGGCAAAAAACTACCATGGTAGTACTGTTTCCAAAGAAGGCCTAAGACATCTGATCTGAAAGAGGTTGTATGCCCTCTTCCCTGGTTTGTTCCATTGCTTCTTGCACAAAATTCTAGCTATGCAATGCTACAAAAACAATAACAGAAAAAGCATTTAAAAATTGCTGTGTATATGATGACTGATCAGTATAAAAATTTATATCCTAACAAGGTCATTATTGGCAAAAGCTTCAATTCTAGCAATACTTATTCCTCAGTTTTTAAAAAAAATCCAATGTTCAGCCCAACAGGTGCCAATTTCAATGTAGTATTTAGACACATCAATTGGTGAAATCCAGTCCTTCATAAGAGAAAGCACTACAGAGACAACAGCAACAATTTTGTTTTGTGTTATCATTCCTGCTGTCTCATTTTTCAACAGTGAAGGCTTTAACAAAGCCTTTCAAAAAATTAATCACTACTTCTATTCTGCACATAGATAGAATGAATTTGGGAAAATTAAACTCTGTGAATGTCCAACTGTTTAAAAAATGATTATTGAAAAGAATAGGATGGAATAGGTAGCCATATCAAGGGAATACTCTTATCACCACTATTCTCTTTGTAATCACATGTGGTATGGAAATGCAATTAGCCATTGTGAACTTCTGCATTTTTTTTTGTCAAAATTATTCTTGTTTTCCAAGAAAATAGTATGCATGAACCCCATTCTTTGATTCAAAATATAAATTTCAGTGCAGTGGAGGACGTTTAAATGAGTATTTTTACTGCCATTTATTTTTAATAGTCTAATTTTCTTGCTTTTAATGTTGATCTACAATTTAATGTTATTTAACTTGAATCTAATTTCCTAATACTATGTCAGAAAAAAAATTAATAACTTCAGAAATATTGGGTCCTGTATTATGCTTGAGATTGGACTACAAATTTAGAAGAGATGACTTTGCTTTTTTGTGGGAATAAACAGGGATGTGTTAAACAAACAGAGCATCACATGCATCTGGCTGTTTAGCACAGTGATGTTGTAAAAAGACAAAAATTTTCAATAACTCAACTGCTTTCAATGCTTCTTATTCATATGAGCAAACTCTTTAGTGCATGCCATGAACCATAAAAACCTGGAGACAGTAAGATTAATATACCTAGAGAAAGCAAGCGTTTAAAAATGTTTTATATATAAATTGCAGATCCACATGCATTTGTTCTGTAATACACATCGCCAGCCACCCACTGGAGTAGGACAGACTCTCAGAGTGGCTATCAGTAAAATGCCATCAGGGCTGTTTTTTAGCAGTCAAGGATGTGTTCCACTGTTCATCCAACACACATGGCCAGGTCTGACTGGAGGAAGAAGTAGGAATTCAGGAAGTTAGTGACAGAGATGGAAGGACTCTCTCCATCCTCCTCCAGTATTTAGAGAATGTCCTTTCGAAAAGTCCTGAACAAACAGAGCAAGGAGCGACAGGCATACTAATAGACCCACATTTTATAGAATCCAACTTCATCTGCAAGGGCTGGGTCTTAAGCATCTGCCTGAAGACATGCCTCAAGCATTCAAAAGCCTTAACAGCATTTAGCTTGACCCTTGGCTGGCTAAAAGACATACTCAAGGAAAAAAAAAATCTCATTTCCATCTATGCCCTCTAAGAAAGGAATTCACAAAACTAATTTCTGCTGTTTCAGACTTTAAAATAGCTTTTCAGTCCTAAAACTGTCCACAAAACAGACAGCAGATATTTTAAAACCTGAGGCTCTCTAGGAGATTGCACCTTTTTTTTAGTGTAGCTGGTAAACTTTGTTGGATGTTTATAAACTGAATTACATAGGGTCATGCAAGTAACTTAGTAACTTCAAGAGCTGATTGGATGCACGTGTGAATGAATGAACATGAATGCAGGGGTAGCATAGCTTGGCAAGTTCACCTCAGCACTTTAACTCTAGTTATTTATTGTTAGCCTGAATGCTTTTGAGAAAACTGCGTGGCAAGCCAGCGTTGGATTAAGCATCTTCAGCTGAAGAACCCTGCACCTTGGGAAGGCCTTGATTCTCTAAGATAGAAGGAGAAAGAAAATAATTTTCTATAAGGAAAAAGAAATACTGATCCAGAGAGAGACAGACACTAGCAGTATAGTTACAGCTCCATGAAGTACTTGCCAGTTTTCAGCTGTCCACACTGAATAGCAGTCTCCTGTGTTCATACAGTACAGTTGCCATGTTCAACTCATTCTCTGATAAACTGTGTTGTCACATCTCCATGGAAATCCATAGGGAGCATGTTATGGTCTGAGCAGAATCTGCAAACTTTCTCCCAGCTGTCACTTCTAAGAAGATAATGATCCATACACAATTCAAAAGGAGTGACCACTCATTTATTTTTTAATCACAAAATTTGCCACAATTTTAATTTAAGCTGTGCTCCAGGCAGAACTTATGAAGCTCTGCCTTGGTTTGATGGGAATTTAGCAAAGAGCTTTTTAAGACTGCTGGAGCAATGCTTGGTTTTGGAACAGAGTCTTATTTGTTGCTGAGTCACAGGTGACTAAGGATGTCCAATTCTGTCTCACATATTTAGATTTTACCCACTTGCTTTAATTTATGCAAAAATTGAAAAAAACAGCAGACAGCCAGCCCAGGCATGCTAAAGTTGTACTTGGGTTGTGTCTCACCACAAAATCTGGAATGATGCTTTTAACCACATGAAGCTATTTTTCTGACTATCCATCTTTCTACAAGAGGACATAGCACACAGCTCAGGAGGACAATGTGCTGCAGTTTATTGCTGAAGTGGAAATAACGCTGGAAGTTCAACAGCTAATTTAGCTTACTACTAGTTAGGAGTAATATAAAGTTCTTGACCCCCTCTTTTTAGTAATTGATGTAGCATCAACAAGGTGTTTGGGCAAAATGATGGCCATCCCTACTAGAGAAAAGACATAAATGACAGATGTTACTTAGATACATCATTTTTTATGTGGGCAAGACAAGCTTTTAGATGAAAGACATGCCATGCTGAGGCTTTGCACTGTGCTGGGCGTGAGGGGCAGCTCTGAGCTCCACATTGCAATGCAGTAAGAACAGCAGCTTTTGGCATTAGAATTTCAGGTCTAGAATGCAAAAAAAAATCCAGTCATTTTCCAAGTCTGATCCTAAAGAGGAGCATGAAGCAAGGATTTCAAAACTCTCAGTAAATTTAAGCCAATAGGGAGCATAGCTAAAAAAGCCTCATTCCTTATTTATATATTTATAGCTTCATATGTCTTATGAATAAAGTACAAGCCACTTTAAGTATAAGCAATCGCATTCAGTATTAGTGGAATACAGAATCAACACACTGGTAACATACCTTCAAAGTAAACTCTAATAAAGTATAGAAGTTTCAGGATAAACATCAGAGCAGGGCTGAGCTTTGCTTCACTCTGAGAAGTCATCTGTCTAATGGCTGTGTCTCTGAACCAGATATTTTAATCCTCTTAGAAGACTTAAAATGATCCACTCAAAGAGTTACTCTGCCATTTCTATATTTAACTAGTAGCAAAACTTTGACAGGAAATTAATTTCGTTCAAAAAATTCTGATCATGAAATCTCTTAATGAGAGAAATTTTTCCATTTTATTGGCAACCAAGGAAAGAATACTTTGTTGGAAGATAGGTAATGGATTTCCCTACCTTTGAAAAATCCAAGTGATTTGATATGTATATAGGACAACAAAATATAAACCTGCATTGACTGCTCATTCAAATGTGCTGGACAGAGCAGGCTCCTACTTATAAGCTCTTTAATTTCACTGGTATTAAGATGGAAGTCACAAATGCAGTAATAAATATAGAATAATTACTCTGGCAGCCAATTCCATGATCATCTCACTTTGGCCCCAGAGTCAAGTGATAATTAGTGGACAAAAGTAGTGCTACCTTGCTCCAACTGGATGGATTTTCCTCAAGTACCTGTGCACCTCTTGTTATGTCCACCTTGCTTGTGAACATTTATATGGGCTCTTTTCTCTTGCCAGAATAAATACATGGCAGGTAGGACAGATTCAACCTGCAATGCACAGGCAGCCTTGCAACTGAAATTTTTCTTCAGTCACTGGTGTAATAGACCAACATTCTTTGGAAACCTTTTCCTGATTGTACTACCACCATGCAGACTTTACTACCACTTAAAATAGCAGTGTATGCCAGACTTCTGACCTACAAACCAGGACAGCAGTCCTTTGATTTTCCACCATTGATACAGTAATGTCATACTGCTATTTTTAAACACTTGGAATGTACCATGCCACCCAATCTGGTATTAGCAAAGCTTGTCTAGGAGATCTTTTTTCTTCTGCTGCTCCAGTGGAGCAGTTCATGCTGTTTTTTCCTGTCTTTTCTCAGCGCTAGCATTTGAGATACAATCAATTTTGTTTAAAAATGTGCTTGGTTTCTAAATATTTTTTAAGAGCGATCATGAATGATTATTAGAAATAGCAGGTATCTTTACAAATAGAAAAGAAATAAGGTCAACTCATCTGAAATGAAACCAGTTTTCCACTATTTAAGGTAGTACTATGTAATCAATGGAAACAGTATTGCATTCAAAAAAAAAAACCTGTCACTTTTTTATGTCCCTCACTGAAGCCTGAAGGTGCTGCAGAGATTTTGCATGTCAGTTTTTGAAAATAAAGTGCATGATCATTCAAATGCATCCCGTGATGCATTCACATAATTTGACTTAAATACTTACACAATTTCTGACTACTGATTCACAACCAGATCTGGTTAAGATAATTTGTAGTGACTTTACCCACACAACTGTAATACACAGCCCCACTTACCCTTCAACTGCAGAAGTCAAATAACCCTAACACCTACAACTAATGTATGGCTGCTGGGGCTAATGCTCTGCCTGTTTATTAAGCCTGACATCAGCCTTGTCTCTGGCACGAGCAGCACACTCAGCTTGGTTTCCTAAAGTGGCATCCTCAGACTCACTGAGTCATCTCTGAACCTGTGGGTGAAGATGATAGTGATGACAGTGCTCCTGGAAACATTTCTAACTTCCCACTCAGTGAACAAAGCTCCCTGTTTTGTTTGGCATGCACTGAGTGAGGTTACAATGAACCTCAGGGGAAGAAGGCTCTGAAAGACTGACATCTTCAGCAAAGATGTGAGTTTTTCTTGCCATCTCAGAGGGGTTTCAAAGCAACTCTGCCTTCTGGCCTTAAGTGACAGAATCACTCTCTTGCTTGTTCAATGAGAAGTTAGTGCTACTGCTGAAAGAGCTGCTGCTGTCTGCATTGATCTATGCTCCAGTTGGGGTCTGAGAAGAGGATTTATCAGGCAAAAAGTCCAACAATGCATTTTTATTCTTGGTCTGTACCCACCAGCATTCCATCACTCCCATTTACAGTTCTGGGAAGAGGTGTCATAGCATATAGCAGCTGTTCAGGGGACCATGTTGGAGGAGGTGAAGATGGAATATCTGCATGGAATGGGGCAGATAGGCATCTTGGGAGAGGGAGACATGAACAGCAGAGAGACCTTGTTACCCTCCTACAGTCCTCTCAAACTCATCCCTTCTAATGGTGGAATATCTAATTAGAGGGATGCTTAAACAAAAGTAGTTGTTGATCTTTCTTCCACTCTCTTGGTGAGTATAGCAAGTCCTGTGCAGGGAGGGGCTTTTTCTACAGCAGCAGTAGTTCCCATCCTCCTGTCTTGAATTTCTAGTGATGCTTCTGGCTCCTGGGCTTGAGGATGGCTCTCTAATGCAGCAATCCCAGCAGTAGCAGTCCCAGTTCTATGCTTTAAGGCATTTTTGCCAGCAATATCATGGATCCACTTGACTCCTTACAGACAATAAAAGACTACAGTTTGAAAATCACCATTGTAGGTTTTAATACTGAACTCATGACATTTTCAAACATGAGATTTCTAAGTGAAACACTGGAACACAGTAAAACCTCCAGGGACTGGAGAAATCTAGGCAGGAACTACAGCAATTAAAAAAAAAAAAAAAAAAAGAAGCCCAAAAAATCACATACTCTGTCATTTTACAGTCTGTACAGTTTTTGTGACATGGCACAATACTTTAAAAATGTTTCCCTGTTTTTGTAAAGACAGACAAGCCACAGCTCTCACAGTTTTTTCTTGTAACAGAGCTTCCCAAAGAGAATTTTGGAATATGAACCTCTCACATCAGCCACATCTCAGCTATGTGTGACTCAGTTGTGAATCTTAGAGAATCAGGTCTCTTTTCAGACATCTTTCAAATAAAACAATTGAAGTGTAAGAAAAATGCTGCAGAATTGAGGTTTAGGTCATGCATGGCTCTACCATGTCAGTGGCTTCAGTATCCATCAGTACATTGACAATGGTTATCCAAGTAAATTCATATAGAGATGTGCTCTGTTTGCTGAGACACTGAACAAAATATTTGAGCCTATGGCTCCTCTCTCTAAAGCAGGGAGCTTCTCACAGTTGGTCCTATATTTAGTGCTGATGGAGGATTTACATGGAACACTGAGAGTAAACAGACTTATATGGCAGCAATAATTAGGGATCTCAAAGAAAGTGTTGATGCTGAATGTTCCATGTGAACAGCAGAAATGTAGGTTACTCCAGATAGAGCACTCTCTGATGTTATCCACTATTAGCAGGAAACCAATGGATGACAGAATTCCCACTTCACAGAGCAAAAAGGGTGGAGGACCTTGTATTTAGACTCCCTCTGATGACTTAAGTTTTAGCTTTCATATTTTCCAGATTCTGTACTGCATTAGTGTGTGACTCTGGACTTCATATAAAGTGTTAGCACATCCTCTTCACAGTTTAGTCAGACAAAACAATCCTTTTCCAGCCTGAGGACCAAGGACACCTTTGCAGCTTTAGGCCAAAGAAGTAAAAAGAACAGAGAATTGAGGAAAGAAATCTGGGAGGATGGGACTTCATAACCTGAAGCTGTAATTGGACAATGACCTCAGCATGTAAATGGACCAAAACTTATAAAAGTGTGAAAATGTGTGACCTGTCATGTAGCCACAGCCGGGGTCTTGTACTGCCCAAGGTGTATTCTTGAAAGGCCTTTTTAATAAATACCTACTTTACTCCTTTAACACTGTCTGGCCTCTGTTCCAAGTAGCCTCTCAAGGCATCACCTTGAGAAAATATGACATGAGTATAAAATCTCTCACTGCTTGTGCTTTACCCACAGGGTTTAATTAAGTCTGATGAAGGTTAATAACTATGAATAGGTAAATCTCAAAGTTTACAACATCCAGATTTTATCTGAATGAGCACCTTTTACTTCAGAGGTCAATTATTCTGCTCTCTTCAGTAGAGATTAATAGAGAGGGTGACCTGCTCCCAGGGCAGACAGCCTGGTGACTCCTCTGCTCAGCTTTGAAAGGGCTCTCTTCCAGGAGGCATCAGGAAATCCCTAACTGCAATCTGCTGCTTTTTTGTTCTCAGGGGAAGGATTTCACTGCATTGCTGTGTCTGGTGAGTGAGTTCTCTCACACACCTAGAAGATTTTAAGCATGTTGTTTAGATGGCAAGGGCTACTGTGTCCCTGTGCACCAGAATGATGAAGTGGACTGTCCTCTTCTTTTTGTGCGAGAAGCTTGGCCTTTGAGCATTTTCAGGAGTATTTTCTTTTTCCAGTCAAATGGTTTCTAGAAAACATGTTTAAATTCATTGCTTTCCCTTGCATATATACTGCAGAATGCCAGAAAGCAACTGGTGGGAGTAGCCTTCATTCTGGACACTTAGCACTTTCCTCCATAAAACACCTCACACATAACACCTATTCCTCGTGATCTTGTAGGTAAAGCATTAGAGCTAGATGAATAATTCACTGCCAACAGTTTAAAGAATTAAACCCCATTTTGCCTGTAAACTGTGGCCAACTCACTTCAGTTTGGTTTTTTCCTTCCAGTCCCCATCTTTCCACTGCACTGTTTGCACAGCATGAGGAATTGGGATTTCTGATGCTCTTCCTTAGGAGATGTGGCACTATATGATGCCTTGACCACATGTGGAAATTTTGCACATCAAAAATGGATACTGCCAGTGGTTCTTGTTCAAGTTCTTCAGGAAAACTGTGTCATCTTAAGCATACAGCTTTGTGGATAAGTTGGCAATGTTCAATGACGAACTTCCACTTCCCCCTCCCAGAAACCACCCTGCTCATGGCCACATATTCCCATCTCTTCTCTTGGGCTGGCTCTGGTGATTGCCAGGCGTGTCTGTGAGCTGCCATGGACCTCCCTGAGAGCAGAAAGCAAAAGCAGTGAGCAGCTCTGGCTAGGTAACTGCTGCATTAGCAGGTTAAACTCACCCATGGAAAACAGTGAAGAGTGCCAGAGCTGGAATGGTTGGTCTGGGCAGTCAGGAGAGAGGCCAGGGACTAAGGAAAGCAGGGCCAGTAGTGAGCAAGAAGACAATGCCCCTTCTGAATGTGTCTCTCAATCAGTTCTTCTTTATGGTGATGGGAAGAAAAATGACACTTTTCCATTGCTTTCTTTTCACTGATAGGGGTGAGCAGTCTTAGTGTTGAAAAGAAATAGGGAAATAGAGTAAGAATATAAAAAAGAAAAAGTATTTTTATAATATTTGACCAAGAGACCTCTTACCCCCTTTGTTAGAAGCAGGAAATTGTGTGTTGTACTTTTTCATTTATTTAAGGAATCTTTGTCATCTGCTATTTTCCATGACCAGTCAATGCCCTCAAGGCTTTGAATTGCATCAACTCTGGTAGTCCTCAGACAGAAAATTCATGAATGCAAGACAGATGAGACAGTCCAGGACTCAAGAAAGAAGCTGAAGAAGAAAGTAGTGAAGTGGAAAATTTCCCAACAACTCCTCATCATGTTATGGATATAATTGAAAATCCAAAATGTGGTTATGCATAATGTGAGACCACATAGCTATCATCTATTGCTCTCTTTAGGGTTTTGCATGAAATTTTATTTACTTTCCTAGCTTATCAGCATAAATGCATGCAGAAAATAATTTTGTAAATCCTAGAGCAATTGCATGACAGAGAAAAGTACTCAGTTAATTATATATTACTGGAAATATGTTGCTCAGGATTGATTGCCTTGTTTTGGAAAGCACTTGTACATGAAATATTTGATGAAGAATAACAATAGGAAGCAGGAAATCCAAAACCCAAGAGAAGAAATAAATCTGAAGGAAACAGAGTGAGGCAAAAAAGCACTGAAAAAATAAAAGAGCTTTTGTCTCCAGGAAAAAGTGGTGAATACTGTTAGTCAGTTGACTCACAGTCAGATCAGGTTGTTGAGGGCTTTGATTCAGGGGGTTATTTAAACATATCCCCCTGCATCTGAGTAATCCCACTGGCACTACTTACATATTTAATTTAAACATGTATTTAAAATGCTTGTCTTCTGAAGGATATAGTACATAAAGACTGAGTAACACTTCTTGATGTGATGCTAAAACAGCTGCATGTTCTGTGCCAGATGCAATTCTTAGAATTGCTGCATCTGGTCATATGTATATGTTCTGGTTCTGCATTAGCAACATCTGCAAGTTTTGCTCCTTTTAGCTGGGAGTGAATCCAGTGATCTATTTTGGGAATTCCTCTGCTGCCAGACCACCCCTAGCAAACTACCTCCATTCATAACAGTAGAGTTCATAATGTGTGCTTCTAAACTTTTTCTTAATTATAAAGAGCTTAAAACTGTGAATGGTACTATTAAGTCATTGAATCTCACTATTTTTTAGCTAATTACTAACATTATTTCTATTTTGGGGGGGTATATTTTCATCTTTGGAATTCAATCAGATTTTCTCCTATAAAGCCAAGTTTCATCATTATTCTGTGCTAAAGGCTGAATTTTAAAGCATGCCAATACAGCTGGCATGACATTGGCCTTCCTAATTCAAGGACACAAAGGATTACCCTAAATGATAAACAGAAAAAAAAAATCACATTTGTTCTATGAATCAAGGTTTTGGTGGGTTTTTTTGTCAAATATGATTCATACTTGCCTCACAGCAAGGTTTCTGAGCAACTTGGTGTTTCCTGGAAGCCCCTTGGTTAGTAAGAGCTGAACATTGAACCATGCAGTTTGTCACCTGCCACACTATTTACAGAGCCAATGGATGAGAACAAAACAGTGCAGAGCAGAAACTGTCAATAATTCACAGTGACTGCTGACATATAAGGTATGGGCAGGAAAACTTCAGCAAGTCCCATCATTTCAGTTCATAAGCAGTAAAAGATTCTCTTTCATCTCTTGATTCCTCCACAGATTTTTCTCCAACTATACATAAAAAAAAAAAAATAAAATAAATAAAAAGAAATATGAAGAAATTTTTGGAAACCAGAAAGTACTGTGTTCCCTATAAAACTTAGAATTGTAATACTTGGTGTGGCAGGAATGATGGAGCTCCTGCCTTCAGGAATAGAAGGAAACAATGGAACAAGCTGTTCTTTGGGCAGAGGAAACAAAAAGCCTGGTTTTCAACATATCTTTCTTCTACTCTTTCACTCTCTTAACTCTTTCAGTCTCTGATTGCCCAAGAAAAATAAGATTGTCATTTTATTTGTCTTCTTTCCCAGGGGAAACTAACAGCTCCTTATCGTCTCACTTTGTTTTCACCAAACTCAGAGAATCTTTATCAAGATTCAAATAATTCATTGCTGATTGAAATTCAGCAATTGATTAGAAATCAAAAGACCAGTTTGTCCCTACATGTGCAGAATGAGTGATGAAACAAGCCTCATTTCAGTGGGAGATCAAGCTAACATCCTCCCACTCAGTGAGATATTTCTGAAATTTTACTCTAGAAACCAAGGCAGTTCTGTCTGCCACAGAGAAAATGTCCACAACCAAAAGCAAACAGAAAACATCAACTAAGGCATCTCTTCATTTCACTAACTCAGTATAATGGGTATGAAGGGTAGGGGTGAGAAGGCACATTGCCACCTGGCAGTACACAGAGTTTGTGCCATGGGTGGGCCAGCACGACTGAGCACGGCTGAGGGCAGCAGGCTCCCTCCTCTAGGGCTGCCCACAGGGCATGTCTGAGAGGAGCACAAGGGCTGGAATTGTTTGAGGCTCTGTGAAAGACCACAGCCTCACATGTTCACACAAGTCTCGCCCAACATCATCCTCGTTTTCTAAGTTTAATAATGAATTTTAGACAGGGCTTGAATGAAAGATGCTTTGAATGAAAGTCCTGAGTGACTCTGCTGAAGGTTTCCCCATGTCTTTGATGAAAGATCCCTGGCTATGTAAAAATCTTTCTTGATTAGTGAAGTCAGCTGCTGTTGGGATGATTTGGTTGGATTTATTGCCTCTTTTAAATTCAAATTACCTCCAAATAAGTTTTCAAGGCACTGCCTATAGATTAAAGGATAGGAGGAATGTGACACAGAATATTTCAGTAGAAGATTTTCCTCAGAAAACTAATCACTTGGGATTCTAGTTCTGTTAAATGAGTTATCCTAACAGGCTCAGAAGTTTTAGCTGCAGTATATCTCTGACCCAAAAAGTTATTGAACACAGTCAACATTCCATAGAGGGCAGCTCAACAAGGGCACCCTGTGCCTCATAAGGAGCATTTGGGATGTTGGAAATCACATCTTTTGTGCTCTCATGTCTTACTCATGGTTCAATTTTCCTCCTGTCCCATCCAGGAAGCCTTTTCTCATTAAGACTTGGGGAACAGGACAGGTTCAGCAGGACTTAGGAGGTCTCATAGCAGGATAGTGTGGCTGACTGCCCATCAGCAGCCCTGAGTCCCTCACTCCCAGGCATCTGTTGGGGTGGGAAACTAGGTGGGAGGGTTGAGGGGATGGCTAAACCCAAAAAAGATCCTTGGCAGATATAAGGAAAGTGTGGTGGCAGAGGAGTGGGGGAGATACACGTGCCACGGTGGCAAAGAAGTGAAAGGAGAGAGGTTGGCAGCCGGAGATCTGAGAATGAGAAGATCGGGCAGAGGAAGAGCAGAGGATCTCTGCAAGCAACTGAAAAGGGGAAAGCAGGCTTAAAGATCCACTTTTTCAAGGACCTGTATGTTCAAGCCACAGGCTCATTTTGATTTTACATCTTTTGGAAATTCAGGGCTATGAATGAATTGTTAAATGACACTCTTCTGGCCTCTTGATTTATTTTGTTTAAAGGACAGATTTAAAAAGAGGCATCTTAAAAAGAGGCAGTTTGAGAATAAAGGAAGGCTGCATTTAAAATATATATTTTAACAGTAAGGAAACACTAAATACCAAATAAATCCATAGGTTTCTGCTCCCTTACAGAATAGAAATATTGAGAACATTTTTTACAGGTTAAGAAACAGTGAAATTTCTTCTATTGTAAAATTCTCTCACGCCACTTTGAACACATTTTATGAACTAACTTTAGGGCTCTATGTAAATCTGCGAATAGTATTCCCTCAGTTGCCCTTAGATTAGCATTCTTTTATAGGAACTGGGCAGTACAATTTCACTCCTGGAAAAAAGTTTTTACATCCCTGAACAGATATTAAACATGATCAGCATAATATCAGTGAATTTGACAAGATTCAGCCCACACAGTTTGTTCCTCTGGAGCTGACAGAGCTCTTGCTAGCCCATATATCCCAAACTAATCAAAAGGAAAGACTGAATGAGCTCCGACAACTGAAGCAAATGAAGTCAAATACTAGACAATTTTAACAAAAAATAATAAGGTTTCAGTTATCAGTGAACATAACAATTCTGCTGAAATGAAATTTCTCTGTAAGCCAGGTGCAAGGCATGTTTAATTCAATATTCTTGCCAAATCTTGACTGGCTGTGGAGAGCCCTATCTTCAGATCTTCAAATCTAGCCTACTCCAGCCTCTTGTAGGGATTCTGTCACCTGCATTATCTTGCAAATGTACCTAGTTTGAAAGGGTGCTGCCACTGTCAGATTTCAGTGAAAGAATTGTCATGATTTTGAATTCAAGTTATACTGATTTGGTGATTTAAAATTTAAGCCTATGGATATGCCTATTTCTTTTAGACTGTGGCATGGTTTTAAATGTTTGATTATTTAATTTACTTAGTGAAGTAAATTAGCTTGATACTATTTAAGTTGGAACATAATTTTAGTGGTATAATTCATAGAAGACAGGCAAATTACTGGCCTTTAGCTGTTCCTTTGGATCTTTGCCATTTGAGCCCACTGGTTTCCCAGTCTTGACAGTCATGCTGGTAGGTCATACAATGTTGGCTGTTGCATAATGCTGCATTTTCCTTTTAGTCTTCCCTAAACTAAAGCTAAAGGATATGCAAGAGGCAGGACCTTACCAAGTCACAGCTCATCTCCCTGCTTTTGTCAGACCAGAGCCACCCTGATCACAAAAGTCACCACGTAGAGGAAAAGCACACAGCTTTCCTGTTAGCATCCTCTCTGTAAAATCCTGTGCACAGTCTAATAGACCGGTTTGTGCTATGGACTTTCAGCACTGGCCTTAAACTGAAGCCCTATAACTCCTTTTCATCAGGCATGTGCAAGATGCTTGGGGCTGATTCTGTATGAGACCCATGTCCTTTTGTCCTTCTTTATCTCCCATGCCCATGTGTCCTGGTTTTGGCTGGGGTTTTGATTTATTTTCTTCACAGTGGATAGCATGGGGCTATGTTTTGGATTCCTGCTGGACACAAGGTTGATAAAATAGAGATGTTTTTGTTATTGCTGAGCAGGGCTTGCACAGAGCCAAGGCCTTTTTGGTTTTTGTACTGCTGACGAGGAAGTTGTGGCTGTACGGGATGTTGGGAGGAGACACATCCAGAACAGGTGACCCAAACTGACCAAAGGAGTATTCCAGATCATATGACATCATGCCTAGCATATAAACACGCGGAAAAGAAATAGGAAGTTCAGGGATATGTTTGGAGTGATGGAGTTTGTCTTCCCAAGTAACAGTATCATGTAATGGAGCCCTGCTTTCCTGGGAATGGCTGGACACCTGCCTGCCCATGGGAAACAGTGAATTCCTTGTTTTGCTTTGTTTGTGTGTGTGGCTTTTCCTTCCACTATTAAACTGTCTTTATCTCAACCTGTAAATTCTTCAGCTTTTACCATTCCTATTGTCTCCCCAGTCCTGCTGATGGGGGAGTGAGTGAGCACCTGCTCTGTGCTTAGTGGGAGGCTGGAGTTAAACCATGACACAGTGATTTTCTATGCATTTGTAGAGCTCTCATCCTTCATACTTCATGTTGAACCAGAGGAATTGTTGTGGTTATCCTCTGCACAGACATCAACCTCACTTCACATAACCATCTTATATCCATATTCAAAACTTTGCAATGCTTTCTTCTCCCATTTGTTCTGGTGACTTCTGCTATTCTAAGGCATTTCATTCAGGTAACCCTTTCTGTTTCAGTACCACACTGGTGATATCTGAGATATTTATGTGTTTACTATGTTTTAGCATGTAAAGAACAGATCTTATTTTGTGTTGTGTCAACTTCAGAAAATGTAAAATCTAATCTCTTCTGCCCGTGGCCCTTCTTCCTTTATCAGATCTTTAAAAAGGCTATGACTAACATATTCCTCCTTACTGTCAAATATATCTAGATATGGCTAATAACAGTTTTACTTTGTCTGTGTTATACTTCAGAAAAACTAATTTTAGAATGGTGTTGCATCTATTATTGTTAACACTTCTCTTTATATTTAAAAACCATAAACAGTTTATTGTCAAATTGTTAAATATTTGCATATTGGACATTAATTTCTTTTTTTTTTTTTTTTCCTCCTTCCTTCATGGTTGTAGTATATCCCTTTATGAAGGCTAGGTCAGGTGCAGACCCTTGGAGGGTAAAGCAGATGGTTCCTGTCTATCCAGCAGCTGGGCATATGTGGGTGGAAAAACTTTGCAAGACAGCTGAGTGTGGCACGCAGGAGTGTTACAGCAGAGAACTGGGATCCTGCAGCTCAGGAAGAGCAGACAGACAGACTTCAGAAGCTGGTGGAAAAGACTACCTGGGATGAGAGGGGATTAGTCAAATTTGCAACAAACTAAGTCACTGAATTGACTGAAAGCAAGCCTGTAACCAAGGAAGACGTATTTAGGAAACCTTCTTTATTTTCAGTCTGCTTGAATTGGTAATTTTGTGCTTTTTCTTTTCAATCTTTTGGATTTGGTTCAAGGTTTAATAAAAAATTGCTTTCTGAGTTTCAAGTCTTTCAATCTTCTTTGGGGATCTCATTATAAAAAAAAGGTCTAGGCAGTTGCCTCACAAAGCCTTGGCTGATTCTGGTTTCAGTCACAGTTAGGTAGTTAAGAGACATTAAATATCTCCCTTGCTCATAAGCTTCAAACTGCTAATCATAATGAGTAACTTCAGTGCAACAAAAGACCGATTTCTGTGAAATTCAGTATTTGTGCCATTTGCACAACTTAATGACACCATATTACAAGGCCCATGTGAACTGAGCTGTATTCAAAAGCCTGTGAGTATCATGATTTAAGGGACCCTGCTTGAGCAGGGAGGTTGGATTAGATGACCTCCAGTCATCCTTTCTGTGATTCTGTGAACAAGCAGTAAGTACAGCAGTAATATTTTAGGACTATTTCATCTGTTTGAGGTTTGGAAGTTTCTGCAGTTGATACATCAAGAGGAATCTTAGTCAATATATGTTGCTCTCAATGTTCCTCTCTAGATCACTGGCTCTTTGGGGCTGGTGGTAGCAAACCTTGGCTGTCTTCTCCCTAATAACTAAGTGTAGATAAACCTGATCCAGGTGGGCATTGCCTAGATGTTGCTTGTTGTGCCTTCAGACTGAAAATTTGCACCTGACTTGGTGTTTGCTCCTTGTCCTGAATCCTGCAGTGTTGATTTAATCTCCTGGTGTTTTAGTGTTGGCCACTCCTTTGCCTTTCTTTTTCATTTCATGCAGTTCCTAATATTAGTACTCCATGCTGACAGTCCAGCCAACACGAACCCCTTCTTCTTGTCCTAGAGACCGGTGTCTAGGATCTACAAGGTTGTCAGCATCCTGGCACATCACTCTGAGCTTCACATTTCAAAAGTGTAGTGGGTGATTTAAATAAATAGAAATAAATAATAAAAATAAATAACACATAGTAGAAGTTTATGTTTTGTTGCAAATTATAGTGAAACTTCCTCATCTGATCCATCATGGTATTTTTGAAATGTATAAAGAATATTTTCAAAAATAACACTCACTTCATTATGAACAGGATTTCCTCATCTCTTTGGGGGCCCAGCTTAATGTGGAGTTGCTGATTCACTGGGAGGAACCTCTCATATTGAGAAATCTTCAAATTGACAAGCCATCCCTTATGGGCTGACTATCTTCTAAAGTGCTAGAGAAAAAGGAAGTGACCAGCCCTGAAATAATTAAACTAGTTTGGTGCTCAATATGTCAGCAAATGATAAGGTGATCCGCAGAGACTTGGTAAACATTTGGTAAAGAAAGAAATGCAATGACACAAAAACAGGGAATGATAACAGCAGTGAAAATATCCAGGTGGCTCATCTAAAAATGATATGTGTGCAGTCTGCTTTTATGTGAAGCAAATCTTAACTGAAGGAAAAATAATCCAAGCTAGGTATTCTGAGGAATAAAAGCAGCAAATGGGCCATGACTGGAAAGAAAACAAAACTAAACAAGTAAGCTCACCTGCAGAATAAAGAGTTGTAATTGGTGTTTAATGCATTCTGCACTCTGAGATTGATGCTGCTTGTGATAAACACAGGAAAGAATAGGTATCTCAGAAAACAAAAGGAAGGGCTAAAAATGGGTATATATAGAGTGGGAGAGATAGGCACATCCATACATGCATAGATATTTACTTATATGCAGATATACCTGCATACATACATACATGCAGACACGTGTGTACATGCACATACATTTAGCAAGATTTTGTAATGAGACTGCTGCAGTGGCGTGTCAGTGATCTGTACTGAGATATAATATATGTGTGCTGAGAAGCATGAGACTCCCTATGTGCTTAGCTTGTAAGCATCCACATCTTTGGTTTAGAAACACAATATTTTGCAAGCTTTTCTTTGTTATGCAAAAGTTTATGAAGAACTGTGCTGGTTCAGACCAGACTGCTGGCCCAGCACCCTGTTCCAGCAGTGGACAAAGAACAGGGCAAGCACACGATATTTAGGCTCATACATTCCCAGCAGTCAGCTACTTGCAGCTCTGAAGATTTCATAAGCTTAGTAGCCTTCAGTGGAGTTTTATCCCAAATACTCGTTTAGCTTTGGCTTGAATTCATGTAAATTTTTTGGCGTCCCGAATGGATTGGTCTTTTAGAAAGAGTTTGAGTGCTCTGTTGCATTTTGTGGGAAGAGCTATCTCCTTTGGTTTGTTTGCATCAACCTTGTATCAGCCTTGTTTCCTGACATCAGATATATCAGTCATACACAGTATTATTAATGCATCTGTATATATTATACACACGTATTACGTATATATAAAAATATAAATATTTATATAAATAGAATCAGAAATACTGTATTTATTTATTTATTTATTGACATAAGCTTTATGTTATCCTGAACTGAGTGAAATCCCCAGGAGGAAGAGGAGTTTGATACATTGTTGTGGAACCTGTCTCTGGGGCTGAAATATCTGGACCCACTGTGTGTGGCAGAAAAGAGGATGCAAGTACAGAGCTGGGAGCCAAGTTCTCCTGAAAAATATCCCAGGGATCAGGAGTGGCGAGCAGAATTTTGCTGCAATTCAGAGAGTCTGTGAGTTGTCATTGAAAGTAGGTTTGAGGAAATGACTCACCTGGAAGGACACAGTGGGAAGGACGAGTTATTTATGAAGCTTTTAATTTAATTGTTGATATTTAGACTCCGTCTGGCAGAGTCACTTCAGATTTGCTCTCTTCAGAGAAGTTAGGGATCTTAGTTAATACTACAGTAAAACCTGACTTGTCTGACTTTAAAGGCTTTTGTCTTGGAGCAAGAGTTCAATGGAGATGAAAGCCTGGACAGATCGACCTCAAAGCTGTGGTCAATATTTATTTCCTCAATTATGCTTATTAGTTGTATGCTGCTTTATCAAAAATTGCCTTGTGTCCCTTACAAAGAGATCCCTAACATCTGTTGCTTATAGCTTTTTCTTATGCTCTGTGAAAATCTCCTCATAATAAACAGGTTGTAAGCATTAAAAAATGGCCAGTAATCCCCTCTCTGTGACTACTAGGATTTTTCAAAAGGCTTTTTTTTTGTGCAGAGTAGGCTCCCTCTTGATACTGAGCATAAATTGCATAAATTCCCTGCACTTGCATTTCTCCATCCATGAATCTGTGTGGCTGATTAAAGATTTAGAAGTCAGTGTTTTGGGGTTTTTCCTGGGCTTTTTCATCTTCCACTTTTCTTTCATAAAATAATGCAACATTTTCATGATTTGTAGGGGCTAGCAGGCCTTTTTTGTCTAGTTGCAAAATGATCTTTCTCATCTGTGACCTACCAATTATTATAAATTTCACTGTTGACAGTTTAAGGTGGCACAAATATTTTAAGTGAAAAGTAACAATTGGGTGGTGCCAGCTCAACAGAAATTTTTACTGTTCAGTACCAGGCTGTTTCCAGAATTGTTTTTTGTCTCACAAATGCAGTTCCCACTTTCAACGTAGAGGAAGGTGAAAGGCCAGACAAAATATATGAGAATTTAAAAGTGGAAACATCTAAAAAGATGAAACATTCAATAACAATGCCTGAAAATGTCTGCAACAAAAATACCCTAATATAATGCTAGGCTATATAGATGGGGAAATACCCTAGTATAATGCTAGGCTATATAGATGGGAAAATACAAGGGGTCTCTGTGCTATTTCTGTGTAATAGGAACATGAATTAAGAAGTGGCTCACAAATGATCCAGCACTAAGAGATCCAAACCAATCTGGTGTCAACCAGTATATTTTGTTTTATTTAGATGAGTTGTATCAAAGTGATACTTTTTTATGTCTTTTTTTATACATATCCATAATTTTTTTTCTTTGTTACCAAGCTTTCTAGATGTTAAGAAAGCTGTTTTCCTTTTATATGGCTAGGGTATTCCTTCCCTTTATTTGATTTGAATATGCATGTTTGCCACCTTATTGTCTGCCTTCTCTTCTATGAAATAAAGTGTAATCAGTAGTCAGTGTAATACATGTGTTCAGCCTGAAAATTTTTGAAACAATTCCAGCCTTTCTGTTTTGAAGAATATGTCTTTCCTATATGCCCCATCCACAGCCACCCACTCACAGAATAATTTCTGCAACGCACCATTGTTATGTCTTTCCTTATGCCTACATTTGCTCTCTAAATCTTTCACTCTGACTTCAGGTACCACATTCACTTGTGAGGTGTCTGGAGTGTCAAAGCTTCTAGACAGTATTCCAGACAATGGATGTGACTCTGTTTTGAGCAATTTCTACAACTAACTAAAGTATTTCCTTAGTCATGTGCCTTTTTTCCTCCTTTGGTGCTGTCAGTGAGGCTGTGTGGTAATGGCTTTATTTCTTTACAGAGAAAGCACTTCTGCCAAATGCTAGTGACTGCTCAGTTCTGTGGTTATCACTGTCCTCTTGACATTCTTTCTTCCAGCCTCTTCTAGGTCCACTTTTATTTTCCTTCTGAATATTCCTGGGGTTTGTTTTATGTTCCTTTTAAATCTAAACCAATATGACACCAAGAAGTGAAAAACAAGAAAAATAAAAATTAAAAAAAAACAACCCAGAAAAAAAGAGAAATCAAAACTTGTAATTTGATCTAGTACATTCTGCAGGCTGGCAAATTTCAGTTTCTTATTCTGCTATGTTTAAGCCTATTTTCAGAAGTATTTTTTATCTCTGTTCCCTGCCTCTGAGGCCCACTACAATCTGATCCTACATTAGAGATTGTACAAACCCAAAAAAACAGCATGTCAGACTTGCCAAACTGAAGTCTGCTATAAATGCTTAAAATTTTTTTTTTTTTAAATTTCACATATGAAGCCAATTAACTTGCAAACAGGTTGTTCTTTCTGGGAATGGAGTATCTTCTATATCTGTATCATGGTTTTTTCTCTTTCTCTAACTTTTAGGCAGGTGATAGAAACGCATGCCCTGGATCGTACAAATATAATTTTTCTGACCCTCATATGTTAGAATAGAGACAGACCTTTATCTCCCTATGCCTTTCCATAGTGTCGTCTCATTTTAGAAGAAAACAAAATCTTGCCTATGTGAGTCTTTCCTTTCAAGAGTCTGTTGTATCTGTGGAAAATTCTGGATGCATTAGTACAATAATATGCTGTTGCATTTTGTCATTTGACAGCTTTTGTCTTGTTTCATGATGCTTTTCCTCCTCCATTGAGCATATTAGCTGATAAATATTGGTGACAATTTATAAACAGCCAATATCAGACTATACAACTAACATTAACTAAAGCTTGGGCTGGAGGCTGGGCTGCAGCTGCTTTGTGCATGGATTTGTGTGGAGCTTACAAATCAGAGAGGATGAACCACTTCGTCAAAATTTAGTGACATCCCAAAACACACCACAATGATCTCAAGGGCACAGGCACTGATGACTGCATTAGTTCATACTGAAATACTGCATTAAGAGCTATCCTAGATCTGTAATTAACTCAGAGTAGACATTGAGAGCCTCATCCTATGCAAGAAACACCAATACATCCCTGTTTCAGCCGAATTTTAAAAATAACTTCTTTTATTCTTTCTTCTTTAAAAATAAAAAGTCCAAAAAGGAAAAAAAAAGTTTCGTTTTTTTTTTTCTTTTTCTCTGAACAGCTGTTAACCATTGTCTGCATAACCATGATCAGCACAATGGCTTTGATGAGACTAAGCCCACACAGTTTGTTCCTCCAGAGTACACCAAGTTTCCTGCCAGCCATTTTGTATTCACTACAGCCCAACCTAATAAAAAAGACTGAATGAATGAACTCTCATAATTGATGCAAATAAAGCCAAATGCTGCCACAAAAGAAATAAGATTTTCATCATTATCAGTCACTTTTTTTATGCTGAAAGGGAATATTCTAAGCAAACTTCATGCAAACTATACATAAGCCATAACCTTTCCCTCTTTTTGTTTTTGGTGGTGTTTTTGGGATTTTGTTTGTTTGTTTGTTTAATAATTGCTGAGGAGATATACAGTGTTGGCACCTTTTAAAGCATCTTTCATGAACTTTATCCAGATGCCATGTGACAGAAACAATTTTATAGTGTATGTTCACTGGCAGTGTCAGTACAGCCAGTTTCTTCATCTCCATGGGTGGTGTTTTATCCAGATTTTCTTTCTAAATTGTAACATCAATACCTCAGCGTTTTAGCTGGCTCTGCACAGGTCAGCTCGGGTTCAAGCAGGGCTCATATTTCCACTGGAAACTCGATCATACACTTGTGTGATTTGAGAGAAAAAGGGCAAGGTAACTTTAGAAGGTAGAATCCTCTTATTCAATCCCAAAGCATGTTGCCAGCTTTTTTTCCTGCTACCTTGTAGGTTTAATGTTGCACCAGTAGGATTTGACTAGAGGGAGACTAATATCTGCTAACACTGTTGCTAACATATTGCTTTATTCTTGGGCTATTTCACTTTGTATTTTATTAGCACTGGAACAGAAGCACTGTCTGCTATTAAAATTGGTGAATGTTGCCCTTGAAACTCCCCTCAGTTTCTCATAACTTTGTCTAGGTTTTAAAGTACTGATTTTTAAAATATATGCTGATAAAATGTCTGCCTCTGTCTGCTTTTGTTGGATTTATTTAGGTATACATTTTCAATATATTCCAGATATTTTAGACAATAATGTCTGAGAAGCTTTGGTTGTTCCACACTGGTTGAAAAACAAAATGATAGACTGATAGTCTTTGTTTTTTTAAGCACCAGTAATTTTTATTTTCTATTCCTCATTGCCTGAAGTAGGGTCAGGAAGTTTGGTGAGGAGAGACTGTTAGGACAAGGATGTAAAGTTTGTATTTGTACAAGGACTAAGCTGTTAAAAAAAGACTTTTAAAATGTAGTCATTGCTCACAGATAAAATCCCCCAAATTTCCTATCTCTGTTGAGCACAATCCAGGGTGATGCTGTACAACATCTGGCAAAGGCAGCTGTAAGCAGCAGCATTCTCATCTTCATTTGAGCAACTGGACTATGAGTAAAAAGGTTGTTTTACAAAGCTCTCCATGCTGTTATGATGGAGCTCAGGAGAAAAAAAAAAA
>VZSR01001854.1:7081052-7145679 GCA_013398615.1 Brachypodius melanocephalos
AAATCTCTTTGGGGTTTGTGCCAGTGCTCCTGGTACCATGTAAAAGTTGGTAACAACTCAGAGCAGCTGTGTTACTGGAGCAAGAGTGAGGGCCAGCTTTCCAGCTCCCATCAGCCAGGAGGGAACCATGTGGTGGCTGCACTCTGCCTTAGAAGTGTTTACCTCTCCCAGGAAATTGATGCTCAGTACTATTATATGATCTCCCCGTCATGTCCAGGGCTGACTAATGTTGCAGTGCAGTCACAGAGTTGCAGAGGTTGCTCATCCTTTCTCAGGTGATGGAGCCATCCTGATTCACTGACGAGGAGGTCAGGATCTGTCTTGCTTGATATGTACTGCTCCCCTGGAAAAAGTGCAGGGGAGACCCTGGATTTATCCAATCCACTCCTGAGTTGCTAAGACACTTTCCAAGATATGCCATTTATTACTGTTTGTTAATCATGTAGTTTTAGCAAGAACACAGAGATGCAGACTCATTTGGAAAGAAGAACATCCAAAGAACATCAAAGAAAAGGCAGTGTTTGCAGGCAGAAAATGCACAAAGTAATAAAATTACTTGTGTACAATCCCAAAGTAAGTCAAGGTCAGGGACAGAATTAAGGCTGTACAAGAGCCACCACTTTTATTTATCTTCACACCACTCTACCACTAGCTAGTTTCAGAAGATTTGAACTTTTCTGTGGTTTCTTATGTAAAACAATGGCAGAACAGAACAAAGACAGCAGAATAAGTGTGTCTGGGCACAGAATGTTAGGGCTGGCTGCTACATTGGTACAATATCCACTGCAATTGCTGCCTGGGGAGAGTGTGTTTGCAGAGTGTGGCAGCAACAGCTTCTGCAAGACAAAGTATGCACATTTGACTGCTATGGTTGGCAGTTTTTCTGTCAAGTAAGCACTGGCAGAGGATACAGGGTGCACCTCTGAGACCCAGACTTGAGACGTTTTGTTCCCATTTCAGCGAGGGTCTGTGCTCCTCCATGAGCTGCTCACCACAGTCATACAGAAATTTTCTTCCATTAGGCCACTGCCTGTGCCCAGGAAAGGCAAAACACAGTGCAAGTCCCAGCTGAGAGGCAGATGGACTGTTTCAATTCACACAAGGACCAACTGTAGCATCCCAGCAGTGCTAGGGAGGTATGAACACATTTATTTTTTTCAGGTGCACTCTGATGTCCATCACACATGAAGCAAAATATAAATCAACCTCAGAATAAATGAGAATGAGGGCCATTCCCTCTGTCTCTGACCGTCCCTTTGTGAATCTCGCTTTGTGGGAGGTCTACACGTACCTTAGTTATTCTGAGGAAAAAAAAGGTGGATGTCCTACCAAGAAGAGAAGGCTCTGCAGTCATCTCACTATGAACAAGGAGAGCTATTAAGGCCAAGTGGTTCTTTTTTTTCCCACATATTTTGGTATGGCTGAAGTAATATTTCTGCAAAGGTGACTGGCAACTGAAGGGTTCTCTGTTACTGGAACTGGGCTGGAGCGACCACTAAGGTGAACTTTTATTACAGCTATATGGAAAACTAAAAAGTAAGTGAAGCAGAGATAATTGAGGGATAAACAGAGGATCCAAAACTTGCCCCCTCCTTTAGCAATTTCCACCAGCTGACACAAACAGTAGCTGCTTCAGACCCCAAGGAGGGTACCCCACAACAGCACTGGAATCAAGGTCAATCACTTCTAAGTACAGGGCAAGTGATATTCAGTGAGCTGACCTTGCCCTGGCTCAGATATGTGGTCCCAGCACACCAGGCTCTCCTTTACCTACCAGGGCTCCAATTCTTTCTGTCACTGGGCTAGGCTATGACTGGGATTTCTTTCTGAAGGGCTGCTTGTTTAGAATTCTTGGTGGAGCTTACTACTCGTAAGAAAAAAAGTATTGCTCATTTTTGAGCAGCCTCCCATTGTAGTTTAGATTCTTTGGTCTGTGGAACATGAGCTAAAGTTTCAGTCTCTGTAATGACTAAAAAATGAGCTTATCTCCTTTCTTACCATGTCGCTGTTGTTCTGGGCTGTTCTTAATAGAATTTCAGGGGCTGATTAGGCTTCAATGGATATATTCCAACTAGGACAGTGTTTCAAAACTGACTATATATATGAAAAGATCACTGAAGGTTTTTTAGCCTCTTCCAATTTTTCTGTTCTGTTACTTTAGCCCATCAGACTTCTGCTACTGTTCTTCTGCCTCTTTCCATCATTTTGACATGTCTAGCTACAGAAAAGAATTGAGTAGGATGCTTATCTCTGAACTAACAGCATTGCAGAGCACTTCTAGTCAATTCTACTCTTTTACAAATGTACTCTATGGAAAACAATACAGGAAAAAGAAATATGCAGGTGTATGTTTTCTGCTTCCATATGAGAAAAAAAATTACATTTGCATGGTATATGATTGCTGATGAATGCTTTCAGAGGAGAATACACCTGAACACAAATACTAATGATGGAGGAAAGCATCAGTATAGTTCCTTTCAGATTCTTATGGACCTCTCCCCTTTAGGTCATGCTGTCTTTCTCTGTCCATTTCTCTACATTAATACAGTTAACAATCCTGATCTCTCATTTATCTTTTGTAGAAGGGAGATCTCAAGGCCATGCCTGCACAGAGGCACAGCTGATTCATTAGCAAGGTTTAGCCAGAGTACTTCCCCCTGAAAAAGTTTCCTGCAGTGATACAAAAGAAATGGCTCTGTCACCTGACAGTAACCGATTTCCTCAGAGTTTTTCTAATTTGAGCTTCTATGCCTGGCACAGAAAAACCAAATGTTCAGTTTATTAAGGGGTTCAGACCTGGTCCTGTTTTTTAGCAATGCAAATCATGGAAACTTGAGTGCCATTACCTACCCCAGAAAAGCTTTATTTAGTATAATACTGAGTGAAACAGTGTAGCTTTTAGGCTTAAAGCACCATTATTGCAGCCTAGATGTTTTCGTTACGTCACGTGCCGGAGAGAAGTCCTGCCAGGGAAGATGACTAATGTCTCCGTGGTTGTCTACTTTATGCGATAATGGCTCACAGGTTCCTAGAGATGGACTCAAATCCCTTCAGAAAGAGGATTGAATTTAACTGAATTAACTAATTTTTTTCATCTGTAGAGCTGTTTTCACAAACATAGAGCTTCCTCACATCCCCTCTCATTTTGTATGGAGCCCAGCTGATGAGGCAGCATCAGGAGGACAGCTCCAGGTTTGCAGACTGGAGCTGCTCAGGGCATGGCTGGGGGCTTGTGGGACCTTTGCCAGTGAGAAGCTGAGCACCTTTGCACTTCAGATGTTTCCAGGGTGAGTTGGCAACTCAAGCAGGACATGTGGAGCTTCAGCTACAGCTGTAGGTGCTTGGCAGACCCTTTTGCAGATCAAACAGCACCTAGACCTTGAGGGGCTCGCCCACTGATGACACCAGTGGGATTTAGGACATGTTCTCACATTCGGGCTGCACCCCCAAGGTGGGCTGTGTTCTGCTGAGGTTGTGGGCAGTCATCACATCAGGGCAGTTTGCCCCTGTGTGAGTTGCAGCTCAAACCCTCTGCCCTGCTGCCCTCAGGGCTGCAGCGTGGTGCCTCTCCATCCAGGCAGCAAATTCTGAAACCATGAGTGCTATCACTTAAGCTTCAGTCCTTCAAAGCTGTGGTCACTGCAGTTCGGTATGTTTGAGTACCTGTATCCATGCTCTCATGTATAAATCAGCCAATATCAGCCAAAATGGTAGAAGCTGTTAGTGGAGAGCATAACTCCAGACACAGTGGGAATTTTAATCTCCTATTGATCCTGCAGACCAAGGCCTCCAGCCTGACTGTACCATGAGTAACATGAAACAACAACAATGGCTTTCTTCTCCAGGTAATGAATGTGCAACACTTTGAACTATTTAAATCAATAATTGTATTTTCAGATTTGTCAGATGCAGCGTATCCTTCAAAGACATATCCTCACATTTTATGTTTTCCAGGAAAGTTGCTCACCAGGTAAGCTGGGCCCAGCACAGGCTACCTGTGATAGAGAGACACCCATTGAGCTAACCAGAACTGCAAAAAAAAGAAATTGCAGACAAATCCATGACCCAAAAGGCACATTATGGAGAGTGAGGGAGAGCAGTTAGGCAGGAACCCCCTTTTTGCATGTCCTGATGCTGCAGGTGCTCTGTGGCACACAGGAAGGAACAGCTGAGCTGGGCAGCCCAACTTTATCCAACTTTGTCCAAACAGATTTCAAACAAATCCCCCACTTGTAAAAGTTGGCTCGACTTTCACTGATCTTAATAACAGCTACACAAGAACATCAAAAGAGCAGAATTTGGCCCCATAAAAGCGAGAAATAACCCATTTGTGGGTCTTATTGTAAGGTATTAGCAGTTTAAAATTACAGTCATTGTGTGGCACAAAGAGCATTCCGAACAATTCATTCCCTTATGGATGTGATTTAAAATTAATTCATTCTTCCGCCTCACTCTATTATTGCCAGCAAACCAGTGATGTGGAATTACTTACTTCTAAGCCATATGGTCTTCTGAGGACAGATACCTCCTTAGCCTACTCTAATTAAAACATTTCATGTATAAGAAGTTCACTCTGATTTTTAGTTTTTTGTTAAATAACTGAACAAAAGGAAAAGTGATTTTTGCAATTAGAGGTTAGGGATGTTTTCTGTTTTTCTCATTACTCATTTATTTTAAAATCAAAGGGGATGGTATCCCAGCATGTCAGTGCTCTCTAGCAAAGTATTAGAGTGTTTTGGAGGAGAGATCAAATGGCTTTAAAACCCTATATTTGATTTTCACGCTTCTACCTAAAAATGTAATTCTTTAACAGGATTTCTTGTCACAGAGTCATTTCTGCACGATTGTGTGAAGAGCAAGGATCTAGACCTTGCTGACTCATTTAGCAAATATTTCTTGATTTTCTTAACAGCTCGGGTTTTGATTTTTTGATGTTGTTGTTTTGTTTGTCTCCTTTTTTTTGTCTCTACTGTTTCGTTTCCTGCTGTTAAGAATGGAAAAAAATCTAGCCAACTATTCTTCATGTAGCCTATAGCCAGATGAAGAATATAGAGAAAGGAGTGGTAAGAAGGTCAAAATATTAAATTAGCAGGTTCATTAGTATAATTTTCAAAGAGCAAATTCAGTGTCTTGAACTTATGAACATTTTAAAACTATTTCTTGCAATGTATTTTTATGTGAAAAATAGTACATCTGCATGGTGCTTGGGTGGAATTTTGTATTGCAGTAATCAATCAGAAGTACATCCTGTTAAAATATCAGTGGATATGTAAACTACATCAAATAGTCCCCACAAGAACTTACATATTCCCTTCCAAATGTATTTTTGCTACTTTTCCACTATTTTATATGTTATTGATTGAGTATTGTTTGCATCTTCCTTTTTCTGTGTAATTTCCCTGTATGGCAGTATATTGTTTCACAGAACACCTTTCCCTGCCACTGGGTAGAGATCCCAGTTTGCAGGTTATGCCTACAATTAGAGGAGGAAAAGGAGAGGTCCTATTGGAACTCTCCACATGAACTGCAGTCAGGATTCTCTCCACTCTTTTTTTGCCTTTAAAACAAAATTGGTTCAATGTTTGTGTGTATTTATAACAAAATAGAAACGGGAAAAAAACCCTTCCATGCAGTATATGTTGACCTTCACTACCAGTGAAAAACAGAAGTCCTCACAGGGCATAAGACATAAGCAGAGGTTTACATGTACAGACAGACATCTTGGATGTCTTCAGAGTCTCACAGCAATATTTATTTATTTATTTATTTATCTACTTACTTACTTATTTTAAGGCAATCAGTAATTTTGCACAGACAGAAAAAACCTTGAATTTGTGACCCAAGTGAAGGCAGCAGATGTTGTTTACTGGTCACTTCCTTTAACCTTGGCAATTGCACCGAAGAGGATTAAGAGCATCCATCCAGCCCTTTAATGCAAGCCCTCCTTGTAGCTCAAAGCATCCTTCTCAGAAGCAGTGGCTGCTGATATCACTCCATCTCAACCCCCAGCAACTCTTCTGGTTAATCCCAAGCCAAAAAATTCTCTCTTACTTCTGAGTATGAATGCCTGCAGAGAGAGTTAAAGGAACAGAACAAATGCAAGTTAAATTTCCATTGTACCTGATAAAGGCATGACTTCCTGACATATACATGGCCCTGTAACACATCCTCTTCTTTTCCTGCCAGCCCTGTGCAAAGATTTTACACCCCGTACCTTTTGGTTATCATGCCTGCCTCTAATAATTCATTCTCCCACGAGGTCTAAGAGAATATGGATGAACTCAGTACTATGAAAAAAAAAACCTGTGATAAAAAGCAGGGAAAGAAATCACACAGTTTAATGTGTGTTTGGATGCCTCAAATGATAGCAACTTGGTCACTCTGTTACGCTGCACACACATGCATGTTTATATTTGTTAACATAATTCCCTTAGCTATTTAAAGGTTATAGTTAGTGTTCCACATTTCTTTACTGAATGATTTATTTCTAGCCACGAGGCAGGCTAAAGAAATAGCTGACAGCTTTCTGTATAACTGCAGCACACTTAGATCATAATCCCAATTTTAGGAAGCATCTTTACCAATCTCAGTATGTTCATAATGATGAAATAATTATGTCAGTATTAAAATTCATCCTTTGCCAGTAACAAGCTGCAGAACTCTTGAATGCTCCCTAGGCTAAGGTTCACAATCTGTTTAAATTGGCCTTTCATTGCACAAGTAAACAGCTTTAATTATCTGGCCAAATAATCAAAGTATTCTTAGATCTGAGGGTGAGGTTATATTAATCATATCCTACCTCTAGAGAAGGTCCAATCCTATCAAGCACTTCATGAAAATACATAAGTGCTTACTCCATAATAACACTTATTAGCCTTCACAGTTTATGAAAATATTATGTGTGTCATAATGTCAGTTCTATGAAGCTGGTGCTTCTTAATAACAAATTACTGAGGGTCAGTTTATACTATCCAGCAAAAAGAACTGAATATTCAGTTCATATGTGTACCTCTTGCATTTTTCACAAATAAGAGCTGCCACTGAACAAGGTGTCTAAAATATATATGGCACATCACATGCCAGAGGAAGGTAAAGTCTCAGTATAACTGGTTAAGTAGCTTTGGACTTAACCTGACTCATCTGGAAAAGAGAAGGAGCTTTGCAGCACTGAGATTAATGGCTGGAACTAAACCCCCTTTCTCATTTCTGTCCCTTTGCCAGTAAATCTGCCCCAGAACTCATTTGCACAATACTTAAGCAGAGGAAATGACATTGGTCAACAGGTGCTATACCAAACCTGAGATTTATTGAGGACTACATTTACGGGTTTGCCTTGTCAAAGGCTTCCAAATACCTTATGCGGTGCTGTATTTATTACATTACAAGTCTGGTATAGCTTTCCAGTTACTTCTATTATGTGAACTCAGAGGAGAAATAAGGTAGAAGTAAATATACTGTCACTTTTCCAGATGAATTGTTCAAAATGCTAAACTTGCCACCTGAAATTTATGGCACTGGGAACTAAATTGCATGATGATATATATTTGGCAACATGGGGATTTTAACTCTGTGTATTGTGATATACTGCCTTGACAACATCCCTGAAGAGTCAAAACAATGACCATATTGTTATATTACTTGTAACAACTTTGAAAGGAAATTAAGTAAAATGTAAATTCAGTGTGTTTGAATTAACTTGATTTATTAGGAGATACCTTTGTGATTGATAATAAATGGCTGGGTGAAACCTCTGTTCCCTATCACAGTTTTTCTTGATTTTTCCTGTGGAGACACCATGGGACAGTGATCCTTATTTCCTCCACATTATATTTTTCAAAATCCTTGTACTTTTTGTTAGAGGCAGATTTTCAAAGTATTTCAGAACATTTAAGAGAGAGTGGGTCCTTTGCAGGTGCTTCGATCTCACTGCTTTCAATTGTAGTGACAGAAAAAGTGTGGAGATGGGAGCAAGCATGCAGTTAGGAGGGTGGTACCCAGCCCCAAGGAGGCACAGTTTTGCTCTCCTGAGCTCTGTAGTGTGCTGCTTTTTCCTAGATTTTCAAATGCTCTGTCCCTTGTGTGTAATAGGAGCATGCACAGCCTGTGTTTCAAGTCAGACCAAACGGGTCAGGTGTGTTTCTGCTCCATGTGGCTGTTCATGAGCCACTTTCAGTTCGATGGACAGTCAAATCTAACAAAGAACACCCAGACACCTTTGGGCATCTGCTTTAGCCACAGGGCAGAGAAGTGGGAGGCAAAAAGACCCAGAATGGGTCTGGGAGATTCATTCCCTCCCAGTGTGACCATCATGAGCCAGGAACCTGGTGGGATAACATCCACTTTTGGGAAGGCTGGGCTGCATAAGTAGAAAGATTTGTGTGTAGTCACTCCCACTGCTTCTGTTTCCTCATCCAGCCCAGGTCCACAGCAACTTATGGACACAGACTGATATTGGTCCCCTTCATACCACTGGGGCACTGGTTGGGAACAACCTGACTCAGTTTGTCAGGGGTGCCTTGTCCTCTCCTCCACTTCCATTGGCTATGTCCTCGTGGCAGTGCCACAGTGGTAATGGTTTCAGTCCAGAAATAAAAGTTAGTGAAAATCTGAAATTTCACATAGTCTGTCCTGCCTTCTTGAAGTTTTCTCTGATATTTTTCTTGGTAAGTATATTTTTTTGATAAACATGTGAACATATCATAAATATGAACCAGAAGACATATTAGTTTTGGACAGAAAAATCTTAAGATCTGCTCAAAGGCCCCAAACAGGCAGAGTGCATTTATTTAGATAGGGATTCTCTCACAACAGACCTTGTCTGACTAACTTCAAGGTGTCTTACGTGCTTCTTGATGTTGCCTAGGTTCACGATATTGCTGGTGTTTCATAAAGCACCAGTAGTCACACAAGTGCATACAAATGCCCACTTAAATATATTTTAACCCCCCATTCTTAGTTGATTTACATTCTCATGACTTCAAAAACCATCTCATGACAAATTTGAATCCCTTGGCCTTTGAATGTATAGGGTTGGCATTTACTTGAGTCCTAAGCAAGGTGTCACACAAATCAATAGAACATTCCTGGGACTTATAAATAATTTTATTTGAGAATGATGAGAGCATAGATATTAAATTAGTACAAAGTGACTCTTATGTCAGACCTGGAAAACAACAACATAAAATAGATTGTTTATTATTCATATTTTGTCTTGTTCTAATGACTTTGCCCAGTATCAATCCAACATGAACCATGCTGATACTTCTTAGTCTTAAATAGTGAACTGTCCTGAAGTGGAGGGAATAAAGAAATTGAGGCCATCTATTACGCATTTCAATAAAGCATGAGGGTGGTATTGGTTCTGTCACCTGTGGATTAAAGTAGCTGGTTTCATTATAATTTGATAGAATTTTGTTCTTGTTCTATTATTTCACTGTATTTTATTTAAAAGAGAATGAATTGAAGATATTTAAAAATACATTGCCATTGTAAAAAAAATGCAATTACATTAGCCTTCTGCTGATGTACTTCTGTCTCAATGACAGAATTTGTCAGTTTTAAAGTAGGTTTTACTCTCCACTTAAGGAGAGTAGGTATAGACTTTCCTTAAATCACCTGTGGATCCTGCTCCTCTTGTTCCTCTGTTGTCCTGTGTATGTCACCACCATAGGAAATTAGCCTCAGAAGCAATGATGAAATGCCCATTTATTTCAATAGAACAAGTATGTCTCGTCTGGGTTTAATGTTTGCTGCCTGACATCCCCAGGTGTCTGAGTTTTGCAAAAGGACAAAGGGGAGACTAAGCTGATGATTTGGGTTGGCTACTTTAAGCCTCTTGAGAAATGTCACAAAGGGCCTCATTGAAAAGCCTGTTGAAATAAATGGGAAAACTCTGCCTCACATCAACAGATTTGAGCCCAACCCCTCACATCTGCTAGTAGCTTCAGAAACAGCACTAGACCCAAATTTCCAAAACCTAGCATTTCAGAGCTCACTGCAGAGTATCTCCCGTTACCTGCGTTGATTTGTTTCCTGTGGAGCATATGAGAAGTTGAATCAAGCTATGGTCATTATCTATTCCTGTAAATTATTGATATCTGAAATGCTGATGCTTCAGGCTGTGGTTACAGTAAGCATTAAAGCTTCCTGGAGTATTATTTTCCTTACTGGCTCTTGTCCCATATTCTGGCCTTGTTCACTTCCAGAAAAAGTAGTGATTGACAGATCATTCTTGCTTGTGTATATATGATTATTTGCATTCATTTCATGAATGTCAGAGAAAATGCAATGGTAAATATTGATTTCAAGTAGGAAAAGGCAATGTTTTCTTTTAAGCACAAACATCTCTGTAGCTACAGTTAAATTTTAAAGTAAAATTTGAAAGTGTGTGTGTTTACCTCCCTGCACAAAGCAAGGAAATCTTTCCCTAGGGTTCAGCAGTGGCCTTTCCACCCTTTGATTTTCTGTTGGCCGTAGAAAAGCAGCAGCTACAGCATTCGGTGAGCAGTAGGTTTGAGCTGGCTGTCCACACCCGGAAGGAAGGAGCTGGATTTTGTTTTGCTAGGAAGAGAATGGCTGCTGCAGATCAGGGAGGATCCACCCTCTCACCAAAAAGCAAACAAAGCAGAACAACGATTTCAGAGCCTTTCTAAGACGTGTTGTTGACCTCATGTGCCAACACCAGAGCTCTGACAGAGTGCCTCAGTACTCTTCTGTGGTGTGGAATACTGCATGTGCCAGAGAAACCTGAAAGCACAGTAGTAAATTATTATGTGTAAAGCTTCTGGGACAGATTACTCAACCCTATTTTCCCAAGGAATTTTTTTATCTCCTGTCAAGGAAAACATATTACAGAAATCAAGAGCCCTTGTGTGTTTGAAAACCTCTTCCATAGATGTAAATACTGAAACTTTGGGGAATGATATAGGGTGCTAAGCAACCCATTTCACTGTTCACATCAACAGTAATTAAGAGTGCTTGGATCTCAAAAGCTTTAGTTGATTTATTTGAGGTCATATTGAAGCCTGTAGGTGAATTGATCCATGACGTTTTTATGGGGCTAAAGCTGGTGTCAGGTTAGGCTTTTCTTCTCCTGGTAACCCATGCTAAGAGGGCAGGGAGCACTGGCCCCCACCCAGCAAAGCATTTAAAGACAGTGTGGAATATGAGCATAAAATCCATAAAGACAGTGCTCGACTTAATAATTCCATGGGGATTCAGGTTACATGTGAGCTTTGCTGGAATGGGCATGTGATGGGATCTCTCTGCTTCCTGGTAACAAATACAAGGAGAGATATTTGCCCTCCTAGGAGGAGGCATGAAATTGGCTCCAGAGTGCTGATAATCTCCCTGGAGGTTTCAAATGTTTTGGGGGTAGCACATTGCCCATGTGCCCTCCTGAAGCACCAGTAGTGTCCTTGCAAATACGGCATTAGTGACTGTCTGAGGCTCTCCATATTTTCCTTGTGTGAAGCACACTGCTGCCAGGACAGTTTGGATCCCTCCCCTGGCATCCCCCTGCCTCCTGCTCTCCTGTATCTCTGTGCCATCCATCCTGATCCAGAAACCCAGTGAGCTCTATCTGCAGGCTGCGGGGGAAGGGGAACATTGCTGTGGAAGTAACAACTCTTGACATTCCCCTCGAGGAGTGGGAAATCTGTCACACACCTTCTGCTAGCACAGAGCAAGCTCTGCGGATTGAGTTACAACCTCCGTCCCGAAAGCCAGGCTCAAGAGTCCCGCAGGAAGCTGACCTGGGCTACCCCATGGCCACTGGGCAGGAGGATATCTCACAAGGCAACCATATGGTGAAACTGATGGAGTGGCTTGTGAGACAGGTTTCTCACCAAGGAGAGTGGCAGCTATCTTGAATGATGTCTAATAGCAGCCAGATTTTAACTTATTAATCTTGCTGAACACTCGTGAACTCATGTTTTGCTTTATTTGACTGTGGTGGAGTTAGCTTTTAGCTAACACTGATGATGCCAGCTGTCTGTACATGCCAGTCTACTTTTTGACCACTATTGAAAATATTCCACGCTGTTCTTTTCCTATCGTAACTTGCTCATCCTTGCTCCTGTATATGATTATAAAAATAATTTCCTTCATCTTCTGTTCATCTTTTAACTTACAAGAGGCAAATATACTTACAAGTATTTGGGTCTTTCAGCACTAAAAAGGAGGGGAAAAGTGATTATTATTTACTGCTCTTCTGATATCAGAATTAAACTGTGCCTTGCTAGGCTTGCTTAGCTGGCACTAGGAAGATTAATACACCCACATTTGGCTTACTCAAGTTACAGACTGTTTACGCTAACAATTTGGAGAAAATGACACCAGTGGTCTCCAAGAAGTGAAGTGCCAACACAACAGATTTTAAAATCTGCAAGAAATAAAAAAATGGGCCTTGGTAGGAAATGAAAGTCTTTCATGCTGGATTAATAAGAGCAAAATCTTCACAGCATATAAAATACAATGTGTGTCCAGGACCTGCTTGCTAATCTAAAGCTAAACCGGAGCTAAAAAGTTTGACTTTTTCCATTGCTAAATATCTGGGAAAGTCAGGCACACCAGTGTATTAAAATGTTCCTCTAAAATGGCATTTCCCTGCATATATAAAGGTCTTTTTCCAATCAAATCTGCATTTAAATCCACATACAGAAAGTGCTTCTGCACATATTTAATTCACCTTGTATAAAGAAATTATTGCAAGATGATGGCCTGAAAGTATATGTTTTTTATCTTTTTACTCCTGACCTTGCATGAGAGAAGGATGGGATTTTCAAGTGTGCTCAAGAAAGTGAGGTATGCAGTTATTTTAATTTCTCATATTGGGGGCCCAATCCTTAGAGATATCTTAAAAATTTTGACTAGAATATTTCAAGGAGAAAAAGAGAGTCTACGGCTGCAGGCCTGACAACACACACAGTTTTTAGAGAAAGGTAAAGGAACGACCAAGAGAAAAATGGCATAACAGTTGCAACTGCAAGACAGAGTGTACTTGAGCAAACAGCATAATTGTACATGCCAAGTACTCCAGTGCAGAACATACATTTCTATATCCATGCAGGGAGGGGAGTGTATAGTAAATGACTCACCCTCACTACTTTACAGACCTCATACCATGTTTTCTTCTAAATTACTGTGATTGTTCCAATAGTCTGTAAAGAATATATTATTTGTGTATGAGAAGACATTAAATAGGAGAATGTAAAGGATAGTTATAGAATTAAAGACCTGCAGTGAGTTTTCATAAGAGCTCCAATGACCCCTTTATCAATAGTGCCCATATCACTCATGTTTCAAGATTATTTTTTATTTATGGCATAGTCTTTAGCCCACTGGAGCAGTGAAAAGATTTTCTCTGAGGACAGCATAGGCATGCTCAACTCCTAACCTTACAAGTCAGAGGCTGAGTTGTTTCCTAAAAGAATTTTTAAGTGGGATTGTTGGAATAACTTTCCTCTTTTATAATTCCTAAATTGTCTCCTCAAGACCATGAAAACCATAGGAACATGCAATAACATGCTGTAACCCTGTTTCCAAAATTTCTACAAAAGTAATGGAAAACCCTGTCTCTTCCAAAAGCCACTGAAAAATTTTCAACTGTTCCAGCCTGCACTGTCAGTTTGAATGTTCTCAGGTAGAAACTTTCTCACAAAACTCTGTGACTTCCAGCTCTGTCATGGTCTCAGTCATTTCTGAAACCTGCCTTCAGTGCCCCACTGCTGTGCTGGCCTCAGAGCAGCAGTGCAGCCCAAACTGGGCATAAATTGCCCTGGCACAGCACTGCTCAGGCAGAGCTACCTGGGGAAAGGGAGTCCTTAAAACAGAATGAAAGCAAACAAAAACAGTTGTCTCAATTAAAATGGCACAAGCTGTGATGTTTGATGATTACTGATAAGGTGAAATGGGATCCTAAGTATGGTTCCTAAAAATCTGCCTCTAATCTGAGCATGTCTAGTAAATATCAGTAAAACATTGGCATTATATACAAAAGTTGTCAGAGAAGGTCAACAGGGATTTGTTGGTTAGTGAAGTCCTCAGCCACAGTAAAGTACCATAGGAGACAATATTTCCCTGAAGTGCATTATCTATGACATGGTAATAGGTCATGACAAATGATCCTTTACAAGAAACAGATATAAAAGCGTAGGCCTCGATTTCTCCCTCATGTGTTGAGGCTTTCAGGAATTTTATGGCAAGATTATTTCCAATAAACTTTAATTTAAACTTTAAAAAGAGCTGCTCTTACTAATCCTGGTCTTGCTGACCCAGATAACTCAGGCTGTATGAGGTGGTGGAACTTCAGGCACTGATAGTCTGTTACTGTGACTTTACCTGCAGGAATCACTATTGGGAAACTCTATCATCTAAACATACGTGGTGGATAGCCAAAAGATCTGAGGTGTGACTCTTCATGTTGGCACACCTGAGCAGTGAGCAGAGTGCCCAGATGCTCTGACATCCACTGTGCAGCTTAGAGAGTACAAAGATGACAAAAATGAGCTCTATTTTTGTTTAGCATCATCAAGAATAAGATACAGGATGCCTTGAAACAGCAGTAGGCATACATACCTCTCTGTTTAAACAACCCCAAAGTGGAAGAGAAAACACTCAGAGAAAAACCCACAACCCCTCAATTTCAGCAGCATCTTACTGTTGGAGAACAGAATGAGGTCTGAATACAGACAGAATAAACATCAAGATGGAGTTCAACATGCTTTGGGAATGGCTTAAAGATAAAGATTGGCTTTAAGATAAAGTAAAATGAAAGTGAAATGAAATCTTTAAGTGTTTTTTTTTATTTGGAAAAATTGGAGCCTAAAGTACTCTCTTGCCTTGATTTGAGTGCAGATCTTTGCATTGCAGTGTTTATCAGCTACCTTCACTAGTAAAAATAAAAATTGCTTTATTCCCATCATAGTCTGCTTGGGCTGGGCTACACAGCATGTCAACAAGACTCATTGACTTAGCTGCAGCTATAAATTTTGCTCAGTGTCACTGAGAACATCAATTGAAGGCAATGGAAACTCTGTGGATATAACAAACATCCCGATTTATTCCACACAAGTTTTATTTCCTTGGTTGGAAACCACAGAAGCTGGTTGAGTTTACAGGACTGATTTAATATCAATAATATGAGATCCCAAAATATAGAAATTAAGAGAAAATAAACACAGATGCCTCCCATGGAATGTTTGAGGTTTATTTTACAAATACACGAACTCTGAACTCCAGAAGAACAATCTTATTTATATATGTAAATACAACAGGGGTGAGAAAGGATATTGGCATATTTGGATGGAAGTTCTGGGGAAGAGCCCATATTGTTTGCATCTTATGTCCCAAATTAAATTTGCATTGTTTACCTGGCTTAGATTTATTTAAACTTTATTCTTTCCATTGAAAGAACTTTATTCTTCCTTCTTCAGCTGTCTTTCCTACTTCCTTCCTCATAGCTAGCAGGCCTCCCACACCTTCATGGTTCTTGAAGAACTGCTTTATTTTTTCTTAAGAATAAGAAACTTAAAGACCACGTGCACTCTCTAGAATCAAATCCTAACTACCAGTTGCTCTGACAGCTCTACCTGCAGTGCACATTTGATACCTTTTCACTTTCAATCAACTATAAGATTTAGTGACAAGATGTTTGAGCAGTGAAGATTATAACGGATCAAAATAACACGTGAATTCTTTGTCAGCATAATAAGAAAGCAAGAGTGGTATTATCCTACACTGTCACTTTTATGCGTAAGAACTCATTGTTCCCACAGACTTCCTCACTTGATTGTGGGTGCCACATTTTTTGAAAGACAGACAAATTGAAAACAATTTAGAGATAGCAAAGTATCAGTAAATAGTAAAATAAGATTGTACAAAGAAAAAATCAGAGTTGGGCATGTCAGGTCAGGAAATTAGTTGATCAAAATATAATTTCTACATTAAGCATGTTACAGTCATGGTTGATTAATTTAGAGAGAAAGATAAGATTGCCCTTAAGCAGAGAGGGAAAATGTAACTTTGATATTAGGGAAAAGTTCCAAGTACAAAGCCAAATTGACAAAGCACAAACTTTCATAAAAGACTGCATAATAGCTCTCATCGCAGAAGCTCAAGGTCAGATGAGAGACCCTCATCTATTTAATATCAGTTAAGGAGAACTGAATCACACCTGCATTTTATGAGGATGACCCAACCCCCAACCTTCTACCAGAAGGTTCTCATCAATAATCCTCTCAAGTAACCGATCTTAAGCTTTTGACTTAATATAAGCCACAAGCTCTGTTTAACATAGGAGTAATTAGTAGGATCTGTAAGGCTTAAGAAATTAGAATATTCTTTCTATAGGTGTGCAATAACCAGTGACATTCTGACAAATAGAAAACTCCTAAACACTTAAAAAGAACATGCAGCAGTTAATGGACAGGACAAGTAGCAATTTCTGAAGCTGCTTAATGGGGTTTAACTACAGACAGTCTTGTTGATAGATCACACCTGACCATCATCTGAGCTTTTACAAAATGCAGATGCCTGAAAGAGCATTATAAATGCTGGTGGTGTTCTCATTTACCTTTTTAGCTCTGTGCATTTGGCATTAAGTTTTGATAGTTGTGTTCTTTGGATGAAATTGCTGCACTGCCCTTCCTCAGCACACCCGATGCCTGCCTGGATAGTATTTGGTTTACTGCTGGGATTCTGTCCTCCTTCAGAAGGTAATCATTCTCCTCCCAAACATTTTTTCCTTGTTAATTATTGCCTGACTTCAATGGACTTAGAGGAAAGGGATAATAGTGCCTTTATGCATGACCAAGTTTTCTGATTCTGCTCGAGCTATGTGATCTATGCTCTATATTGCTGTCACAGTTCTGAGTTTCAGATAAACTTTCTGAAATAGGAATAGAAAGAAATGTGCTCTCACTGAAGCAAAATACATAGACAAAAATGTGGTGCTACCATTAAAATACATGCAACAACTTAAAAGCACACCAACAGAGGAACTGTTTAATAGCTTTTGCATAAATTATTCACAGGATTTCAGATATCTTTTAAAATGTTACCTCTGTGCATTGAAAGTTCTTTACAAAACAAAACAAAAAAGCTGATGTAAACCAGCTAGGCTATGCTTTCATTTAAACTGATGTGAACTTTTAGCTCATTAGTACAGAGTCTTCCCAGCCCTGAGGTTTATCTCTATATGTCTTTTTGAAAAAGCAGCAGTCTGGCCTGTGTCAAGTTAAAGCAAAAGGCCATATGTATCGTGAGTGCTTTATAATGCTGTCCTAGTGTCCTTTCTTGCCATTATGGGAAACAAGTTTCTGTCTTTTTGCTTTACATAGGCTTGAAAGCCTGAGTCATCCAGCACATGGTGCTTCAGGTCTGTGTAGTAACAGCCAGCTACAGCAGGATGGAAAATAAATCCTGTAAGGACAGAAGAGAATCACAAAATGTCAACGCCCCAAAGATGTATAAGCCCCCTTCCACTGAATCCTCTTGACCTTTTGAATGAAGATAGGAAGAGCAGGAGCAAGACAGGTGATGCTGAGATTCGTGGTGAAGGGGAACGACTGTGGGTTTGCCTAGTCAGGTGGCTGTGTATTACAGCTGCAGAGATTTTTAAGAACAAGCTGTTAAATATTGTGCAAAGACTTAACCATTTTGCAATGAGGAGTAAATATTTTGTGATGAAGGAAGCATTTTTAGATTGCAAATGAATGGTTTGAATCTTAGTTGTGGTGCTGTGCATCATGTACTCAGCCTTGGTGCTCCTCCAGCGCTCTTTCCATCCTTTTGGTGTTCAACCATCTTGTACCCAATGCTGTGTCAGAGTTCAGTGCTGCAGTATGCAGGACATGTAGTTGTTTGCTGGTAAAACATGCTGCACACCTGTAAGTTTACATTTATATGTAAAGTAAAAACTTTGTGTGGTAGCAATTGTATGCAAACACAAGACTCAGACCAACTATTCTATTTCTTCTCCAGAACGAAAAATGCATTTTCTCTTCGAACCTCTCAGAAATTTTCTGTTGGGTTTATAGGCTGAGATCTTTTCTTTTCCAATGTACTTTTATTAACTCCAAGGTCAAATCATGCAAGCTGAAGTAGATAACAGTGTCTAGAGAGAGGATGACTCAGTTTATTTGGGTGGCACAATATGAGATACTCATAGTCCCAAGAGTTTCTCTCAGCATGTCAGGGATTTGCAGGTGATATTTCTGCTTGTCTATTTCATCTTGTAGATTTTCATACTGTAAAAAAACAATCTAAATCATCCTCACCTGGTTTCTTAGGGAATAAATTGTGGGATTTAAGTAGTTGCTTATAATGAAGGGGACAGGTTTCTGTGTTCTGGAGATTAAGGATTTCTTTTATTTATTGTTGAATATATAATGTGCATATTTGACACACAACCCAATATTTCAACAGTCTCATAGCATATTTTGAGTAGTGTGAGCATGTGATGGAGACCTTGGAATGGTACCAGAGGTGGTGCCAGGCTGCAGAGGTGGATTGTGCCTTGTCCCGAGGCTGCCTTGGGCTCAGCCTTGCTAGGCAGGGGATGCAGCCCTGGTGGGTGCACAGCCACAGAGCTCCTGTCCCACACCCCCAGCTCCTGCTCCAGAATTCCAGGCTGCTGGGACCTGCTGTGCTGGTGGGTCTACCAGAGGGCTTGAAAGGATTGGTGCACAAGAAGGCTGGCATGTCTTCTTTAGGAGAGGTGGCACTGTCCTTCCAAAGGGACTCAGCAGAAGCCATCTTAGTTAATAAGCACATCAATTGCATTTGCTGTGAGTAATGGCTCCTTTAAAAAGGGTGTAATCTACATTATGAGTGGCTAAAGTATTTTATTCTCTTTTAGGAGACAGATATAAGTGGGGTTTTTTTGTTGTTTGTTTTTTCCTTTTTTTTTTTTTTCCCCGTGGCTCATTGTTGCTAAATGCAGAGCAGAATTCAGCTGCCTCCTTGCTCAGGACAACCTACAACTTCTTTTCAGCTGAACCTAATGCAATTCTAGAATCTTGCTGATGTTTTTGTTAGGAGACAAGCATCCCAATAAATAATGTGGAGAGTTGCTCTGTGATAGACTGAGTCACTGTTTTCTGAAATAGGCCAAAGATCATCTAATTTATATTCCTGATCTCCCATCTGGATGTCTTTAAAACTTAAACTGTAAAATATGCCTGATTTTGTCTCAGTTCTGAGCAGAGAGTTTTGATTCCTGGAATTGGTTGTGCCATTGAAAAGAGCATGTGATTTTTTTTTTATGATGGGATCAGAACAGGTGAAAGGGAGCAGAAAATAGGGCGTAAACTGATTGTCACTTTTCCTAAAATCAAGAAACTCACATCTGTGGATTTGTATTCACAAGTTATCTAGCCATGAAAAGAGTAGGTGGAAAGAGAACGCTTGGTAATTGAATAGTTTATTTTCAACAGCTTATCAATGAATCTTCTAATGCCCTTTTCTGCTACTGACAATGATTTTTCTTGTGCCTGCAGAATGGTTTCCCTTGTGAGTTAGAATCTCAGCCTGGCTTAAGATTTTTGAGTCATCAGCTACACATCCTCTATGTCATATATTTATTGTGGCCTTGTGACTACCTTTGTCTAAAAAGGTTTTAGAACTAGATTTTTTGCCAAAGGAATCATCGATTAAAATTTCTCTGGACCCTTTCCTCAGAAACTTCTTTAGCCTGTCCTGTATTTCCTGTAAGAACTTCTGTGATCTTGATAGGTTTATCATTGGGGCTACTGATTTGGTTGGTTTTCTTTCTAAAAACACAATAACCCCCAAGTTTCAAAAGCTTTGGAAGTTTTATGTTTGAAAAAGACATAAATGAGATGATTGTAATATTCTACCTGAGATGGTTGTAATATTCAAGGCTCTTCCCAAAATGGCCAGTTCACATCCTTCATATCTGGTTTCCATAGGGGTTTTCTAAATTTAGAAAAGTTTTTCTTCTTTTGGAGTTGAAGCCTACAAAGTAAAGAAGTGTCCTTTTTCCCATGTTAGTCAACTCTATTCTACTCAACTCTGCTTTTTCTTCCTCTCTAAGAATTTATCTCTTCCTTTTATTTCCCTACTGCTTGTTTGTTTATTTAGGAATGCTAATTTGAAAATTCTTTTCATACCCTTTGAAAAAATAATGTTTTACTTATAAAATCATGAAAATCAAACTGAAAGAACCATTACCATGAAATCAGCAGGTTGTGCTGCATTAATAACAGGTGCACTGCATTAACAGGAATTTATGCAGTGAAATTTTATTGCTTCCTAGATCTTCCATGGAAAATTTTAGTCCTTTTCAGGCAAGCAATTTTTACATTTTTAGGTCATTTTGAGGGTGGTGTTCAAGTTACAGAGAGACATACACTTTTCTGAACTCCTTAGAAGGTAGTAAGAGAACTGAGTTTTCACTTCCAGAAGAAAGCAAAAAAATCTGAGAGACAAGAGCTCTGAATGATGATGGTTGTCCTCTCAGTTTGACTTCATGGCTTTCTGATCTGTGCAGTATGGTCAACTTCTCTCTACAGGAAACATGGAGGGATCAAACTTCTACAATTTTTTTTTCATTTTAACTCTCAAATAAATAAACATAAAATTATCACTCAACACCTGAGAAAGCCAGCTGAGGAATGGATACTGTAAAATGTGCACAAAATATAATAAAACCCAGGAATTTAATGCCTAGTAGTCCCTATATAGAAACAACAAAACCTCTAGCTCTTATTTTGTCCATTTTCTTACTATAGAAATGAAACAAAATGGATTTATTGGAACATGTGTCTGATGTATTTGCAATCAAAACCTAGGAATTCATCTCTTAAAAAAAAACAAACAGGGAGGTGGGGAGAAATCTCTGCCAAACCACTGTTTTAGAAGATTGCCTGTCAGGTCTGTGGCTCTTCTGTACTTCCTTCTTTCCTTGACTTAATGAAGAAATGGATACTCCATGATAGTTTATTCTTTGTGCTGGCAACACAAACTTTTGCATGTAATTTAAACAAGTACTCTTTCTGTGTTTTAACAGGGGTAAGGTTTGCCTCCAGGCTTATAAACCAAATTGACATCTTTCCCTTGCAAATGAGTTGTAGTTTTAAAATTGCATTTGTTTTGCTTGTGGGGTTAAAAGGGTCATTCTCAAAACTTCAAGAGACAAACAGTGTTTTAAATAACTTGCGAATACAGAAAACATAAACTAAATTAAATATACTTCCCACCTTACCTGTGAATACAATATTCTTCTGGAAACTAGCTATTTTAAAATCTAGGTTAGGATTATGTTAGATTTGCTTCACTACAATTGTCCAAGTAATGCTTCTGAATAGAAGTGGTACCCAATTATGAAGCAGCCTATAGCAATTTGCATCATGAAACTCAAAACATTAATAATCTGGAAGAAGGAAATGAGAAAAATAAGGAGTTTCTTCCTAAATACTGAATTTTGAAGTATGTACCATTAGCACTTTCCAAAACTGCAAAGTAGAATAAAAACAGGTTTTAAACAAACTGATTTATTATGCCAACAGTACATCTGACCTAGTTTTAGAACTTTTTTTTAATAGTTCTGCACTGTCAGAACAGCAGCACAAGGCAGTAAAATGATTAAAGCATTCTCTCTAAATTTCAGAGGATGATGGCAGTATACTGCAGCTATGATGGACAGGAATGATTTGTACCAGCTGTGATGAGCTTGATGTGAAACTGGCAGGCCTCACTTTCACTGGTTGAAATAAACCCAGAAAAGATCTTTGACAATACTGGTGTGGTCCTGAATGAGAGAAAAGGATGTTTTTTCACATCTTTGTAAAACACATCTGTGAAAACTAGCCAAGAAATGTGGTATCTTGAAAAAAAAATGCTTTGGCATTGAGTCTTTAAAAATTAAGATTCCTTTCCCTCATGCCATGCTGACATTTTATACACTGAGAAAATCTTCCCTTTCCTATTATTGACAGGGCTGCTGCACTGTGTTACATCATCTTTTAATTCCTTTTGGTCCTCTTGGTAAGCTTAGAACCCTTCTTATGAAGGGACCACAATGCAGAGCAAACAAAAGTGTGTACCATAATCTTATGAGAAAATGAAACTGAGACTGAACTAAAGCAGATTATTGGTGTTTGTATTGCTTTGTATGTTTAGTGCAGCCTTAAGCAGTTAGTACTAGAATACTTCACCTGAATTTCAGTGACAGTTTGCATCTGTGTTACATGGTTTTAAAAATTGATTTGGTCAGTTGCATAAGCAGTCAAGACATGGATTAGCAAAATAAATAACCAGTGATATGTTCTATAGACTTTTTTTTTTTCCCTAGAAGTGAGTTAATTGAAAACAGTGTAGAGGTATTGACTGGAACACCTGGCCACTATATGTTTTAAAAGGACCCATAAAACCAATCATGATTAAGATTAATAGATCAATATGAAATTTACTAAAGCTCTGTTAAACTTTAAGCAGTTAAAATCAATAGAAAACCTACTGCAAACAGATACAGAGAGGCCCTTGATTGCCAACAGAGTTAAACATCTTGTTTTAAAGAGGTGGGGGGTGGTGGTGGAATAGAAAGCTCTTCTATGTCAGCAGAATTGCCAGTGTCATTGCTGTTCCAGGAGCTCATCTTAGGAAGAGATGCGTTAGGGAACTACTCTGCTGACCTGGTTTTACAAGAAAACCATATACAAAGCTGTGGGCATAATCTTCATTTTAAGGTTCAACCCCAGATGTTTCATCCTGGCCACTGCTTGGTCTTCACAGGGGTACAGCTCTCTCACACTGTCACTGCAGGTCTTGCTCAGCTCCACAAGGCCTCCCTTCTGGGTCTTTTAGCTGAACCACATCCCAAAGTGCAACACCACCAGAATTTGAGAAGGTTTGAACTTGGATTTGAACATAGTAACTAAAGAACATATCTATGATTTGTATTTTGGTGTGGTTTTTGGTTTTTTTTTTTTTTTTTTGGTGTTGCTTTGGTGGGTTTTTTTCCCTTTTAAATTTTTTTAAAATTTGTTTTGTTTTAATTTGTTTGGGTGGTTGTTGTTTTGTTATAATTTATTTCCAGACTTTTTTTACTGCTTAAAGCCCTAAACACGTGGAAATGTTCACAGAATAAATAAAGCACTGTTAGAGATGCCCTTTTTTATATATTGCCAGCTGCTGTACCTGGGCAGTTGTGAAAGGTGCTGTGTGCCCATACCTAGTTTTACACTTGGGTAGATGCCTTTATCAATGAATGTCTCATCCCAGGATGATGTGATCTGCAAAGAACAATCTGAACTCTGTATTGCCACTATTACACCAATTTTGGTGCCTGACCTCCTTAGTTTTTGGTGGGATTGGTATAAAAGGCTTGCAGGAGTTGCTTCCATAGGTTGAAAATTGAGTATGTCCATGCTAGCAATTTAAGTTTTAACTGATTACACCAATAAATCATAACTTGTGATTATTATTATGATTCCATAATCACAAATGCTGTCTCGGTTGCTGTTTTTTGGGGTTTTTTTTTAATGTTTCTATATGTCTGTTGTTTAAGGAACTGCCAAGCAACTGGTTCTGTAATTCTGAAAGGCAGGGCTGGCCTAAAGCAATAAATGCTGGAGTACCTGGTTCTAGAATTTACTCAGTGTTGGTGAATCCTCTGATCTTCATGGAGACCTGCATGTTACCCTGTGGATACTGATCTGTGTGCAGGGTAAAGGGATTAAAATAATATTGATGCTTTGGCTGGGTCTATACAACACTGAAGGAGAAAGGCAAGAGATTAATTGCCTGAAATAGGTACAGTGATGATTCTGCTCATCACTGAGGAACATCTAACTCCAGTTGGATGCAATAATGCATTCAGAGAATTGGCCACTTAAAGCCAGAAGGGCAATTCAGATTGGCACAGCCAAACCAAGGGTGCAGTGTTCCTGCTTGGTGTAACCTGTCATGCTGAATAGCTTCATAATTTCAAGGAAACACTATGTGTAAAAATAAAGTTAGTTTCATTTGGGGCTTCATTTGGGACCAGCAACGCTTTCTGGGTTATTTTTCTTTTAATGTTAGGTGAGTGAAGGTAAAGATATGCTGTCTTATACCCTGCTGGAAAAGATAGGTTTTGCATAATTTGTTAGTCATCTTTCCAGAGCTCCTGTCCCAGCATGTCTCTGGAGATGTACACTTTGGTAACACAAATACTGTTCTTTCATGTTGTATTGCCGAATGCCAGCACAAACTTTTCAACAGGGAAGAAACCATGGGTTGTAACAAAGCAATAGCTCCATCCTTTCTCCCTCAGTCTTGGGTGTCTCACAGTAACTGGGAGAGAAATTCTTATTCCCAGATGTATACTAAATCTTTCTAATAAAAACATTTTTTCTGGTTAGTTACAATTTAGCTCTAAAACAAAGCCCTGACACTAATCACTTTTACAAATCCTATTTCTAGGGCTTGAGTCAGCTCCCTTTGAAGTCAGTGGAAGTCTTTGAATTTACTGAGAGTTAGTAGAGGCCCCTACATTATAAGCAGCACTTGGTTGATTGGATTTAAAAAAAAAAACCACACTTATAGTAACTGCACTTACACACAGCACTAAAACTTTCAAATAACAGCCTTCTAATAAAATCTTAATTTCTAAAACATGTGAGCCTAATTATTATTCATCTGTGCTTGCATGCTGTGCTACCTCTTGCAAAGCTTTCTGCCTCATATATCATGTTGTAATTAGTAAAGTGGGAAAACACATTCATCTCTTCTTCAAAGAAAAAAATCACACTTTAATCTTAAGTACATCGTAATTGGCAAGAGAAAGAAAGAGTGGGGGAGGCATCTGAAGAATACCTCAAGGATTTTGCATGGCCTATCTTTTTATTAGGGAATCATTGCTGTACAGCTTTTATTTCTATATTATTACTGGCTAGAAAAAATAAGGGAGAGAGGCACAAAGAAAGGAACACAAGGACCATTATGAGGAAGCATCAAACCAAGAAGAAACACCCTGTACTGAGAAAACCTTCTCTCCTTTCCTTTGTGGGACAAAACCTTGAAAGTTGTTCAAAAATAGTAATGTCACTTATCTTACTCATAGGACTGTCTCCCTAACAGAGCTGGCAGGCTGAGGTAGCAGCTTATGGAACCCTGCAGAACAGAAAAAAATATTTTGATGAGGCTGCATAGTGGTCCATGGGCTATTTTGAGAGTATGTGGAAGTCCTGTGGTCTAATATTTGAGAATTCCAAGTTAAAATTCCTTGCTTCTTTGTGAAAACAGCCAGTAAGACAAAAATGAAATAGATATATTTTACAGCAATGAAACAGGGGGATGAACATATATGCCTCTGTAATAAGCTTGAATATGGTCAGTTATACAAACAGATAAATCAATTGGGCTACAATTTAATGTTGTTAATTTCCCTTTCAGTACTGTAAAATGATCAATGATCTGTCTAAGAAATATTCAGCTGGGCTAAATATTTAACAATAAGAGCACTGGGGATATATATTTTTAAATAGTGTAAAAGGAATGCAAGGCTAAAAATCACTAAAATGGGAGTAAGGGATGATAGGTTATACTTCCCTCGAGTCAGTTTACTGAGGATCCCAGAATACTTTAAGCAAACTTTGTCTGAAGCTCACACATTTAAACATTAAACATTATAATGTGCTACTTAGGAAAAAATAGGCCTGGGAGCCTAGCTTAGGACTAATGTTTCTGTTTCAAATGTCTTGCCCAAACTTAAACATAGGCTCAGAAGAAAGCAAGATTTCAGATTTTTTTGTCTTCCTCTTCCATCATATCAAATCCTAGAATACAAAGGTTATGGGGTAAAGCAAAATAGTACCTCTCTGTGGTAAATGAGGTTTATTCTGGGCTTTTACAAAGCTCAAACTGCAACAGAGGCAGGTGAATATATCTTTAGCACAGTACGTGAACTGCCTTTTTCACATCATAGTGAATTGAAAAAGCCCCAAATTTAGTCTTCTCTATTTTTTAGCTCTCCAAGTCAGCAATTATAGCAAACTTCCATCCCTTATGGATCTGGCAGGATATCCTCAAACTTTTAATCTTCCATCGTCTTAAAATAAAAAATAAAATTTACATTTACAGTCAGGTTCTGGAAATAAGCCAGTTTCCACTTAAACAGTCTATGGAGCAGAAATAATTGAGCAGAAACCTACCCAGAGGAAAAGGCTCAGCAGATGAGTCCCAAGGAATTGGCTTGCTCATCCTCTCTGCATGTTTAGTGTTTCTGTATCATAATCATGACATTGCGCTTTTAGGGTTGACTTCTCCACACTGGGATTAGAATATGTTTCTGTAAATGCTTTGTTTAGGCACTATGACTTTGGCTAAGCTACTCAAGAGTTTTGCAGCCTGTGTGGAAGTGGTGGATGATGTTTGTCTGTACCAGAGGGCACACTGCTGTGAAGGGGCTCAGGTATGGCAGCTATTGGCTGTGCACTGAGGCTGACAGCAAACCCATCTGCCTGCCCTCTGAACATCAGTGTTGTATTTTATCTCGTTTCCTTTAGCTGTACTGAGCTGAGTGACTTGTGTTTGATGAAAGATGTGTACATGCTTTGTTGGGCAGCAGGCTGGAGCTTGTTCTACCCATGCTCTGCTGTAGGTGAGGCTGCCTCAGAGGAGCAGGGAGCTGAGGTGTGCAGCACATAGTGTGGGGGTGGCCTGTGTGCTCTCCAGAGGGTGCTGGGCACTGCCTGGGAAATGTCTCCAGGCATTTCCCCTGAGCAGCCACATTCTGACTGACAGTGATGAAAAGAGAAGCTGGGAAGGCACATCTCCTTGAAACTTGTTCCAATAGTTGACCAATTTTTAAACATCTTAGTTCAAATACAGATTTGTTGAGTATCATCTTCTAGGTATTGGCAAAACCACCACCTAAATCTTTGTTTTTCCCTGCAAAGGAGATGAGATTGTTATGAAGCCATGTCTTATACTGTTTTCTGACAGTATAAAATGATAGAAGTCTTTCACTGAATGACATATTTTCTTGTCCTTCAGCATTTTTTCCTTCTTTATCCTTCTAAGTTTTTCATTATGCTTTTTTAGAATTGGGGAGAGAATTTTAGATCAGGAAATTAAACCTTTCTGGTTATAATGCAATGTGCTACAGTCAGGAATGTAGCTGCCAGAAAAGGAGTATAAGACGGTATACCTTAAAATATGCAACACTGTTTTTCCTGCCTCACCACCCTTTGCTATCTTCATGATAGGTAACTTGCTTTGATCATATATCCATTGACCAAATGCTAAATTACACTGCTGCACCCACAGCCTTTAGTTCTTTGCTCAGTGAATCTTAGTTACCAGGCTTACCCTTTTAACAAAATGAGTCTTGGTGCATATGAATATCTTCGTTCAGTAAAATAAAATGAGTCAGTAAGTTTTAGCTCATTAGGCAAAATGTTGCATAAATGACTAAAAAAACCCCTATTTGCTGCTATAAATATGTTACGGAGAGTAAATGTTAAATTGGATCTAACATTTAATAACAGTAACATCATTTTGTTAAAACTTTACAGTATAAACATATTGATAGGCAAAATGAGCAACTTGGATTTTAGTCCATCGTGGGGTGTAGAAATGAACAATGGGTAGAGGTCTGGATACAGTATACCTCTGCTTCAAAAACACAAGATACTTTCCAGCAATTTAGGGGACATGACTTTTCTTAGATAATGAAAATATTTTGAAATATTTTGCAGGGAGTAATATGCTAAATGAACCCCAAGCTGAATTCTTCACTCAGCTGGCTTGAATCTGTCTTTTCGGAATATTTCATGGGTTTACAATCACCGTAAATCTATCAATATTGTTTGGGCTCCAATTATGGTGATTCCAGCTTCTTCAGTCTTGGGGACTTCTCTAAGTGGGTTTCAAACAGTATCAGAATTCAAGTCTTGGCATGCAAACCTGGAAAGCCTTGAAAATGGCATTTAGGATCAGATGGGGCAGTGGGTGTGGATAGCTTTGACCTGACTGTGGTTGCAGAGGATAGACCTGAATTCTTGGTAACTTTTTCCTGAAGTACGGGCTTACTGAATGGAGTCTTTTCCCAGGAGTGAATATGGATGTTGTTTATGTGTGAGGGAAATGTTCAAGTTCCATCAGACATTGATTCCCTGCAAAATGCTGTGAGCCCAAGGAGTACAGAAACTGGAGCTGTTATGAGTGCAGCCTCACAACTTTGGTTGTGAGACTGAAATACCAACAGTGGTATTTCAGATGATTTCTAGGTTACAAGAGTTATCATGGACATGACCTGAAAGCTACAAAACATTTCAGCACTCATGCTGTTGATTTGATTAGAGTTAATTTATCCCAGATTTCCAAAGGCATAAAACCCCAGCAAATATTTGGGAATTTATGCTTCTGAAATGAACACTCTTCTTTCTCCCTAATACAAGCCTTTATGGAATGGCGCATCATGCTTTTGCAGGCTTAATGTAGCTAAAAAGATAGGATCCCCTTAGTGACCCTGGAATAACCAGGAGAGAAATACTCTCACTGCAGGTGAAGGACTGCCAGCAGATAAGTTTTCACTCACTCAGGGTCCTTGCTAGTGTCCTACTTCCCATGCTTCTGTCCACTTTATTTTGTCCAACCTTTTCTGCTCATCTGTGTTATTTGCTTTTCTCTTAATGTATTCCCCAAGTCATTAAAGTCCCCCAGATCTCTCAGTAAAAGGGTTCTCCCATCCTTCCCTTCACACCTGGATTCTGTCTGCCCACACTGACACTGTGGTCCTCAGCCAGCTCTGCCCTTGCCCACTGCTCATTCTCCTGATTGTAGCAATGTAGAAAAGCGTGGGTGTGCATCCATGAAAGTCCCTCCTAATGCCCATGTTTAGGGAGGTGATATGCAAGTTCCCTGTCCATGGAATTTGGCACACTGATATCCCTGCTCTGGTGAACCTCCACTTTCTGGCTCTATGCAACTTGTAATGTTTTCGCATTTGACCATTCATTTACTTATAGATGGCTAAATTCCGAAGCATATCAAAATGGCACTCCATAAAGCAAAATTAGAAGTTGGTGGAAAGTAGTAAGAATACTGACCTGAAACAATGCTGAGCACAGGAAATGGCAGAAGTTTTTCTGGTGAGAAATAATTAGTTATATAATTTTATCTGATGTTTTGTTGTTTAGTAGTGGCTGTTTTATTAGATCCATGCTAAAAGCAGGTGGCTGCTGTCTGCTTTGTCTCCCATTGGAGCTGTCTGCTTTAACTCTTCCAAGTTGCCCACTGGTTAAGGCTTTCAAGAGTCAAAGTGACTTGCTAAGGGAGTCCCTCTGTGTGGGAGTCTGGAATGCAAATCCAAGTGGTACATTCTGGAGGGAAGCTGACTGCAGAATGAACACGAAAAAAATGCCAAGCAGCTTATTTTACCTATAGGTGCTTTTCTAATTCTAGCAAAATTTCTTTGATGCAGAGGAAATATACCTAATCTATGATAATATAGTTCTGTCACATGACAGACTGCTGCTCATCAGACTGAGACATGCTTATTTTCCTTTCTTTTTAAAAGAAAAAAGATCCAACTTGCCAGTTGAATGTTTATTGAATTATTATGTTTTCTGTATGTAAAGCAGTAACACAGCAGCCAGGCAATAAGATAACATGTTCAGTGTGCCATAATCAGATGGGACCAAACGTGTTCTTGGTACAACTCTATTAACTTTGATGGGCTTACAGGAGAGAAAAGTACAGCCCATTGACATTAAGGGGGAAATTTTTCTTGGATAGAGGGCTGCAATATCTCTATAGGTAACACTGATGTGATTGTTCTGTGTCTTGGAGGCACAGTCATTACAATTAATGGAGTGAGTCTACATGATATACAGCATTTTGTTGTATGTCTACTTTTTTTTTTTTCATTTAGTAGGCTTACACTACGTTTTTACGTGTACTATTTCTGTTCAAGAGTAATGGCTGTGATTTCATGCTCTCACTGCTCAGTGTGCAGTATCTGGACTGAATAGTAGAAGTGTTTCTAAGGAAATAACACAACTAGGGACAGTAACTGCTAAGCAAATGGTACAGGTGGATGTGATTTACTGCTGACCAAGTCTCATTTGAACTGTTTGGCACACCTCTAAATTAACTGAACAGATGGTTTTTTAATTAGTTCTGTCATTTCATTTTCTGTATTCTTAATACATGTCAGGCTGTATGTCAGGGAGTATTAGCATCAATTTCAAGTGATACAAAAACATTCATAGCAAGAATAAGCTGATAATAACAATAACAAAACATAATTAGAGTACAAATTGGGAGGTCTGCAGCTTTATAAACATGGTAAACCTAGATTTATGAGACTTGAGAGATTTGTTCAAAATGAGAAAGCCTTAAACTTGCTGAAAACCAATTAGTTCTGTGCAGACCTAGAGCAGGGTTTTCTGGCTTCCTGCAGTGGGATAGGCTTCACTAATGTGAATTGCTTGTGAAGATGTCCTGAATTTATGCATTTTATTTATCTAATTCACCTTTCCCAAAGAGCAGAATCTCTTGCTTGTGCACTAAAGTGCCTTTTAGCTTCAGAGATGGTAGTAAAAGATTTAGTTATTCTTTCCTTCTGACCAAAGTGACATTTGTCCAAGTGCAAAATCCTTTCTTTGCCATTTCCAGCCAGGGCTAGTGGAACTGTTTCTAAGGGCAAGGAAGCAGCAGAATTTGGTTCAAGTATAGTAACATGGCAGCAACTGTTGCACTCCCATATGAAATTAAAATTATAGTGATTTCTCATGAAAAAAACAACACAATATGATATCATTTTATTAGGAAAATCTTTCAGAATACTGATGATGTTGTTTATGTTATGGCAGTTAACAAGGTAAAGTGTAATTTACATAAAAACAAATTCTACATGACTGTATAGAATTAGAATGCCACACTGTTCATAAAGCTTAAGCTGCAAAGATTTCTTTTTATGCATTTGTAACTCTCCATGGCAAACTGGATAAAGTACTCATTTCCTCCAGATTTATCTCTGCAGGAAATACCTTAGAACTATGGCAGGCCATATATCACAAGTAGAATCAACATCTAAGTCTAAGCAAATACCTTTAATCACAGACTTTCAAAATGTGTTCCTCTTTGGATCTGCAGAAAATGGATAACATGTAAACAGGCCTAGTCAGAGCACTATTTCCAGCAGCAGGATCCTAGAGGAATTAAATAGGAGAGCCCTCATCACAGGGACATAACAATACTTGGCAGACTCTGCATCCCTTGACACATTTTCTGCAATAATACACAATGTACACAAAGTGGGAACTGCTTTATTTCATATACAACATAAAAGTCTGGCGCATGTTTATTTAGGAGTATCTTTTTTGATATCTTACTGGTTAACACACATACATACAGAAAAGTGGTTGGGGTCTTTTTTCCCCAAGAAAAAGGAAAGTGTTTAAGCCTGGGTGACTTTATGCAAGTTTATTACCTTATTTTCTTATTCAGTCTTAGTTCACTTGCTGACTTTTTAGCAAAATCTTCTCAGTATCTCATAAAAAGCAATGGTCAGAAGCAGAGCTTCCGTTCACAGAGCAGGAAACATGCTGGCTGCTAAGGAAATTCTGGTTAAAGTCACCTCCTCATTTCAGAACTGAGGCAAAGGCCTACACCAAGGCCTTTGCTGTAAACTAATCATACAGTTACTGGTTCTCTCTATGGTAGAGTTTTGGCTCTGTTCATTGACTGCATCCTGCATGTGCTGCAGCCAGCTCTGGGGTTTCTGTGAGATATTTAATTTCAAAAATGTTACTTTGCAGATTGTGAGAAACTTAACCTCGGAAATTTTCAATTTCAGCTCTAAAGTGAATAATCTTAATTGGTACTTTATATTGTCAAAGGATGTGTCTGAGAGTGTTCAAACAAGGGAGGGGTATGCTGACTCAGACTTGAAGATTTTGCAACCAGGCCTTGATAGATGAAAGCCCTGCACATAGCTTTCACTTCCTCAGTTGCACAGTCCTAGAAAAACCTTTTCAGTATCTTAACCACTTTATAGCTGATGATTTAATATGTAATGGCAGTGCAGGATCTGGTCTTCCTCAGATCTGCTGCCCAGAGGGTTTGACAGATGTAAGTGGGCTTGGGTGGCTCTGTTCTGCCTCCTCTGCAAGGAGCACACTGTGCTTCTGCAGAGCTTTTCATTCTGCCAGGCATCCAGAGCCACCTTGGAAGGACCTGAGATAGCCTGGCCTTCTTCAGGGCAGATAAATGAATGAGGTTTTTTTAACAAGGTTTGGAATTCTGTAGCTTTGAGGGGATAGGTGGTGTTATGAAGATCTATTTGGCCACAGGCATGAGTGTGCTAAAAAGCAATGGTTACAGTCCTGGTGTTAGAGCAGCAGGCAGGATCTCTGCTGGAGCCCTGCTATCACCTCTCCCAGCCTTTGGATAAAGAGGTGACAATGATCTCATTGACAGAGCAAATTTTGATTTGATACTAGATTTTATATGTATATACACATATATATATTATACATATATTTACAGGAATAAAAGGAAAAAAAGGACTATGGGGCATCAAATAAAATCAGCATGGACCAGGTTAATACCAAAGAATTGCCCCATGGCAAAGCCTGTGGCTGAGCTCACCACAGAGTGAAATAGACAGTAAAGTAAGTCCTTGAAGTTTGAAAAGGAATTGGGCATGTTGCTGGATGAAACACTAATTAAGGTTATTAAATATTTAAGGCTCCATCTCCGCTTCAGGAAGCCCTCAAAGCGTTAGCACCTGAGGTTAGGGGAGGATGCTGGGTCATTGTTGCTATGTGCCTCCCTCAATTCTTCCTTGGACATGAGTTATTAACATATGACTGGAGGCTGGTACCAGCCTACCTAGACCTTTTATCTAACTCAGTATGAGTTTTCTTAGGGTTTTTTGTATTCTTATGACCACTGATTTCCAAAACAAAACTTCAGGGCAGAAAAATCTGTGTTATCAAAAGAAGGAATATTTTGGAGAAAGCAAAACATCTATAAGAACATGTATTCTCTTCTCAACGGTAAGAGCAAAAGAACAACCAGATGATGTGAAATAGGGAGATGATGTGAAATATTTTGGAGAAAGCAAAACATCTATAAGAACATGTGTTCTCTTCTCAACGGTAAGAGCAAAAGAACATCCAGATGATGTGAAATAGGGAGGAGACAACACGTGCTGAAGTTGCATGCCTGTGCTTTTGAGTTCTCAGCACAATCAAAAATGTTTTCATCAGCCTGCAAGGCACAGCCCTCGGTGTAAATAGCACATGACTTAAATCATAACCAGCAGCTTGCTGAGGTGGCTACTGAACAGACTCAACACCTCAATAAAGATGTTGCATGCTTCTGGGGAGCCCTGTGAACACATTATTCACATCTAAAAGCATATTCTGAATAATTGTGTTGTGCTAGGCATAACATAATGTTTGTTTGTAATTGTCTGGGGCCTGAATGAGAATAAAGAGGATATTCCAAAACCTTTGTAGCAGTGGGAAGGAAGATCCTTATGAGACAATAAATACTAGATTAATGTAAGTTCATCAAGACAATCTGAATAAATAGGCTTCCTTCATTCTGCAGCTGATTTTAGTTATATCATTAGTTGTTGGTAAGAATTGCCAGATACTTTTGAAAATATTCACAAGTTCTGGATGATTCATGATTGATTCCTTAGTGTAGGTGATTTTTCATCAAAAAGTTCTTACTAGAAATGTGGTGTTCATCGTTCATGAATTCAGTATTTTCTATTTATTGTTTGTCATCTTTTGTTTAAATGTTTTTAAAATATAAATATATTTAACCAGAAAGTACAAATACTGTCTCGTAGCTTAGGACTAATTATGAACCACGAAGAGCAAGCAGAAAAAATGGAAGAGTTTGATATCAGAAATGGTATGCCCAAACTAGTCAGCAAGTGCTTTCCCTTACAGAATTTGCTGATAGAAATGATGACTTGTTCATGGTAATTTTGAAGCAAAAAAAAAATTTTTTCTAGTCAATATACACTCAATTTTAATTAAGTACTTGTATGGAATAAGTCTCTTGTTAGCTGCCCTGGAAGTTGGTGTTCATGAAAGCAAACACACCCAGCATGGGAAAAAAAGAACAGTTGTTAGAGACACGTGCATGCCTGCAGGGCTATGATGTCACTGGCATTGCAGAGATGTGGTGGGATGGCCCTTAGGACTGGAGAATTGAAATGGATGGATGTAGGCTGTCTAGGAAGGACAGTCAAGGGGATGAGAAGGGTGTTTCACCCTCTCTGTCAATGTTGATGACCAGCTGGACTGTATGGACCTCCACCAGGGGATGGATGAGGAGCTGACTGAGAGCTTATGGGTCAGGACTGAAGGGAGGGCAGGGACAGGTGACATAGTGGGGTCTGCCACAGGCCACCTGACCAGAAAGACAGAGCAGATGAAGCCCTTCATAGACAAGTAGGATCAGTTTCATATTCACAATCCCAGGTCCTTATGGGGGGCTTCAAACATCCTGATACAAGTAGAAGGGACAACACAAAAGGGTATAAGCAATACAGTATACTGGAATAAATATGCAGTATATTTTACTGGTCTATGATTTTTCCCTCCCTTCCCTCCTGGTCACCCAACTCAGCATGTTGCAAGATCTTCTCATTTTCTTAAAATACTCCAGTGGGAAGCATCATAACAGGGTACTTCTGAGGCTATCACTAGACACATGTAAGTGAAGTCACAGACAGAAAGTGATGCACTATTAGACTTTGAACAAACTACCAAATTACTTAAAAGAACAAAAGCAATCAAAGTTCTACCTCTGGCAATGAGAGGCAAGTGACCTCAGGGTCTGTTTTCTGATGCTGACTTCCCTCTCTGTTGAACCATACCACACTGATGATGAAGTACCAAGGATATCTGAAACAGCTTATGATAACCTGATCTTTAAGCCCTGTGATTAATCATCTCTGGAGTCTCATACATACACAGGTAGCAGCACTGTGGGAGGTGCTGGTAAGCATATTTTGTCCTTTTTTTTTTCCCTTTGGTGATGAATGCTACAAAATTCTTTGACTTTGAGTGTATTTCTGCCATGTAAGAAAAATAGTAATGAGAAGTTAAATCTTTCTTCCAGTGAAGAATCAGTCTTTCTGGGCATACTTTCAAAATCTGTTTTCTCTATTACATCTTTCATTTAGAAGCTACCTTCATGCCCTAGTAGAAAGTAAGGCTGCATGTCACCTTGGGAACCTGCTCTTCAGAATGGAAATGATCTTTCAGAAATGTGCTTTAGCTTAGTTTTCCTGTGATGAAGTGGTGAAACAGAGATGCTGGTCCACAGGAACTGAGACCACAAATCTAGCTGAAACGTGTGTTTGCAAATTTAGAGATTTGTGGGTAGTAAAGGTGCACCAACTATCATTGCCTCTTAACTTATGCTGATAGTCCTCTTACCTGATGGTAATCCAGTGGTGGTCGAAATGCAACTGCTGTCAGAAACCAGAATTCTGTGCAAAGAGAAGTAGGTAAGCGTAGCTCTTAACAGTGTACTAAGATAGCAGAGTAAGACAATACTTCTGGGAAGTTACCTATTCAAATGAGATCTCCTAAGAGTCCACAGTCTCACTTAGCAAGGATGCAGGATGAAGAGAGATGTGAAGATGTCACATTTCTCCATGACCTGCCAGACCCAAGCAATAAATATTCAACTGGGTTTTATTAAATACTCCATTTGCTGCCTGTGCAAGCTGCTTCTCTCCTCTAGTAACAGAAAATATGGCAGCAGTGGCCAAAACTAAAAATGTGGATCTGAGATTGACCAGTCACCAGACAATCTGCCATTCTCTTTGTGTAGGGAACATGAGCACACTTGGAGATTAAAGTTAATACTGTACTAAGTATAACTCTTCAGAGGGAACAGTCTTCAGTATGCACTGCACCATAACATTTCAGAGGGTTCAGTTTGAAGCATTACACAGGAAAATATAACTTGAAAAATATTGCACTGTCCACCCATGAAAATTTGCACAATAATTTTAATATTACTTCTGTTTCTTACAGCTCTTGCAGCTGAGGTCAGTAACTGTATAAATGAAAAACTCTAGAGACATGATTTTGCCATAATAACTGGGATGATCAGACATCAAATGTACAGTGTGCAAAGCCATATTCAGGATGAATCCAAATGGTGTACAGGAAACTAAAAAGCACATTAATCTTGTATATTTTAATAATTGTTTTACTGGCTCACATTTGCAATAATGTCTTAATTCAATAAGTCTCGATTCAGTAGTTCAGTCTTAAATCTTGGACAGCTGGTAGAGATTTTAATAGAATTCAGCAATTTAGTCAATATATGAGAACTGAGATAAGCAAATTAAGATCTACCAGAGATCGGATATAAAATTAGAGACAGTATAATTTTTGATGGGCCATGACCTCAAGAGCTAGGAATTGTCATTTCTCCATGAAATTAGATGTAGGGATAATGAAGCCATTACCTTGTGAACTTTGAAATGATAAACAAATAGTAATGCTGCAGGACAGGCAAAGTAAGTTATTTCCAGCATCTGGATGCAATTTATCTTTAAATCCCACATAAACTCTATGAATCTACATATATTAGTATAAATAAGAGTAACTAAACTCAAGAATGATTTTTCTCCCAAAGGCATGCACATTTCTTAGTGATACAAATATGTGTAAATAAATGTAATACTTTGCTAATCACAAGTCATAAGCTATCTTATGTCTTAAATTCTGGTGGGCAGGTAAATAATTGAATCATATTTTATCCTAGTGATATCTCAGACAAAATATACCTTGTGCTTCAATGAAATGACTGCTTTTCTTCAGCAGGAAATTAAGAGCAACCGAAAGATCTGAACACCTTTGGACATTGACTTTGTGAATATGAAATCTGTCTGTTTTTCTTTACCTTGGGAATAAATATTTGGTCAGCAGGTTCATTCTGAGCTTGCTCTCTGAAATGTAAGGTGCAAGCATGATGCTTTTGTAAAGCTCTGACTGACAGGACAAGGACAAATTTCACCCTGGCAGGTAATAGAAATATGTTTAGCAAAGGACAGAACAGGCAATTAACTGCATTTTATTCTGTGATGATTAGGGTAATACAGACTTGATGTGCTTTTTGCTCTGTGCAGCAGGTGATTTTTGATTAACACACTGCTGCCAGTTTTAGGCACAATTTTATTGTGATGAAGATATTGATTTTGGCTGTCTCTGTAGACATTTCATCTGATGATTTTTAAGTCCCTTACTAAATGTGCATTTTTATATAATCTTCTTTAGTGCATTATACATGTACTTAATGAAGTGTGATTTTTCAGTGGATGCTTATGGTAAATATTTCTCCTAACAGGCAGTAACATATTTGGGTGATCACAATTCTATTTGCTGCATAGTTCACTCAACTTTGGAGTTATTGAGCAGATGGGAAGATTGGAATATCAAAGACCATTACCAAAGTGTTATACAAAACCAGACTCTAAACTATAACCCAATTTTAAAATATGAGCAGATCGTGATAGCAAGTTATTTCTTTGACTGGGAAAGATTAATAGAGTGGAAAGGATATGGACAACATTGGAAATAATGGGGAAAAAATTGCCTGTATTTGCCTGTTCAGAAACTTATTTTCACGTATTATGACCAAAACTCAAAACATAGCACACCAAACCAGGATCTTCTCTTCTAAGCCCCTTCAGACTTTAAGGAGCTGGATGATCTCAAGCTTCATCAGTCTTTTTTTTCTAAGAAAACCACAAATCAGGGGAGAAAGCAAAGTCAGCATCCTAGAGCTTAATTAGTGTATTTAGTGCTTATTTTGAGCTTAATTAGTGCTCACCTTAGTCTCTTGGAGTAGGTAGATACAAATGTCAGAGTAATACAGTGGTGAAGCAGGTCCACAGTTTGTATACCTGGTTTGGAATGTGCTTTAAGACTAGTCACAGGTGTAAACCAGGAGTAGTTCCTCACAAACACAACTGTGAATACCTGGATTCTAGTATTAGAGATCAAAATCACTGTCTCCTTGTGCTTTGACTTCATCAGAGAAGCCTTTGCATTGCCATGCTGCTTCTATTTGCCTTCCTCAGACAGGAAAATATTTAAGGCCAAATTTACCTGTAGGCACATCTCTACATTTGGAATGACTTTGAACAGGAGCTCTGTTCACTGGAAGGACAGTAGGAAAAGACAACGACCTTTGGAATTCCAGAGCAGAATCCAAAACCTCTGGTTTGAGTAAGGCCATATTGGGAATGTCAGGAGTATCAGTTGTCAGAGTTCCACCAAATACCTTTTAGGCTACTTGAGTTAAAGGAATAAATTCTTTTCCTACTCGCCCATAAAGAATCAGGATGAGAAGGAAAACCTGCTTACACAGATAACAGACAAAAGATGCTCAGAAGGGCATGCCAGGTGCTCTGCCTGCATTAATTGTTCCCAGCAGGGCCAGATGCAACATTCAGAGAACTTGCTAAAAGCTTCAATGGAGAAATCCTCCAAGTGGGATGGGGTGGGGAAAGAATTTGGTGCCTCTGAGAAATAAGGACTAGACTTTGGTCAATAGTTATCTTTTTGGGATTTCTCTCTTCACCTCCCAAACAGTTAGGAACCTTACTCTCTTTGAAGGGCTATTTCGTTCTTATAGACAATGCCTAGAGTAGGTGAATATAAAATGGAGAAGTTCATACCAACACTACTAAAACTTTCTCAAAGTAACAATATCAACAAATTATAATAACGACTTTGTGCCATTGCTATTGATCACCTTTTCAACTTGCGAACTATTTTTAATGTTCAGATGCCTCATATAGTGAAGAGAATAGAAAAAAAATCGACTTATTTTTCTTTTACTTAGCTCTTAGTTATTTTTCCTATCATTATTATTCTGTCATGGTGCTGTCCTCCCTTGATAGCAAACACTGCAAGGAATCATTTTGATACAGATGAAGAAGTGCCTATTCATTTTCTGAGATAGAACATTTTTTTTAATAATGCTGTAACTTGAAATCTCTTTAGAAATAACTTAACTTTGAGAGTAAACCAACAGCACCACATTAGTAGAAACCATATGATGCATATACTGCAAAAATGCTAACAATATAGAGTAGTTTAGAATCTTTATTTTAACAGTATAACCCTTTCCCTAGAGAGATTTTCAGTCACTTCCATCTGCCCAAATCCATTTTTATACTAACCCCTGTTTCTAAAATAAATCTGACTCTCTTATTTAGGTTTCTTTTTATTCCAACCTCTAAATATTTTATCCATTCTGTTGCCTTCACAAAAGTCCCATTTATGTGAGGAATTCTGTGTTACCATTTATTTAGGGGCAGTATTACAGATTTTCCTCATTACTTCAAAACTCCAAGCTACAGTAGAGTGTGCCTAGTTATTTCAGAGTTTCAAAAGTAGCTACCTCCAGTTCCATGAGAAAGTGTAATCCATGTGTGTGGGAACTTTGCTTTATAATCTTCACATCTAATTGTGGTTGCATCAGTATTAAAATCCTTCTTTTATGGCACCATTCTGGATTTGTGAGCACACAGATGATAATGAGAATAAAGAAATAAATACCATCCTAGTAATGTTTACCCAAAAATTATCCATATGACAGAGGAATATTTATATAATTCGTGACAAAATTTTCTTCAGTACTTTTCATAAAGCTATATTTCACTTGATCTTTAGTCAGACTGAATTAAACTCTTGGCTGAATCCAGCCTTTTGTGCACAACTCCTGATCCTTGTCCTGTTCTGCTTCCTTCTTGCATCACCTCCCTTCCTTGATTTTCCTAACTATGATGTGCTAACTATGAATCAGTAACAGAATAATAGGTATTATATTAGAATCTCAAGTACCATTTTACAATGGATATTTTAAGTTGTGAATTTACTGTGGAGCCAAAAGGAATCTGTCACCTACCTGGCCAGAAGGGAGAGAGGCTCAGTCCATTGCCCACTGAATTACTTTCCAACTCAAGTGAAGGTGGAAGCTTTTGCCTTCCCTTCCTTGTTACAGTGGTGGCCCCTCAGATTAGGTAGAGCCTGCTCTCATGATCTATCACGATATATCTCTGGATATATGCAGCAAATACAACTTCTAGTTAAAGAAACTGGGGGGAGCATTCTCTGGACAATGCCTTCACTAGTACAAGACTTAAAACAGTAGCAGGGTGAGTTGAGGGACCCGTGGGTGACAGGAAAGGAGGAGCATGGCTTTCTGAGGTGTAATGGGACTGTGCTTTGCCCATGGGGAGACACAAATCTGCTCTGGAACAAGATGAATGTTCTCAGAGCAGTGAGAGGAATACAGCAAAGAGCAGGTATATATCTTACCCCTTGCTCCTGAATTCCGCACTCCTCAAGACATCTAGCCCCACAGTATCAGAGGGGCTAAAAGCTGTTTTGTGCTGTTCCCAGCTGAGCTTTGATATATACTGCTTTTTCTGTTGACTCAGTGCATTGAATGGTTTGTTTGTTTGTTTAGGAGCTCTTTTCTTGGTGATGTTGGGATTTTTTTTTTTTTTCCTTATGAGGTCAGCACTTTTGCACCTTGAATGAAACAGGAATGATACTGTGATGATCTGGCATGTGGTACTGAAAGGAAGAAGAAAAGCCTCACAAATGCCATGAGCACATCTGTATATACAAATTGAACATTACTCTGATCACAAGATAAGGAACAGAAGAAAAGCTACTTCTTTTTTTAATTCCATAATATTGATTGAACATCATAATTATGTACCGATGCTTTAGCAACTGAGACTCCACAAAGCCTTGTGATCCCAGATAAAGGAATACAACAGGCATTTGAAATACTGGCCTAACAAATAAGTAGTACTAATAGCAGCTGGCCTTTATTACTTCAAAGAATATTCGCTTAAATAGCTTAAGATAAAACAAGAAGCAAAAGAATTAAAACCAGATTAAAATAACTTTATCATCCACACACCAAGCTTAGCAGAAGGTAGTTGTAGAACTGAAATAATGTTGGATCAAATGTTTCTCCCTGCTTCTGCATGGTAACAGCATAAGCTCCCTGCCACACTCCGAATTCCCCTGCCCAGAACAGACACTGAACATCAGACACTGTGGGTCCATTTGATACTTGCTGTAGTGGACTGAGATGTTGCAGAGGGCAAAGGAATGCTTTGTGGCTGTAATTCTTTGACTTTGTTATATCTTTTGAAAACAGGGCAATTAATTTTTTCAATTGTTTTTTAATAGGAAAGTATGATTCTGCTTTCATGGAAGCATGTGGAATTTAGAAAAAAGGGAAAATTACTATATGAGCACACTTCAAGGTTCTGCTTTCTCTGTTCAGAATATGTTTAATGAAAAAGCATAGCGTTTTCCAATAATGTAATTTTTTCAAGGAGAGTAGGAAAAGAATAGAACATAATAAGAGTTTAAACTTTCAATTATTGAGGAGCTGTACCAGATGATGTCTAGTTCATTAAAATTATCTTTATTTTTGCGGAAAAATCCCCTAAATTTCTCATTAAACTAAGGTCAACTGATTTTAAATGTAAATTTAAGTTACGTCGTGTTTTGAATTTGTGCTGGACACAGAGCTGACAATATTGAGATGTTTCAGTTATTGCTAAACAGCCCTTACACAGAGTCAAGGCCTTTTCTGCTTTCCATGCCAGTACACTGGTGAGGAAGTTGGGATGAATGGGAAACTGGGAGGGGACAAGCCAGGAGAGGTGATCCCAACTGACCAAGGGGATATTCCAGACCATATGACATTATGCTCAGTATGTAAACCTGGGGCGAAGGAGGAGGAAGGGAAGGACATTTGGAGTGATGGTGTTTGTCTTCCCATCACTGTTATGCATGATGGGGCCCTGCTCTCCTGGAGATGGCTGAACACCTGCCTGCCCAGGGGAAGCAATAAATTCATTTCTTGTTTTGCTTTGCTTGTGTGTGCACCTTTTGCTTTCCCTATTAAACTCTTTTTCTTGATCTGTGTATTTTCTACTTTTTCCTATACTCTCCCTGGTCCAGCTGGTGGAAGAATGAGCAAGTGGCTGTGCAGGGCATGGTGTCTGGCTGGGGTTAAACTACAGCAGAGGTGTGTTTCTAAGCTTAAGCACAGTGACTAACTGGAATTTCTTCCCCCCATTTTGGTTAGGAGTACTGTCTGGTAAAACCTTGCAGACACATGGCTCATAGGACATAACGCTGTCAGTTTCTCAAATCTCAAAGGAGGAAGGTCAGTTCTGAGAACAGGAAGATAAAGGAGTATTAGTATTACTTACACTGTATTTTTCCACTTCTGATCAGAGATATATGAAAAGAACCCATGTAATGAAAAATAGAAATTAATACAGGAGGGAAAAAAACTTATGGTAAATATTTTCTATTTTCTAAAAATTACCAATTATATATTGCTGTGCATAAATGTTGCCTTTTTCATGATTTCAAGCATGAGCTTGAAATTTTGAAGCAGAATGAAGGAGGATTATCTCGTGTGAGGATAACTTTCTGATTAATGACAATAATGACAAGATTGAATGATCCTTGTCTCATGTCAGTAACAAGAAACATTGTGCAAAATTTCCATCCACAAAGAATACTTCAGAACATATCAACTAAAACATCTGTGTTAAGTTCAGTCTTATATTTTGCTGTCATTCTTAAGAGAAATAAATGAAAACTTCAAAAAACATAAATTATTTTATATTTTGAAGAGAGAACTTCTCTTTAGTGTGTATTCTTCCCCCTTTGCTTTCCTGTTAAAGGAGATTTGTTCCTTAGAAAAGTGTCTGAAAAGCAGACTCAAGAAGTCTGAAAATTAAAAGAAACAAAATTTTTTTCTGAACATATTTGTGACCATTAAGAATCCCCCAGGGAAATGGGAAAATTAAAGCTGAACAGAAATAAAAAAGCTTTCAAATTTTATTCTAAAATAAATTTAGAATTTAAATGCTATATATGTGGAAACCTTCATTCACTCTTGTGGAAGGTAGAAATAGAGGCCATCTATATTAAGGCCTTCTTATTACCCTAGATCTAGGATGAACACTCCTGTTAAAATCAGCAAGAATTCACTAAATCTAGAGCATATTAATGAAGGTGGCAGAAATAGATGTGTAGTTGTTTTGCTGACTGGGAGCTTTTCAAGGGTTGCTTTGAGGCACTCCGTAAGTGTTGCCTCACATGATCCCGAGGTAGGTTGGTGTTAGTGTTGGAAAAATTAGATCAGTCTTGAGAGATGAAAGAAGGGCTGACTGTTAAGACAGGTCTTTCAGCTGGAAAACAGGGAGGAGAACTGGGTTAAGCCGGCCCTGTGTCCTTGACAGGAACTGCAGACAGACCATCAGCAACTGATGGGACAGCCATAGAAGTGTTGGTTGTTATGGATCTCTGCAGGCTATCTGCTTCAAATACTGCCCAAAGCATCACATACTTCAACCACTTCAGAGCATGTGTTCTCCACGTATTTTAGCAATGATTTTCTCTAGCCAAGGAAGAAAATCCTTCAAAAGTTGTCATCATCTCCAAAATTAACTCATTCCAGTACTGTGTTATTCCGCTTGTGAAGAAATTTTTCCTGCTTTGCCATTTGGATGCCTCAAGCTGAAGGTCTTGGCCATTTCCCCTTATTTTACACATTTCTGCCATTGCTGGGAAGAGGTTGTTTCCATTGTCTTTTAACTCTTTCATGCAGTTGCAGACTATTGGCAAATTACCCTTAGTCCTCTCTTCATCAGACTAAGCTGTGTGTTTTAGCACACTGAGGAGCAGCTCTTGTCCCCAGACATCTTGACAGCAACCTATTGTACCCTTTATTAGTTCCTCAGCATCATTTTTTTTAACAGGGAGGCTGAAACCAGGACACAAAATTCCAGCTGCAGTCTCCATGGCAAAGAGGAAAGCTTCACCTGATGCACTTCAGCACCAGTTTCCTGCACTGATAGGGACAGCACAGAGCTGGCTCACGTTTGAACATTTGGCTAGTGTTGACTGAAATACCCGAGTCCATTTTAGCAGATATCCTCCTCATCCAGCTCTCTTCCAGCTGTGGTGACAGACTGGATCACCTGATCCCCAGTGTAATTCTCTGGGCTTTTTTTGCTGAGCTTCTTGAGGCATGTGTTGGCTCATGTTACACCCTGATACATTCAGTGAGTTTAGGGGAAGGTTGTTTGATTTGCTCTGGGTGGTGCAAGGGAGAAAATCCAAAATTCTCAAGACCTTCATTAACAAACTTTTACTTGCAAACTTTAGAAAATTAAGATAGAATAAGGTAATTGGGAAATTTAAAAACAACATCCAAAGTAAGGTACTTCATAAGATTTAACTTGGCAAATTTCAATTTATCCAGACACTTTAAGGCACTTATTAAGGCACTGACTGGAATTTTTTAATCTGGTTTACATCATATTTCAAGAAGAAGAATCTATGGGATGAAAGAGAGAGAAAGGATAAGAAAAGTTCAATGTGTTAATATATACTCAGGCTATGTGGGAACACACAGTTATCTCTCCTGGGGTGTGTTTAACACTTGTCTGATGCAGTACTGTGGATCATGCACAGTCCTCTGGTGAAAAGCCCTGGAAACGAGTCTGGGAGCACTTTGGGGATCTTTGATGGTTTATGACACCTTCTAAGACATGACAACTGCCTCTCAGATCACTGTAGTTAATCCAATTATCTCCCACTAGAAGGGATGGATACCTTAAGCCTTGTGTGTAAACATGAGGGGGAGTTTTCACATCTGAGCCAGTTGTGTAGGGGAGGACACTGGCAAGATGGAAAGCACTATTCCACCTCACAGAATCTTATTGCCTCTTTGCTCATCTCTCTCAAAACCAGCTTGTTGCTAAACAGAGGTTTATTTGTCACAGCCATCCTCTGCTGCACCTCCCCTCTGCACCTGGGCTATTTCCTTGCACATCATCAGCAAAGCACCCACTGCTTTTGCAAATGGTCAACTGTTTTAGCCATTAAACTTTGACATTTTGGTCTCTCACAGCTCAGTCCCCAAGTTTATCAGGTCTTTCTAGACTGAACCTCCTTGGAGGTCTGCTGAGGGTGTGCTCTTGCTATCAAACCTGCTGATGAAGATACTGAACAAAACAGGCCTTACTGCATACCTGTGGTATATTCTGCTTCTTAACCATTAGCTCAGTGTCAAACTAGTGACTTTTTTTCTCTGTGGAACTTGTAGTACAGCCAATTTACAACCTAGGCTTGATATCAGAGCCATTTAAAATACTGCCTGTGTATTGGCTTTTTCTGTAGCGCAACAGTGATACATCAATGGTATCAGATGTGTCAAATCACACAGTATTAAAACCTGAAGACTAACCAGAGTGGTTCAGTGTGGGTGAATTAATTCAGTTTTGCTATTTTCCTAGTTTAATGCTATATAAGCATAGATTATATCTGAAATAATATTGATTAGAATTCCTCTGATTCAGCTTTTCACCGTGCTTGTTACCATGCACCTGCCCAGATGTCCCAGGACTGATGTGGTGAGGATGGTAATGAAATGAAGCATTCCTTACCGATTTTAAACAATATGAAGAGGTGAGCTGCTTCCTAAAAAACTCAGATTACCTTTCTAGTATGATCAATTGGATTGTTTCTTCCTCTTTGATTTATTGTTTTTAGGACATAATTCTGATTTTTATACCAAATAAGATGCTGGGCCATATTCAATATAATTTTTTGCCAGTAACACTCAGAGATCCCAAAGATAATGGCCACAAATTTTCCTCATATTGAGTAAGCTTCTCAAAAAGGCAACTATGAACTCCAGAAATACTTTGCTTTACTGTATCTAGTATCAATGCAAACTCTGTTCAGAGAAATCGTTTATCCATGTTTCTATTTTTTTTCTACTTCTACCTGTTCTTAAAAAATTGTAACCTATTAGTATAAGAGTAACTTTCACAAGCCAGAATATAGTCATTAGATCTCAGAACCCACTTCTAGTGGGATAGTTATTTCTCCTGGAGTATAGTTCTTTTCTGAAAGGAACCTATGTTAAACTGGTGGCTTTTCTCACTGTTATCTTGTGCAGAGCACTTTCAGATTCCCATCTTCTCATCTGAGTGACACAAATACATTTTCACTGTGCTTTATTCCTGTTTGCCCTGCAGAGGTACCACTGCTGAGAGACGCTTTGATTTCTTTTTCTTGTACTTTATCGACAGAATTGTTTGTTAAGAACCATTCATGGAACATTTCAAAGGCAAAGGAGAGGATAACTGTCACAGAAAGCACAATCAGAAACCTTTAGGGTAGGCAGGATAACTCAGGATGAAATTTAGCAAAAAACATTTGACTAATGAGTACTCTTTAAAAAGAATCCTTTGGGATTATGAAGAATTGGATAAGGAAAGGCACAAGAAGAGATTATTTGCAAACCAAACAAATCTGTGATGCATTTATGGAGATAAACTAAACTGAGCTAGTCAAAAAACAGAATGGCCTTTTTTTAAATATGGCAGGATTTATAAAAATTTAATTTTTTCCTAGATTAGGATAAGAAATTTAAACAATACAAATCACAGTGAAAATGTAATCTTGTGAGTAAGTGCACATTTGGCTTTTGTATGCTTAAAAACAAACTGTTGCAACTATATCAAGATGGTGTGATAACTTTTTGTCAGCAATTTTATAATAATACTGCATGACACATTTAAATTTCATTGACTTGGCATCTTTCAGTAGAAAACCACTTCCCTGGAAATAGTTTAATCAACTTGCAGATGAAATAGTGCACAATAAATGTTTTCAGTTTCTCTACATCCTTCTCTGCATAGTGAGTGCTTGTGTCATCAAAATCAGGGAGCTTGAGCTCATCTCTTTGCCTTTTCCCACCCAGTCCACCTTAGTAGCCTGTCTTACTCTCCGAGTCAAAGGAGATGAAGAAATACTAGGCTCCTGGAGTAAAACATTCTAAAGGGAGGCATTTAGTAAAAATGCATAGAGAATTCCTTTTAAGGATACCTGCAGATCTGAACTACTCCCAGAAGAAGTTACCAGTTTCAACTTAGTTTTAAGTGGCGCTCTACTTTAACATTAAAGCTGGCTCTCAAAAGTGAAGATACAAAGAACAATTTGAGTGCTCCAGGTTTTTCTGGTCGAGAGCGTGTCACTGCAGATGCATCCTGCCAGGCACTGTTTGGAGCTGGTGATAAAAATTAAATCCTCCAGTTTCTGAAGGCTCAGAAAAACACTGAAATCAGAGGCTGCAGGGATGTTCTTTCCCTGATTGAAACCCAGAAATAAGTAGCAAAGGAAAGACTTTATTCATATCAAGGAGAAAGAGCTTTTCGTTTTAAACTTGCCATAACACTTTATGCTCCTAAATATGTTAAAAGGACTCATTCTCTTCAATCTAAGCCTGGAGATTCATGACTGTGCCACTGGCAAGGGTTCATATTAGCATTTCTGCCGATGTTCTTGATGCCTGGTTCAAGGAGACATTTGGCTTACTTTGGAAACCTCTTCTGCCATGAGTTTCCTGGAACCATAAATATTAATAGAGTCAGTATTGCATATTATCTTCTACCCACAAAATTTCTGGAAAATATTTCTTACGAAGTAGCCTCTAAAGTGAGTTTAAAAATGAATGCTGTGCTAGATGGAATGGTAAGAGGCAGCATCAAGATGACATTTTCTAAGGATTCTGATTGCTCATGTCTGGTTTTTTATAAGCAATAATGCTAAAGGTCTTGCCTACAGCATAAATGACACTAAACTATGTAGAGAATTTACCTGAACATCATCTCACAGTTTTTAACGGAGCTTTGTATTTATGACATTTTCATTGGAAAATTATGTTTTAGATATATATATACATATAGAAATTGTATCTATTAATCTATTAACATTTCTGTGTGTATTTCGGAAAACAATGATAATATTTGATTATAATCTATTATGATAAAGCTGATATGTTCTTTAATTTTTAGCCATGAGGTCACTGGAAATTGAAGCAGCTTGCCTGAGATTTTTTATATTGCACATAACTGGAAATTGGCGTATCAAGAGTGTGGGGCCTTTTTTCCACTAAAACCTTATTTAGACATAAATTAATTCAGGGGATTCCTCTAATGTGCATTGCACAGTGTGAGTACAGGATTATAGCCAGTTACTTTTGGTGTTATGGCCTATTAATTTACAGTATTTTAGATTAACCTATACAATTGGCAGTATACTCAGGCCTCCCAAAAAGTTCCCTGGTGACTTTGAAATATATTGTATGGTAGCAATGTCCAATTCCTTTTACAGGGCAACTGTGATGATGTTCACAGTGCCAGCATTCACAAAACACTTAAAAATCCTTGGACTGAATTCAGTGTTCCTGTAAGTAGGGCAAGGGTATAACACAGCTTCATAAGAATTCAACTTAGTTATGTGTGGATTGAAAGCTGTTTGGGAAAATGGATGAGAGATAGGACACCTTGCTAATATTCACCCCATTTGAACCATGTGAAGTGAAGTGGCTATCCAGCTTTCATGCTCCAGGCTCAAGTAGATGACACCAAAATTGTAAAATGTTATCTCTGGTTTGTCTTGATGTTGGCGTTTGAAATGCAATTATTCCCATAAAACAGAAATGAAGGAGGCCTATTCCTTTTAAAGGATATATAATAGCATTTTAGGGTAAGACAGCGGAAAGATTAAACCCTGTGTTTTCTTGTCTAAAACAAGATACAGAAATGTGTCTGTACAAACACATAGACAAGTAAATAAATAGCTTAGTGTTCAAAAGTGCTGAGCACATTCAGCAGTAATTGAACTCAGTGGGATTACAGGTGCTTGCTGCCTGCATTATTATTTTAATATCTGTTTTAAAGACTTTAGGAAAATTTAAGATCAGGCTTTTATGCCATTGAACCGTAAACTTCCCTTGTCACACTGTGATTACACCCCCAGTCACCTTCCATCAGCCTAGCCGAGAATCTCAAAAGTTATTGCTATGCTGTATTCCTAGGAACAGCCATCTTCCCTTCAGCCTTAAAACACAGTCCTGTTTCTTCTCAAATATTTGTGTCTCAATCTCAAATATTTGTCAAGCTTTCTGGAACAAGTTGATTTTAAAAATGTGGATTTCATTAACCTTAGTATGAAATGATTGCTCTGTGCTGACTCTACAATTAAAGCTGCTCTTAAGGTCCAATCAGGGTATGTGATTTTCTCTACACATTGATGAATTTCAGAGACTAATAGTTTCACCCATTTTTATGCTTTACTGTACTTGCATTAAAAACTGGACTAATATTAATTTTTGGTGATTCCACTTTCTCCCCCCCGCCCGACCCAAATATTGCAATAAAATAGTACTTTTAATAATGTGTGGAAACAGGTCCCAGCACACAATGAGTAGGCCAGTCTCGGCTGATGGCCAAGAACATGGGTGGTGGCTGATGGGTACAGATGTCATGGGTCACCTGAATCCACTGGTAGGGAGGCAAACCCTAAAAACCCTAATGCCAGCCCAAGAGGTGCCAGGCTTACAATGAAGAAACCTTTGATGGGTGAGGCAATGGGAGGGCTATGTAGAAAGACCATGTGAGACAGAGTATTTTAATTTTTGCACATTGCCATCTCAGTTTTTAGTGCAACAGCTCCTGCCTGAGATTTCAAGAGGGTGTACTAGTCTGAGGAATGGAAACTTCTGCTTTTGACTTTGCTTTTTCTTCTATTCTCAGGTGGGATGCTTCATAAAACTTGGGGAGGGCGGGGGTGGGCATGGAGGGAACCTACAAAAAAGTAAAAGATTTAACTTGGCACTGACCGCTCCATCCAGTTTTAAACAATAGTTCAAGGAGTTGTTTCTTCCTGGACAAAGTGGTCCAACTTCCAAACTGGTTGTTAGAGTGTTGGTTGGCAAACCTTAGGTTGCTGTATTTTGGTCAATGTCAATAACTGCACAGTGCATAAGATTTCACCTTATTTAAAGCAGTTTGCATGCAATCATACGGAAGTGCATACAAATGCTTATGTAATCTCCACCCCCCAACATTTGCAGATGGCTGGATGGTGCCATGTTATTCCTCATGCCACATTTTGACTGCTGTTCTATTTCTGTCATAAGAGGCTTGGGTTATGGGACTTAGTGCCTGTTAAAACTAATTACCCTTACCATTATCATCAATTAACCCCAATTAACGTCAGACAGAAATGCAAAAATGTTGAACCATTTTTTACAATTCAGTACAGATGAGTTCAGAGGAACTGCTAATCTAATGACATCTTCAAGCTGTGCATGAGGAACTCAGGCTGCCAAAAAAAAAAAAAAAAGAGAGATTTCTTCTAGGTTATATATGCACATCACTTAAGGGGGCCCAGCAATTGGTGCTTTCTGTCACCAGGTCGTCCAACTCTTCAGCTGGGAAGGGATGTGGGTCAGAGCATGCATAAGGACACATTCTCCAGCATGGCAGCATTGGCAACTGTGCCAGCAGCTTCACATTGAGGATGTGCTGCATGCATGGCCTTTGTCCCTCAGCTGATTTATCTCTGTCTTCCATTAACTAATTTTCCCAGTACATGGCAGCATGCTATAGAGTACTGATTTTGTCAATCTTAAAAATACTTAGTCTATAAAGAAACATATGTTATTGAGGCTCTTCAGATTTGGATCTTGCACTTCCAGGCCTGAGGTTTGCTTTCTGCTTCAGGCCCTGTGGGCCTTGCTGAGTAAGGACTAAGCCTTTTACACTACATCTCATTGGAAGTGATAGTGTCCTTTCCCTAGTCAGTTTTTCATCTCTTTAAAGGAAAGGAACTTCAAATTAGTTTGAAGTTTTGTGTGTGCAGCAAGCAGATGTGGAAGGAAGGGCAATGGCTTGCAGGTAAGGGGAGCTGTGTGTCAGGAAGGAGAACACTTAAGAGTGTAGGAGTTGTGCTTTAAAATAAAAATCAAGGAATAACATCAAAAATAGAAAAATTAATTATACCAGAGTTGTTCCCCCAAAAGCCTAAATTAAGTAGTTTGCTCAGCAATAGATATTATAATGTTAGCATGTATGGTTTTGCTACATATGCTTTTCAGACATAGCTTTGCTGTTAAACAAAGAATGAGGAATGGAGTCACTTTACTGTAATAAATATCATAATGTTAATCCAGAAAGTTAATATGTGATAGCACAAATGTATTAATGTTGTTGGTTCATGAATACCAAGACTCACACAAAATTTGAAGTCCTGGTTGTGTTCCTAGTGCTAGTGGATTTATGAAAGGAGTTTGTTCACAATGTTCAAATTTTCTGCAATGTTTCCTAAATAAGTGGCTTTATCCTGACTGCAGTACAGAGCTTAGGACAAAGCTGCACATTATGGGGATAAAGCTCTGTTTCAAATCCTCTGAGTGTGTCTGCTAGCATAACTCCTCTGCATCCTCTCGCATCACTCGTCACTTTCTGATCCTTTCTGTTGGCACCACCTGCACTGGGATTTGGAAAGCTTTCAGGGATGACTATTGCATGTGTGCATGCTGAAGATGATTGTTTTTCATTATTCTGTTAGGATGTAGTGTGATAGTTATGACAAATACTGTGACAACTAAATCTCTTGTTATTTGAACAAATTTAATTCTCAATAGAAGTTGACGAATGTCCTTAATCTTTCACTTTTTTTTTTTGCAATGAAGCAATGAACAACAATAATTTAAAAAATGAGTGTTTAGCTGATTTCAGAAATTGGCATAAGAAATATACTCCAAATTTTATCTTTGCATCAGTTTTCTACTTTTAAAATGTAACCTCCTTCAACACAAAATATAAAGAAGCACCACTAGCTATGTTGTGAAAGATTATCATAAAAGAGAATAATATACACATCTTTGAGGTATACATGTAGCAATACTTCATTTCTTTCTGTGCTACAAGTAGTCCTGGTTACCATATTTTACAAACAGCTGTGAATATGCTGAAGGCATGAGGCTCCAGGGAGCACAAGTGTGACCTACTGGTCAAAGTACGGGACTGAGAAGGGAAAATTTATACTGCAGGTCTGTGTTTGTGGTGGTGTCTAAATCATCCTATCTGATCAACTCAAAGGCAGGCAGGTAATATACAATGGTATCTCAGCCATACCTCATGGCTTTTCTGTCTCAAAAACAGAGTAGGAACAAAAATCATTATCTTATTGACCACAACACTGTTTGGCCCTTGAGAAAGATCAGTAATATATATACATGCACTCCACAGAAAGTCACAAGGAAACTAAATCAAAGATATTTTGAAATAATTTATAATTTTACCCTTGCTGTTCCTTTTGCCTCATGGTATGGCTGGTTTATACTGTGGAGTACTGAGGCTTTAAATCCCTTGTGAATGTTAAGCTTTGTGGACTGTTTTAAAAACTTCAGTTGAGAAGCACTACGTAAGCCAAAGTACTATCATTAATAATTTCTTTATTATACAGTGCTCTTACATGTCAAGAAATGTAAATATTGGAGGTGTAGTATTTGTCAGCCATAGGCCTAGAAGGGTTTATGCAACCTGGAATGACTGAGTTTGTAATAATTTTTCAAAGTGTTATTTGAAGAAATACATATTTCAAGAATTTCACTTTTCAAATTCTAATAGCGGGAAAAAGATTTTCTTCTCTGTCCCTGAGACAAGAGCAACTATCTCTCTCTCCTGAGTAGAAAGGGAGAAAGTATGTGAAGAGAGGGGCTGACTTCCTCTATTACTACCATGAAGTTGCCTCTGACTCTTGAAACATGCTAAAATTTTCTTGCTGTAAGGATCCCAAGATTGTATTTTGTTATTACCAAAGTACTCTTTGATAACTAAATTACCAAAGAGTAAACTGATCTGTAAATTTCAAAATCTCAGACAGGTCTTGATTTCCATTTAATAGAGTTTTACTTGTCTCTTTGTGTAATATTTTAAACTGTTCATGAGAAAAATGTGACACTGCACATTATTTTCTTCAATTTTGGATATGTATCCCAAGACAAAAATGTTGAGTATGTGTTATTACAAATAAATTATTTACTTTGCCAATAACAGTTTTATAAATATTGGCATGGTTCTGTCTCTTGCTGCAAGCTAGTATTTCTCTATTAACCACACTAAAACTGGGATGTGTGACATTTTCTTTATTTACATGGAGTTTTAATGAACAAAAATGTAACTTGTTATAATTTAAAGGATTTGCATGGTTTTAGTTCTGACTAGATGCGGGCAGTTGCATATCAATGCTTTTTTTTTTCATATTAACTACTGTACAGTTGCTGCTATCAAGAAATTCTTCGAGTATTAGCCCCAAAAGCCGTGGTTGCATTTCACTGAGCAAAGTAGATTATCTTTCCACTCACTACCTGGCCACAGACTTCTGCCTGAAGAACTCACATGGTGTACAACAGGATTACTTTGGATGACTTGGCTGCTGAAAACTTCGAAACTGTGTGGAAACATTTTTTTTTCCAAAGTGACAGAACTTCTCATTATAAATTCAAGAATCTCTGATTCTTAGAAATGGTGAACTTTAGACATCAGCACAAGCCTGTGAGATCACGCAGCAAATAGACCAAGATTGCCAGCACACAGAGATTTACCTAACCACAGTTTTGGCTAGATATGGAAAAGCTGAGATACTCTCAGCCATTCAAAGGGAAATCCCAGAAGTAGCTTCTTGTTGTTGTGGGTAATAGAGTTAGATTTATGTTCATTATATCCATACCATAATATTTATTAGATTGGTTTCCCCTTTTTGTCTTATTTACAGAGCCTCCCTACCCCTCTATTTCTTCAACTGCTACCGCCTAATAAGTCTTGTAAAGACCAAAAAAATATCAACCCCAAATCTGAGCACTTTCAGAGCAACAAATTTCCCAGACCTGCCTGTCAAGGTCTGACATTAACTCCTTTTTGTTATATGACAGTTGGCAGGTAGGTGTCTCCTAGTTGTTTGAAAGGGTGCTTGCTTTGTGCTTCACCTGCCCTTTTGCTTTTAAGCAAAATTCTCTTATTTCCTTATGCAGTTAATATTTTCTATGAATTTGACAAAAGCCAGAAACCATTCCTTTTTCACTTCCTTTTCACAAATCCTCTGATTTTTTTTTTTGTTGTGCACTAGAAATTCTGATTATTTCTGCTCCTCTACCCACATATTTCAGCAAGCTGGAGAGTGGACTTAGGGCTTCTGCCTGCCAGTCAGATGCTGTAGAAGGATGTCTCCATGGGCAAGATGAGGGACACTCTGGCAGGGTCAAGTGTGCATGTTCACTTTGCAAAGTGTCAACTGCAATTACAGAATGCTACCTCCCAACATTTTAAAACATGCAGTCCCTCCTAAAAGTACATGGAGTATTTCTTAATTGCAGGAAAACTCTATCTTTTAATTTTTTATAAAGCTAAGCATAAAAAATTTAAATGAAAACTTTTAAAGGGCATAGCTTGAAATTTAAGATTTGTAGTGTTGCTGCAGCACAACTGACTCCAAGCTCTAACCTGTAAATTGGAACAAGTTTCATTCTGCAGTAATTTAATTTCAATTCCATTATCGGCTTCTTAGACTCAACGTAAGGTGATTATTCCTTTCTTTGGCTAGGCAGTGCAGTTCTTGAACATTACAAACCACTGACTTGATTCAAATTCTGAAGTCTTTAGACTCCAGGAAAGTGCTTCTAGTGCCCCTCACTGATACCAGCGGTGTTGGGAGGCAGCTCTTTTGTTGTAAATGAGAGTGGTAGAACACTGGAGCAGGTTGCTCAGAGAGGTGGTAGATGACCCATCCTTGGAACCATCCAAGGCCAGGTTGTTTGGAGCTCTGAGCAGTCTGATCTAGCTGACAGATGACTGGTTCGAGATGAAGACAAGTTGAGCTTTAAAGGTCCCTTCCAACTCAAACAATCTTGTGATTTAGTGAAATGGTAGAGTTCTTTTGTTTTATTCAGAAATAGACAATGGGCTAAGTTAAAATGTGCTTGATAGTGAATACAGGGTGGGAAGGTTCAGGATGCACAATACTCTGGAGTCTGATCAGGTTGGATACAGTCCACTGAGATGAAAAATTTTTTCTAGCATGTACTCTGGCAAGAGACTATAATCATTAAGGGAACCTGTACTGCAGAAGACCCTGTGAACTCAGTGTTAACAGCATCCTTGAGCAGTAGGATTTCAAGTTCCTCTTTTGAATTAGGGATTTGGACACAGTTATGCAACCTTATAAGCACCACCCTTAGAGTGCTTATCACTTTAGGGTTTATCACTTGTCAGTGCACTTGTTCATAACATCAGCTGCAGGAAGCAGTTTATTTTCAGACAGACTTGAGACAAACAGACTATCTGAACAGAATGTACTTCCTTATAACTTATTTGTCTGTGGTTTGTTTCTATTAGTTTACATTGCTTCCTGATGAGCTGATTTCTGTGGCTCGTTCCATAAGTCTGCTCACAGGTTAAAGGAAAGAGCCTCTGGAGATGTTTGGAGATGACTGCTTCTAAGTGGCAGAAGCCTGAGATTCTGCACTGCTTTGTGTTATAATGCCCCTGGGACTCAAACTTTTGTTTGAGCAGCAGTAAATGAGTTGTTCTTCCATTGCATACAGCATCATGGTCAGCAATAAAACTGGGGGAAATTGGCCTGGAGGTGGCAGCCTACTGCTCAGGAACTGGCTGTGGGTTGGTCAGCAAGTGGTAGGAAACTGGATTCTGCATTAATTTTTGTATATTCCTTTATAAAAATTACTATTTTCCTTTCCTGTCTCAAAATGTCAATATCTCAACCCACAAACTTTAATTTTTTTCCTGATTCTCTTCTGCATCCCACATGGTGGGGCCTGACAAACATATGCATGGTGCTCAGCTGCCTGCTGGGTTAAGCCATAACAGCAACCTAAGACCTGCCTTTTTCTGGTCTTATGATTACTTTGTCAAGCTCAGGGGCCTCTTCTCTAGTGGGATTTATTTCACCTTGCTGCAGAATCATAGATGCATACTTATATGATGATTTCCTTCTTCCAGTTCAGTTTTAGCTAATAGATTGCTTATAGGTGTGTGAAAACCTGGCTACCGGTCACTGTATCACATCTAACTTCCTGATCATTGCCGATGGTATACATTACTATCTTACATAAAATAACTCTTAAGAAATATTTCTAAAGCTATGAATGATATCTGCAGTGCTTCTTAGAATTTAGTATTGAAGAATTTTAGGTAGTTGAGATTCCATCAAATACAAGATTGATTTTTTAAAATTAATTTTTAATTCCTGGCTAGTAAAAATCACTTTAGAAAAGGCACAAATGACAAAAGATCAACAATAATTACTTAATTAAAGCTCCTAATCCCAAACTGAAGGCAATATCTTACAGTATTTCCAACATTTTCAAGAAAAAATCCCAAACCACTAGATCTAATGTCAGATTCTCTGTGTACAAAGGGTATTTCTACTTAGTGAACTGTCTGCTATAGCTTGAAAACAATCTGCAAGCACAAAAAAGACTGTCAAAATTCATTAAGAATAGGATTATTTTAAATTAACAAAAGTAATCTTAATTTTTCCCACCACCTATTTGCACTTCAGAAATGAAGAGCAAAGGTGTCTTTGAAATGAAAGCTCTTCTGTTTGAAAACAAGTATTTTTGTGAAGAATATTCTGTATAGTAAAAATTTCTTGTCAAAACCACTATTCCCAATGCCTCAGTGTGCTGCCGGAATTGTCAAAATTGGTTTTGGCTGGGATTAAAATAGTTTTCTTCATAGTAGCTAATATGGAGTTATCTTTTGGATTTGTCTCAGGAACAGTGTTGATAACAGAGACGTTTTTGTTACTGCTGAGCAGCGCTTACACTGTATCATAATATAATTTAATTTGGAAAGCACCTTCAAGATTATTAACCAGCCTGCAAACCTAGAACTACCAAATCCTCCACGTCCCCACACCTACACTTTGTAATACCTCCAGGGATGGTGATTCAATCACTTCCCTGGGCAACCTGTTCCAGTATTGGATAACCTTTTAATGAAGAAATTTTCCCTAATATACAGTCTAAATCTTCCCTGGTGCAACTTGAGGCCATTTCATCTTTTCCTGTCACTTGTTACCTGGGACAAGAAACCAAGAGACAAGAGACCTGCCTGTAGACCTGCATGGGGTTATCATGACCCAAGTGCAGGACCTGGTACTTCATCTTGTTGAACCTCGTACTATTGTCCTTGACCCATTATCCACCTTATCCAGATTCCTTTCTAGAGCCTTCCCACCCTCCAGCAGATCAATACTCCTTCCCAGCCTGGTGTCATCTGCAAACTGATGATATCCTCACACAGACCACAGATAAAGGCATTAACAGAACTGGCCCAAGCACTGGGAAGCACCACTGGTGACCAGCACTAGGTGGTTGTAACACCAGTGGAGTCACTACCACTCTCTAGACCCGACCATCCAGACAGTTTTTTCACCAAGTGAGGAGTGCACGTCTAAGCCACAAGTAGCCAGTTTCTCCATGAGAACGCTCTCAGAAATTATTTCACAGTCTTTAGTAAAGTCTAGGCAGAAAACCTCCACAGCCTTTCCCTCACCTTCTAGTCAGGTTACCCTGTCATAGATGGAGATCCAGTTTGTCAAGTCGACCTGCTTTTCACAAACCCACACTGGCTGGGCCTGATCCCCTGATTGTCCTGTGTGTGCCATGTGATGGCACTCAGGATAATCTGCTCCAGAACCTTCCCTGGCACTGAGGTCAGTCTGACAGGCCTGTAATTCCCTGGATCCTCCTTCCAACCCTTCTTGTAGATGAGTGTTGTATCTGCTAACTTCCTGTCACCTGGCACCTTCCTGGTAGGCCAAGGCTGCTAGTAAACAATGCCAGGGTTCATGGGTTCAATCCCCATATGGGCCATTCACCTAAAGAGTTGATGATCCTTCTGCATGTCTTCCAACTCAGACTATTGAGTGATTCTGTAAATGATGGAAAGTGGCTTGGTGAGCTCTCCTGGGATCCCCTGGGTGGATCCCATCCGGCCCCGTGGACTTGTGCTGATGTTGTGTTCAGCAGATAAGGCAGGGGAAAGACAGAAGGGGGGAATGTTCAGTGACGGAGTTTGTTTTCCCAAGTTACCACAAACATGATGGAGCCCTGCTTTCCTGGAGATGGCTGAACGCTTGCCTGCTCATGGGAAATAGTGAATGCATTCCTTGTTTTAGTGAACTTGTGTGCACGGCTTTTGCTTGGCCTGTTAAACTGTCTTTATCTCAACCCACAAGTTTTCCTGATTTTCCTCTTCTGATTCTCTCCTCCACTGGAGTGCAGGGAGGGAGCAAGTGACTGTGTAAGTTTAGTTTCTGGCTTGGGTTAAACTCTGACAGCTGGTCAACATCAAATCATCAAATATACTTAAATTTGCATTTGAAGAGAGATGACAAATATATTACCTAACAGACATAGATAACACCCTAAAAATAAAGCAATATATTGAAAGTAATGAAGTTCAACTGGTAACAGTAATTCATCATATATTTGTTTCATATTTGTTTTCAATCTGCACAAAAAACTCTGAATCTTTCAAGTCGAACAATCAAATGATAGTGGAAAGTTTAAGAATGGGAAGTTGGATGAGAAACATTATTGCATATTTAGGTATATTTTTAAGTCTGTAAAGTTATTTCAAAGAGAGAGAGAATTAAATTTTTACATCGTTTCCAGTGTGTTAAAGCTAACCTGCTGGGAATGACTTTTGGTAGCTTGTGATAACAGGTATAAATTATAAGCTTCATGGTTATAAACAACACGTACGTGGATGTGTTGCATCTACTATGCAGTAGAGAAATCTTCTTTGCACTTCTGCATGTGTATATATGAAATGTTTTGGATTTTGTAACTGTAAAAAGCCATTTTGCCATTTAAAGTCAGTATCACTAAGCCTCAACCAGCAAGATTATGACTCTCCAATCCACATTAATAATTCAGTGTAAAATATCTTCACGAAGCTTGTAGCCCTGTCAGAGATAGAAAGTGTTTATATTTTCTGGATACATTACATTAAAAGCAAAAACTATTTCTATGCTGCAAGCATTTGCAAATCTAGTCATGGTAGATGTTTTATGAAACAAAGACTATAATTTTAAACCCAAACCTGCATTATCACTGCATGTTGATTTCTGTGGATAGTACTGACTTGTAACAGGCAACTCATTATAAAACTGCCCTGTCTGGACAGGTGTTATGGGTGAGGACAAGTGGTAAAACCTGAATCCCAAACCATATTCACTTCCGATCTCCATGTGGGGTATGAGGTTAGCCAAAAAGATCGGGTTTGTTCCCTCTTGTTAAAACACGTTTTGGGCTTGTGTTTCATTTGGTCCTTTTCTTTTTTCTCACATCTCTATCTGGTGTGCCCTGCCAGACTCTTAGGGTGGCAAGGGGTGCATGCAAATGTGTTTCTACTGAAGTCTGCTTTAGTCAGAATGACTAAGGAAAGATGATGGCCTAGCTCCTGTTTGTCAAACCCGTGCATGTCATATTTGCAGCGCAATCAGCCTTTTAAAAGCAGAGGCTTATGTGATCAAGTCTTCCTTTGAACTTTTGGATTCTCGGTAAAAGCACAAAGCTTTGTCATGCTGTTGCAAAAAATCATATTTTAATAACTGTTAAAACCTTTGAACATAAAGTTTGATAATAATACTTGCAGAAATTAAATACTTCCATTGAGTGTTGGTGCTTATGGCCTAAACCCATTAGATGTTCACCACCTGCTATCTAAGCTGGCACTGGGGTTTGCCTCAAAACAGGGGCTGGTTGCAACAAACGTTGAATAGACGTAGTCAGTAATGGTAGAAGAAAATGGTTCTGTTATAGAAAGGAGTGGGGAAATGGGGCAGAATGTGCCACCTGTCCTATCAAGGGTTTTTTTCCCATCTCATGATAGTTGCTATTTTTTTCAGGAACGGGGATCTGTCTCAGGATTCACCACTGGTGGGCAAGGATTAGCCAAATTTAAAGACAAAGTGTGCTGCAAATAGACTGGAGGAAGAAGTGGGAAGCACATGTAGGCTGAAGCTATGAGGAAACGGTGAGCGTTAGTGAAACGGGAGGGCAAAAAGGGCAGGGAACTGAGAGGCACCCCATCCTACCTGCTGCATGTGGTTAGCACCATCAAATCATTGTGGCACCTATGTTTCTGCTCAAGCTTCTTGCATGACCTGTTCTGCTGGCTCAGGAGCCTTCTTAATCTGCTGATCTGGATTTGATTAGAAATGTTGCCCTATTAGTGGAATGACTAGGGTGTATGGCTGTACAGTCCTGAAAGTGGTTGACCACAATAGACTGGAGGGTGCAGAGGCTTACAGGGTTATGATTCTTCCAGTGCTGTGTCTTTCTCACTGCACCCTGCAGTGGTGTGAGGGGCTGCTTCCTTGTCTGCTCTCACATTCCCTTCCTGCAGTGCTTCTCCTCAGCTACTGAGGTGACACCTTAGTTCCTTTTAGGCATATGGCACCTATGGTTCCTCTTGGTCATAGCCCTGGTAATGTTGGGGGACATGCAGCAAGCCTTCAAGCAGGGACAGCTTTCTCAGTGATTCTTCTGCTAATAAGTTGTTTAGGAATAAACCCCAAGTCTCATGGTAACACCTTTATGAGCCCACTTCAGAGCTGGAGTTAGTCTTTTGAGTGCTGAAGCATTTTCTGTTCTTTAAATCAACAAACTCCTTCAATTTAAGCCACCAAAACAGTATTTTCATGCTTGCTTTGCTATAACTGGAGTACAACAGCTGGGGGGCTGTGTATGTAAGGTATTCATTTTCACTCTTTTTTCTTCCCTGACTGATAGATTGCCACAGACCAAAAGTCTAAACAGTTCACAATGACATCTCTAATTCTGATGAGAATTATGGCCATTTCCATTACTAAAGACAACCATCTATGAGCAAAACAGAATACCAGGTGTCAATGAAGAAATCTTTTTCTTGAGCATAGTTTTTTGTTGTTGTTTGTTTGTTTGTTTGTTTATTTTTTTGTTTTGGTGGGGGTTTTTTCGCTTTGTTGGTTGTTTTTTTTTTTTTTTTTGTTTTTTTTTTTTTTTAACAGGAATAAACTAACAGCTATAATCTTTACTTTTGTTCTGTGTGCCCTGGCAGCATTTCTTATAACTGGTGGTCTCAAACAGCTATGCAATAGGTGGGATTTTTTGTAACTAATTGTAAGCATGTACTGATTTAGATAAAGTTTTCCTTATAGTTAACAAAGTAAAAATCAAACTGTTTACAATTAGTCAGCGACAGCATCAGAGTTCTGATCCTGCACATTTTTTCAGATGAACCAATTAATCAGAGACTGGAACACTGTGTCCACACATTGGGATGTCTCTACAATGAGCAAAACAGTATTTTGTTGTTCCATGATGTCTCTACAATGAGCAACACAGTATTTTGTTGTTCCATGATGCAAAAGAATATAAGAGGGTGAACTAAATTTTGCATATAATGAATAAGTGAGAAGGGTTATGTCAGTCCTGAACAAGTAACAAGTGTAATCTGGGCAGCAACGAGTTAACAATGCCTTTCCTAACACAGAAGCACAAAGGCGGGGCTTTGTGCCTGTGCTGACCTCAGTGCAATCATTTAATGGCTGTAGAATTCATTTCCACTAGTGCTTTCAGAATCAGTGGAGGATCAGAGAATCTGGCTTTCTGCTGGCAAAAGTTCTGCCTGAGAGCAATATCTCTCCGTTCCAAGATCTATTTTGCAGTTTTCACATATCCTGCATGCTTCCTGTTATGTGATGCCAAACTGCTCAACTCTTTAATAAAATATCAAATCATGCCCATAAACTCATCTTTTTCAATCATTTATATCTAAGGCTGCTACAAGGAAGGGATACCCTCTCCTGTAGACCAAGGCAGAGACAAAGCTCTAGCTCATTCTACAGCTCTAATCCTACAGCACTAACCTGTGCATTTTATACCAGCCTTGTCAGTAAAGCTTTGTCAAAGCAGGAAGCTGTGAGATGTGCCTTGGGCTGGTCCTGTTACGGTTAAGCAAGCTGGGTGTGACAGGGTTCAGAACTGGAAGTTGTGGCTTCATGTCAAAATGCTGTGAAATCTCCAGCTTTTACCTCAGAAATAAACAGTAAAGCCTAGTTAGTTTTTTAGAGGTTATACTAATCTTCAAACACAAAAACTTCTATACTGACACTGAGCGACCTGAATGCCTCCTATTATTTGAAGACTCTGGTCAGCGTTTATGATGGATTAACTAAGCTCTTTATTGGAAACTGGTAGATCCCCAATAATCAGTGATCATCACCAGGCTACACACATTGTGCAAACAGAGCATATTCCCAATTAGTACTCTCCATGTATGTGTTGCTTCCAGAGGGCTAATCTTCAAAAATCAGGATGAAGAAAAAAGACACAAATCAATTGTGAGGGACCATATTTTATATAAAAATGTGAATGGAAATTAGGTCTTCAAGATGCATTGATTGTAAGATCAGAAAGCTGCACTCTGTCATCTGTTTTGATGGGTAAAACTAGTCTTGTTTTAATAAGGAATTGCAAACAACTACTTGACATAAACAATATAAAATGGTGAGCAAACTATGCACAGGAATCAATATAAATAAACTGCTCTGTAAATTGATAACAAGAAGCTAGAATTATGAAGGGAAATCCATAGCAGATATTTTCTACATATACTTGCATTAAAAAAGAAATCATGGTGAGGGCACAGGTTCCAAGTTGCAATGCATAAACCGTTAAAATAATTTTAAAAAATGTATTTGGTACAAAGTTTGTTTGTTGGTTTTTTAAAGTGACTTCAAGAGATCAGCCAAGAACATTCTTCCACTTGATAGCAACTTGTTTTTTGGGTTATTTTTGTCAGTGGTGCTTTGTTCATCTGGAAGGACATATTTAATGTGTAACCTGTTTGGCAATTAGTTTTGGTAAAATCATTGGCTGGCTGAAAGGTGTACAATTTCACCTGCAGATGTCATACACCATATACCTGCCCCAATCATGAATAGAGAGTCAGGGGCAAACGTACTTTATAATGTTATAGAAATATATGCCCTGAAGCCAGGGCTATGTGTTTAAATTAGATTAAAATTGCTAATATATAGAGCAGGGAGCGCATCAGCAAGCTATATGTCATGTCAGGCTTATTTTATAATTTTCGACATGGTTTTATTTTAGTACCACTTTGTAAGTGAAGGTCTTTACAGTTCAGTTTGGGCTGAAGTTTGTTCTGTGTAGTTTCCCATTTCATTGACATCCCACTGGTAGCATTTCGAACAATCTAATAAGAGTCTGCCTTACCAGTTTTCGGATGTAGGTCCATCCTAATAGTTTATTTTTGGTATTGGACCGACATTGGACGTCATTTGATGCTATGCAGACTGCAGAGCTGTAAGTAGAAAAATTCATTACAAGTATTATGTCAGGAAAAATTCAATATGAAAACAACATCACAAAACAACAACAAAAAACCCCCAACAAAACAACAATCTAAGTAAACAAAAAACCACAACAAACACATTCCTTTGGCCATGCTTTTTTTTTTTTTTTTGGCTTATGTATATGGTTATAGTTTATCTGACAAAGCAGAGGTTTTTAAAGGAATGGTTTTTACACAGGAGAATTGGCCTGTTCTCTCTACCACTCCTTTGGCTTTGGGCTGTGGTACATTGCATTGGCAACACAGCATCTATGGCCAAAAGAGCCAGCTCGACATGATTCAGGAGTATTGTATGCCAAGTGCAGGGTGTGAGAAAACGACCAGCACTATTAGCAGCAGCGGAAGAGACATCGAGGGAAATCTGAGCTTTGAACTGGAAAATTTTAGAGGAGAGAGATTTCCATGACGTATTTTAAACAGCATGTCTCAACAGGAGGGTACACTAGTTGCTGTCATCCCCAAATCGATCTCCCAGTGCTTCGGGAAACTTCCTCCTTACGGGAAACTTCTTCTTTAAGGGAAACTCCTCCCTGTGCCGCCCCAGTGCCCGGCTCAGCCGCGGCCGGACCGGCCCCGGCGCAGGTGGGGCAGTCGGGGCGGGAGGCGGGCGGAGCAGATCGGCCGTGCCGTGCCGAGCAGAGCCGAGCCGAGCGGGCGGGAGCGCAGCGCCCAGAGAGGCTGTGGGGCCGCGGGGGCCGCGCCGCTCTCCGCGCCGGGCCCTCCCGCCGGCATGGCCGCGGAGCCGCTCTCCTTCCGCACCTTCCGCGCCGCCCGCCCCGCCGGCTGCGAGTACGGCTACGGGCACGGGGATGGGCTCAGCGCGCTGCGGGATCGCGAGTTCCCTCGGCTCCGAGGTACCGCGGGCAGCCCGGGGCGGGCGGGGCTGCGGGGGCGGGCCGGGGGCGGGGGAGGCCCGGGCCATTCCCGGCTCGAATCGGCCCCGGGCGGGAAGGCTCTGGTACGAGAGAGCAGGGGCGGGGATGGGATGCCGGCAAAAAGCGCTGGACTCAGCTCGCTGCAGTGATTTGTGCGGCACGGAGAAGAGACAAGTGGTAGAGAGAGACAAGACTCTCCTTCTCCTCCCTCTCGTCCCTGTCCTCCTCCCTCCGGCACAAATGCCTCAAAGGTGCCATGGATGCAGTAACAGGCTTTCCATGTGGATGTGAAGAAGGAGGTTGGGAGGGAAAGGAGATATTATGATAGTAAACCTGCCCATTTCTAGTGAAAGCTTATGGTTAGACAGGT
>VZSR01001854.1:7145746-7166932 GCA_013398615.1 Brachypodius melanocephalos
GTTGGTTATATGATTATATGACAGTAAATTGGCCTGTTTAAAGAAGTATCAATGCCTATGATCCCGGCACTTCAAAATTCTTAAGGCAAAAAGTCTCAGGTAGAGAGTGGAGTAAATGGCATCAGTTTGAATGCCCTATAACTTTTACTTAGGCCACTCATTCTCTTGAGAGTTTTCTGTTACTATTTTTTTATTTATTTTTTTTTTAATTTCACCAACTTCTGGTAATTGAATACAAGAGCAGGCTTTCTCACACATAGGTCTTTAGACTGAATGGAGTTATACTTGGCCTCTAGAGGAATGTGAAAAAAAAACTTTGAAGAACTTGAAGATTTATTAAGTCAATGTCACAGTCTGATATTAGACATAGTAGCTGCATCAGGGAAAGTTTGAACACAAGAATACAAGAACTTTAGGCTTAACTTCTGAAAGGTGGTTATTTTATAACTGAAACTTTGTTTAGGCCTTTAAGTAGATGAGTTTTTAAAACTTCCGAGAATCAGGCTCATTTCTCAGAGGTTCCCCAGTTACGAAATAAAGTGTATCTGCTGACAAAGGATGTCTGGTGGACAAGTCTGGCTCCCAAAGCGGGGTTACTGCAAAGGCAAAGCATTAGGAGTTTTTCTCCATTTAAAAACGTTTTTGCTAATGTAGTCTTCTGAGTTGTGCGGCCTGCTAAAATAAGATGTAGATAACTTAGAATATTTCTAGAAAGAGATGAACAAATACAGCGTATGAAATAGAATCTTTAATAATGTTAGCTAATTGAAATCACATAATCATCTGTGGCTTATAAGGTGACCTAGGTTGCAAATTCCTTCTGGTTTTTGATTTCCCCCTTGGAATTTTAACATGTTATCCAATTCATGAATTGTCATCCATTTGTCCTGCAAGTTTGTCACCTCTGTGAGGGAGCTCAGCATCTGTGAGGAAATGTAACTAATTGCTGTGCATGCACCTGGTGCCCTGTCTGGGACTTGGCTAAAGAACAGTGACACATTTCTGGTGAAGAACTTGTGCCTTCAAGTGATACCAGCAATGCCAGATGAAAGGTGCCCAGGGACAGATTCTTAGGCCTAGTGTCCCCTGCCTAACATGTCTCTTGGTCTCAAAGCTGACTAATTGGACTAGTCCAGGGTAGACTCCAGGATTTGGCTGACAATGGAGCAGTTTGGACAAGAAGCATACTGCTTTTATTTCTTGGCCTTCTTTTACTCAGCCGTGTATCCCCACTTGCCAAAGGTCTCAGCACAGTGATGTTGATGTAATGAAAAGTCTTTTAAAGCTCTCAATTTTGTTGCCTTGCAGAAACAAGGCAAAGAAAGGGCAGCTAATGTACAGGTTGGTGGCAGCAAAAGTGTAGCAGTTTTGGTTCAAACTGGGCAGAAGCACCAATTAAATGCAGTGGTTTTGGTTCACCAGTTGGAATCATGTTTTCAGTATGGTGGGTTGAGCACTGGCCAAATACCTGTACGCTCACCAGAATTATTTATTCATTTTCTGCTGTGAGATAAGGATTAGGCGGAGGGCCAAAGCTGGCTCAAAACTTCAGAGAGTATAAAGAAATCTTTCTTAACACAACTAAAAGAAAAATAAAAAGAAATCAGAATAAACTTTCAGAACACTTCTCCTCCACCCAACTCTTCTTTCTTTTCCCACTATGAGACAAAACCTGGTATTTTCAGTCAGTTTACTACCTCTGAAATAGTCTTCCTTCAGTTTATTTAGGATGTTGAATTTCTCTTGCCATACCCTGGAGATTTCTCCACAAGAAACAGTTCTCTATTGGCTTCAATGTCACAGTGAAGCAGCCACCCAGGCATGGAAAGTCCCTCCCCTTGACTTGCAGCATCCCCCACAACTGTTTTCAAGGTCTCAAATTTTAGCTAATGAGAGAATGAGTGCTATTTTAGGGAGTTAACACAGAGTAATCATAGAATCATAGAATGGTTTGGGTTGGAAGGGACCTTAAAGATCATCTAATTCCAACCCCCTGCCATGGTCAGGGACACTTTCCACTATACCAGGTCACTCAAAGCCCCACCCAGGCTTGCCCTGAACATCTCCAGGGATGGTGAGTCCACAATATCTCTAGGCAACCTGTTCAGTCTCTCACTGCCCCTATAGTAAAGAATTTCTTCCAAATATCTAAACTAAGCTCTTCCAGTTTGAATCCATTCTCACTTGTTCTATGAGTACATACCTTTGTCCTAACAGTACATGCCATCTCCACCTCTCCTGTAAGCTCCCTTTAGGTACTGGAAGGTGCTACAAGGTCTCCCTGGAGCCTTCTCTTCCCCAGGCTGAACAGCCCCAGCTCTCTCAACCTGTGCCCTATTTATTTGGGATGTGCCTTAAAGATCTTTCCATCATTAAAGCTGGTTAAAAAGTCCAGATTGTGCTGCTTACTTTTTATGTGAACAGAATTTTTGGAGTCTCCTTCTAGATACTTAATTCTATATGAATTAAGCCTAAGGTTTGATTTTGGAAGTATATATATGTATTTTTATGAGCATCATGTGGTAATAATTATTGCATATCAACGTATTCGCTTTGTCCTGATTACTAATATTTTGTGGCATCCACTACAGACATCTTGTGCAACTGGTGTTCCCTGGGGAAGGCAGAAATCTTTTCTGTGTTACAGACCATTGCCTGCACGGTGCTGGTGCTTCTGTTGTAGCTTTAATATGAATAGTTGCATAGGTCCCTGTTGAGCAGAAGGTGCAACAGATGTCTGGAGAGAGCACCAGCTTAGCTACCAGGCATACTGTGAAGCCAGGATTTTTCAAAGGTGGTCCACCTATGGTTGCATCAAAGTCTTGGGGGGGTTCTCTCTTTGCTCCATCAGAAGAAAATAAGGTTCATACTCACTGTGTTGGGGATTTCCCCTTGAGGTTTTGTGAAGAGATAAAAAGAACTACTTTACTTCCTTAAATCAGCAAGGGTCTGATTCTGTTTTGGCACAGAAGCCTTAAATTTTCCCTTTTAAGCCAAAGTTTATCTTCACTTCTGTAATGCAAAGGCTGTTAGCTGATGACTAGAGCAGCCCTTTCTAAAAATATATGTGGAGTCTGTGAAACAGATCACTGTTTCGCAGGCAGCAGCATATGTGCAATATGTGACCTTGACTTTAATCTTGTGAGCAGTGTATCCTTATCTGCAGTATAGGATTTTAAATTGTGCTTTAGAAACGGATAAAGAAATCAGCAGGAGTTTATGGGTTCTGTTGTTAAGTAATGGGGATGAATATGCTTCAGTGATGTTTATCATAGCAAGAAAATATCAGCTTCAGTTTGTACCATGGTTTTAAAAAAGAAAAAGCTGACATGTGATTTGGATGCAGCATTTAATCACAAGATACCTTTCCATTTTAAGTTGTGTGCCAGTATTCTTGTCTAATATAGCTGTGGTAGTTCAGTGGGAGCTTTCCAAGAGCAGTAAGCAGTGGATATCCATCCTCCAAATAAAACTCAGCATATGTTAGGAATCAGATATTCTTTAAAGGCTAGTGACTATTTGAAGACAGTCTTTAGGTGAACTTGAGATGGACTGTCCCATTTAATGTCAAATCAGTCACTGTCTTGTGATACACCTAACAGTAATAATGAAATTTGTCTGTTAAACAAAAAGGAAAGGCAGACTGAGCTTTGAGTAACAAAATTGGCCTTTGTTTATTTGAAACTTAAATTATGTCCCATGAACTGGTCACCTGTATGAGGGCTTATTTTTTTGTTCAGTTATAGAATAGTTGGGTATTGGATCTGACCTTACACAAAAATAAGCCTTTTTAACTCATATTGCTGGTAATTATTTGTGTGGTGACTTTTCCTGTGAGTAGGAGAATGTGAAAAGCAAATCTCCTCTGTATGCTGCAGTTAAGTCCTCAGCAGCTGGGTTAGCAAAGTTCATCTCTGTCCTCTGAGAACAGAAAAGCCTATCTGTTTTGTCACCACCTTCGGAGTAATCTAGTGTTTTTTTGGCTTCAGAAGTAAGAAATACGTTCTGGTGTGTCAACTCAGAGTAATTTTGTTGGTAGGTAGCTGGTGCTCCCACTTTATGAAACTTGTGAAGATGAGTGGACTGTGAGCCTCAAGAGTTGTGCTCACCTCTTGATTGCAAATGCAGGCTTGCCTTGTCAAACAGTAACTCTACCAGTCTTGTGCCTGAGGCTTTTTCTTTATTTAAAAAGAAAGAAATGGAAAAAAATTTGCATCCTAAAATGACTGCTTTGGAGGGGCTGGTTTGCTTGTTTGTTTGGCTTTGCTTTTTACAAGACCATTCTTTTCGATCTGGTAGCTATCTTCTATATGTATACATGTTACCCTGCTGATTTCTTAACTATTAATAATTTTTGTCTGCGGATGAATACTTTTCATCTCATTTTTTTTTTATTCTTGAAGAGTAAGTGACTGAGTTCTTTGAGCACTGTTGGTTTCTGACCAAGTAGGTAAACCTGGTCTTATTGTTTAAAAACCAGTTTGGTAGTGAGGGATAAGTTTATTTTAATTAATTTTTGTCTGAAGACTATCATAAACCAGAAACAAGGTGTGTGCCATTTTATGGTCAGATACAGTGCTTACTGTGAATTTGTGAAGCATACTCACCCACTGCTGGCCAGAGTTGAGACAGCATCTCCTGGAAAGGGCAAATTATTTCTCCCACAAGCAGAGACTGGCATATGTTAATGTTAATCCAGTATTTGCCTTTCCCACACAAAGGCAGCAGAAGAAATGTGTAAGGGAAGGATGATGCTGCTTTTTGTTGTCTCATTGGAAGGTCCTGTGTAGCCTGGAAGAGCTGCTAATTGTGAAGGAGAATAACACTTACTGTGTTACCTTATCTCTAGCTCATCTTGGACAGAGGAAAAATCTTCTAAACCTTCCCATTTGGTGTTTAAAGCTGAGAGCTCTTCTTTCTACCACTGTCTAGGCCTTTTCACTCTCCTCAGTGGCTGTGAGATCTCTGGTAACCTGCTCCTGTTCTCTGTAGCCTCTCCACCAAAATGTGATTTGATTTTATGAAACACCTATTTATTCTTATTTGGAAGGGAAAAGAAAGCAAAAGAAATTATCTTTATTGGAGGAAGCTGCTGTTGGACAGCCTGAAATGCTAGAAGACATCTGGGAAGATGTGTTTAGTGGATGAAGAAGGTATTGTAAAAAGAAGCTGTAGTATGGCAGGTGTAACCACGCAACTAATGACAATTGTTTTGTAAAAATAAAACATACATATGCTCATGTAAAGTCTTAACGCTTCCTGGTGATTTCAAGTCAGCAGCAGTTATCTACATAAGCTCTTATCTAAAGAATTGGTATCAAAGAGGAAGCATGTGTTGAGCATAGTGGGTTTAGTCCTAGATGCAGTAACAATAGCTGTGTGTTAGTTTCAGATGTTTTCCTCTGCCTACACAGAAGTAACAAGTAGCCTTAAGGAATTCCTTGTGTTGCATTTCAGGGTTCAGAAGATGGTCTGCTCTGTGCAGAACTGATCTTTCAGTTGCTGTTAATGATGGTCATAGCTCTAAATGAACAGTAGTCAATGATATTGTCATTGTAATATTTCAGAATAGAAAACAGTTTTAGTTACTTCGAAGTTTAGTTAGTGGAAAAAAAAGAAATGTGGACCAGGAAAATAAAGTCCCAAACCCTATAAACCTGATACAGCTGACATGAACTCCAAATATTTAGTAGTATTTTAGGAGTAAATAGTCAATCTGTTGAGACTAGATTCTTTAGAAGAAGAATCTTCTTATTTTAGAAGAAATAATCATATATAGACATTAGATTTATAAAATCAATATGTAGATATAAAAAATATTAGATTTGGGAAGATAATTTATGGAACTCCACAGATGCTGCAGGGTATCAACCACTCATTTTTTTTAAAAATTGCACTTTTAATTAAAAGATACATTATCTCTAAAATTAATGCTTGTACAAGATGTATATTAGTGTTTGAAACTATTGAAACAAGCAGTTGTTCTACTTAGAAGAGCACAAGATGCTTTTTATCTCTTACTTAAAATTTGGAAAAGCACCAAAATCTTTTTTCTACAAAATATCACATCAGTGGTACTTTCTTCCTTTTGTTGCCTTTATGTCCTCTTGGATTCCTCTGTTTGTCCTCTTGGGTTGTTGTGATATTGCTATATGCGAGATGCGTATTGATTTCTTCCCAGCCTATTTCTATATGTCTCTGTGTGATCATGGATTTTTTAGTGTTAAATATAAGATTATTAATTAAAGAGTGTATATATGTTTCCAGCAGAAATTATCTGCTTCTGGTGTTCTTGCACTTACACTGGAATTTCTTCTGCCAAATCAGAACTTGCAATCTGATACCCTTGCAAATGGTAGGAATTCCCATTTCTGCACTGCTTCTTAGAATTCAGGAGTGCTCCCTGTGTAAGGACAAACAGACAAATGGAGAGGTGAGAGGTCAGTTTTTGTTGATCAGCTTGATTCATTGCATGTGTGGTATCAGAGAGATGCTGCAGAGGCATTGCTTGGATGTGAAAAGACTGTAATTGAATTCAGAAAGGCCATACTGCAGAACACTGCATAGTGAAAAGCATTGATATGAGAGATTGATAAATGTGTGGACAGCACAAGATGTTTGGAGAACAGGAAGCCAGTAGGATGCTTAACTTGGAGATGATATTTAGGAAGTAGGATGAGCTTCCAAATGCCTCAGACTTTTTTTCAACTCACTGTTCTTGGCCCAAGCAATCAGGGAAAATGTTTTCCTATGTGTGACACTAGTACTTGTAAGGTGGGCTTTTAAATTTTTTTTTTTGCTTCCCTGTACTTAAAAAGCAAACTAAAACAAAAGAAAATTCCTTTTAGGAATATGTCATCTTGAAGTTGGTATAATTATTTTTTCTTCCTAAGTTTATAATGCTGTTACCATGTCTACATGTTGAGAATCACTGACTGGTTTCTGTCACATTTGGTAGAAGGGAATGTGTTTTGAGGAGGCATTAGGAAAAGGGTGGTGTCAAAACTGAAGGTGTGGGACAGGGATGTCAGAGTTACAGAGAAACAGGATGGGCATAAAGTAGGGAAGGGACATGTAAAGACAGGCCGCAAAGCGTTCAAAAGCCAGACTTAATTAGTTTGATTGCTAGTGAGTCAAGTTGTTAGGCTCCTGGCAGTATTTGTGCTAGCCCAGATAGGTCCTGTGCCTTCGTGCTCTTTGCCCCTTCACCTTCTGCTCTCCTGTAGAGAAGTGATGATCCGTGAGATGTCTGCAGTGGGGATGTGACCCCAGGTAGGCAGCTCTTGTGAGAGTGGCACAGGAAAGTGTGAAGGTGCTCTTTCCCACCCCCACCCTGCTCCCCAGTATGTGAAATATATTTATTAAATTTGAAGGCAAGGCTTGAGAAATCTTTCCCTTCACAGTATTTTATTTCTCCTTCTTGATTTCAGCATTTTCCTGACTCACTCGTGGTTTCTTGTAGCAGTCATGGGAATTTGGCTTTCACATGAGAAGCAAAAAACAGATGTTTCTGTGCTCATTCACATTAGTCTCTGGAGCACAAGGATCTAAAATGCCTTTAAAAGAAATCTAAGAACATGACTGGACAGGGGTTTTGTCACTTATGGTCTTCCTAAATCAGAGAGACATGATCACAAGGATGTGATATTTTGGTGACATCATTAGCTATGAAGGATGATTACACAACTAAGCTTATTTCTTCTGCAATATGCAGAATAATGTTCCAAATTAATATTTGGAAAGATGACAGGAAGCTTATTTGAAGAAATATTCATTAATTAAATTAATGGTGTGTGAATTAATTTCATTAATGCACAATTAAACAGCAAATATCACTGTGTGTACCCCTTTGCAAACTTGTGAATGGGTCAGGTGAAGTTACACAGTCATCAGAAAGTTTCTCCTGTAATTTCCTCCAGAGGAAGATATTGAAGCCCAGGATTTTCCACACATTTATGTTCATGCCACACAGCACATTAAAGATGTCATAATTCAGTAATTTGGAACTGATGGTATCAGTAACAGGTTCCAGCATATGTTGCCTTTCTTTAGAAAAAAGGACTTTTTATTGCTGTTGAGTAAAATACCCTGTTCCTCTGCTGTGCCATTCATTTCCCAATTTATTGAGGAGTGCAACTAATTAAATGTGTCTCAAAGTTGCATTTTTGTTATTTGTATGCCTGCCTATAATTTCTTTTAATGTTAAAGAGTTAGAATTGTCTAAGAACAGAATGTTACATGGCTGCTCTGGTAGTATGCAACTTTCCTTAAATTTGTCAACATCTTTGATTCATCACACACTAGGAAAATATTTGTTATATATTTAATCAATTTAGGTATGTGTAAGCCCAGTGAGCAGAGTGGCATTTCTTTTCGTAATATCTTGTCCAGTCTCAGCTGTGATGGACAATTTGCTTTGATAATGCACCTTGCTGTCTCATGGGACTGGATAAAAAAAGATAAATGAAAGTGGATACCTATCAAGAATTCCCTACCTGGCAGACTGAATTGCCCAAAATTAAAGACTGGATAAAAAAGCAGATTTTGCCATCCACAGACATGTTGCTTTCTCCTCCTCACACACATAAACTCACTACTATTTAGCTGGGAAGCTGACCAGACTAATGTTCAGACAAAACTGTATGTAGGTTATTGCACTCTGTTGGTCACAGTTTGTTTTCACAACAAATGAAGCATTTGATTAATGAGTAAATTTCTGAAGAATGCAAATTCCTCAGAAGTAACATATTTTTGGCAGGTGTTGGAATGTGCTACTCAGGGAGGTGGCGGAGTCACCATCCCTGGAAGTGTTCAAGAAATAACTGGATGTGGCACAGTGCTGTGCTTTAGTTGACAAAGTGGGGATTAATCACAGGATTTTTTCCAACCTTAAAGATTCTATGGTTCTTTGATATCATGGAAGGTTGTCATGAAGTGTAGCAATATGATAATGTTCCTCTTCTTGCTACCTTAGCATGGGTGCTTAGTGACAGGTACAATGCTGCCAAGACAGCCTGATATCACAAATGCAGGAGGACTGTTTGCCCTTCTAAAAAAGGAGATAATTTAATACCACTATAAGTGCATGAAAATATGTGCCATTTAAATTCATCAGAAGTGACTTGGAAGACTAGGACTACATAAGAAATAAACTAAAAACCATGTAAGCTATCATTTGGGTAGCATGAAATTACATGCAAGAGACATTAAAATGCAAAAATAACCTTTAAGGGATAACTCAAAAGGTGTACTTTTAAGATAGACTAAGGAAGTAGGAGTGTAACACCTCTGAACTGCACAGCAGCTCACTTTTTCTGGGGACAGAGCAGCCCATGTAACTGAGACTCACAAACTCCTTTCCATTTAGTTTTTTCCATTTTTGGTATGACTGAGGTGCATGTCCTTGACAGATTTTTTTTTTGTTATGAAATGAAGACCTCTTTTTATAAATTGTTAGTTCTTTAGTCAACATTTGATCTGTGAATTGTCTTAGTATCACTCCAAACTCACCAAGAGTAGAAACACAGAAGGGAGAGGACTATGATAGTTGTAACAGGAAAATCACTTTCTGTGTATATTAAACATCCCCAAAAGCAACCTTAAATTACAAAGCTGGAGTCTTAGTGAGAATCAGTCTTCCTTCCTCCCTCTCTCCCTCCCTCCCTCCCTCTCTCCCTCTCTCCCTCCCTCCCTTCCTCCCTTCCTCCCTCCATTCCTTCCTGCCTCTCTCCCTCCCTCCCTCCCTCCCTCCCACAATTATAAATCTGAGGGCTTTTGATAAATGAGTTGTGGATTTCAGTGAAATTATTCAGAATTCATGCCCAGGTGAAACTCTCTAAACTGGAATTTGATTAAAAAGTCATAACACCAGCAGCTTTATCTGTTCTTTGTCCTTCAGGGTCACTTTCAGAACAATAGGTTAACTTGTCTAATGATCACAAAATTAATGATTTGTTTTTCTTCTGCAGAAAGAGTAAAGGTTCTGATTTTGGGTTACATGGAAATTTAGCTTTTCATTAATTAGAATTGCAGCTACTGATGTACTCACACACAGCTAATGACTCTACAGCATTGAGGAGATTACCATGCATTGAAGTGGTTCTCCTATGAACAGAACACTGCAACTATAACTCCAACATAAAGGAAATCTATTCCTTGGGAAGCACCTTTTTTTTTCCTTGGGGATACTAACAATTTAGGATTTGTTGCTGTTAGATATTTTCCTTGAGAAGAGTTGATCAAGAGTTCAAGTCACTTCAGTTGCATTCCTCAAACTCTCTGTAAAAACACTGAGCTGAAGAAAGAGGTAGGGCATGAAGAAGGAGGAATGATGCCTGGGTCAAAAAATAAGCTTTTATAATATTTGTTATTCCTGTCACAAAGAGCTGTTTCAATAGTAACTTCAACAGCTTATTGTAAAGCTGAGTTTTAAACTTTTCATCTTCTATTTTTGTAGAGGCCTAAGTGTATTTGTTTGGAAAATAGAATTTAAACTGATCTTTAGTCATAAACTACGGCTTCAAAAGAAACTAAACTTCCATGAAAGAGTAAGAAAGTCATGATGGGATTATTAGGAGCTTGGTTAAGCTCATCTGCAGAGTACAGAAAGCATCACTGCACCACAGGGCTGTGGAACCAAGGCTGCCTTCTAGAGCACTGACATGGCCCCAGCTTCTACTGATCCCCTGGGAGAGACTGGATAACAGGACACAAACCCTTCATGTGGCACTATTGGAAGCCTTCTTGCAATGGAGGCTGTGTAAAAACAAATCCTCCCTCCATTCCCTGTTTTTTTTAATATTGTCTTGCCCAGAGGATGAGGCTACTCCAGTAAAATGCTCTCTAGGTATTGAAGCCATCTACTTCTCTCTCTTACAACTCATCTTTTTGGTTGTCCTTAGAAGCCTGTTAATAGTATGAGGTTGAGTACTTTGTGAATGATGAAAAAGTATAAATTCCAGTGAGTTACTTCAATACTTTATTTTTCTGAGTTTCCTTTCCATCTGGTGTTTTTTTCAAGGATTGGAGAAATCTTCCCCTCTCAGCCCCCCCCCAGTGTCAAATTTAAAAACACCTGCTTTTGTTGGAATATTTATATCCTGATTAGCAATAATGAAAGGCAAATCAGGCTTTTTAGCTCATGGGTGCTAAAGTTACTCATTTAAAAAAAAAATATGAAAACCTTTTTTCCTTTGGATTTGGAGTTCACAGTGTGTAATGCTTGTTTGAAGGCACTCAGTCGATTCTCTGGGCTTTGCATCACTGAGCGTGACAGCTCCTGAGAGATTAAAGAGCTGTTACCATCAGAACTTTATTCTGTTTTTCTTTCATTTCTGCAAGTACAGAGAAGGATAGGTGTACTTGTAAAGTGTCACAAGGATTACACTGCAATGCTTTCTGGATAAACTTCACTGCCACTGAAGTGGGGGAAACAGTACCAAATAATCTCATAACAGCTGTCATGTCTCCAAAAGTGTCTGACTAGATCTTCAAATCTGAATGCTGGATATCTTGTGGGTTCATTCACCCTCTAGTATCCATCACTTCTGTTTTCATCCATTGTAGTAGTAGGAATGTGATTAAGCACTAAACTAATCAAATAGCTGTTAATTTACAATGATCTCTCCTCAGTCTTACATGTGAAATGGTTTATAAAGAGTGGGGTATTGGAAATTTTGGGGAAAAATTGTCTTTGCTTTGTTCCCACTTTTCAAATGCTTCCTAAACTTTGTGTTTAGAGAATATATTTTGTCTTTAAAAATTATTTGGATTGTTACATGTATTGAAATAGCATGGCAATTTCTCAAATGAGTAAACATTTGAGAAACATTGATATTTATAGTGTAATTATAAAAATCTTCCTGGTATGAGGGGTGAAGCATGGAAGGGAGTCTCTTGGGTCTCTTATTTTAGTATAAAAGATTCTGTGTGTATGTGGTGTTTGCTTGATTGGTTAGTTTGTTTTATAATCTAGCTAAATGACTTGGAGTCATTCTAGTCACTACATATCTCCTTTTTTGTTTGTTTGGTTTGTTCATTCCTTTTTTGTTTTGGAGGTTTTTTGGTAATTTGGTTGGTTTGTATTTTTGTTTTGTTTTTTACTGTAGGTTGAATTTCCACTTAGTTGTAGAACAGAAATAGCTGAATCCAGAGGAGAAACTTTACTGTTTAGGTTCTTAATTCAAGTGAGACATAGCCAGTGTTGCATATGTTGAGTCTACTTCACTGCACTGTGTATTCCACGTGGAATGACTCAGAAGAAAACAGCAGTCTAGTCTAACATATGTAGTCTCTGAATGTATGTTGGCTGGGGTTCCTGGCTTGTAGACAGCAGTATATCAGAAAAAACGAAACACTAGAGAAAATAAGTTATATACGGAAGAATCTATTCTTATCAAAACTGATTGCTTCTTATTGTCTTTCCACTGAGCAGTCATTTTAATGGGTATATATACAAATGTAGACAAAAAATACATATAAATGGGTCTCTCTCTATAAATCTGTGAATTTTACTCTCATTGTGGTGCGAACACAAAGCATCATTTCTCATAGCAGAAAGAAGGAAACTGTTTCAAATTGGAAGGGGAGTGGGGAAAAAGAGCATAGAGTAGGCATGGAGAAAAATTTGCCCTTAATACCTTTCTTCTTGTTCCTCAGTCAGAAGAAATGGGAAAAGAGAAGCCCATAGTTTGCTCTGTAGTAGAAAATAAAATACTGTGTGTACACTGTGCAATAACTGATCTCACAAGGTTCATTTTATCCTAATTTTCTGTGGAGGCAAAGTACCAGATATGTGGTGTCTGTACAAAAGATTGAGGAGTACTTGCTTTCCATGTGGAAACAAACTTCCTCAATGCAGTTATCTCACATGAAACCAGCATTCTGTGCAGCTGATTGCCTGGGCTCATTCTCAGTTTACTATTGGGGAACCATTAATTTTGTTGTGGTGGTGATTATATGACATAATAGGGATCATTTGCATTCCAGTATTTATGGCACAAGTTTGGAGAGGAGTTTTTGGATGTGAATAGATCTGGAATGAAAGATGTAGAACCAATTGTTGTATGCACTGAGTTAGATGCATTCTTTGAGTTATCATTGTTTCAGAGTATTGTGACCCATTTTTTTCCCATTAATCATTTGAATTTTTAATTGTCTAATTTGAAATGTTTTGGGCAGATTGAGATGTCTTACTGAACCAGATTTACAGTAGTTGTGATCTTAGAGTTCTGTGGAAATTGGATCCTTCTTGAGGTAGCTGTAACTAAAGACACAAATGAGGACGTGCTAACATACTAATTTTAAAATTAAAAGTTTTATTTAACAGGAGTGATTTTGTTGTTTCTTTGCTTAGAGGTATGTTTCTTTCCCTTGCAGATTCCAAAGCCCTGAGCTGTACCTTGGCCTTTCTGTGCTCCACTAGGAGCCTTTACTCACTATTTTAGAATGCAGTGTTGATGTGTTTAGGTTTTTGATTTTTTCATATCCTGGATATTTTTTGGTGAAAAATGTTCATGCAATTTTGCTAAAAATAAACATAATTACAAGTTAATTTAATCTTAATGACAAATAAGTCACTTTAGAATGAAAGTTATGGGAATCAAATGTGCTTTCATTGCCTTAAACATACATGCTTTGGGGAATACGATAATAAAATGTCTGCAAGCACAAATTCAACAAAAAGTAGAAATTTTGAGGATATAAAATAAACTCATTACAGAAGCTCAGTACTATTCTGAGATGTTACCTCTAGTTATAGCATGTCTGAGGATGTATTTGAAAATTAACAGCGCATAAGTTAGCTTTGAAATAGCAATTTACTGTTACTTTTCCGTATTATGGTAATACTGTTCATTATTAATTAGATAATTCATTATCATAAATAATGCTCACCTCACTTAAAATTCTTCTCCATCCTCACTTCGTGTTACAGAATCAGTTCCTTAATTTCTTTGCTTGTGTGACTCTTCGTGTGTCACCAGACATCGCTGCCCATGTAATGATGAGGGTGTTCAGCCATCTGGTTTGTACAGCGTCTGTAGAAGTGGTCTGTAAAGAAAAAGCAGCCTTTGGCCTGGCTAAGGAATTCCAGCAGCTCCAGCACTTCCGTGTGGCTGTGCTAGTTATGGAGGAGGCTCCATACAGGGAATTGCTACTCGAAATCCAGTCCTGTAGTCACTTCTGGAAGCAGTGTTTGCCATGTGTAGTTTTACCTAGGTAGCATTTTCAAGTACCTTGTGAAGGAAACTGAGAAAGATATGTTGTATGAACATTGTGTCTGGTCTTGTCATTTATGCAAGTATTATGCAGCTTGTGGGGAAGACTTTGATTTTTAAATACATCATGTTTTCTTAGATGCTTTGAGGCAAAGTGCAGTAGCTGGTGTTGGGGCAGAGTTGTGAATTTAAGCTCAGAGTTCAGAGATTACGGAAACTGGAATATTTATTTTTCCATGCATAATATTTTACTGATTTTCAAAGCTAGTCTAGTGTTAATGAGGCCATTTGTATTTAGTACGTTGAATAATTTATGATGAAATTTAAATTTTCTTTAATTTCTAAAGTCATTGGTATTGAAAGAAGCTCTTTGATTGAGAGAAATTATACTATGATCTAGTGAAGCACAGGTGTATGCTTGTAAAACTGGGATGATGCAATAATTGGTTTACTGCTGAGTCCATTAAAAAAACCCAAAAAACGAAGAACTGTGAAACTCATTTTTTGTAGCCAAAGAAATCCAATGTACAGTTGTTACCAAAAATGAAATTTTGTATATCTATATCCATAGAGTCAGGCTGTTACTGGGTTTTTATGATGCTCAGATATTTATATCTCTTGGTACTAACTTAAAACTAACTTTACAGGTGCCCCAAATACTACTTTAATTTAAACATAGAGCATTCTAATAAACAAAGATAGAAAGGAGTAGTTGACTGAGTGGCCTTGCATTGAGCTGAGCAGGATCGGAACTCAGCCCCCAGTACTGGAAATCGATAGTGGATGCAAATTTATTCAAATTAGAAGTGTGCCTGACTCTCTGCAAAGATATTCACCGGTAACTGTGGTTAGGGTATTGTTACTGAAAGTTGGTTTTGTTTTTGTTGAGTGTTGATGATATTCTGTAGATGTTAATTTTAATTGAAAGCAGATGTGATGGCTTCTAGGTTATGACTTTGGCAAAAATAGCAAAATGTACAATTTGAGAAGCCCTAGAGAAGAGAAAGTGGAAAAGAGCTGTAAGGGAACAGAGTCTTCAGGTTCACATCTGCTTTTCCTTATGTTCTGCTATGCGAAGCAACATGAAAACACTAATTACCCTCTAAAGGGGATACTTATGTACCTATATTCATGTACCCATCCCAGCACTGCATAAACAGGTACATTTGTGCGTATTTGTAAATAAAGGTGTACAATATGTGCTAGGAGGAAACAGAGAATCACCTGGATGCCTTAAACACACCTCTGGAGCAGTTCTTCATTTGCTGTAACTGACAGCAAATTGATTTATGTGATTTTGAGATTCTGTTGCTTTTGCCTGTTATTGCAGCACTCCTATTCCTCTTGTCTATGGGTTATTACAAGTGTTGCTCTTTTAAAATAGATAGTTGGACTTCTAGATAGTGCATGCATACCCTAGAGACTGTAGGTCTGTAGGTGCCAGATGAAGATACAGCTATATGAGCAGTCCAATGCTTTTGATTAAAGAAAGGAAAATTTCACTTGTTTCAAAGGTCATTTAAGCTTCTGTGAAGATTGTAGCCCCGCTCTTTAACTTGGCCTGGAACCAGAAAGGTGATTAGTGCAGTATGTTTAGGAAGTGGTGGTTGTAGTGTGTTAACGGTTTAACTGAGAGTTCAGCAGAGCCTCATCATTACTTCTACCTCTAAGGCTCTGGATACATTGACGTGTGCTCTCATGTTTGAGTGGAATTTGCTTCTCTTTGCAGAGCTGAGGTCTCTGTGACCTGAAGGCAAAGTTCTGCTTTGGCAGAACTACAATTTATTCATTGTAGTACAGCAGAAATGCAATCAGACTCTGCATGGGTTCCTGTCAAAGTCACTGGACTTTGGAAAAAACTTTTTTTGTTCGGTTGCAGCACTTTGAGTTCAGAGAGCCTATCCTCTGAAGGTACAGTATCTGTACCCTGTGTAAGGTAATGTTTCTTGAAGAGCCACAATTCCTCCTTCTAAACAGTGTTTTGACAGTGTCCAAGAGTGGATTGTTGCTGCCCAAAGTCAGATTCAAAGTAATCACCAAACTTCCAAAAGTTGTGTCACATGCTAGCCATCCTTTAAGGAAGATGGTTGTAAATGACATGTTTGTGCCAATAGCTCAAGAGATTTTTAGTTTTCTTTCAGAAAACTTTAATATGGACATCAGGTATCTTTAAAAAAATTGAGTATCTGGAAGCTGCATGTTGTAATTTGTATTTAAAGCAGGTTTGTTAAGTAGGATTTCTCTTATGTACTACTGTGTTCAGACCTACTCGTTAGGAAGCTGGTATTTTTGTCAGAACTAGTTAACGAATCTATACAGTTGTCAGACTGTTTCAGAATTAAAACCTTTGGTTTCCTATAACAGTATTTTTTGATAAATGTATTTTTTCATTCCTGGAACATTTCTGAAAATGGTTGTTGAGCATTTGAATCTATGCTTGGGAATACCCCTAAGAAATGAAAAATAACCTGTGGAAACTAATTTAGGTTGAGTATAATGTGGTAGCAGCAGAACATTTATGCCAATGTTTAATTGCATACCTATTAAATTTTATTTACAGAAACTTGTATTTGTTAGTTTTTTGGTGGTTTTCTGTTTGTTTGTTTGTTTCTAGTGGAAGCAATTTTATTTTTCAATTAAGAGATGCTTTTTGTACTGAAGTATTACAATTTTGTGGAGGCATCAGGGAATTACAGTCAGTCTTAAAAAAATTCGCAAAAAAATTCTTCCTTAAAAAAACCTCCCTAAATAAGCAATAAGGTTATTTGATAAGTTCTGTTACTGATATCTGCATACCTAATTTGGTGAATGAGTTTCAGTAGAGGTAAAGCAATTGAGTATAATCTTACGTTTTAGTTTGATCTGTTTGTAGTTGAATAGTTTCACCTGAGTGTGCATTTTGGATCAAATTACTATAAAGTAGAAGATAATCTGGGGGAACTTGGAGCTAAAAGGTTTTATGATTGAAAAAGGTCTAGATTAACCCAATAACATATGCAGAAGAAAAGCTTATACATATTTTTTCATGCATACTTACTATCTCCCTAATGAAATCTCAATATTTTCTCTGCCTCATTAAAAATAAATCGGTTGTATTATGTCTTAAGTATTTACTCAGGAGTGATACTGAAACTCCTACACTTAACATTTTTACACACCATTGTTGCTATCTCATTTTTGTGGTTTCCCTTTTTGCTGGTGGCTGCTCACTGGTGAAAAGGAGATACAGATTTTGGTCAAGCATTAAATATGGGCATTTCAAGCATCCAAAATTCCCCTGGTTTAATAATGCTATTTTGTTTTGGTTTTTTTCTGACTACACTACAATCATTTAGGAGTGTAAATCAGGTGAAGAATAACAATTAGGAGTGTAACTCAAGAGATCTGTATGTGTTGGTTTAATGAGGTATTTTTCCAGTAAAGTTAGGGACACTTACTCTAAGTTTCCAAAATTCTGAGATCTTCTTCTGCTCTGCTCCCCAACTCCTGCCCTTCAATCCCTGTTGGTCCCAGAGAAAGGGCTTCCAGTTGGAAGAGGCATGGTTGGGATCAAAACAAGTTGTTGGAATTACCATTTATTAAGAACAAAGAAACACAGCAGTTTTAGCCAGAGAAGGTGGAGAGATGCTACTGGGTTGTCAAGGGATAAATACGTGTTAAAGCTGAGTGGCTGAAGATGAATATTAAAGCCAAACAACACTGACATGAGAGACATGAGAATACACTGATCGTGGAAAAACAGTCTAGAGGTTGAGATGTAGTTTCTTACTAGGAAGACACAATTCTGAAGCACTGTTCTGGTTTGAGCAACTAGACTAACAACCTGCTTGTTTTAAATATGGAGATAGCTGGTGAGTGTTGTAGCAAAGGACTGCCCACTGTGAGCCAGGAGAAACTTTTAAGATCTCTCATCTTATGATTGTGGTTTTTGCTAGAGTTCTCACTCACTTTCTTTGTTTCACAGTCTTTGAATTTATGCACCGTTCCTCTTGGTAATGTGGTCATTTGGTTTTACATATTTTTCCCTGAAAGATCAGATTTATGCTGAATGGAAATTTATATTTCACTTATTTTTCCATCCCTCAAATTGATCCTCACTATTTGTTCCTGGGCTTTTTGCTGGATGGTACAAGGAAATCAAGGGCTATAAAAGTCTGTGGGGAATCTTGTGGGAAGAACTTCCACTGGAGAATAACTTTACCACTGGTTTGCAGTAGTAGGCTTGCCTCTTTGCCAGAAAAAGCAGCAGAGACAAGTACTGGTACATTTGCCAAACAAGGCATTAACGTGATCTTGTCGTTGTGAAGGAATTATGGCTGGGAAGTACTTCTGTAGGGCCTCAGCAGTGGGGATAATTGATTTTTGCTTTCTGTCACTGAGTGTTCATTGTGTCTACCAGTTCTCATGTAGGTGTTTAATTATTGCTATGGTTCAAACTTCAACCCAAGGCTCCAGCTGCCACAAGCTCATAAAGAATTATTTCTGTGTAATGAAATGAGTTTGAAGGGAAAAGGATGAAAACTAAGGGTAAAACTCTTTGGGTTTTGTTTTGAAATTAGTTTATCTTCTAGTGCTTTTGAAAACACATAAAATAATTTAAAGGGCTTTCTATATATTTCTGCACAATTAATTTGATATATTTTGGTGAGAATATTGAGTCGCTGTTTTGTCCTAGATTTCATATGAAGCTCATTATTTTAGGTCACAGACCAAGAAGTAAAACTGACTAGAAAAGTCAGTTGTAAACATTTTTAAAAGTCTGTGGCTATTTTATGGTATCAAAAGGAAGGAAAACAGAGCAAGAGTGTGCTACTAGAATGTTTAGGCAATAACTGCTATTATAAACAATTATTATGATTCTTTAAACATTGTTTTTACCATTGTGTTTTCATCTCTAGTGGGAATTCTCTTTCCTACACAAAACTGCCTTTTTCCTACACAAATGTAAATGTTTCTCTGAAATTTTCTGTACAGCTAAGAAAAGCATTTTCTGGTAATAGAAGAATGGGGAATATGTTCTCTTTCAACTCTTATTCATTTGATCAATTGCATCAGAGAGAAAGGGAAAAAAGAAAGACACTGAAAGATGGTCATATCTTTGCTAGGGAGCTGTGAATGCTGGTTTCTGTCTGAGGGAGTTGCAGTTGTTTGAAGACTTGCATGAATATGAATAACTTGTGATATATATTTCATCCAAAGAGAGACAGGCTGCAGTAGGTTATTTGTATGAAGCTGGGATACCTCTGGTTCATGCCCACAAATAAGACTTCAGCCAGTCTCACACAGCCCATTAAAGCTGTCTGTGGAAATAACATCACTGAGTGCAGTTGATGTTTAATCCTGCCCCAGTGATGCACTGAGTAAAGCTGTGCCTTACAGGTAGGCCTGTAAGGATGAGGGGCAGTGCTGATTGATCCCTTTACTGTAGTCTCATTTAGCACAGGAGTTGCCAAATGATGAAATTTGATGGCATGCAGTTTTTATTTATATTTTTTTTCTGTAGCTGTGAAGAATACATAGGCTTGGATGTGATTTCTTAATAAATGTGAAATCATTGCTTTGTTTTGCACTCCCCTCTTCCTCAGTACCAATAAGATGTAAAGTGAAAGCTGCAAGCAGGGACTGATGTAGATAGAACAGTGTCAGTGCATAATGGCACTGAATAACCTTACCCACTTAGAGAGCTTTTGTGGAGTTGGTACACCCCTGCTGAGGATTGCAGCAAGCAAGGAGAGTGTGTGGTATTCTCTGTAAAGGGTTTTGATGTTCTGCCTACTTTGCTGTAGGTAATAACACAGCGAGAGCAAATAATGCAAGCCAATAGCACATGGAAAAAATAATGGGAACTTATTATGGATAAATGTAATTGCACATTTCATGCTTTGCTTTTTGTAATGAGTCCATCAAGTCAAACACTCAAATACATTAATTAAACACCATTTTCCCACAGAACTCAGTAACTGGATAGCAAGCCTTAGAATATTGGTGCCATTATCAAGGTTGGTCGCAGCCCAGTGCGAAGCAGCATTTGGCAGTTGGGTCAAGCTGTGATTACTCGAATTGATGGATTTGGTGGACTGGCAGAATGTGCCCCATGGCTGTGGGCTGACTGCTGCGTTACTTCACCAGGCTTGCAGCAATTAAGTCAAATCATGCTGAGGAACAGTGTCTCCTTTAACTGCATAGTAACAATTCAGGCTTTGAGCATCTGTGGCCTTGTCCATCAAGCACCATGCTTTTGTGGTCTTTTGAAGAGCTCCTTGGTCCTAAGCAAGGGAAATAAAACATTACCTTGTCTAGCAGAACAGGACTGTTTAGATGAGAGGCATGTTTTTATTGAGAAAATGTATTCTGATGTGACAGTTTTTTGTCTAAATCGATGCCAAAAAGGAACTGAAGGTGCAGGTAAAAATATTCATTAAATGTTTAATCCAGAAAATATCTACCAAAGGCAAATACCAAGCCATATTAGTAGGATTTTGTTTTCTTTTAACGCACTTCATTGATGGTTTTGCATAATGAGGATCTTTGTCTGTCCATACAATGTGTAGGCATATCATGCCTTGTGTCAGGAATTTCTGGCACTTTCAGAAAAGCTATATGTACTACATTACATAGTTAAAGCTACTTTTACTATTTAATTTAGGAGCCTCCCTTGGGGGAGCTAAGTCTTACACAATGACTAGAAAGAAGAAGCTGACTCTAAAAGGTATCTGACTTAGATTACTAAAATAATCTGGTGGCTGGATGTGACCCAGCCATGTGTGCTGACAGCCTGGAAGGCCAGCCGTATCCTGGACTGCATCCAGAGCAGCATGGCCAGCAGGGTGAGAGAGGTGATTGTCCCCCTCTGCTCTGCTCTGCTCTGGTGAGACTCCACCTGCAGTGCTGCATCCAGCTCTGGGAGTGCTGCATCCAGCTCATCCCCAGCACAGGATGGACATTGGCCTATTGGAGCAACTTAGAGGAG
>VZSR01001854.1:7167032-7218638 GCA_013398615.1 Brachypodius melanocephalos
TTGTCTACAACCTCTGTAGAGCCTACTTCTCCCTATTTTGTCACTTGTTTTTTCTCCTGCTTATGGTTTTGTATATGGAAATGTGATATTTATCTTTTGGCAGATAATGTTTAATTTTGCCTTCAGCTTGTTTTTATATAATCTATTTCATACTGGTTTTGTTAATATTGCCATACTTAAGATATATATTCTCTCCCCAGGGCATTTTCTGTATCTGCTTTGCAAGTAATATTGTGTATATAATTCTACTGAATTGCAATTGTATCCACCAATCAAAATTCATGACTCTGTAGAGTTGCTGCCTTGTAACTACACATTTCATTCTTTTTTATGAGACTTTTGGCAATATAACTGGCAGCCTATAATCAGCTGGAGTGCAGGAATTTTGAAGTGTCAGGGCTTTGCTAAATAATCTGTGAAGCTCAGGCTGGCTTGTTCTGGTGACTGTAGTAGAATCACAGAATAACAAAAGGTTAAGGAGGTGGACACAGAGCATCCAGATGGTGTGTAGGTAAATTGGTTATTTTTGGAAGTGATACTTAGAGAAAGTTCGGAAATGTGTGGCACCAAGACCAATTTCAAGCATTACAAGAACATATTACATAATGCCTAAATAGTAATCATTTAGCCAGAGAGGAGCTGGGTGACTAGACATGGGTTTATGGGTGGGTTGTGAAGTAGGAGACAGCTTAGTCACTTAGTGCCATGTGGCACCAGGCCATTGTAGGAAACGTCTCCAGGATGTCTCTCTGTGCTTCCTATCTATACTGTCCTCTGGATGTTAGACATTTACACAGCTTAGCAGTTACTAAAAGATTTAATAAAGATATAAGTGCCTTGTTCAACTTTCAGTTCATCAAATGATGTCTTTCAATTTCTTCTCAGACAGGTGGAGTCACACTTTAGGCAAGTGTGCTTTTGTCAGAAGCAGATATTTGGCTCACAAAGATTAATCTTTGCCTTGTGTGTTTTGCAGGTTCTCAGACTTTTGTGCATTTGAGTGTTCTCACTTGGCCTTAAACTCTAATACTGAAATGCTCCAAATTAAATTATCTTTTTTCTTTTAAGAGATATAGATGTTCAGTTAAACTGGATGATCCCCTAGCATTTATAAGGCTGTATGTAGGTGTGCACTCATGAAGTTTTACAAAGGGCCAAGAGCACTCAGAGATAGTAAACGCTTTGTTAAGAGGTGAATTTCAGCACATAAGGAGATCAGAGGGCTGGGCTGGGACTTTTTCAGCAGGACAGACTGGTCTGTATTGGTTCCCAAAGAGTTCTCCATGTAAAATTAATCTGCAAGGATATTAGGGTATGAATATTGCAGCTTATGAACCGATACTCTGGCTGAATAACTCTCCATAACTAATGCCAATGCACTGAATGGTTTTTGATATTTGTATTAAAAAAATCCTACTTCTGAAATATGATTTTATCAAATAGTGGTATATTATTAGACCGGTGAAGTCAGTTACATACTCCAAACATAATAGTATGTAAATTAAACTAAAAGTTAATTTTACATTTTCCCTGAGCAATGAAACGACATCCTGATGGATATTGCATTTTAATGTTCTTTTGGTTAATCATATTATATTTTCTTTCTCCTGTTATTTCCCATAAACAGTATCATTTCATAGTGCTGACAGCCTATATACTAAATACCACGTGAAACAACGGGAACGGTATTGTTCTCTATATACTGACAAATCCCTTTGCTTAACATGCATTCAATAAAGATAAAATAGCAAATGTTATTAAACCAGGGGAAAAACACAATGAAAGTTACTAATGTGTTTTTTCTGTGGTGTTATACATGTGCCACTTTTTTTTTTTTTCTTTTCTTTAAAAGTACAATTTTGTTGAAATAAGACAGCAAGGAAAAACTACATGATAAAAGTGCAATAGCAATGAAGATTTTTTTCAGTGCAGCCTCAAAAGACGAGAGAACCCATTTCTTTTTTGGGCAGTGGGAGAGAGTATTAAATGCTGTTCTCTGTTTTCAATTAAACAGCAGCATTAAATATAAAATAAAAGTTTAAGAATTAATAATTTTTCCTTCCTCAGCCAAATTTCCTCACAGATTTTAAAAGTATTATACCCAGAGGAGGAGTTTAAAAAATGACTAGCTGGTTTTTATACTTCCATTTCACAGAACTGCAATATTGTCCTTCATCATGAGCTACATAAGGAATCAAATTTGAAAAACCACTCAAGGACCCTTTACCTAGAGGTCTTTTAGTCCACATTGTCTCACAGGAGCATTGGTCAGGATGGGAAATGTCTGTCCCTTGTCAGTGGATGATTTGTGTTTGAGGAGCCTCAGCTGGTTGCCTGGTTTTTGCTCATGCTGTAGGGCTGTGTAATGACTTCAGTGCTGTCTCTGTCCTTGGGGCTGGAAAGGTCCAGCTGCTCCCAGAGGAGCATCACTTGGCTGTGCTCCTGGTGCCCATGAGAGCCAATTGGCACCTCTGGGTTTGTTGGAAGAGTGTTGGTCAGGGTGATTCCCTCCAGGACAGCACTCCTTTCCCCTGTGCCTGGCTCTGGGCTGCCTCTTCCACTCAGCCCTACTCCTGCCTTTCCCACCTCTCCCGGCTGTCACCAGTAACCGTGGGCTCCCTATTGCCCTGACTGGTGCTGTGAGATATGTTGGAAGTTGTGGCTGTAACTCCATGCTTTGACTCCATCTCAAGGCCTGCCTGAGCTTTGGATGCCAAGCTGCAGGTCCCAGGATGGCCATGGTGGGCATATGTCCTGCTGGAGGGAAAGCTGCTGTCCTCTGGCTGGCAGAAACTGTGTCACAGCCCTGGGCAGGGTCCTGGCTGTGTCCTGCCATGGGCAGAGTGCCTCTCTCCCTCCAAAGCCCTGCGTTCCTGTGGAGAGCTGAGCAGCTGTCAGGAGCTAAGCAGGACAGACCTCCATATGTGTTTTTACCCCTGAGTGCTTCTGTGTGCTGCTTCATACTGCTTGGGAGAAACTTCCTAGGATTCTTTCTTTTCACCTAATAAGTTGACCCTGGTTTTGTCCATGCTCCACCTCTTGTAGCACCTTAAAACACTTGACTGACTTCAAGCCATCATTAAGAATTCTGCTTCTGCTAGGCACTGCAAATGACGAAATCTTAAAGTAGGAGAAGACTCTTCTCTTTTGAAAATAAGGGGTGGATGTCTGGATTGGTTTTATTATTAGCACTGCTTCAGAGCTTTACACACTGGATCACTGCTGCAGTAACATAATATATAATAATATATATTTCCAAGTGTCAAGGCTTCTCATTTAAAGCTTAACTCAATTTTAAATCCATGTGGAAAGGGAAGACCTTTAAAATACTTAATAAATTCTAATCTTAATCATATTCATCATTATTAAAATTTGAAATAGGTTGAAATACTTAAGGTAAGTGAAATGAAAAAACTAATAAAGAGCATGAAACACACTGGAGAAATGGAAGAATAATTGCTAAAGATTAAGAAATCTAAAATGGCCAAACATGGAAAAAGCCTTCATTTCCAATAAGCATTTATTTAAAAGTTTTGCAATAACTTAATAATAGAAAAGGAGATTTAAAAAATGAATTGAATGTTAAGTACAGCAGAGTGGCGAGACATGATTAAATACATTAAAACTTATACTAGTCCTACCTTTGGGCTTCACACGTGATTTACGTCCTGTCAGTTTTTGAGAGAGTTGTGTCACCTGTCAGCAAGGAGACAACATCACTATTGGCATTGCTGCTAATAATTATTAGCATTGTGGTAATAGAAGTTTTCATAAAAAATAGTGCCTAGAAGTAGCAAGGTGCTGTGGATGGAGACACCAGCTTGCTCTCTTTTGTACAGGCCAAATGAAAGATTTTTTCTCTTCCAAAGGTTGTATAATCTAAGCATGAAAGGAAGCACCTCTTTGGTTTTAATTAAAAATTATACACAGGTAATCAAAATGTTTGCCTTCTATTGTTTCATCCTTTTTTTTGTTTTCTGCTAGTGGATGAAAAGAGGTATTTGAATGGTGCATTTCACAATGTAATCTGTGGGAGAAAATGGCATTAAATCTTTTAAAAATTGAAACTAATAACTTTATTTGTATTTTAGGGATTACTTACCTTGACCATGCTGGTTCAGCACTTTTCCCAGAGAGTCTACTTAAAGCTTTTACTGATGACCTCAGAAACAACGTTTATGGTAAGTGCAAAGCAGCATTCCCATGAGTCTTCTCAAGTTTCCATCTAAATCACTCAAAACTGAGCTTCTTGGAAGAGACATTCTGCAGGGGTTTTTTTTAATACTGCTATAGAGTAATTGGAAGAGCAGTGCTTTTACAAGGAAGGCATAGGTCCTTTGTGTCACCCCTAGGTTCATTCTTTGGTGGCCAAGGACCCGTTGATGTTGGTGAAGAAGAAAGATCAAAGCAAACATGGCTCTGTTGCATGACTCTATTAGGGCAGAGATAGGGATAAAGGAATAGGGCAGGCCTGGGATAAAGAAATACATTTTAGCTATAAACACTGCTCATTGTTTGTAGGTTTTTTTTTCCATGCAAAAATGAAAACTCAGTTTTTTATGCAAGGACCAGAATCCAGAACCACCCTCCTTCTCAGAGAGAGTCATCGCAAAGAGCTTGTACTGTGACTCAGTATAAGGTTTTTATTCAGAAGAAAGCGTAGCTCAAAGATCCCAAGTGAATTTAGGGACAGAATCGTTGCTATTAGACTTTGCTCTGCTCTAACTATTAGACTTTGGCGCCTACTCGAAAAAAGGATAGGTATTGCCAAAGCAATCCTGTGCAGAGGAATGTGAGTAAAAGTATCTACAGAATTGCGTAATACCTGGGTGGACGATTAACTATTATAGCACCACCTGTAAGTACTTCATCCTCAGATCCTCTACCTAAACCTTTCATTTCTTTCTAATGTTATTATCTAGCAAGAATCACACACTGAGTGTGATTTTATAAGAAATATTGTTACTGTGTGAGACAATTTACATTAGACTGAGTCATTGTCAACCACAAAAAAATACACTGCACAGTATTATGCTGTGATTAGTCCCACTGAAGTAATCCATTTTCCTGTGGTGTGTTGTTATCTGTGGATCATGTGTCCTTTTTGCTGGTTTTGTGTCTTTCTTGTGCTCCCTGATACATGGAATAAAAGGATTCCTCAATTGGTAACTAGGTACCACTGCTTTACAAGAAAATGCTTGTTCACTCCAGCACTGGCGTGCATGTGCATATCACCTGGGCAAGCCACTTGAGAGTTTTGGGTAGTTTTCATTTTCAATGTGCCACTATGTCATTTCCCCCTATTCTTTTTCCTGAATGCTGGTAAGGGTGGGATCCAGAGCAAAAATTTAAGTTTCACTATAAAATGTTATTCTTGATAGGGATAGGAGCATTTTCTGTTACAACAAAATACATTGATTTGATTACATTCAAGATCTCCTATTCAAGTGCATGCCAGTGATACGAAAATTAATGTTCTGTCACCACAGACATTGTAACGTGAAATATATGCGCTCTGATCTTAGTTATTTCAGACAATATTTGGCTCAGCTCTTTTAATAAGTACCATCTGTGGCAGAAAAAAAATTAATTTGTGAATCAATTGATTTCTTGTGAATAGAAGTAGTAGTACTGCCAGTTTGGAGCAGATTTGTGTAGAACTTATAATGCTACAGGAGAACAAATTCTATATTTTTATTGATGTTTTCATCTAAAATGATAACAAGAGCTCCAGAATAGTCAATTTTTTTTTTCAGTTACATCTCGTACTCTAAGGACAGTAAATGCTGTATAGTAAGACTTAATTTAACAAACACAGATGTGAATGAAGAGGCAATTTGACTTGCAGCTTTTTTTATTTTCTTGGTGATAACGCACAGGCCCAAAGAACTGCAGTTTAGTTGTTACATGTGTAAATGAGGGAAAGTAATTTGAGTAAGAGAGAGTCTCACTTCTAAATTGAAAATATTTGAATTGGAAATTACAGAAATGCAACATCAGACATGAAAAGTCAAAGCATTAGTTTTGGGTTTGAGCTCTAATGTTATTATTTTCAACACCTTCACTCAACAACTTTCAGCAGGGTAACTTAAATTTTGAAAAGAGTAGCTAATATTGGAGCCTACTGCAAAAACTGTTAGTATAGCAATATTTTCCTTATTCCCTTTCCAAACAGTTTTGGCATGTTCTCTAAGTATTTGCTAATAGGAAAGTGTGCTGTGCCTGGGTGAATATTGCTGTAATCTTCTTTGCTCAAAAAGATAAAATCGTGCTGTCTTAATTGTTACTTGTGCTTGTGCTGGGCTAAGGTGGCTACTAATTTTGCAATAAAATTTATATTACAATGAATTATTTGAATTTCAGACACTAAAAATCCAAGGATTAATTCTTCTGATTGTCTTTTATCTCCAGATCCTGTCTTTTGCTTCTTAGCTATTGCACACATATGTTCATGAATGTGCATTTTGTCTGTAGTTTTCCCAGTATGTCTGTGCATGTGCAGTTTCATTTTCTTTTTAGGGAACTGCCTAAGTATTAGTAAGAGATCCAGCTGCAGTTTCTAGGTCTGTCAAAATTGCTCTACCCTGTTGTATCTCCCTTCTCTTGACTAAGGGGCTTCAGAGAATTGCTGTGAAATATGCATTGAATCTTTATCATCTTTTAGGCTCACTTGGTGTAATACTTCGATAAAAGAGAAATTTAATAGCAAAATTGTGATTAATGATTAATTTCTGTATCTCTGTTGTCTCCTAGGCAACCCTCATAGTCAGAATATCAGCAGCAAGCTGACATATGACACAATCGAGCACGTTCGATACAGGTAGAATTATCTTTTTTTCAGATGTTATATGATGCACTTAATAATTTTCATGTTGGTTAGGCCTTCACTGTTTTGATGAGTTTAATATGACACCATTTTCTGACAGTCATCTGTCATATCTAATGAAAACGCCTCACTTTTAAAACACAAGGTATTCGGACAATAAAGTCTTGGATCATATCAGTTCTTTTTCTCCCAGATACCCAAATCCTCAAAGTCCTGTAGTTAATTTAGTGCTGTAATACAAGTCCACAGTTTTAATTAAGATGTAGGACTTGAAATTTCAGAAGTGATTATTAGTAAGATAGTATGGTAAGATAGTAATGTGGGACTAGGTGCAAACACATGGTTAAAATTCAGATAAAATTAAATAGGGTGTAATGGCTTGTGAGAATTTACAAAAAGCTTATGGGAATGTGTACATTGTTTTATAGCAGGTACTTACTTCCACTGGAGTAATAAAATACATTTTAAAGCAGTTTTAGTATAACTTTTAGGAGTAGAAAGAAAAAAAAATGATAAAATTGTGTGTTGGGGCTTCTGTGTATGGGCAAAAAAATGGACTGATTCTCTAAAGTATTCCTTTAAAAGTTCAGGATGGAGTGTGCTGAAGGTATGCTTTTGCCATTGATTTGTCATGATTTACGTCATGACGAAATATACAACTTAGGCACTTGGTTATTGGTTTTAGGGATTTATTTCAGAAAAGTATTGCTACTTTATAAAATACATTTTTATCACAGAATATGGATGCTTTGAGTTTATTTGCCTGCTTTTATTGACACTCTTAAGGCAAGTAAAGAATGAAACGGATTCCTACTTTATCTTCTTCCTTGAAAGTAAATATTTCTCCAAAACACATCACAGAATTCAGATCAGTAGCATTGTAGTGTTCATAGTTGTAATGAAGAAAATCTGTTTTATAACTTTCTGTTGCATTTTCTCTGTTTTTATGGAAGTGTAAAAACCCCAAGTTTTCTAGTTGGATGCTGTTGCTGTCTATAATCTGTTTCCCCCTTCCCATCACCAGCTTTCTGGAGAAAGCATTTCTTTTTGCTTCTACCACAACCCTCACTTAATGCTGTGCAGGATGACAATGTATTAATGTATGACCAAATAAAATGAAAGGGACTACCCATGAGGAAGAGCTGTCTTCAAAAGCAGACACTCATAGCTAGTTACAGCAATACCCACAGTCTGCAGAGTCTTTCGAGCAGACCTGTGTTCTCATATGCAGAGTTAGCATTCTGATTTCCATTTACTCAATGCTACTGCAATGTTGCTGTTTCACAGTTCTGCTTATGAAGGCACGGTAGGAAGTGTAACTGTTTTTAGAATAATTACTGTTGTACTGTGTGTTCTTCGTTGCTAGGGAGTAAGGAAATGGTCTTTCACTGAGTAAAAAACCTAGATTGCTTAAAAAGAAGTTACATCTTCAGCATGTTTTATTTTGGATCCTGCTTTAAAAAAGGTTGAGACTTTTTCAAGGGCAGAATGGGAGATGACAAGATCATACCAGTGTTAGTATTGAGGGGTTTTTTGTGTGTTTTGGTTTTGTGGGGTTTTTTTTAAATGCCCTCTGCATCTAAATGAAGATTTTTAGTGTTACACCTGATAGAATTTTCCATTTGTCCCTAAAGAAATGCCGCCATTTTTAAACTCCCAATAAAAATATAAGAAGCATAGTCGTCAAAAAGGCATAGTCATAAAAAATTCATCAAGAAAATGCCCCAAACCTACTGTCAAGAAGTCAGCTATCCAAAATGCAATAAAAGTATATTAAAAATCTATAGTTCTATGCCATTGCAGCTAATCAAAATAAGCAGTACGACAAGACAGGGAGACAGGCAGCTCTGTCCTGAGTCGCAGTGTATAGATTAGATTTCCTCAGTGAAAAAATAATGCAGCAGGTAGTTTTAGAAATCTTAAAATGAGTTGCTGGCTTGTAATTCAGCTTTTGGCGCATGGCTGCAGTCATAAGTATAGCTTTTTTTTTTTTTTTTTTTGGTGTTTGACTCCAAGACAGTGCTATTTTAATTTTTTTAAAATTATTTTAAATTTAAATTTTATTTTTTAATTTTATGAAGTGATGGCGCAATCAACTAATTAAAAATTAACACAAAACTTAATTTCAGGTTTATATTTGCTGGTATGGGTGACAGCAGCATCGGAAAAGCCTTTCCTAATCTGTCAGTGTAGACTGTTCAATGGTACAAAGCTGAATGATTTGGTTCTACCTCCATATCTGCTTGACAGAGAGAAACCATTCTTAGAATGTGGCTTTGCAGGAACATAACATAAATAATTAAATAATTGAGTCAGTGCATGTTTTCTCTGGTTTACAAAATTATAGCAAGATGCTTTACCTCTTGACCAACTCAAGTGCAAGATTAGAAATAGCTATTTTATTCTTAAAAACATTGCTTGTCTTTTCTTAATGTGGACTACTGAGTGATTTTAAACATTGTGCATACTTCAACATTAACTATGAGTGATGCTGAATAGAGGAAGCAAGAAATGTGATAAACCTTACCTAAATATGTTAAATGTATGCATCAAAAATTACAGATCTTTTTTTGTTACTTTGCTTATGGATGTATGGCACTGCCATTGCTCCGCTTCCACACAGCTAGAGAACAGGAGTACAATATCTCCTTGGGATGCTGCAGTTAATGGAACTCAGAAATTCATTACACTGATTATTAAATGAGCCTTTTCCCATATGCAAGCATTTTAAAATACAAGATGTCTGAATATTTTAAAGAATTGTCCTTGTGAATCTTGCCCTTGAAATATCAAGTACTAAAGCAGTGTCTTCCAACCAGAACTAGACTGAAGTTGTTTGAAATTTGTGGTATGTTTAAGATGTACAACAGAATACTTTTTCATTTAAGCAGAATGTCTGTCATAATAGAGTTTTGATGTTCATCCTTGAACTTTCAGGTCCTATGAAGTGTTAAACTGAATCATACTTCAGGAATTCAAATATAGATTTTTAAAGAAGGCCAGAAATTTCAGTTATGATATTGGTACCAAGTATCTCCTAGACCATGGCATTATGCGTATTATAGAATTTTTTTTTTGCTAAAGCTAAAGGATTGGAGATTGAGCTAAATGGGGTCAAGTTAAAATATAGAACCAAAACATGTATTTCTGTAAAGGCTTCTCAAAATATGCTGTCTAAGTGAACTGTAAGAGGAGATTAATCTCTGCAGCCAGTACATACAATCAAAATCAGATACAGCGGGCATGCACAAAATGACTGTAAATGGCTTAGTGTTTTAAAAATATATTTGTTTCTGTGGTAAAACACACAGGTGGTACCAGATTATGCTAAGGGAACAGTCTCACAAATGCTGTTTATAATTTCATATGCATTGTATTTTTAGAGAACATTTCATGATAGCAAGATAGAACTTTACATTCCTTCTGCAAGCATCATACCTTGCTTATGAAATAAATTTCCATTTCAAGTCTTTTCTTTAAGTTAACACATTCTGAAATGGTGTTTTGTGCAAGATAGGGATTTTTTCTTAATTCCCAGGTTTAAGCAGTTCTGTGTCTGAAAACAGTAATGTTGGAACTGATACATACATGAAAATGGGTTGACCTTTCCTACACAGTAAGAAGTAGTAGATACAGTATCTGCTTAGTATTGATTTGCTCTTTGCAAAGGTCACTGACAGGAGACCGTGTGGATGAGAGACATCTGAGTGCTGCATCCTGTCCTCCTTAATGGCACCCATCAACTTGAAAGCCTTGTTTCCAGTCTACAGTGGTTCAGCTCTTTTGCATGCTTGTTTTAGAACAGCATTTGCAATCACTGCTTTTCCTGATCCCTCTGCTCAGTAGGACAACTCTGAAATACCACAGTCGGTGAAGTCCAGCAAAAGGTCATCATGCTCACTGCAGTGACTCTGTACATGGCAAATGAGTGAGGGATTAGAAGATAATTAGAAATAATGGATAGGTTTTTGGATGAGCTTAGGCAAGAGGGGTGATCTTGCCTCGTGGTTCATGAAATAATTTAGGCGTGCAATTAAACAGTCTCAGTGTGCCCACAGTGAGTGGCTGATGACCTCACTGTGGGCTCTGTCATGTGCTGAATGACAGCACAGCAGTGGCTTTGGTGAAGATGCTTCTTGTTTTTTCCTCAGCCACACCTAGCGTTTTGCCTAAGGACTCCATTTCGTAAACAGTTGTTTCTATAAGTCAATCCATTACTTTTGCTGAGTTTACTCTCTGCAATCTTATGCAAGGTAGTAAAAAGGCTTCTGGTCAGGGTAACAAGTACTGTCATTTTTGAATGAGTAAGGACACTGTTTTAAGAACAAGTAAAATCACTTGGTTTTACTTTGGAACTTTGCTCCTGGACTTTCAGTTCTATTTTAGTAAATTAATTAATCATTAACTTGATAAGCTGAAGCTTTAGAAAGGAAATTGCTAGTGCCTTCTCTTACTCTTCTGGTAGTCAGCTTTATACCTTCATATATATGTATGGAGAGTAGTAAATAAAACTGATACATGCACTGTCCTACTCTCTGACTAATCTTTGTTGCATAGAGAGTCAAATCTGGAATGCTTCATTTATTGAAAGAAATAAATATTTCAGTAAAATAAATTAAATTAATTAAAAACTGTAGGTCAAGACTGCCAGTTTATGAACAAAAAGGATGAAATGCTTCTAGGAAATTCTGAGTTTTATTACTGTGGGTGGGTAGAATGTTTTTGCATAGAGGTCTGAAAAAGACTGGATACAGCCCTGATTTTTTTTTCTTTCTGATTCAGAAAAAAACCCTCAGGACTCTGCTTTTATAATATGTCTGTGACAAAGAAGCTATGGAGACTATGTTTAAATGTGATCTTTCTGTGCTGTTGCTCTCTAGATAACATTCAGAGTAGAAAGAGAGGTACAGGCTTACTTGGATTCAGGCCACTGGTTTAGTTCACTTTTTTTAAAATGCACACAGCCTTGATGCCTCCTCAGCTGCTTTTTTGGAAGAGACCCAATGGCCTCTGTGCCCATGGGGAGGTCTGTGAAAAGGCACGTGAGCTGATGAATGAGATAGTCCAGCTGGAACAAAACACTGATAAAAATAGTGATGTTTCTCCAATGCAAATGCCTTTTTTCCATTTTCTCCGTCTCTTTGTCTTTTTCAGAATTTATATGGAAGCTTTTTTCCCCCTCTCAAAGTTGTACAATACTTACAGAAGAAATGTAGTGTATAGTGGTGTGAGGGCTTTCTGTTCCAGCCCTTTCTCCACCTGGTTAGTTCGTGGGTTCCAATCCTGGCTGCCGCGTGGTTAGGCTTGGCAATGAAGAGACGGATTCTGCTGTGGTTAGGAAGATGTTTATTCCATCATGGATGGAGGGCAGAATGAGGGTCTGGACTCAGGACTAGCCCTTATCTCAGTTCGGGTGTAACCTGACCCAGGGAGGTCTAGATCCAATGGGAAGTGTAGGAGGAGTGGTCCCGGGATATAGGGTGATACCACTGGGGGTGTAGGCTGGGAGGTGTCAGGGGAAGGAATGAACCATTACAGTTTATAAATCCATGATTTTACACCGTAACAGTAGTGTTCTTCTCTCTTCTGGGTTTGCAGCTGCTTTTCCTAAAAAGTGGCATTGTGAGACACCAGTGGGTGACATTTCTGGTGGTGTTTGTGTTGCCTTGGATGTTCAAGGAGCAATAACATTGTTCTGTCTTGCTGCTGAGAACACTAGCAGTTCCTTTGCCAACTCCAGAGGAGCCTGTCACCTTCATTACTGGCTTACATGATTACTTGTATTTCAAGTAAGGCTTTTGGAAAATCAGATATTAACACAAATATAAATTCTGCCATCCCCCGTGTGCACCTGTTGTGCTTGACAGCTTTGTTTTGGCTTCAGTGAACTGCTGATTCTGAGCACAGGTTATGTAGCATTGGAGAGGTGCTCCATCTGACTGAAGTCAAGAAATTTTGAAAGCGGCCTTCAGTTATGTATGTTGTTCAAAATTTGGCTGATTTTTTTTCATGTCTAATTTTTTGAAGTCAGTGGACACTTTCTGTTTTGCTCCATCTGAAACTAACTCAACGATCCCACAGCAAGAAGTGCATGACTGACAAATTTTAACTTGTGCTGTTCATACCTTATGTCAGATTTAAAACCATAACTTTAGGAAATACTAATTCATCTACTTTTTTTAGAAACACAGAGATAATTTATTACTGCCCCTTTCATAATAATTTCTTAATCTTTCTGTAAAGTTAGCAAAGCCAGTATGCAGCTCCATTTTGAATCTTATTCATTTCACTTGTAAGGCAATATGAGTATTTAATTTATTGTTGTAATTAAGCTGTTGAGGACACACTAAAGCATTCCCAAGGGCTTCCATGGTGCCATCTGTGTCTCAATGAATCTGAAATTCCTGGTGTCATTGCTGCTGCATGACAGATTGTTTTGCACTCATCCTTTATTTTCTACCTGAGCCCCACGTTGCTGCATTTTTTACTAGCAGATTTGAGTCCTTAAAAAGTCATCATTTGCACTCTGAGTCTTTTTGGTCCCATCCAAAATTCTGACTGTCAGTTCTGATTCTACTTACTGTTCTGTTCCCCCAGCACTTTCATACTGTTTTTGTTGCCCTCACCGCCTGATCCCTAGTGATCAGGATTGTTAGTACTTTAAACACTGGTATCCACTGAAGTAGTTTTATTATAAAGTCCACCTAAATGAATAGCTATTAGTATTGCCTTTGTTTTATTATTGTGAATGGGAGCTAACTAGTTCCTGACTTACTATTTAAATTTTGAATCTATATGTTTGAACTACTGGTGAACTTCTCATCTCCTGATATAGCATTATATTCAGGATCTCCTCCTATTTTTTTCCCCAGAAGCAGATATGATGTGCAAATAGCAGTAACTTTGGGATAGGTGCCTCTGCAGTGTCTGAATGATTTCATCACATTTCTTTTTACTCTCATTTCTGGTGTAATCTTGGAATTATCTTCTGTCCCTGTTACATCAGGTTTAACTGTGGCTGCCTCCTCATCTGTGATAATTCAAATTTGCTGTCTGTTCCAGACTGTCTGTAGTTCATCTAGTCTCCTTATAGACATAGCAAACACATTTTCTTTATCAAATGAAGGCACAAGCCTTCAGCTCCCTTTCTCTAATGAGCAGGTTGTTTACAGCAGCCATGCTAGATGCTGTAGTCCTAGCACTGTTGGGTTGTTTTTTTTTGTTTGTTTGTTTGTTTGGATTTTTTGGGGGGGGTTATTTTTTTTTTGATTTGGTTTTCTTTTTTTTTTATTTTGCTGCACTCTACAACCTGCTGACTTGCTGAAATTCTCAGTTAACATGCCATGTCTCTTAGCAATTGTCTTTTTTTCCTCCCCCCAGCACTGAGACTGCACTTGGCTGCAGGCAGATGCCAACTAGCTGTGTTCATTAAATATATAACAGCCTGTTGCTCAGGTCATGGCTGCCCTGATGAAAACTTCTGTGGCAAAAGGCAGGCAGCCGCATGGCTTCCAGGCTGCCCAGGGGATGTGTTAAACACCACAGGGAGCATAACTAGTGAAACACTGCAGCAGGAGAAGAAACAGGATTGTGGAAGGATGGGCAGTGACAGTCAAGGAGTGAGGGTATAACCCAGCCATGCTAACCTGGACAGAGATGAAATGAGTCTGCGTGTTCCCAGTAGAGGTTTTAGGGGGCCAGGTTTCAGGACAGAAGCATATCTGCCAGGTCAGAAACATATCCCAGCTGATACGGTTTAAGAGTATGGGAATGCATGTAACCTTCAGGGGTTTTGTGTTTCATCTCCAGCTCTTATAGTACTTTTCATCTGCTGTTGATGATCTTTCCCCATTGGAAGGAATAAAATACTCACTGGGTCTTGAGAAACCAATGTCCTTTTGTTCCTACACCAAAATTTTGTGTTGCTTATAGGCTTTTGTGGTCTTTTCTACTATTAACTTCTTCTGATGTATTTAAATAAGAGGAGATTTGTTTTCATGGGCTGAACAAGATATGCTCCCCTAGATACTACTTCCAAAATGCATTCTTCATCTCCCCTGCCAATCTCAATGACTCTGTCTCTGGGCTTGATCCTAATTACCTTAATCTTTCTGCAGTGTGTGACCAAAATATAATGGGGTTGTTGAAGTAAATCCTGCATTCTGGCAATTGAGGGTTTGGTAATTGAGACAGATTGAAAGATTCTTGAGATGGTGGTGTGACCTCATTAGGTGTTCTGGGTGCTATGAGAAGATCAAAAGTATTGTAAAGCAAAGGAAATGGCACAAGCATTTCAAACAAATAGAGGACATGTGGTGGTACAACAGATTTCCAGAGAGAAAGCAAGCTCATCTTTCTGGGAATTCTTCTGGAGTGTAATAAATTTGTTGGAACATGAGCTTTCTTGTTATGAAATTTCATGCTAGGCTGAAAGTGACAATGTGGTCCATAAGCTGGTTGATACTTAGAATGGAGCAAAAATCAAAGAGGATTGTGTGATTTTGTACACATAGTTTTTGTTTATGGATACTGCAATGAATTAAAGTAGAGAGAATTATTTGATTAGACTTGATCACTTTAAGCATTTAGTTCTTTGAAGAACTAAATGAACTAACTTTAATTGGTAATTTGAAATAATAGCAAATAAGTGCCTAAAACTCAGATAGAACTTTGTATTGTATGCTGGCAGTATTAGACAATTCTTTCTAACTTTCGTTATTCTTTCTATTGTTTCTCTGCTGATTCCATTGATTCACTGTTTTAAACTTTTTTTCTAATTTGAAAGTTGTAAGTAGAGATGGTGTCCTTGAAATTAAAGGCTGCATTTAAGATGCAGCATGAGTCATGGTAAGATACAGGAACATGAAAGATAAAAGAAGCAAGACTTTTACAGAACTCTCTCCTTTAGATTAAGACTAATAACAACTATTGAATCCAGATTTAATTTACTCGATTTTATTAATGCATTTGGTATGTGTCAAAACAGAAAAAAATCCCATCATTGATATTACTGAGTGCCAGCTCAATGGCAGGTTGCAAATAATTTTGAATTTATTGCAAGCTTTTGGGATATGAGACTCTTTAGAAGAGTATGGTGTATGTACTTTGGATTTTATGAAGACTCCCTAGGCTTGTAATGAATCCACTGATCACAGGCAATGGTTCTCAAAAAAGCTTTTCAACACTCAGGCTTTTCTCAGCCATCCACTTACCATTTCTTTCAGTTTGGATATTTTTACCTTTTTAAAGGTGTTTAAAATTTCAATACTTTTTTGCAAATATCTGTTATGTGATAAAAAGAGCATTTTAGACACATTAGACACTTCTTTGCAATATCTGTCAGTGGTCACAGACCAGATATTTCTGACTTGTGAGTAAACTGTATATGAAAACTGTACTGCTTTACAGGAAAGAAAAAAAAAACCACAACAAAAAAGAACAAAAAAACCCAGCAAAACTACAGAAAGACCAAATATGAACAAGAGTAAACCTGACCTCTAGAATACAAGCTTGAGGCTTCTATGCTAACAAAGGAAGCACTCTGCAGCAGAGGTGTTGAGGCACAATGCTAGTTACTTTTTGCCTGCTAAAAAAAAGTCATTGACTTGTTGGTTCAAAATCTTGGTGCCAAAATCTTGAATGTTGTCCAATTCCATCTTCTTTTAGGAGCCTGGCTCTCTAGTAAGCTGGGTGTGAAACTTCCAGTTCTATGGCTGTCCAGTTACTTGCAACAGGAGAGAGATCTGCCTGCCAGTTAGAGCTTGTCTCAAGCTGTGTACAATCTCACTGTAAATTCATAAAAGCTGAAGGTTATTTTATTTCACAGAGATCTGTCTTCCTGTGAAAGATGAAAACAAGAATCCAAAACGTTTTGTTAGACAGTTTCTGCTTTGCTTGTGTTGCAGGGCTGTAAAGCATTTAGTCTCATACCAATACACTGCAAACTCTAAAGCCCCCATGTACAAGCTTACTGAGAAGTGCCTGTCTGGCCTTCCAAGGACCAAACAGCCCACCACACAAACTTTGTGCCAAAATACTTAACATGAACTCCATCAATATCTTACACACAGCATAATGTTTCAGTAACATACTTGAGGAATGGTTCCTTCCCTGAAAAGGGTATTTATGGACAGTTTTGATCATTTGATTTTCATCTGCAATCATGTAACAAGACATTTCCAATTACTGCTATTGCAGCCTCTCTTGTTAGCAATTTGGGTGTTATCACGCTTTGAAACTGGATTGAGACCAGTTGACGGACTTCTGAAATGTTGTGGCTGAGAAAGTGTATGAAGGCAGTGACAGCCTAGATTAAAACAGACCTAACTCTTCTTGGTCATGTTCCTCCTATGTAAAGAGTGTGTTACAAGCAGGTAATTTCTGAGTTATTGTCCATAACTCTGCCACAAACTGCCTCTGTTTGTGATGAGCTCAATGTGTTGCAGAAATAGACTGAAACAAGTTTGTAAATCTGCCTGCAGCAGGTTAGCTCAGCAAAGGAAGAAACCTGAACAACCATGATATAATTCAGCTAACCAGACATGCTTGAACCAAAATAGGTAGGAGCAGTGCCTCTCCTGCCTCTTACTTGGCTGACAAAGTTGCTTAGATGAAGGAGGGCGGCCTCCAGCATTCCAGGAACACTTGTCAGCTATCTTGAGTGGCTGTCATAGTAAATGGAATGCTCTTGCTTGTTTTAAGTCTCCTTCTCTCTCCTTTGGGTGGGGGGGAAGTTTTGTGCTAACCTTACATACGCATTGTCTGAAGGCAGTGCACAAGGGTAACTTCCTGTCAATCTGTGAGAATTCCTTGCTGTGTGGGACGTAGCCCTGTGAGGAGTATAATATGCTGCTTCATTTCTGAAAGGAAAATAAAATAAGCTGGTTTCCTTTATAGGCACACATATAAGCAAGGTAGTTTTTCAATGCCTGGAGCCATACCTGTGAAAATTTAAAGTCAAGAATACATTGTGTAGCTCACAGTAGTGGTTCAGATACAGAAGACTTCATCTGAAAAAAACCATAGAACATTCACAATCCACTGTGAGTTTATCTGACTGTGTTTGCCTATTTAAACATCTAAATGGGATGGGATTGCCATAGCAAATAGTACTGGCATTCAGCTTTTCTAATGAACTTCAGAATGAGTTTGATGAAGTATGCTTTTAGTATAAATTGGAGTTAAGCTGCATTGTCAAAATGTGATATTATAGGCGGCATTCTTAACAATGAAGTGCAAATGAAATTCTATCTGCTTTTAATTAAATAAGCACACACTCCACTGAATTTTGGAAATTTAATTCTCTTAATCTGAAGTCTCAGGCCCTGAACAGCTATTGTAATTTGAAAGATATTGCTGATATATTTCAAAGCTGTTTGTACTTAACAAAATACTCATGTTGTTTTCTTTGGTAAATTTAGGGCCCTTTTGATTTCCTCAGGTGTTTCTTTTACAATTGTGTGAAAAAAGAGCTAAGGTAACCTTCCCCTTGGTTGTGGCCCGTGAAAATCAGAGCTGTAAGCATGTGAGTATCAACAACAGGGCTAAAGACCCTTGAATCTGGTGCTGGAATCTGGAATACTGAGGAGTTGTTGGTTGTGGTTGCACGCTGTGGATAGTGCAATGAAGTGTGTTGCTGTACGTGAGGAATTCATGACTGGCAATTCAGAGCTGTCACAGGCCTTCCTGAGTGGAAAGGGATTGACCAGAAATTCTTGCTGGGTGCCCTGCCATTTTTAAACGATATGGCTGTGATAAGATGCTGGAAAGCAAGTTGGCTGAAGATATTGCTATAGAAGGATCATTGGAGGAGAGAGATTTCCCGGACAAAGTCTTCTATAAAGTGCAGTAAATTCACACTTAGCAGTGCTAATTAATTCATTTTCAGTGCTGTGAGAAAGTATGTACACCAAATTGAATAGGAAGGGAAAAACAGCAAAAATAACTGTCAGCATTCATGTCATACTGTGCTCTGAGTTACAAGGCTTTTAGAGAAATTAGTATGTGCTTCATCCTTTTCCTCTTTCTTGACTTTCAGTATGTGATTCACATTGCTACAAACAAAAACCAAAGAAGGATAGAAAGTCTTTTAAGGATAAGAAATACAATTTTATTTGGCAAGAGTATGTGATAGGAAGTAAGGTCTAGTTAATTAGTTTGTATGTAAAAAAAGTTGCTGTTTCTTGAGTTTGGAATAGTCAACTTTAAATGTTTCACTGGAGGCTTTTTTGCATACAAAGACCTGCATTCAAACTCTTTCAGAACCATTTATCAGAGGTAGCAATCTTTTTAAATATGTTTATATGTGGTTTATGTATTTTGGAGTCATCTCAGTTTTATTTTCACAGCCTAAAGTATTTTTTCACCTCCATTATAAGTAATTTAAAACCAGAGGCATATAATATTTTCTATGTCACTTGCTTGACTTTCATTTTCAAGTCTAATTGACGTTTACTTGCAATGAATTTGAGCTATCAAATCACTAAAACCATTACTATAGCAGAATCACTCTGCCTTTAGGGTGTACTTTTATTTCTACATTATCAGATTTGTGTTTTGTATATCTATATAGTGAAATTCCCTGTATTAAACTCAAACAAGAGAAATGGAAATAAATTCCTCTCTTTTTGTTCCCTCTTGTTAGATGCAAGAATTTTGCTCATGTGGCTGTATTGACTTCTTTTCATATACCTGACCAATATAGTAACTATGGCAGTAGAACTAGCTAAATATGGAATTAAGCATTTGGGAAAACAATATTCAGCGTAGCTTTTCAAGAATTCGGAGTTATAGTGCACAATTAACAGCTTAATGGACCTTTATATTTTCTGAGATGCTAATTTTAAATGAGACAGATTGCTTGGCAATGTTTGATAAAAAGTTTGATTACATACAGTGTATAAAATGAAGACTATGAAATTAGTCATGTTCAGAAGCAATTTCTCTCAAGCACATGTGGGTGCTACAAAAGGAGACTGTGTGAACTTGATGTCTTAGAATATAATTACTGAGGTGCACAGCATCTTGTAAGTAATGTAAAATTTGTGAACGACAACTCTCTGTGAAGGTTTAATCACAGCAAAATGTAAATGTTGTTAAACTTGTTTTTACAACCACAGTGAAAGAATTGACCTCATGATTTATTCTATGTAGCATAAGAAAAAGTGCCACTTTTTAGAAGCAAAAGAAAACACAGCAAAACATTATTTGGTGAGCAGAGGTCAGCAGACTTACCTGATGGGGTATTCTGTGTTTGAAGGCAGGTTTTAAGGGAGCTGTGACTTAAATAATGCTCTACCAGCTTTGGTCTTGTGCTGTTATTATCTCCCATGGGCTCCTTCCATGCTTTTTCCAGAGGTACACCTCTGGTACTGGCAGACTGGAGCTGCTGGCAGCCACTTGGAATCCAAATGTGGAGCTGAAGCAGTGGGGACATGCACGTGCACAGTGCCAGCTGTGGTGAAGACAGGTCATTTTGGGCGGGCAGCAAGACAGGCGAATGGACATGGTCAAAAGTAGGCTCACAGCTTTCATAATAATGCCTATGGCAGGTGGCATGTCTTGGGTCCCAGCTAGGCTGGGGTTCTGTCTCTCAAAGTGGAGCTATAAGATGGTAAGTACTGCCCTGGAATGTGGCCTTCTGGCAGTGCTCTGAGTGGATGTCCAAATTGCTTCAGACTTGCACTGACTTGAGGATCTGGGATCAGGATCCTGGGTATCAGTTGGTAGAGATCAGCTTCCTGAAGGCTTTGCATAAGGAAATTTTGTTCTCAACTGGTCCCATGCATTATTCCCTCTGTTAATAGCGTCAGAGGAGTTGTGGTAGATGGATTTTGACTATTTATAACTTCAAAGCTTTTGGGTCTAGCACAAGTAAGTGTATTGCCCAGAAAAAGCTATTGATGCAATGTAAAGAAGAACATGAGAATCCTAAATTCTTCCTAGAAAATTGTGAGTTACGCAACAATTTAAGGTCTGTTAGACCTATTAGAAAATGAATACGTGTTCCTCCATGCATTGGTAATCACACTGACACTAAACTTTCTGAACTTACAATGTTTATAGTTTTGTGAGTACACTCTGTTATGCTAATGGTTTTATATTGCTTATTTATGGGTAATTTTAAATGGAGCTTCTCACCATTCTGCTAGGTGCTTTGCAGAAAAATTAAAACTATAAATTACATAAGCTACCTGCAGTGGATACAGTAAACTAGGGCTGCTGATAAAAATGACCACCAAAGAATATAGCTGAGTTCTCTGAAATGAAACTAAAGGCACAGAAATGGATGCAAGTCAGGAGAGAACTGCTAGTCAGATGCAAAATGAAACAGTGAGTCTCTGTACTTTCTTCTGGGTCCCAGCAGCAGTTTGTACTGAGCCAAAAGGACTAATGGGCTAGAAGTAGGGTTCTAGGAAATTTAATCATGTATTTTCTGCGTTTCTTGAATAAGTGTTTCTTCCCTTTTCCTCAGGCTCTCTGCTCTAGATATGTTCTTACAGCTTTGTCTGCTGATTTCATAACAGTGTGAAGGGATTATTATGTTTTTTTTCCGCTACTGTGCGCAAGTGATTTGGCTACAGGAAAGAGCTTTGTAAGGCAGAGCAGCATCATATGCAGAACCCTGGTTTTGTGCTCTTTTTTACCTGTGTAATGTGCGTGATGTGCCTAGAAGGCTGGTAATGTGAAGGGGGAGAAAAAAACCCCAGCAAATTCAAAGTGGGTGATAGGCCACTGAGAAATAAAACTCTTTGGTCTTTACATATGCAGTGAGCAGAAATAGGAGCAGACTGAGATGAGAGGCCATAAAATAATTTTGAAAACCCAGAGGGCTTCTATAGTGCGATGTAGCTGCCATGATTTTATTTTTATTGGTTTATTTTTCTCCATTTCTCTAGCACACCTTTTAAACCCAAGTTTTGTAAGAAATTCTGGTTGGGAAGTTTTTCAGCCACTTTCACATCCTCTTAATGCTGAACTCCACATTTTAGGATTTTGGACATTCTTTTCTATCATCTTACTTCATGACACAGGATAAGACTGATCACATACTATTATTGCCCAGAGAAGAGTTACACTTTAAGGAGAAAAGCTGTACTGCCATTCATCACTGTTTTCTATGATCTTCAGTCTTTTCAATCTTTTTTCTGCTTGTTTGGTATGCAAAGTATTTTTTTCTCATTTCATAGATTGCATTGGTTTTACCTGACTGTTTTAACTCCTCAGCCCCTCTTCACTGATTCACTGTCAGGCACTTCACAGCATATTTTCCAGTTAAAAACAACTCTATGAGCTTGCTTATATCCTGATATTGTCTATGTAAAATAGATTGTCAAATCAGCCTTGATGCTTTCTGAAGAGCTGCTAGAAAAGCAGCAGCTTTCAGGTTCTTGCCTGGTGCCTGCCTTGAAAAAATTTGAAAAGGATGCTTTGGACATGAGAATTGTGTCATGGCAGCAGATACTAGAAAAATACTCTGCATTTAATAACCTGCTAACCAAGAAATAACAAGACAAATGCAAACATCGGAATTTAAGATTCCAGCTTTTTTTGCCTCCATGGGACTCTGGGGTCTTGCACCTGGGCCTGTATCTTATATCTGCAAAGAGACTTGTGTCTTTTCTCTGCAAGAGGAATGCTGCTTATATTGACTGTGAAATTGTGAGATTGCGGGTGTTAAAGCCCACAGCTGTGCCTTCTGCTCCCAAGAGAAAAGCTGACATGGTCTCTGTAAATATTAGGAAACTTGTGATATCTCTCTTTTGGTTTTTGAATGCTTCTGGATTGACAGTACTAGTAAAGAGCACTGTAGCTTGTTATTAGTCTCAAAAGGGCATTTTGCTTGACAGCCTGGCTTGGCTCCTGAGAAGTGGCATATAGCAGCATCCTGCTCACTTTTTTTCTCACTGGATATAGTTATATGAGTCTATTTCAGCTGCAGCTGAGAAACTCAGTATTTATTTTTTCCTGTTTCAGAAGTCTCTGAGACCTTCTTCCCTCAGTTGCACTGATCTGAAATTCAACAGCCTCCTCAGGAAGAGCTTGAGGTAGAGATCCTACCAGAGATTGTGGCATGGCATAAAGTTCTCCCAATCCCCGCCCCCTCAAAATGCTGCAATTACCACTGGGGTTTGTCTTTATGATCCTCTGTGAATTTTTATTGTGCTGATTTGCTTCTAACAACAGGACAGAGAAGTTACACCAACAACAGAAATTGGGGTTGGATAATCAGAGACAAGGGAATGTATGAAGTACATTCTATGCATGTCTAGCATGTAGTCCCCAAGTATATTTTTCTAAGCAGTCTTTTCTACTGGATTTAGCCCATGCGTTTGAAACTTCACATTTTTTTTCCTGATGATGCCACTAACCATTGGTCAAGAGACTTGGTCCCTAAACACCTCTTTTATCCAAGTATTATTAGTTATATGGGAAAGAAGTACTAAGTGGAGAAAAATGCACATTTTCTCTGTCTCTTTCCACTAGTTTATGTGATATTGGAATTTGCATGAGCTTCCTGGTCTTGGTCTTGCATTTTAAACACTGTGGCTCGTTTTTTCATGGAGTTTAGCTATTCTGGGGATTCTATTTGCCTCTCCTAGAGTGTTTGGTCTTATCCTTTGTGAAACACGGAAAACAAAGCCACAAACACTTTTGTGTTCCAGAAAGCCTGTTCTCCCTAAACCTTTCCTGTTCAGCATTTGGAACAGTTACCTGCGAAGTTTTCTCACTCTAGTAATTGCACAGACTCATAGTACTTTGAGGAGTTGTACCCATTTGCAGCAATTGCAATATCAATCTTAATCTTCTTCTGCCTAAGTCACTGGAATTGGTTTGCTACCAAGCACAGGGAGAAGTGCACTTCTGTTCTGGTAGAATATTTTATCCCACAAATGTCTGTAATGTCGAAAGTTGTTTTTCATAGTGGATAAATTGATGTGGTGTCTGGGTTTTTATGCAGTGAGAATTGATCCAGACTTTTCTTCCTTTTATCACTGATTTTGAATTTAATTATCTACATGGAAGCATCTCCAATTGATCACACAAAATAAATGCCATGCAGCTTTGAGCACAAAGGATTGGTAGAAAGGTAGCAATTGCACTGTTTATATTATTTGATAATGGCCATAAGTCTGTGTGTATAAATTATGAGGCATCCACATCTTTCATAAGAAATTTTTGCTTCAGTTTTATAGTCTATTCCACGTGCACAAAGCCAGAGACTCTGTACTGCTATAAGTGGCCTCTGAATTATTTTGATAACTTCAGTTGTCAGAAAGTATTTCTATGTTTATGTACTCACTGTAGTTTGGATATTCTGTAAGAGGTGGACTATTCAATTTAACTTTTGCACTGGAATCTGTGCAGCTGTTATGCATTTGGGATGCATGAGGGTGTGTTGCCAGTACCAAAAGGATATATACAATATCCTTTTCCTCTGCTCTCCTTATCTTTCATAAGCTTCTCACAGGACTTACCCTCTGGACTCTCCGCCAACTTTACTGCCATTCTCTGACTGCTGGACTTGCTCCAGCACCTCAACGTCAGTCTTGACCTGAGTTTTGGTACTGTTCATGTACAAGTTGGTCAGTTTAGTTACCTTATTTTAACTATCTCAGGTTGAGATTGGTATCTAAGGTAGGTAGCATATATCTGCTTTTTTAGGGATGACTAGTGTATGTTTAGATGTTAAAATTAGATTTGCGAACTAGAAGTAACTCCAGTCCAGAATCCAGAAAACATTATTTACTGTATGCATTTCTGATGCTGTAATTCTATTTATAGAAGAAAACTGACATTTTATTAAATACCTGGTCCAGAATGTGGTAACCTTTCAGCTATGCAGAACTTTAGAGCAAAAGAAGAGAAAGAAGATGATAAGAAAGGATTTTTTTCCCATGACAGATAGAAATGATTGAACGAAGATTGATATTGGCAGCTGTTGTTACTGTTGAACTTCTAAAGGTGTCAAAAATAGTCACTGTACTATATTGCAGTAACCTGAGGGAACAGTGACTTGTGTAAAACAGTCTAGCTCTGAGGAAAACAAGAAAATATTGTAGAATATTCAATACAAAGCTTGTCTGTGTTTGTGGGACAAAGTCATCTCAAGCACCATAACTGCTAGTTAAGGATCAAGGACAATTCATTGCAGTCAATGGAAATGGTAAGAAGTTGGTAGATTTAGACCCACTCATGCCCCCTATGATTCATGGGGAAGGAGAGGGGGGGAAAAAAGGGCTGTTCTTTGTCAATGTCTTTCTTTCCCTTCCAGCTCTGGGGCAGTAAGTTTCCTATAAGTACAAACAACTATGGAATGCTTAATCTTAATAACTGTAGTATATGTGACTGGAGACAAAATGTAGTGCACTCTCTGTCCTTCAAATATTACACAATTGCCACATTATTCAATTTGGAGTCCAACCTTAAAAAACCTTTTCTCAGAAAAATGAGGGTCCAGCCTTTTGCTCACAAAAAACCCCAGGTATAACAAGGAAGGTGTAAAACTTGAGTTTTTTTCCTCTTCACACAGAGAGCTTTCTTTTGCAGAGGCTGTGAAATAACAGTTTAGTAAGAGACAATATAATTCTCAGTGCAGAGCTGATGGTTTAAGTAGTGAGGTGGGAGTATATGGTGGTACCATACATCCCTCTGTTGAGCAAGTGAAAATGAGAAGAGCTCTTACTTGCAGAAGCCTGTTCATTGGGGTTTTTTTTCTGTGCTGTAGCCTCTTTAGAGGAGAACAAGTGGGGATAGCAGCATATCTATGTGTTACATGGCCTGTTCTTCAGCTTCTTTTGAATTTACATATTTTTTGAAACAATGAAAAATCATTGGAGAAATAAAACTATTTATTGAATGCATATTATAAAAAAAATCTTGTAAGACAGTCAGAGACTGCTATTTTCATATGCAGTACCATATAGATGTAAAGCTTTCCCACATATTAGAGTTGTGGCAAGAGTTTAGGATATTTTAAAATGTTCTTCCAGTAAGAGAATGTGGCAGACAGCTTTTTAATGGTGGTGTAAGATGAGGCAAAGGGCTATTATTTTGCAGTTACCCTTAGCTGTAAAAGCCACAAAAGGGTAAAATTTTTGCCTCAGCTCTCAACAGTGCAAGACAGACTTCAGTGCTAAAAGTTAAACCAAAAGGTCTATCTGCTCACTTCTTATTTTCACAAACACCTTCCTCACTACAAATGAAGCCAACATATATGGGAAAGAGGAAAGATAACCTCACCTGTACTAGGCCTCCTAGCATTGTTCTTAGGGCTACACCTCAGCCAGTGCTAATAAAATAGGAAAAGCTTCAGCTGAATCTTTTATTTGCACAGGATGGTTCTCTTACCAGAAGCAAAGAAATTGATACGTATAATGAATAATTTTTCTACATATGCTTTAAAAAAGTAGGTCTACTTAAAAAGATTTTAAAGTAAGGTCTATTTAAAAAGATTTTAGTTTTTGAGAAGTCTGGGAAGGAATTAAAAAAGGGAATATATTTCTTACCTAAAACCTCCCACTTATTAAAGGAAAGTATTTGAACAAGTGAGTGTGAAGGAGCCCCAGCTACAGTGGCAAAATGCAGAATAGAAAATGTTACAAGGAATTATATTCTCTCCAGTGTTCTGCCTAATTAGCATTAGGTGTGTTTGTGCATGTAAATATAATCTTCCGTTGTGTATACTTTGCTGTTCACACTCAGAGTTAAATTCATCCATGGGACAGCTACTAATGTGCCAGCTGCATTGTTAGTACATTTAATATACTTAAAAATCTTGTAAAGCAGGAATGCACTTCAGTGAATAATAAGTACTGGAGAGGAAGGGGAATGTGTTGGTTGTAGTCTCATTAGCACACATCTGCCTGAGGTGTTCTTCTAGTAGTAAAATGTGGTAGTGGCAGAATGTTGCCCAGCTGCATTGGTGGTGATCCACAAGCCAGACTATTCAAAATGCAGCTTTAGGGTATGTATGAAGTTACGACACAAACAAGAAATGTGATACTGCAGGTAATATACTCAACCTGGCAGTGCCAAACAAACTCAACAGAGTCACAGAATCTTAGAATGGGATTGGAAAGGCACTTAGGGATCACCCAGTTCCAGCCCCTCTGCCATGGTCAGGGACAACTTCCAGTAGAGCAGGTGATTCAAAGCCCCATCCAGCTTGGCTTTGAACATTTCCAGGGCTGGGGTATCCACAACTTCTCTGGATAACCTATTTTAATTCAGCAAGTGTACGCTTCAATGAGTTACTGAAATTTAATTCTGTTAGGTTAAATCCTCCAAACCTGAATAGCCATTGTGCTACATAATTAAAACACTATCTTCTTGTAGTCTTAAGTGAGGTTTCTATTTTGAAACTGCTTTGCATTCTATAGCTTGGTTGGTCAAACTCTGAAGTAATCTGTTTCTTCAGACCTTTTTGAGATTTTTATGTTACATTGTCCCTTGAATGTACCACAAGGTACTCGGTTGATCATTACTGTTATTGATAATATATCTTAAAACTTTGCAGTTTATTGATTTTGTTATATTCCAGGTATTACAAATCTTCTGTGAGATTGTTGATTAGCAACATTAAAAAATAACTCACATTAGAAGTTAGAGAGCTAATCAAATTTGAAGTTTTCAAGAATTAGAATTCTTCATGATAGACCAAATTATGTGGTGCTAGGGCTCTGTTTCTTGGAACCTTTTTCTCTATGTGTAAAATGTGAAGATAAAATCTTGCTGAGTTAGAGAGGTGTTTTAAGCTTAATAAGGAGATACTTTTTATCATTGTAAGACACTTGAGTGGAAAATAATATATTGGATTTAATTTTAGAAATATGTGCAGCCAAACTTTATCATGATCAGTATTATAAAAGGAGTGTGTCTTTCACCTTTAGACAGTTCAAGACCAAGGTTACAGATTGATGTTTTCTTAGAATAAATATGTTATGCTTATACAAGTAGCTCATACTGCTTTTGATGGTTTGCTGTGTAATAAATGCTCCTAAAACTCTGTAAAGTCTATACAAAAGTGCGGTTAACAAGACCTAGGGCCTTGTCAGTACTCAAAATTGCTCTCTAAGTCATTTGAGCATGTGCTATGTCCTTGCAAAGCATGACACATACAGTTGATGTTTAAGCTCTGTTTGTATTGATGTTTCTATTGTTCGTTCTCGTGAAATCTGTGGGCAAAGGGTGTTCACAAGCAGTAATGCTTTTGGCATCGTGATAACCCTTCTGAAATAACTGCCTGAAGTGACTAAGAGCATGATGCATGAGGTTTATGGAAGTGAACCACTGTTTTCTGAGTTCCTAACCAGTGGTCTAACTCTCAGACCTTGTTCCCCTCATTTTGTCTTTTAAGCTAGCAAAGTGTATAAAGGTTTTACTCTATTTTAATTAAGCTTTTAAAACTACTATATTTAAATCTGTATGCTTTTGAGTAGAACAAGATATGCAAAGTGTCGGTGATGTTGGTTTTTCTTTTTTCCTTGCTGAAATTTGTGCCCACTATCCTGTATATGTATAAACTATTTGGCTTTATGGTGTTTGCTAGTTTACAATGATGATAACTGGGAGGACCATTCTTGTTATTTGTGCTGCTGAGATACATTTCATCTTTTTTGTAGCTGTTAGGAGGGTAAAAACCCCCAGTCTACAATAGGCCTTTTTAAACTTTTTGTTATTTTTTTGCCTTTTATGAAGTGTGGGGAAGAGCACACAATTAGTTGGGAAGCATCTGTGAAAACTTAGGCTTATGAAGAGTGGTAGAAGTTAATAATTGGCAACCACAATGCAAGTAACAATGGCTTGTTTGTGAACTAATTTCTACTACCTCTGTGACCTGGGCACATTTTGGTCTTGGCAATGAGATGAGGTCAGCGTTTTGTCACCATGACCTTGTGTACTTTGATTTCACTTAGTCCACTGATTGCATATGCTTTCTTCTCCTTTCATGTTCTTACCCTTCAAAGGGTTGGGGCAGCTTGCATTGATAATTCATAGCTTGCACAGATAATTCAAGTCTGATTGCACACTTTGCGAAAAGATGATGGATTCCAAATTGCACACATTTGGAAATAAGTTCTTCAACTCACAGATGGCTTGGATAAATAAAAAGTGAACCTAATAACTAACTTATTGAAGAGGAAAACAGGTACAGAACCATTCTACCGTTTACGTAGCTTGCTGGGGGACCCCAGATGTGTCATTTGCAATGCCCAGGCTTTATTCAGAAATATTTGTTCTCATGTGAGGCTTAAGCAACTTTGTACCCATGAGCTTGACATCTCTTCTGATATCTATCTGAAAGATTCAATCAGTAAAATATTAAAGGGCAGCAGCCTTCTTAATGCAAATCTATGTGCAAATCAAACCCATGGAAAACAAATCTTGTTTGCTTGAGACCATTTTCTGAGTTTAATTGGGAGAAAGTGCTCTTGACATATGAGATCTTTTGATAGGCATTTGACTTAGCACTGCACAGATTTTCTTGTTTTTATTTATGTTTTAAAGGTTCTGCACCCAGACATGAAAAGCAGATTTTCTTTCTACAGAATAAAGATCTGTAATTTGGAATGAGTGACTAAAAAAGGCTTGAGATACATGGATATAACTGGCATATGCTTCACTTCTGCTGCTAGCATAAATAAACAGGGGGAATTTTAGTCAAAAGAGATTGTTCAGCCAGTTGAGGAAAACTGACATGTGAATGTACCAGAATGAAAAGATGCATGTAAAAAATTATAGTCTACATTTTTGTTTCTTTTCAATGTAGACAGTCAAATAGCAAGAAAGAAGTTGAGTTTACAGGCTGAGACAGTATCTGAGAGGCAAAAAACCTATGGACTAAAATATGTTAAAACTTTTACGAGTAATGAAGACACTCACATAGAGTCCACACATTTATGAAAACAGGTTTTGTGAGGTGGGGAGGCACCTTAGAGACCCCGACACATGGTTTTTTACTGCTTTCTTACACTAATAGTGGAATTCGGTGGATTTCGGTTCCCACAGACATCAAGGAAAATGCATAAGAAGAAAAATAATGTTCGGTTAATCTGCACCATATAAAAATGTGTGACGTCAAATAGTGAAATGTGCAAAGCTTGTTTGTAACTTTACTAAATAAGTCAAAATCTCAAATCACCTACTAAAGCCTCTTATCAAAAGAAGCCTTTAAACAATTCCTTTTCTCTGTATTTTCCTTTGCATTACAATAAGTAATGTATATAGAAATATACCATAGTGCTGAAAGTCAGTCCTTGGAAATTAATTGCAGAATCACAGAATCACCACATATTCTGAGTTGGAAGGAACCCACAAGGATCATCAAGTTCAATTCAGCCCTGCACAGGGCCATCCCAAAGGATCACACCACGTGAAACGTTGTCAAACACTTCTTGAACTCTCCCAGTTTGGTGATGTGTCTACTCACCTGGAGTGCCCAACCACACTCTGGATGAAGAACCTTTTACTAATATCCAACCTAAACCTCCCCTGACACAACTTCAGGCCATTCCCTAGGGTCGTGTCACTGGTCACCACAGAGAAGAGATCAATGTCTGCCCCTCCTCTTCCCTTCATGAGGGATTTGTAACTGTGATGAGGTTTTGCCTCAGTCTCCTCCAGGGTGAACAGACCAAGTGACCTCAGCTGCTCCTCCCATGGCTTCCTCCTAAGGCACTTCACCATCTTCATTACCCTCCTTTAGGTGTTCTCTGACAGCTTAGTATCTTTTTTATATTGTGGCACCTAAAACTGCACACAGAATTCAGTGTGAGGCTGCCCCAGCTCAGAGCAGAGCAGGACAATCCCCTCCCTTGCCTGGCTGTCAATGCTGTGCCTGATGCCCTCCAGGGCAGGCTTATCCCTCCTGGCTGCCAGGGCACTGCTGGCTCATGTTCAACTTGCCATTGATCAGGACCCCCAGGTCCCTTTCCATGGCATCCAGCATGGATGGCTTCCCAGCATCTCCTTCCCCAGTGTGTCCGTACATCCAGGGTTGCTCCATCCCAGGTGCAGAATCTGGCATGTTCCCTTGTTGAATTTCATACAGTTGGTGATGGCCCAGTCCTCTTAATTTGTCAAGGTCTCTCTGCAGGGCCTCCCTGCCTCTGAGGGAATCAAGAGCTCCTCCCAGTTTTGTACTGTCTGCAAACTTGCTCAGTATCCCTTACAATCCTGTGTCCAAGTCATTTATGAAGGTGTTGAAGAGCACAGGACCTAAGACAAAGCCCTGGAGAATCCCACTAGTGACAGGTCACCAGCATGATGTCTCCCCATTCACTGTGACCCTTTGAGCCCAACCCATGAACCCAATTGCTCATCCACTGCATGATGTGTTTGTCCAGATGTGTGCTGTACATTTTGTCCTGGAGGATACCATGAGAGATGGTATCAAAAGCTTTGCAGAAATCCAGAAAATTTACATCAACTGGCTTCCCTTGATCAACTAGGTAGATTATTCTGTCATGAAAGAAATCAGGTTTGATAAGCAGAACCTTCTCTCACACCCATGCTGGCTGTGACCAATGACTGGTGTTCTTCAGTATGTTCCAGAATAATCTGCTTTACCAAGCACTGAAGTGCAACTGACAGGCCTGTAGTTTCCAGGATCCTCCTTTTTGCCCTTCATGAAAACTGGGACAATATTTACAAGCTTTTTCAGTAAGCTGGGACCATTCTGGATTCCCAAGACTGCTCAAAAATGATTGAGAGAGGCTTTATGGTGACATCAACCAGTTTTTTCAGGATTGTTGGATGAATCCCACCAGGTCCAATAAATTTGTAGGGATTCAGCTGAAAATTAATAGTGTTCTCATATGGCCTTCAACAAAAAATCTTTTTCACCAGGAAAAATACTCTCTATCTGTTGCAGAATGATTGATTTATTCTGAAAGTTAAGGAAAGCTTCTGGATTTAGTAAGATCTGCAGACAGCTGTTGACAGAAAAAAAAATTAATTGGTGACCAGTGAAAGCCCTGTAGCATTCTGTGGCAACTGACAAGTAGTTTTTTTTCTTAATGCCTTCCAGGTTGTGGCAACTTTTCTACTCTGAAACAATGTACCTCTGAGAGACTTTAGGCTTGGCCTGACATGCTTTTTAATAGAAAAGTAAATAACTGGGAAGCATCAGCTTCAGATTACACCCTGAAACCATTGTTTAAGATCCCGAGAATACCATAGCTCTTCCCTTTGCATGGAAGGTGACAGGTCACAGTGAATTTTTAGGAAATATTTTCCCTCTTAACCAGCTGGGGTTTTTGTTTTGTTTGTTTTTGGTTTTTTGTTTGTTTGTTTGTTTAATTTTTTTTTTTAACAAACTGCTGGAAGTTCTTTTTGGGTAGCATAATGGAATCATTCAGGGCAGAAAGAAGACATGGACTGGGAAAGGGGAATTATTTGAATTTCAGTACAATTTACTTTTAGTGGCTTTGAGCAAAAAGATAAGATGTTCTCATCTTTGCAAACAAAGATGTCCCATATCCATTAAAATTTTTCTGTTTTCTAATAAGGTCTCTTTACATGAGATGGGTTTTATAATTTACACCTTCTGTCATGTCCAAATTACATATCATGAAAATTATTTTTTTTCCTATTGCATCAGGACCTGTAAGTAGTCAGTGTCTTCTGATACCTGAGAAGGAGTCCTATTAGCTCAACTGTAATTAAAAACATCTTTCAATCACTGTGTGGACATGTCTGCTCAGAATGAAACCGGACTTCCATTTCCTTGAAGAATTTTTAGTTGTGCTGTATTTGGGAATAGTGATTTTGAAGTCCATGTTCACTCATAATCAATATACATGTGATTCATTTTCTAAGTAACAAAGAAAATATAAAATATGTTTGAAATTTGAGGACCTAGCTTTAGGACTTTCCCATGTAATGAGATTACATTTTATGTGTATCAACATTTTCATATTTATTTAGAGGTGTGCAGTGGTCTCTTTCTGCAAGGAACGGATACATCTCCATCTTCATGGAACACTGAAATCTATTTGCTTGATGATAGGAGTACTGGATGTTGAAAAGTTCTCTATTATTTTTACTGAGCTGTCAATGAGAGCTCAGAGTTGCAGGTGGCATTTTCAGTGACTTAGTTTTGCCACACAGACTTACAATGACTATCAAGACACTTTGCTCACTCTTCAAAATAATCCAAATAGGGACTGAGATATTTTATTAATTTGGGGGTTAATAAAAGCTACCTTTTGTTAGTGCCATGAATTTTAGTGATTTTTAAATCTGGCACTTGGGCTGAAGTCTGTGCCACCAACCTTACCATTTAATAGTTACAGGTGTCCTTGGAACTATTTATGGGACTAGAGTCTTTTTCTAAAGATAGAAGCATTGATGTCTATATCATCCTTGACCTCATTTTAACATTTACCATAATTTTCAAGCTCCAAAATGATGGTGGCCTTATGAGAGGTTTTTGTAATCCCAGAGAACATGGCTGAGTTTTTATCCTATTGAAATCAGTACATCTTGTCTAGTTTATGTCACTTGCTACTATTTAATTATCTACAAGCAAGTCAAATTGATTGCACAATATAAGAACCTTACAGCTTTGAAGCAAAATGACTGAGCCTTTAGATTTGGCTAGGATAGCTATCAATGCTGGTGGCAAAATATAATTAATAAATTAATATTTTTGATTGGGAGGAACAACTTTTAAGAACTTTAAAGGACTTCATACAACTGTAGCTTGGAATAAAATTCATCATAAGAGTCAAAATCATTGTTGGGGCTTGGCTTTTTCAATCTTCTGTCCCAAGTTCTTGGCTATCAGAGGCGCTTGTTCACATGTATATCTTCCCTCTATTTTAGATATAAAAAACAGTCTTAAAGTTTTGTCCCTTATTGTCTCCTCCACCAATAATCACTTTTGTGATTATTGGTGGAGATTTTAAGCTTGGGGTAAAAACAGGCCAAAATATCTGTGAATATATGCCAAGGTAAAAGGTTGAGTGAGCTTTTTTGCAACAAGCAGTGTACAACTTGCATGCAGCATATGTACATGCATACCTTGCATGAAAACTCTCTAGATACTGATAGAAATCCTTCGGCTGACTAGGGAAGAAAAAATAGTTCTTGACCCCAAGAAGGCATTTCATGGCTTTTTGTTTCGTATTTTCTTTTTAGGATGAAGGTGAAAAATAAAGTTGTGCAGGTTAAAACCTAAGCATATTGAAAGGAGAGAAAGAATAAAGGACATCTAAAATGCCAGTGCATCAAAATTAAGGATATTTCAGAGGGAAAAGATCTAAGAAGGAAGGCAAATTCTTTGTTAGGTAACAGATGTTTCCCCTCAAGGGTAGTGATGGAACACAGGCACCAGAGGGGGCAAAAAAAAATCTAATGGACAGCAAAATCTCTCATTTCTCCTTTTTCTTTCTACTCCCAATGTCAGAACAATGTCTAAAGAAGTGTGACAAGATCTGTCACCTTCTTTGATATTGCAACAGCACCCAAGAAAACAGATAGGCAATTTTTAAATTTCCATGAAAGATGAGAGGAAATGTTCCCAATAATTAGATGACTAGATCTATCAAGGGAAGCTCAGCACAGCTGAGTACTGTGTGTGTAGTTGAGCTGCCTTCAAGGGGAGAGTTGTGTGTGCCAACATTTATTGTTTTCTCCTTTGCATTGCTGCATAAAAGAAAAGCAGCAGGAAAGTGCTTTACTCCCCTGAATTCTCACAAAAGTAGGATATTAGTAGAATATTCATTGGAGATTTATGAACATGTTTGTGTTGTGTTATGAACTTATTGCACCTTTGGTACTAGACTAGTTATGTATTGCAGATTACTTCCTTCCACAAGCTTCCTTATTGCAGTTGCTACCTAAGGTCAGGCTCTGCACTGACTTGCAAGAGAATCGAATAAATCCATTTAACATGAAATAACAGACTTTGACATTTGGCTGGCAGGGAGGTTTTTAAAAAAGATGTTGCCAACACATCAGTTTCCATGTGATAAATACATTGTTTCCAATATTTGAAAACCCAGAAATTTATCAGAATAAAAGGTCATCTCCAAGTCAGAAATGGAAATGTATCCATGATAGTATATGTCTTTTTCCTTTTTCCGCTTGTTTTCTTATTTTTATAAGAGCAACTAGGTAATGCAACAGTAAGCTGGGAGCCAAATTTGCCCTTTGACACAGATATCCTGTTGGTTATAAACCAGTGGGAGCCATATGCTTGTGAAGTTAAAGCATGGGTTTTTTATGTTTATGCTGTTTTAATGTAGGCTATGATCCTGCAGTCATTTATGCAGTAAAAATTCCCATCAAATTGAACAGCACCATGAGGATCAACAGTGACAATTTTCTCTTAGTAGGGCTTCCAGCAAGAAGCTGCCTGCTGCTCCCAGCCGTGGCAGAGTGCAGCCTCACGCTGCTCACGGGACTGAGTGGCTGTGATCACATTACATCCACTCAGCAGTCTTTTCACTTGCTGCCTATAAAGTGACAATGGATCAATTTTAAACTGACCCCACTGACTTCTAAAGCCCTTACCATAGAAGGGGCTGATCTTCTGTAAGCCTCCCCAATTCCTTTGGCTCTTGAGTCTTCTCAGTTCTTTTCCTAGTCAGAGGTTGTTTATTGGCAGGAATTCTGTTGTTGTGGCCACCATGGTTTTATAACTTATTTATTCTCAACATCTCTGCAGTTTTTATCCTGCCATTTTTTAAACAATGTTGTGTGAATCCGGATTTTTGACACACCCTTCTCTCCTTCTCCCCATCATCAGTTCAGTTTTAGTTGTTCTTCTACAAAGCAGCAGCCAATGTCCCACCTTACAGCATTTTGTAATGATTTTGCCTAGTTTTTCTTATGTAATTTAAGGTTATGAATTTTCCTTGTTGCATCTGTGATTGATCTTATCCTGTACTGTGCATGTCTGAAAAGAGTCTGGCTTTGTTTTGTCTATAACTCCACTTTCTTTAATAAATGAAGGCAGTAATGAGATCTCCAGACTCTCCCTTCTCTTCTCCAGGCTAAGAGAGCACCGTCTTTCAGTCTTTCTCTACAGGACACATGCTTCAGCTTCCTGGCCATTTTAGTGGGCCACTGTTGAGCTCAATGCAGTTTATGAAGACTGAAGACACAAAACTGAACACAGTAATTCAAACATCCTGGGCAATAGGAATAACCACTGGACCTACTACCCATGCTATTAAGAGTACTGTGCAGTGTATGGCTGGAATTCCACACAAGTGCGGTGGTTGCACACACTCAACTGGAGATTAGTGTTTTGCTTTCTATGCAAATTAGCTATCATGCACTATCCATTCCTCTAGACCTTTCTGGAAATGGGTTAGAGGGCCTCAGGTGTCTTCAGTGATCTTGATTCCTCCCTACTGGCTTAGCTTTTGGTCAACAGTCCATACCTGCTTCTCAACCTCTTCATGCACTTGCATTGTACTGTGCTGTGCTTGTGTCCAGAAGCCAGAACAAGGATGTTTGTACCAGAGAAGTGCAGCCCAACCTCCATATGGTCCCCCTCTCTAGTCACATCCTGTTCTTTCTTGCACTGTGTTATAACCAATAATCCTTGGTTGGCTTCACAAGGATGTGGCCATTGGTGTTTGAGACATAAGAATTAACCCCCTTATCTCCTGGGCTTTTACACATGGAGTGACTGAAATTGTGATTTGCAGTTTCTTTCTTTCTTGGGAGTCCATTGTGTGTAATACCACTGTCAGTAGTGGGAGAATGGTATATCCCTCCGGAGGTGGACAGGGTAATGGATAGACGCCCACATTTCTGAGCACCTTGGAGATATGGAGATGTTTTGGCATGAGTTTAGATATTCCTGATGTTTGGAACAAATAAAAGATGTTTACCACAAGGTGCAGTGGGTCTCAGTGCTGGTCAGTACCATAGGGAAAAAAGTCCATAGCTTGCTCTTTTGGAGAAGACAGCCTGTATGTAATAAGGTATTTATCTCTAGGACTCTTAATTTTTTGGCCTGTTTGTTGCTCTGGAGGTTTTCCATGCCTCTTGGCTACATACACATGTGCTAAAATGGGCTCTACAGGCACAATAGAAAAGCTTAGCATCTTTATGAACCTTTTTATTATTACTTGAGGGAAATAAATGGGTGTTTGCATTATGCATGAGCATGCTGTGGTACTGCATTACTGTGTCTTCCATTAATATGCCTTGTTTTCTTTCTTTATCAGCTAATGCTCATGATAATTTCAGGGGTGCAACTTAAAGCTCAAACAAATTAATATGATAACCCAAACAGGTGGAAGAACATGATACTAGGCTTTTGCATATTCTAATACATTAAACAGCCAGCCAGTTATGTTTTAACAACATTATCAAAACAGAGATATATCCGTGTAATAAAATTTACTGTTGCTGTAACCATTACACTTAGAATGATTACATGATTATAATAAAAATCAGTGGTTATTTGCTACATTAATTAGCTGTTGATTTAATGCTATACAAATGTGATTCCTTTCAAGTAATCATATTTCTTGCTGACATTTCTGAATAGGACTACCAATTGGTTAAACATGGGTAAATAGCAGTATTGATTATAGGTAAGCCACAGAAGATAACAGTGAAGTAATTTTAAAATTTTAATATGTTACTTTCCAAGCCATGCTATTGTTAATAAAAGCTTTTGATGCATTAACAGCACCTTTTTAAATAAACGCACACCTTTGTTATTCACTACACAGCCAAAGTTGCCAAAGAAAGAAATGTTGTCTCTCTGTACTGAACTTTTCTATGGAATCCAGTTTTTCTGTGTCTCCCAGCAAGTCTAGCTGCCAAAGCCCTCTGTGAAATACTTAGTGGTTTACCCTACTCCATCTCAAGGTGAAATCAAGGGAGAATTTTAGTGGTTTGGAATTTATTGCTAGGTCAAGATGTCTCTGTAAGTGTTTTTTTTAACTTAATGAAAAGCAAATACTATGATCCAAATGTGAAAATGTGCAGCTAAACTGTCTTGTTTCTTAACTTCTTAGCTGTCAAACCTCCTTGAAACTCAGAAGACACAGCTTAGCCTGTGCTAATAGAGTTGTTTCATAAATCTTCCTCATAATGAGGATGCTTGCAGAATACCTCAGCCTCTTGCTTACCTGTGCAAACCAAAGCCGCATCCTCAAATGATGTCAGGGCCAATTTTTGGTGGGGTTTATTTCCAATAACTTGTGCTTAACTTGCTGGATCTGAAGACTGGATCTGCATGATTTCCATCAAGAGTGGTCCTGACCTTAGGTAAAATTTATGAGCCTGAAAAATAACATGTTTAATCACGTGTGAGTACTTCATTGTTTGAACCCCTTAAATAAAAAGTACATTTCTTAATTTAAGTGCTTTTTTTCTGGTGATGGTATAGCAGTCGGTAAACTGGAGGTGACCTGGGGATTAATAATACGTGATATTTGCTCTAGGCAATTTTTTAAAAAATATTTTGTGTGCCATTTCTTGTATAGTTTTTCTTCATACAGCTTGCTGTTTTCTTGGCTGCTTCCCTCCTATTTACACTAAAAGAACATGCAATAATTCTTGTAGGACTCTCTCTTACATACAGATACATTTTTTGTGTAAGACATTTGCCTAAGCAATAAACCATCAGTGCCATAAGACTTCAACTTAATGTCTTTAGAACTCTACATGAGGGTTTTCTACATTTGAAAAACTATAATTAGCCAGGACTTTTTTGAGTGATATTAGGAGTTAAAATCAGCCAAGTTCATCCTCTGTTTGTTTAAGTAGCAACAAGCCAAGTCAGTCAATCATGCCTACTGGTAAGCTGTTTTACAGGAAGCTATGCAAAGTTTAATAAAAACATCCATTTTTTCCCTTGGAAAATGGTTAAAAACTGTAAAAATTGTATTTCAGAGACTGATTAGCATGTGAAATTTTAATCTACCTGCAAACTACACTAAGTGACAAGTTCTTCTGGCTTCTTCAAATCTGTAATAGTTGGTATTTAAAAATTCTTTTGCTATCAAAACTCCTCATCTTGCACATGCAAAAACAACCACACATATTGTACTTGGATTCAAATTTTTATGATATTTATATGGCGAAGTGATACAAAGAAATCTGGGAACCTAAGGAAAAAAATACACTAAAGAGCTATTGTACAAAATATTGATTTTTTTCTTCATTGCTTATTTTCTTAATTGTTTTATTTGTTCAAAACAATATTTCTTCTGAGTGAGGAAGAATTATATACTCACACACAAACCTCAGGCCATAGAAAAGCCTTTACCTTGGATGTTGTTTGGGAGACAGAACTGAAGCAATCAGAAAGGAAAGAGGTAAACAAGAAGTAAATTATAATTTTAAATGCTTTGGTTTGGAAAGCTAGACCCACTGGTCTTTTTGCTGCCTTATCTTTCCTCATGTAGGACTTGCAGATAGCTCTGGTGGTAGATGCCAGAAAGACCCACACAGACATGGACAGGTTTTAATAACTTGCTCTTAGCCAACCTAAACTTCCCTTCTGGTAAACAATGTTAGGCCTTCACTCCAGAAGATAATTCCATTTATCTCTTGCTGTCTGGACTAATACATAAGCATTCATTAAAATCTCAAGTCTCTATTGGGACACAAGCCTACATTTAAAACTAGGTATGTGTTTAACTGCTGTTCAGAACAGGGTTTTTATTAGCAGGCTTTATTTTTAATTACATGAGCACAAAGAAGATCAGCATGGGGGTGTTCAGGTTTTGGTGTTGTTTTTAATTTCTGGCTCATTTTATGTTCTTGTAAACTAAATATTTTTAGACAAGTGGTTTGCACTGTCAGCTTTGAAGAAAAACCACATCCAGTTGGAGTTAGCAGCCAGACTTCAAGTTCTTAATTATTTAAGACTTAACTATTTTTATTTTTTCTTGTTGTGTGACATATATCAAATCCATTTTCACACTTGCAAAGACGAAAGCAGTATCTACTTTGGGAGGCGTTTTTGCCCTACTTCTGCCTTTCTTATTTCTGTAAAGTGCAAAAGAAAACAGCCAAAGATATCAGTCATCCCTTGTGCTTTAAATGTAGAGAACCTGAGGAATGGAAGGAGAAGGAATGTTTGGTACATGGTGGCAGCCATACAGTTCTTGAAAGCCACATTCATTCGTAAACCTCCAAGAACCCCAGTCTGTATAATACTTCTTGGCAAAGTTTCATTGCTTTGCTGTCCCCACAGGGCAAAAGCTTTTTTTCCTATCCAATTTGATCCTCTCTCATTTCATTTAATATCTTTTGCCCCACATCCTGACACTGCACTACTGTGAAGAGCCTGTCTCTGTCTTCTTAATGATCTCCTCACAGGTAAGGGCAGGCTGCTGTTAGATTCCCCTGAAGGCTTCACTTTCAGAGGCTAAAACCCCTGCAGGTCATGTGCTCAGTCTTGATGTTTCTCCACTGAATTAGCTGCACTTGATCATTGTCTTTCCTGTGCTGGAGGCCTGAAACTGTGGTGCTCCTGATGATTGCTTCGTAGAGGAGGATGGTGGGCTGTGCTTTATGTAATCCAGTCCAGGATGCTGCTTGCCTTCTTGGCTCTCAGGCCCGTATTTCCTTTTTGTGGGTGTATGTCTTTATCTAAAAGGGAATGTTACTCAATTACTAAACCTTTATAGATCTAACCAAGATCTGTGGCAGGAACTGGTTAACTGCTTACCCTTTACAGAATTGCTTGGCCTCACTCAAGGTGCTCTGTTATTCTCCTACTAGATGGAGGATATCCTGGGATGGGTAAAGGCTGTGTGCTTTGGTCTGTCATATATTTGGTGAATTGTAAATGTTCTGTGGGCACATTTTCCCAGATGTGATACCTGCTAATCCCTGGTGACAGTGACCTGCTATTTTGAGCAGGGAGTTGATGCATTATTGATTAGTCTAGCTTAGACTGCACTTAAAGTGGTTGTACTCTAATTATGTCTGATCTCTAGAAATAATAGTTTAACATTTCAGAGGCTTCTTGGAAGAGATGGTGTTTTCTGTACTGCAGAATGTTTATTCTGATGATATTTTTATCTTAGCAGGAAAAATAAAGTGTATCTTTTAACAGAGTATTCTTTTAATCTTGTTGCTTTTATATAACAATAATTTATCATTAGTAAGATTCTTCTTTCCCTGTGAATGTTTCATTTTAGCAGTACAATTTGTTACTTCTAAAGAAAATAATACATTACTTGAAAGCACTATACCGTAATCTCAAAAAAGAAGCTTCTTTAGTGAACTTTTTCTTTCTATCTGTCTGTGTGTGATTTTTGGTCAGTTACTCATGTTTTATTAATGCTGAATTATTTTAAAATATTTTATTTTAATAGTTTCTGGCTGGGCCCATTTGTATACTCTCTTGCTTTCTGACATTGAGAGCAGAGATGTAGCTAAGCTTCATGGTTTAAAAAATTGGTCTCCAGGTAATTTTCACATAAAAATGTTTTATTTTCTTTATGGGTACTAATAAGTACCCATTTAGTATCATGTTGATTGTGAAACATTTCAGATTGTGCTACTGATGGAAGTTGGCTTTATGTAGTGATTTGAAGAGATCTACATTTTCATGCATCCTCTGTGTGATTTCTTGGGTGAATAATTTCAATAAAATGATCAGCTAAAGTACAATCAAGTTGTACTTGTTTAAAATATACAAAGTTGTACAAAGTTTAAAATATAGTCAGTTATTAATTAAAAGCCAGTTGACAAACTGTTATCGACATTAGTAAGTGCTATAGGTGTGTTGCTTAAGCCTAAATGTCAGAAGCGTTACCAAATCAGGCATCCAAAATCTTCACGTTTTGTATGCATTTTGAGTTGCATTCAAACACTTATGGTACAAATATTTACCATGAATCTCCTTTTCTTTGTGCTCTGATAGTGCATAAAATACCTGATGCATACTGTGGTACTTGATGTGTTAGGTACTGTCTGGGGAAGATAGTCTCTTTCCTGAAAAATTTATTATCTAGGTTTAAGAGCAGGAACTGCAGGTAGGCACAGATGTTTAAGGGAGTGTAGTAGACCCAGCAGACAGGAGAGATCAACATAGGAAGTCACAGTGGTAGTGCCCCACTTGTTGAAAGAAATTTATTCTGGAGGGTAGTGGGGGTGGAAGGCAACAAGGGACACTTGTAATTGAATATGCATAAATGGATATTCTGCTAGTGGATGCTTGCTACAAACTAGTGGATGCTTCCTACAAGAGTAGGAATGGGACTGTTTAAAAATGCAAAAGTGATGAGGTTTGTGGCAGAGAGTCAAAACCTTGGTAGTGGAGAACAAAATTCCCTTTTTGTTTCAGTTGAGATGGGGAGAGCTACTTGGGGGCAGTGAGCTGGTCAAGGTATCAAAGGGAGAAGCTGTTTCTTACAGTAGAATTTGAACTAGCAGGGAAGGGGAGAAGGGTGTGATATCTCAGAGAAGAGCATGCTAAGGGAAATTACTTACATAAGATATTTTCTCCTTGTGGACATGTGGATGCATGTGAGAGAGAGCATGCCATGGGACATTACAGCTGGTTGTGTAAGTGTAGTTTAGCTAAAGCTCTGAGGGATTCGAAGTGTGAATTATTTATTTATTTATCTTTGAAAGAGATGTTTCTTTATTGAAAGAAATGTTAAAAATTAAATTATACTGGTAATTACTGAAATTAAATAATACTGTTTCAGGCATGTTATATAGAGAAAGGTAAGAGAAGCCTTAGAGAAATAAATGTTCACACTTGTCAACATTTTCTTATCTAAACAGGGTTTATTTGGCAAAAATTTAGTGGAATTGCTGGCAAGAATGTCAGTTTGTAGCATTTGACATATGACACTTAATCACGTTAATGTCTAAATGTTACAATCTGTACAGAGAAATGGCAAAGAGTTTAGCTTGTGTCAGGGCTTCAGCCTGTAGCTTTCCAAGAATGGCAAAGGATCAAAGTGCCATGTACCTTGATTGCTCCACAAAGCAGTGGTTGCACAAGATCAACAGGGTATATACAAGAACATTGCAATGCTTTTGCTTTTCTGACCTGGGTTTCTGAGCATCAGATGCCAAGTGTTCTGCAAAAGCACAGAGGGAAAAGAGAGGTCAAGGGGAGGAAAAAATCTCCAAAGTCTTTGAATTCCCTGATGGCTCACTTGTTACTCAATATAATAAGTAAAAATGCTTATTGAGTTATTATACAAAATATGAACCTTTTTAGCCTCTATGTATCATGACTTAAAAGCAAACTTCTCTTTTGTTTCTCATTCAGAGTAAAATAACAGTACCTCTGTTGAACGTAAAGGAATGCAACCTTGTGGCAAATGTGTATTTTTTTTTCTTCCTTTGTAATATGGCTGAGCAATATCTGAGAATCACAAAAAGCTTAATCCTCATGAGAGCAATAAGGACAATAAAGTCAGAAATGGTCTCCATATGTCCATGAAGTCTTATGCACTGAATAAAGTAGATATCACAAGACTGTAAGGCTTTTTCTTTCTCTTAAATCGACAGTCAATTAGCTTTGTCTGGGGAGCACATAGAAGCTCTGTTCCTTTGCATAGCTTTTAAGATCTTGTAAAGCTTTACAGCTATTCTGGAGTAATTTTCTTTTTATTTACATGTCTTTTTCCCTAGCTTAAAGGGTATTTTTTTGGTCTGTGCATACCCACAGATGTGTATCTAAGCAAAACAAAATTTGTGTTTGATTTTGCTTTGTACAGTCTGCCTGGTTGTAAAGTGTTTTTCATGGCTGTACTGTAAACCTTGCCAATTCTGCAGCACACACAAGCTTTCAGAAGGCAGTCAGAGCCATCCTGAAGTTCCTTGGGGAATTTGGTTTGTTCTGTGTGAACATAGCATCTCTCACAGTGGCATCCTGTGGGTGAGCAGAACTGCTTGTGTAGTAACAGAATGCAAATAATTAAACTACAACAATGACCAAGTGTGTGTCTGTACTCCAAGTTCATGGTAAGAGGAATTGAGATTCTGGGAAATGGTGTTTGGGACTATTTTTTTTAAGCTCAGTCCTTATTTTTTAATCTCACCATCACATGTTAGGTGAAGCATGAAGGCAATGGAAACAGTTACAGATTTGCTAAAATTTACACTAAAAGAGCAATAATATAAAAATATTAATTGAAATATTTTGTTAGTTATAAAATAATAATAAATATTATTATCATTATAACTTAATATGTAGCATTATTTTGATAAAAAATAACCTTGGCATTTACGTTTAAAGAAAAGCACAGAGGTCTTTGAAGACATCTGCACTGCAGCTTGATGGAATATTATAAGCAAAGTCACTTTCTTTATCTAGAATCTTTTCCTTAGAGACTTCCAGAACACAACATTCATGTGAAAAAAGAATTAAAAAAGGCTATACTAAAATCCATTATGAGTCTGTTAAATGTCTCCCCCTCTTCTGCCAGCCTACAGGCAGTAAGAGGACAGTCTACTTTCATTTTGCTGCTTGACTCTGGTTAAACAAAAATAGTCAGTATGGCTCAACACTAAGTAAAGAACTGTTGTTTAGCCTATAAAATTGTTATGACATTTATGGCATTTGAATAATTTGTGGGGGTTGAGGAAGGAGAATGAATGTGAAAAATTCGTTGTGTAATGTCTTCATTCAAGAAGGTTTTTAGGTATGTGCGTAATTGCAGACAAATTGAAAACAATGGGTAAACCATTGAGAGTTAAAGACATGCTTAAATACTCTCCTTACCAAGGCTTAAGCACCCAATAAGCCTGCAGTGCACTTGTACTACAGATATGTCGTGTCAACCCTCCCTTTCTAACTTTAGTGAAGTGTTATGGGTACATCTGCTGCTTCCAGTGAAAAATAGACAGGATTTGAAGTGATAGCTGTTGCTGCAGGAGTTTTCTGTAATAGCTGCCAAATGGGAGGGAGGAGGGGAAGACAGCAGCAGAGGAAGCAGTAACCTTCCCGCTTCAAGAAAAGAAACAAATCAATCAGTAGCTCTATGCAGGGAATTGGAGAACCTGCCCAACATCTGTCAGACAAAAACTGACATGCTGCAGCAGAATCTGCTTTATTGCCAAACATCGTGGGTGTTTTGCCTTCAGAAGTGTATTCCAAGAGCCCTTTGAAGTTCTTAATATGGTACAAAGGTGGTCTATCAGTGGCACTGCACCCCTACATATATGAAGCATTAACTCAAGAGTCAAGAAAGAGTCAATGGATATCAACAGACTTTATATCTTTCTTGTTCTTTTGTAACAAACTTGTTTCTGGATTACTACAAGCAATGTGACACTTGGATACAGCCAGACTTCTAGCCAAAATGTTCAGTGAGTACACTAGAAATGGCAGTGGTTGTTTCAGAAGTAAATGGTTGAGAGGGAGGTCTCAGTAGAGTACAGAAATTGCCCAGTTCATGATTGTGTGCAGAAACACCTTTTTAATCTCAGGAGCTCCCTGGGAAGTGCAACACCTTGGAACAGGGTTGTCCACCAAGTGAATCCCACTCTTTCTGGTTTTGGCTGTTTTGTTGTAAAGGTAGCTATTGATTTTGTCTAGTGGGAAAGACAAGGTGAACAAAACCACAGCTAGGATCTTTTAGAATAAGAAATTTTTGGGGCACAGAGCAAGGGTTCTTAGCTTCCTGCTTCTAACTGTAGGAACCCAACCAGAATGTATATTTCCACAGGGAAAATGGTCTAAACAAAATGGTAAGACAGGTGAGTGAATCACTGAGTGCTGATGCCCAGCTCTAACACTTTTCTGGTGAGCTTGATAGCAGCTTTCTAATGAGTAGCAAGATTTGAGCAACAGAAGTAAAGTGGCCACGGCTACTCTGAGCCGTACAGACTTACAGAATCACAGAAACATTTAGGGTGGAAGAGACCTCCAAGATCATCAGGTCCAACCTTTGACTGAAAATCACCTTGTCAACTAAATCATAGCACTAAGTTGCATGTCTAGTCATTTCTTGAACACTTTCAGGGACGGTGACTGTACCACTTCCCTGGGCAGCTTGTTCCAATCTTTAGCATCTTTCAGTGAAGAATTTCTTCCTGATGCCCAACCAGAACCTTCCCTGACACAGCTTGAGGCCATTTCCTTTGCCCTGTTACTGGTTACCTGGGAGAAGAGACTGACCTGGCTACAGCCTCCTTTCTGGTGTTTATAGAGAGCTGTAAGGTAACCCCTGAGCTTCCTTTCCTCCAGGCTAAACAACTCCAGCTCCCTCAGCCATTCTTCATGTGATTTACTCTCTAGACCCTTGCCCTTCTCTGGACATGTTCCAGCACCTCAGTGTCTTTGGCCCAGAATTGGACACAGGACTTGAGGTGCAACCTCACCTGCGTACAGGGGGATGATCACTGCCCTTGTCTTGCTGGCCATGCTGATTTTGATCCAGGCCAGGATGCCATTGGCCTTCTTGGCCCCCAAGACACATGCTGCCTCATGTTCAGCTGCTGTCAACCAGCACCCCTAAGTTCTTTTCCACTGGGCAATTTTCCAGCCATTCTGTCCCCAGCCCATAGCATTGCAGGGGGGTTTTGTGACTGAAGTGACTGGCACTTCACTTTGCTGAACCTCACACCATTGTCCCCAGCCCATCGACCCAGCCTGTCCAAATATGTAGCAATACATGCAGTGTCAAACATACCATAATGAGCACTGGCATAGCAAACATCTACACATCTTGAATAAAAGCCTGATTGATAGATGCAAGGTTTTGCCCAATAATTTGATCAAATTTGCTTTCTTGAACGTTTTGTGCAACAGGCTGTAGCTATACCTTTATTTTTACATAGCTATGAAAATATTGGTACATAGAGGAATGTCAAAGTTTCAAAACAATCAAACCATAAGTTTAAAAATATCTATGGAATTCTTGCCCTTTTCTTTGTTGAAAAAATATGCATAATGAAAAAGAGCCCAATAGAACTAAAATGTGAATCAGCAGCAAAACATAAAGTATCTTGTACCCTTCACATTTAATTGTCTTTGAATCACAAGCAAAGTACATTTGGGATGAGCCCTTCTGCTTTTAATAGCAGACCACTTACTGTTTCTGACTTCTGCTGCTAATACTCATAGGTAACTTACTCTGATGGCATCTCTTGACAATTCATGCATCTACCTTTGTTTTAGGGACATGCAGTTTTGAGTTGCAGCCAGATGGTCTAGACAGATGATTAAAAAGTACGAAATGATACACCAGAGCACTTACCTCCTGCTGCTCTGTCACATTGCACAAACACTTAATGAAATCTGAAGTGTAATAGCTAAAAATATAATCTGCAGTACAATGGACTTTCACTCATCCTTCTGGGCTTTAATTGTCTTTAAATACGGCTTCTGAAAAAAGGTTGCCTTTTGATTCTATTTCTGTACAAATTCCTAGTGAGCTGATGACCATGAGCTGGGCAAAGAACCTAATTATTTATTCTGTGTTGGGAATTTCACATCACTTATTCTGGCAATTATCCATGAAAATAAGACTGGTCTTCAGCATGGTTTGTTATTCACCACATAGTTTGTTAACAACCTTGTTGAAGTGAATGCTTGCCAGAAATTAATTTTGAGGTCTTGTAATTCAAAATTTGAATCTTTTAATGAGATATAGCATGTGTGTTTAGCTTCTGCCTTTGGCCTTTAGAACATAGCTCTTAGAATCAGATTTCTAGTGTACAATTACAAGTTCAGTATTTACCTTCCTAGAACATTCTGTAATCATTTATACTTGCTGTACATTTGCTGGAATGTTTGCAGAAAAGCCGTGTACAAAGGGCACAGACATACACACCATGAGTGGCCTTAGAACTTTGAATAAATATTCATCAAATATATTCACCTTTGATTCTGCTCTTCATGATATTAGATGTTACCAAAACTAATATCAAAGCATCAAAGGTGTGACAAATCTTCCAAAATAGTATTGAAATTATGATAGGGAGAGTTTAAATGTACAGACCAGAAAGAGAATAGATTTTAACTGAAAAAAAACTTAATAAAGAACTTGGAATTCTGTTCTCCTACTTCATGCATATGAAATGTGACTTGATCCTGTTGGAATTTGAGCTGAGGGCCATGCAGAACAGCATTGGTGGATTTCTAAAACTCTGATCAGATCTTAGTGCTCACATCCCCTCTGGTTTGTATTTGAGAAGAGATCGTTTTCACAAGGACTAACCTACTGTAATGTGGTCCTGCAGGGTAACACAGAGGCCGTTGCAATTTCTAGTTGTTGTGGAATGTATTTTTCCCAGCCATTAACAAAGCTTTCCAATTTTGGTGAATTTATAGAATGTCTATATTCCCTAATGGAAGAGGGTCATAGGTTGAATCTAGTGAAAGATTTATTCACTTAATTACATTTTTCCCAAAAGGGTTTCATCACTATATAAGATAATACATGAATGTACCCAGACTTTTTTTTTTTCAGCTTGAATACACTTTCAGAACTTTTGGATCCCAGTGGCAATAATTCTAGACCATACTGTACCTCAAAAAGTAATCAAGGGTAGATGGCTTCCTTTTATTCTTACTGTGAGCATGTAACAACACACATGGCCTTACACAAGCATACAATGACAGGAATTGCATCAGTGTTGTCACAACCATTAATTCTGCTAAAATGACCACATATTTACCAATGAAGACAAGAAGAATAATTAACCCCTTCCCTGAATGTGGGAAGACTGAGATAGAGCTAAAGGAAATCTTACCCCTGATATATTGCACCTGTGTTAATCACAGAAGAGTGGAAACAGCCTTGCCCTCAAGGCTAAGGGTGTGATCAAGAGTGAGTGAGTCAATTGGAGTTAGTTGGAGTCTGGCTGGCCATGCTGTGAAGAAGTTGAGGTTTGCTGGCTGTGCTGTGAGGACAAAGGGACAGGAGGTCGGTCAAGGGACAGGTAAGGTGAGCCACTGTACAAGGGACAGACAGGGTTAGGTGGCCATGCCGGGGACAGGAAGCAGTGAGCTGGAACTAAAGAAGGAGGAGAGAAGAAGGAGAGAAAGAGCCAGAGCTGGTGGAGCTGCACATTGGAAAGATGCATAAAAAAGGTATGAAAGACTTTTTGCATAACAAAGTCCTGATACTTGAAGCCCCCTGAAGTTTTTACTGAAGCACTCTGAGTGCAGTGGGCATCTCAACAACGACACCTGAACAACAACAAAACCAGGAAATCATATAGTGACAAGTAAATCTCTTGTCAGTGCATGAACATGGACAGTGCTGTGAAATTATCCAAATTTGAATAAGGCAATTTCAGTGTATCTGCATGTATTTAAGAATGGATATTCCTGTTTTTCTAGCTCAACACATGGTGTCAGCTGGAGTGGTGAAAGGCTACAGTGCCGATTTCAGTTGCCAGCTTGCAACATGCTGCTTTATTTTGGGGTTTTTTTAAGGTCACTGATAACTGGAATAAGAAAGAGAAACTTTTGCAAATGTTCTAAACTGTTAATCATCCCATTTCAAATAGTACTTAAAAGAAGTTGAACATGTTGAGGTTTTTCCATCCTGAGTTGAGTTTTTTCTGCTTTTGTTCTGTAAAGAAACTTGAACTTAAAAAGTCAACTTCATCACTGTTTTGAAGGTGTGATCTGTGGCTCTTTTCCCACAAGATGCTGAGTATTTTATTTCAGCTGAGCGTGGTGTGTCATCTTGTGCATGGCAATATCCTACATGTGTGAGTAGTCCTCTGCTCATTTTGTGAAACAGAAACATTTTCTGACACAGAATTTCTGTTTAGAAGCTCTGCAAGATGAGATTGAAATTATATGAAATTGTGCCTGTTAGTACTTGTTTTTAGTCACTTTTTATTTCTTGAAGTTTTCAAAAACGAAGGGTTATTTCATATCTTCTGGCATGAATTTTCTAATCAATAATGTCTTTAATTTATATCAGGATTAGCTAATGGGACTTTTGAAACAGCATTAGTTTCAGTTTATAATTGTCATGTTCATTTTGCTTTGAACAGAATGATCCTCAAAAAAATGGGAAGGATTGCAGCAAGTCACAAAATACTTCTCTTAGCTCTCTCTCACATATGCAGCATCTGGTTCATGAGTTTTTATTCATATTTTCTCTTCAATTAAAAAAGCAATAGCTTTTGTATGGAGGTTTTATGATCCTATGGGTTTTAAGTTTCCTGTAAGCTGCTTTCATTTTATGGTTCTAAAAATGTCACTTGTGAGCTCCTTAAAATACTTTTATTGTTCCTTTTTCCCTGATGTTGTAGATTGCCACCAGCTTTTTTTAAGGCTATCCCTCAACAGCCGTTTACGCCTTGTTGCATCCATCATGTGTCAAACAGTTTCTCTGTCAACTGCGAGGAGCACTGGAAGCTCGATTGTCAGGATTTAAGGTGAATGAAGAGAGTCTTGACAGGCAGAAATTATGTTTCCCATATGAAAAAACATCCATTCATAGTTTCTGGGGAATCTTGAGACTGTCTGAGCCAACACAAGAATGTGCTTTAGTGGGAACAGCATGCAGCAAGGGCACACTAAGAGCAGGAATCCTTTGGTCAGCTCAACAAACAAGCAGAAAAGCCTTTGACTCTTCAGTATTTCTGTAATTATGGTTACCAAGATGGTTCCACTAAGAATTCGTGATACTGTGTTATTTCTAACTCACAAGCGATTAGATAATCCACTGTTTTACTGTATGAGCCTTGCAGGTTTCAGGAATTGGTGTGCCAAAATTTACTGGCTGTGCTCTTTGTATTATTGTCACTGCTCTTAAGGAAGTTTTTGCAGCTTTGTGTAAAATGCTGCAATGCTCTTCCTAGGAAGCAGAATCAGAGCTATGCTGTTGAAGTGGGACATCACAGCACATGAAAAACAAATGGTAAGTAAATCCTGGCCAGCTATCTTCCAGGCTTCGCTCTTGGGGCTTTTCCCCTACAACAAGGCAAAATACAGACTGCTGTTGAGGATTTGTCTGATTTGCTGGGATACCTATGACATGTAAAGTAAAATACTGTTGAAATATGTAAATAGATTTAGCTAAGTTCTCTGGATTTTGAAAGTGGACTGGACTGGTTTCGAATTAACATATTGATCTAAAGTAATTTCCAGACAAAAGGACAGTACTTGAACAGCTATCCTTGATGAAATAAGGCCTATATATGTGTGAGCATTTACCATACTCCCTGTCACCATAGTAACTGAGACCCAGTTTCACAAAATCATGTAATTCCCTCTTAAGCACCTGAGTACCTCCAAAGTTCTGGGCCTAAGTATTTCTCAAGTAAATGTGAACTTACTGTACAGGCCTTTTATGAATTGCAAAAAATTATCCTTTCTTCATAATTCTTTTTTGCTTTTGAGTGAGAAAGGTCTGGCAGGGAATATGGGGGTTACCTATACACCTCTGAGGGTCCAGCTCTGCTGGGATTGTGGCTTAAAAATTAGCGAGACAGCTCTTCGGATGTGTTTTGTAAAGAAACTGTTTTAATAAATGAAAGTAACAAACTGTTACATAAACAAAATATAAAGCTGAGCACAGGTGTCAGAGAAACCTCTGGCACCTTGCTAAGACACCTCAAAAAAGCCTCTTGGTTTCTTTGTGTCCTTTCTTAAGTACCTAATGTTTCAGGTGGGCTTTACTGGCAAGCTGCCAATAGAAACAGGTACAGGCTTTGACAGGCAGTTATAGAATTCAATCAGTGCTTCTCTTTTGGCACTGGGCCAATGGCTATCCAAACCTTACAGAAGGTTCTGAGTTTTCTACCTTATTAGAAATACAAGGGGCAAGCCTCAAACCTTTCCCTATATGGACATAGTTGCTCACTGTAAAAAAAGGGAGGGACTACAAGGGAGTCTTGATTTTTTT
>VZSR01001854.1:7218648-7304680 GCA_013398615.1 Brachypodius melanocephalos
TGGTCAGACCATCAGTCATACTGTGACAATAGTTTGTAGAGGTGGTTCCAAGAGGTTATACTAGAAACAGTCAGTTTCTGAGCTGCTGGATATTTGGAATCAGAGTACTTTATCATCACTATGGGTGCATTTCATGTAATTGACTCATTTTGACATGAAAACATTTTGTCTTTGTTTCCTTTCACCTTGTATTTTGCAATTACTTCAGAGAAACATATTAATATTAAAGAATTGGCAATGCATGTGTGATCACTGATGTGATCATACTTTATTTGTAGTTGGTATGTTTCAAGATTAGGATCAAGGTCTTGTTTCAGAGCAGGAATTAGAGTAGAAACCATCTAATAGATCTGAGCATTGGGAAGATGTCTTCTAAGTTGCTCATCCCACCGGGATGAGGTAGGCAGCTATATTCTTCACAGGCTACAGACTCAAGCATATCCATCTTCTGAGAACCACAAGCCAGAGTGATTGACTCCTCAACCTTCTGAAGGAAGATGGTGGAAGAAGATTGTTAGCCATGTGGGAGTGCTTGGGACCCACACACCTTGTCACTGCTGTTGTGCTTAGATCCCTGGCACTCAGGATGGCTCAGGGATGGACTTGCTTGGAGCAGCTGTAGAGAAGCCCTGGTACATGGGGATTGCACAGGTTTGCTACACAACTGCTCTCCTCCTGCCTTTCAAACCTTCCTTAGTCCTAGGCAATACCACCCCCAAAAGACTAAATAAGTAATGGCAGACAGTGAGCATATGTCTGAACTTGACTCATACAGCAGAGAATAAGCCTAACTGTTGCTGGAGAGTGTGAGAGCTGCTGGGTTATGCTTTTGCTGCTATGCTTTGTTACTCATGCTTTACGGTCTAAAATATCAGACAACGTGCAAGTAAGTCAAGCTTACTTGATAGCAAATCCATTTTGTGAACAGGTCATGGACTCCTTGTCACTTGTCCATTCTCTGGCACCTACAGGGAAAAGAGATTGGCCAGTGTCAGAGTTTCTGGGGTATGTGACACACTGTTCCAGGAAAAAAAAATGCTGTAGTTTTTTCAATGGCTTCAAAATTACTACAAAAGATAAACTACCATTGCTGAACAAATCATAGAAGCACACAGTTTAAAGGCCAAATCTCATCTGGAAACAAATTCCACTAAATAAAAGTTAAAGAATAATGTTTAAAAAGGGTTGAAATCAATGGTATGTTATTTAAGGGGGGAAAAAAAGAGGCTAGCTTATAAAGTTTTCTTAGCACCATAAAAAATGTTTAATTTCTTATCTGACATTACTTAAAAGGTTAGCCACTGTAAAAACTTGAGAGCGTGGAACCATCTGAACACCTAAGTGGGATTTTTTTTTTCTGAAACAACCTTTACAAATTTATATTTGTTATGCTTCTAAAAATAGCCAAGTGTTATGCTCCAGTTTCCAAGAATCAGAAAATAAAATGTGTAGTAAGTTCTGACCAGTTACCAGCAAATACCTCTGTGGCATAGGCAAGCCTCATGGCAGTGATGCTTGCTGGCATTAGCAGCATTAGTTCCACACTGCAACACTGAGTCTCCCAGCAGGAGCTCAGAACATGTGGAAAGGTCAGAGATCAGAACTTACTAAGTAAGACTGGGAAGAGGGGTGTTTGCACTCCAAAGATGCTGAGGTTAAGCTGGATGAGCACAGCTGTATATGGTGCACAAGGCATTTGGATGCCTTTGGCATGCAGTGGAAGGATTTGGACATGTCCAAGGTGAGACGCCTCAGCCTAAAGCAGACCTCTAGCTTAGTTCAGATGAGCTTCTTGATGCAGAGCCTGTGGTCTTTGGGTGGCTCTAAAGAGGGATTTGCTCTGGTGTCCACACTGTAGATGTCTTATGGTGATATGAATTTCCTTATGCACACACTTTAATTTGTTCCTGTAGGCTGTGAATAAGATATTGCACATATTCATGGTAGAAAGGACACCCCTGTCTGGTACTGTGCTGTCTCAAGTGTTCACCATTGAAGCAAATCTTGTTGTGTTCATTTCTGCTCAGGGGATGCCTAAATGTAAAACATGGTCTGTGCTAGGTAAGAGGAAAATACAGTGACTTTAGGTGTTTCGTGTAACTTATGAGGAAAATACTGTATTGAAAACATCTCGTGCTGGAGTTGCCTAGACACCAACTGAGGTGATATGCTAGTTCATGCACAAAACCTTCCTATGTTTGTTTTTAACTTTGCTTCCTCCTAGTGACTCCTAAGGTTTGTTGCAGAAATACCTTGAATTCTAAGACATGAATAATTTAAAAATGGATTCATTTTAATTGGTAGTTTTTCAATTTGGCAATTAGTTTCTGCAAATACAGAAGTTTGAAATGTTGCTTTCATGTCCTGCTTGATGTTTGTGGCTAGTCTTCCTTAAATGATTGCCTAAAATATGGGTTTTTTTCACATTTTTTCCTGGTTACTTGAATACTAGGTGGTGAATTTTCCTTTAAAGAATCTATGCTATAAATGTTCAGTCATTTGTGTTGAAATTAATGAAAATACTAGGTTTTCATGGGTGTTTTTACAAATTGTTGGCACTTGTTCAAGTACTGAAGTAAACAGATCTGGCTGATCTTACTCAGAAAAACTATCCACAAAGTGGTTTTAAAATCATGTAGCTATTGATCTTCCCTCTCTACACAGAAAAATAACAGTTAATTTCAAAGAAAACAGTTACCCAGGGGTTTCTGCCACATTTAGAAAGTTGCAGGCATTAGAGACTTCTGTCAGTGAGAGGAGTTATAGTTGTGTGTTAGAACAAACTGTACCAACAGGATGCTTGCAGCATTGGATTTTGTCGATTTTAAAGAGTCCTTCTGACTGTTTTGCTCTTTTGATTACACGCAGAGCCGTAATACCACCTTTATTTGTATCTGCCAGTGTGCCAGGTGTGACACTGAACACCTTCTGGATGTTCACTTTGAAATGAGTAATGAGGGTCAGCACCTCTCAGTCAGGGTGTGTGATTCTCATAGGCTTTGTTCATCAAAGCATCTTTTCCTGCAGGAAGATGTTTTGTGGCCATTAAAGAGCCCCTGCTCTTCTAAAGATGTTGTGCAAGGGAAACTCCAGGCATTCTGCTGAGCTGCCAGCTTGGTGGAGCTGGAGAGGGGATTTCTTTGGTGAGGAGTGACTGTGACCCTTTGTAAGCAAATGGGAATTTCCACAGTGTGTCTCCAGTGAACTGGGCAGGGGAATAACTGTAAGGGATTATAATGCTTCAATTCAGATGGCTGAGTGTGAATGCCTAAGGAAAGTAATGCTTTCCAATAGAAGGTGGGGATTCTTCCATTACCTGCCCATGCCAAGTGGAATTTATGAGGTGCATTCCATCTAATAATTTATTTTTTCTCCAGGGAGCAAATAAACAACAGTCATGTCAATGGGCAAGATCCTAATCACTCTTTTGCAAGCAGTAATGGAAAGAGACTGGGTTCAGAATGAGTATCTTTTGAGTAAAATGCTCAGAAAAGAAATTTATGTGTATGTAACTACTGAGGATAAACAAGGCAGTGTGCAGCTTTTTCACAGTTACTGTGTGCTCTGAAAAATTTAAATATGTGCACTGTCAGTATGAGAAAGAAAATGGAAACAGAAAAGGGGACTGACTGAGGAAACTTTGAGAGAGAACTGTAAAAGATTATTTATCCCACTGCTCTTTCTCATGCTGGTATTAATCCATGGGCAAATCCTACAATTTGGTGGATGTCTGCTGAATTAGCTGCCCAGGTTGCAGATGAGATGGTATATATTTCTGGTGAAAACATGCATTAAGAAAAAAGATAAACAAACAAACCAAGCAAAAAACCCCAAACCTAAACCTTTACAGGGGCTTTTTTTCAATAACTTATGTTTTGCTGAAGGGAGATATATTAGGTAATTTTTTTCTTGCTTGAATATATTTGATTCTTTAAAACATTTATGGGTTTTAGTTTGCTTTTGTTTGAATTGGGGATTGACAATGAAAGTATAACTCAGTGCTGTGACATATTGAATAGATCTTGCCTTTATGAAATAACATACAAAATGTTTCATACCCTGAAACACTGTCTTTTAAATTTGTAAAATGGAATATTCCCTTTATGGATATAGATGGAATCTGTTACTTCTGTCATTAACAGAAATTAAAGAAAATTTGAGTTGCATGTTAAGAAGTATATCCTTTTCTATGGTATCCTTCTGTGCTGGTTTGAATGAGGATAGCCACATCTTCTTTTCCTTTTTTCTCTGTACGTGTGGAGAAAAAATCACGTACAGAACTGCTGCTGCACATGAAGTTAAGCCTGAAAGCAGGGGTGGGCCCTGCTCTGTAACAGCCACAGCAGTTTACAAGACCTTAGGAACTCTCACTGAAGTTGGTGGGGGTTTTTCCATTGGCTGCTTTGATAGCTGGATCTGACTCTTACTAAATGTGGAATGCTAAAACACTGTTACCTAGAAATGTAGATTCAGCCACTGGCTCTTCTTCAACTTGCACTTTTGTGCAGAAAGGATTAAAATGCTAGTTACAGAATTTAAAATTTTTAAAAAGGTTACATTTAAACAAAATTAAACAAAAATAAAAATATTTTCTGACTCTAAAGTATTTTTTAAATTTCATTCTTACAAAATCTATCCATTAAACAACTGCATGTTACATCTTTTCAGAGTTTCCATAAAGCCAAAAATAATGTGAGATTTCTAAGACCCAAGTTAAACATTTCTCAATACAAGTCCAAACTGGATTTGTGAATCTGGGCAGCATGACACTGAAAAAAATGCTAAAATTAAAAAAAAAAAAATAGATGTAAATGTGCAGCTGAAAAGTTTCCTTTATGAAGTGCTACCTAAACTTGAATAGGTAACTATGCTTCTGTCTTCAAATCTGAATCTCCATTAACAATGGCCATACTTAAATTTTTATAAGCGTTTTTTTTTAATATAGATCAGCTACTGATTAGAGAATCATTGTACTCATGATATTTATGAAAACTCATATAGTCTAAATAAAATTGTGAATCCAAGTATAAAGCATATAAACTACAAACTCCTTGACCATATTTTGATCTTGTCAACTAGAGATAGAAATGTTTGCACCAATTGAAATTAAAATATGGAGGAAAGAAAACCTAGCAATATAAGTTGCTTTTCAGCTTTTAACAACGGTTTTCAAAAGGTAGAATAGAAAAGAATTGAATAGAGAGAAATTGATGTAAAACATATTTTAGAAGTGTTCTAAGTCTAGCAGCATGGAAGGAAAGCCCTGTAAATCAGCTGAATTTTGGGAGGCTGTGATGGAGATGGTGTAGTACGGGAGTAAGTTTGTTTGCTACTGATCTTCTGCTGAGAGGTGCAGAGAGCTGATGGAAAGGAGGAACATGGGCCTTCTTGCATCAGGGAAGGGCATCCAGGCAGCAGCTTTGGAGAGCATCTCTCTCATCTAACTTTGGGTGTCACAGGTTCCCCAAGGTAGCGGAACAAATAGTGCCTTTTACCTCCTGCAGAGTGGCACTGTGGAGTGATAGTTCTAATTAAACGATGCATCCAGGCTTTTGGATTGAATAAGTTAGATAATGTGATTATTCCCTCTAAATATATCACTTGATTGTAGAAATCTTTAAGTATAAAACTCATTACTAATTTTGTGTGTATTAAGCATATAAAATGAGATAGCAGGCTTGGTTGGGTTGAAAATTTACTTTCTTTGCCAGTGTTTACTTTGAAGTGGAATGACATTTTGGCTCAGCCGTTGCTGTAAAGATACAAAAGTTTCCAGGCAACTTTTAAAAATGATTAAACACTAGCTAACAGAGAGGTCTCAGAATGCAAACATACACAGGGAAGTGTGGTCAAGTGAGGACATTTTCAGTGCTTTCTCTCTGCACAAGTTGCATGATCTATGTCACGATCTATGCTCCTGGGGACATTGGGAGGACAAGGAGAAGACGTGGCTGCTTGTGGTGGGCCCTCAATGTCCTGCAAAGATGGAGCTTGCAGCTTCCTCCCTCATCTTACCAGCCTGCCAGCAGTGGCCTTCAGCCTTTCTGCCATCTTGCAAGTGATGGCACAGTGATATCCATATGCTTAATGAAACAATTACCCTCTAAGTAATTTCTTCCAAAGAGTCCTTTGAAAAGTGGGAATTTGTAATACTATGAAATGCTGCTGCTCTTTACAGCTGTTGACTGTCGTAGATCAAGTTATCAGTTTTCTCTAGCAATTCTTTAGTCCTGCTGCCAATGGTGACCTTATATATGGCTATAACTCTTCCTGGTGTGTAATAAAGGTGTACTGCATTTCACTGTCATGGGGTATGTCTTGAACAAAGACAGCATTAGGAATTTTGTGTGTAATACCCAGTGCTTCGGAATGTCCATGTCAAAACAGAACATGTAGGACTGTGGGCTGCAGAAGTCATCAAGATGTATTGCAGTTTTCTATCCCTGAGTACTCTGATTTTTTCATGGCAGTGCTGCTCTAGTTCAGGAGTTTGTGGTATTAATTTTATAAACCTTATTCTGAGGTTCTTGCAGCTTTTCTGGTCTGCATGTCATTCTGGACAAGAAGATTCCATGAACTCAGTTGCTATTGCATTATTTATTTATTTTCCTTTTCAAGGTTAGAAATAAACTAACCAATCAAAATGTAAGTCTGACCTTAAAAATTCCACCTCTTTTTCAAATAATGGAGTCATAGCAATTTCATAAGGCATTTGGAGACTCAAAATGCAATAGGTAGCTAATTTGACTCACAAAAGAATCTATTTCATATCAAAGTAATTTAGAAATATAAGTTGATTGTTTCTCTAGCTCTAGGGACTTAATTTTTTTTTTAAAAGCCTCTAATTTATTTGGAGTCTTCTGAAAATTAACTGTAAAGCTTGATTTTTTTCATGTGAAAGTCAATTTCTGGTACTGAACTGAATAGATAATTCATCAGTGTTATGTCAGAGATTTTATTTCAGAACTGTTCTGCTATTTCTGAACTTGAATGAATTAAAACTAAATATAGTTAAAATGCCAAAGAGCTTTGTCTCACTCATTTATGAATTAAACATAGAGCTGTCACTATTTGTGAGCTGAAACAATCCAAAATAGTATTTATTGTTTTGTAGAACTCAGAAAATGTTTAATGAAAGTACTCACTGGCTCTGATATTCATGGTTGAATGACAGCATCCCATTATTAAATCCCATTCCACCATTTTTGCATTCCAGCTATAGTCATTTAACAGTGTCTTTTGGTCAAATTAAATACTGTGGTAAGCAAGTACAATTCCAATGGAGAACTCCAGGTGCTGTCCGTATGCAAAATTTCACTTTTTACCCAGTGTGTCTCACCTTGCACTGAGCCTCTGTGGCACAAAGAGACTAAGTGGGAAGGAGAACAGAGAAATTAGAGAGAGTAAAAGAAGAGCAGACTTGATAATAGCCTTCAGCTTGCTTTTTGTTGTTGTTCTTGTCAGCTCACTCTTATGAAAAGATGTTATATATTAAGAATTTGCTCCTATCACCAAGTTTTTAAGCTCAAAATGTATTCTGTGTGTACACATACGTGTGAATGTCCTACATTGTCCTACACAGAGTTAAAAATAGACTGATTTGGATACTTTCTGGTCATTGTTGATTTTTCTTGGAATTGCATAACCTTTTTGCAATTTTGTTTATATCAGTATGATGATTCTAAAATCTATCCTATATGACTGTAGAGCATACAAAAATAAGCCACATCAGATAATACATATAAAAATTATGCCCATAACCACAAAGACCCAGCCTCCTTTCTAATCTACTTTCCACCATTTCTTTCCCCTAGAAACAGGAGTATAATGCTTTCCTTCTCTGTCCCTGAAGACGAAATTAGGATTCTTGCTTTTTCTGCTTTCCACCTTTTCTGTATCTAGGTAGATGCAAGGAAAGAAGAATAAAGGCAGAATGATATCAGGACTGAAATTCAGGGCATGGTTCTGAGTGTTAACCCTGGAGCCAGCTGGGTTAAGGGTTTCAGGTTCCTTCCCTCAGGTGTCCTATATGACACAAACATGTGCTCTGAGCTGCAAAGCAGATGCTGGAGGGAAAGGCTGCACGGCTCTGTGCAGGGGGAAGGAGGAGTGATTCAGTGACCAGAGAGAGCAGGTCACAGCGATGGGTGAGGCAGGCTCTCAGCTCAATACCCAATACAAAAACGTCTGTGATTGTTCCTGTCTTCAGCCCTAACAGGTTTCTAAACTCTAATGGAAAAGTTTGGTTTCTGTGAAGATGGTCTTTAAAAATTATGTCCAGAGCTGTGGATGCTTGCAGCTACTATCCCCTGGCAAGTCTCTTTCAGAAAGATTCTTACAAATTCTTTGAAATGGTTTCTTGGAATGTTTAAAGCCTAAATCCATGACCTGCTTCATCATAAGAGTTGCAGTTCTTTCTTCATTTCTGGAAGACATAAGATACCTACCATTTGCATCAGTTTTCAAAAATTTAAGTTCTGAAGAAAGTCAAGGCTCGTTTGGGCCTCTGAATCCATCTGTTCTGTCCTGTACTTCTCAGTACCATGAGAGTTTTCTTCAACTGAGAAAAGTATTCATAATATTATTTCAGTGGGCCTTTTTATAGTAGTTTTTATAGTGCAAATCATCAAAGCCATTGCAATTGTTTCTTTTCCAGTGTTTAATATTTGACTGCTGCACCCACCACCAAGCTCTAAAACCTTTTGCCTGTAGCATTTGTGTTTCAGACTGGATGAATAAAATTTTAAGGAATTTCACCACTGTCCTATGTTTCAGGATTTTTAACTTGAATTTATCACATAATCTTTTGTGCAACTTAAATTTAAATGAACCTCTATTTTAATTTTCTGCCTCTTTCTAGCAAGGGAATATCCTGTCATATAAAACATGCAAACTTTTAATGATACACATTGGAAACCAGAGTTCATAGGCTCTAAATGCTGATCTGTATCTTGGAATTCCTCAGATCAGAATGCCAGCTGCTTGTAGAGCATTTCTGAGCCGTAACATGTATGCTCTGGTTCAATTTGCTCTGCTCTCTTTCATTCACTGAAGCTGATGTCTCTCAGATGTTTGTTACATTTTCTGTTTATATTAGTAGGAGCTTTATAAAGTTAATTCAGAGAATGCCGATCAGGTGAAAAAGGTAAGAAAGATGACTGAACTGAAGCTATTCCTCAGCCTCTAAAAAGACTCATCTTGCACACTGCAAAACTGTAGTAGATGCACAACCTGGCATGGGGTACCACAAGTTGTGTTATATGGTATTCACAAAAGGTAGTTTAGAGCCAACAAGGTGCAGTCAAGACATCAAAGAATGTGTAGCATAGACATACCTCCAGAGACTAGTATGCTTTTCATTGTCTGGCTCATTGGAAAACATTAGATTTCTTCTGGTTTGGGCTACCTTTGTGGAGTACAGAGATTACAGCCTTATGTGCATAAGGCCCGTGGAATTGTGTGTTGCTTCTTGCTGCCTTCTGTTTCTATTGTTAATAACAACCAAGGAGCAAAGCTGTTTGCTAAGGTTTCCCTGTTGAATACTGTGACCCTTAATTTGGATGCCCACTATTTAAGTAGATTATCTTAACTGAAACATATTCTATCTGCTCTAAGTATTTTGTAAACTGTAAACCCTCATAGTTTGCAAATAAAACTGGCGTCTCTGAAGGACAGTGTAATTTTGATTATATGCAGACTTGGTTCTGATCCCGCTGAGGGGCCAGACTGGCCACTCTATTTGGAGCTAGGCAAATTGGCTTCTTAAGAACACAGTTCACTTCAACACTGAAAAGAGTCTCTTGTGGGCAGAATGATTCAGGTTCCCTTGTTAAAGTTTATTGTACTGTTTGGCAAAATTTCTCTACTTCTATTCATATGTGATGTCACAGTAGAATGTATGGTTAGGAAAACCAAAATATATTACACAGTAAAAGAGAAAAATCAGAAAATAAACTGATGTTTTTCTTTTTTATTTTGCAGAATATTGCAACACTTTCACACTACTGCTGAGGATTACACCATCATTTTCACATCTGGATGCACAGCTGCACTTAAACTGATAGCAGAATCATTCCCTTGGATACCTGAAGGCACAAAGCAACCCAGCAGTCGATTTTGTTACCTAACTGACAGCCACACATCTGTGGTTGGTATGAGGGGCATAACTGCTTCAATTAATGTCTTGTCAGTTCCCATAAAACCAAAGGAAATTTTGTTAGCAAAAGCCAGGTTACCAGCTGAAGAACAAAACTGCACAACACCTCATCTATTCTCTTACCCAGCTCAGAGCAATTTTTCTGGTACCAAATATCCACTTTCATGGATACAGGATATACAATCAGGAAAACTCTGCCCCATCAAAATACCAGGGAAGTGGTTTGTTCTACTAGATGCAGCCTCGTATGTGAGCACTTCTCCATTAGACCTGGGAGTTCACCAAGCTGACTTTATCCCCATCTCATTCTATAAAATCTTTGGATTCCCAACTGGTTTAGGAGCATTATTGGTAAACAACAGGATTGCTCCCCTCTTGAGGAAAACCTATTTTGGAGGTGGAACTGCAGCTGCCTACCTCGCAGGAGAGGATTTTTATTTCCCAAGGAAATCCATAACAGAAAGGTAAGGCTTTGTTTAAATAACCAGGAATTTTTGCTGATACTGTCTGCATCAGACAAATGTCTCAGCCTTGGTGTATGCACTAGGCTGTGATGCATGTGCTTTTTATGCTGTTGCATAGGTATTTCACATCTAACTCTGTTTGTCTTATATGTTTGTTCTTTTTTCCTATCTAAAGAATATAATCTGAAATATCTACCTTCCTTTCCTGATCTAGTTTGCTGAAACTGCTAAAAATATAAGGCTTCATTCAGTGACATAAAGATCAATCCATGCATTTTTAAATTTGTGTTAAAGGGCCTCAGTGGAAACTTGATTTGTTTTTGAAACTCTGTACCCAAAGCAGCCAGAGCAAGGCTGATCACACAGTGTAACTACCCTCAGTGAAATTGCAAAGTTAGCTCTATGTATTTCCCTGGAAATGTGCAATCCTTTGCCCTCAAGACAATCTTTATCAGAATAACAAGTTTAGTAGAATACATTACCCACAACAAATACTTGCAGTGCTCTTATTCCTTGACTGAGGTTCTGAAGTAGCTCTGAAGCTCTCCTATGGAAAATAAAGGACACCTGAGGGAGGTCAAACATACACATGTAAGAAAATGCAGGGCAATAACGTAAGCTTCACCAGTTCCTGGACACACTGAAGTGCCACTCTTAAGGATACTTAGTCTCTCTGTGCCGCTCCTTCATGTCAGCAACAACTTGCATAACTGCGGTAAAGGGTCTTCCTCTCTCACATCTGCACAAAGGAAATGCTGCAGATCAGCATTTCATCACAGGATCATAGAACAATTTGGGTTGGAAGGGACCTTAAAAATTGTCTAGTTCCAACCCCTCTGCTGTGGGCCCAGATACGTTCCACTAGACCAGAGGCCCATCCAGCCTGGTCTTGAACACTTGCAGGGATGAGACATTGAGGAACTTCTCTGGGCAACCTCTTCCAGTGCCGCACCACCCTCACATTAGAAAAATTCTTCATCATATCTAATCTAAATCTTCCCCCTTTCCATTTGAATTTCCCTTTGTCCTGTCCATATATACCCTTGTAAAAAGTCTCTCTCCAGTTCTCCCCAGGGCTGATGTCAGTTCATTCTCCACCCAGCCTATATTTGCATTTGGGATTGCCCTGACCCATTTTACTTGGCATTGTTGAGATTTATGATGTTCACACAGGTCCAACTCTCAAGCCTGACAAGGGCCCTCTGGCATCCCTTCCCTCCGGTGTGTCAACTGCACCACACAGCTTGGTGACACTGGCAAACTTGCTGAGGCTGCACTCAATTCCACTGCCTACGTCACTGACAAAGATGTTGAACAGCGTCAGTCCCGATACCAACCCCTGAGGAGCACCTCCTGTCAGTGGTCTCCTTTTGGATGTCGAGCCCTTGGCGGCAGCTCTTTGGATGTCATCATCCAGCCACCCATCCATTGAGTGGCCCATCTGTCAAACCCATGCCTGTTCAGTTTAAGAGCAAGGGTGTCATGCAAGACAATGCCAAGTGCTTTCCACAAGTCCAGGTAGATAATGCCACTTGCTCATTCCTTATCCACCAATGCTGTAGCGCCATTGTAATAGGCCACCAAATATGTGGGACATGGTTTGCCCTTAGTAAAATCATGTTGGCTGGCAGAAATCACCTTCTTATTTAACATGTGCCTTAGCATAATTTCCAGGATGATTGTTCCATGTTCTGGCTGGGCACCAAAGTGAGACTAATCAACATGTAGTTCCCCAGGTCTTCCTTTCCTCCCTTTTTAAAAGTGGGTGTTCCAGTCAGTGGGAACTTCACCTGACTGCCATGACTTCTCAAATGCAATGGAAAGTGGCTTGGTCACTTTATCCACCAGTTCCCTCACAACCCACAGATGAATCTCAACAGATCCCATGGACTTGGTCACCTTCAGGTTCCTTGGATGGTCTCAAACCTGTTTTTTTCCTACAGTGGTCTGTTTCTCATTCTTCCAGTTCTTGCCTTTCCATTCTGTGACTTGGGCAGTGTGGCTGGAGCACATGCTGGTCAAGACAGAGGCAAAAAAGTAATTGAATACTTCAGCTGTCTCCATATCCTGGGTAACCAGATGTCCTGATCCCTGCTGGAGAGAGCCCATATTTTCCCTAGTCTTCATTTTACTACCACTGTACGTTTTTCCTGTTTCCTTTGATGACTCTGTCCAGATTTAACTCTCTCAGGGCTCTACCTTTCCTAGCCTGGTGCCTAGCAGCTCAGGCAACCCCTCTGTGTTTCTCCCAGGCTACCTGTTTTTGATTCTACCCCCTGCAGGCTTTTTTCTGTATTTTGGTTTGTTCAGAGGCTCCTTGTTATCCATGCAGGCCTCCTGGCATTTTTGCCTGACTTCCTCTCTATTAAGATGCATCATTCCTAGGCTTGTAATAGATGATCCTTGAATCTTAACCAGCTCTCTTGCCTTCATTCTTCCTTCCAGGGCTTTATCTCATAGTATTCTAACAGATATGAAATACCTATTGACAAATATATATGTATATATATAAAATCATAGACTTGGGAAAGGCTAGAGGTGAAAAGAGAAAAAGGGTAATAAAAGCCCTTCATTCCTTTCAATTATTTATGAATGTGTATTCAGAAACACGATGTCCTGCATCTCCCATGATGTGACTGTCTGACCTTTCACTGTATGCAAAATGATGCTGCATGCTTTTGCACCTCTTCTGGGAGTGTGCTCTGAATGCTGCTGGGGGGGTTCTGGTTCTGGTTCTGGTTCTGGACTGGTAAATGCGGAGACTGGCTGCATTCATCTGGCTCTTGCCACATGAGGCCATGCATTTTTTCTGAATTGGATGTTGGTACAGCGAATGTCCAGTTAATCTTTTAATATAGAAATAAAAATAACAGGGAAACATTGTCATTCGGACCTCTGTTTCTGATTTTTCAAACCAAAAAGGCTTTGAAGTGCAACTCTCACTGAAATTCAGGATGACAGGGCATAGAAATCATGGGATCCCAGGGTGCTCCTGCATCATCTGTGAGCTAAGGATAAAACTCCCTTTAATTTTACCTGGCCAGTCTCTGGTTTCCAAGCAGCTTTTCTGGACTCCTGAGATTCCATAGCAGATAAAAATATCTGGAATGTGTTTTAGATCTGTTCTGCTTTTGTACTTTCTTTAATTAAGAAGAGAAAGGTATGTGGGAACCTGGAGGGGTACTCTATTTCTGGTATCTTTTTCAAGAGTTTTCAGAAGTTGACTAATTATAAACCTTTCAGATATCTGAGCTCCCACTGTTTCAAGGGCTTTTTTTACTGAGTTCAGAAGAAGGGTCTGCTTTAACCCTCTTCCACTACAGAGTTAGAAACAAAGGAAATTGACTTCTAAGGCTGGGTACACAATGTGTAGTCTTGGTATGAGGGATTAAAACTAAAATAATCAAAACTGACAGCTGGCTACTAGTTCCCATTAAACACCAAAGTGTCATGCAGACAGTCTAAGTCACTGTTCACAGGTCAATATTTACACTTGGCCTCATCCGATCCTTTGGTTGTTATTTGAAAAGCCAATATTTAAAAGTTCATGTTTAGAGCATTACTGATGCGGTCCATAATTTCTCATGAACTGTGGAGACTTAAAGTTCTGCCTGGAGAGGCTTGAAGTTTTCAAAAATAGGTCAGGAATGAGGATAACTTTCTTGAAGAGTGAAATCAACATGTTGCATCGACATTTTCAATCAATGTGATTCAAGCTATATCACCTTATTTTTTTTTCCTCTCAGTTGCTTATGGGTTTTGCTTTGTTATGTTTTTAAAGTGTTTTCCCAATAATAAAATACAGGCAGAGCAGTTAGGAACAGAACTAATACACTTCAAATGAAATGCCAGGTCACCATGGCCAGAGTTAATACAATTACCTTATCTGTGGTTTCCATTTCTTTGCTAGTGGCTGAAACACCTCGATCATTATTTGTCACATGAACAGCAGCTCTAGTCAGGTTTTATCCCTGCCATATTGCAGAGAACCTCCATCCTTGTAGGCATCCAAACTCAACTGGCAAAGATCTTGAATAACCTGCTCCAGCTGGACATGCTTTATGCAGGAGAATGGAATTGAGATTCCCAGGGGTCTTTTCTTGGCTCTGTGCTTCTGTGATTTATTTTGTGCACCTCTCCCAAGCTCCATCTGCATTATCTCTTCAGATGTGTCTTTGTAATTCCAAAAGGTTTTGTTTTTAATTTTCTTCTTTTTTTTTTTTTTTTTTTTTTTTTTTTTTTTTTTTTTTTTTTTTTTTTTTTTTTTTTTTAATACAGTGTGGGATTAGTATTTGGCCTGAATACACTGAAACATGTCATTTCATGTGGTAATTCATAAGGAAACTTGAGCTCTAGCAAATGTCATTGGAAAAGGGGATTTGAATATATGTGTCTGAGTACCACTAGCAGAAGGTATTCCCCATTCACACATAATCCAAGAGCCGTGTACTAAGAAAATAGCTTTTTCGGAGTCAAGGTGAAACTTAAGTGGAAACGTGTAACGAGATACAGTTCCTTCCCAGGACTGTCAAAATGGTTGCCATTTTCCTTAATAGATACAGCTTTTACTAGTGTTTCTTTTACTTTATTTTGTTGTTCCTGCTATATAAATTAATGTACTAGTCTCTTTTACATTTCTTTAATACCCTTAAATCACTTCCACATTTTCCCATTTCATGTCAGTAGCCAATCTTCCCATCTCAAGTTTTAAAATCATGTTTATTGTATTTTCATCCTTGTATCAACCAGCTTGACAAATTACTATTATCATTCACAAATCTAGCCTCATTTCCCATGTTTTTTTCCTTCACAGCATGAGATAATAAAATAATATGATTATGGATAGCAAGAATTCAGCGATAAAATATTCATCATCTGCCCTATTTTTCTTTTGTATCTGGGAGTGCTATTCAGAATCTGATCATCCTAGAATTTATGACTAAGGGAAGAGGAGTTGTTGTGTTATCTGTAAATTGGGTATCTGCTGTTGTGTGTTGTTCGTTTCCAAATACATTTTCAAAAGCTTTGGAAATCCAGATGACATGACTTTGTCCCTGATGAGTTTTAGTGACTCTTGCTTCTACTGCTTGAATAATTTGACAATCCCAAAACAGCACCCACGCTTTTGTAGTCTATTATGCATTGCACTTAGGCACAGCAGGTTTCTTTATTCCTGATGCTAGAGATCCCTGGGACAATTTTATGCATGCTTATGCCATGTATACTGACGTGGTTTGGGTCCTCAGTTGCATTCTGGGTTTGTGTGTGCTGAGGGTAGGGGAGGGAAGCAAGGAATGGAAAATAGAGGCAGAAAGCTAGGGATGAAAACTAGGATCCAAAGAGCTGGAGCTGAGACAAAATCCTGAGGCTGTGTGATGTGTATGCAGCAGCTTAAGAATCCTTTGGCAAAGAAACCTGATCTACTTGAAGCAAGCTCTTTAGCGTGATTGTTTCTGTCTGCATAGAAAGAAAGAATATACTGACAGGTGCTGGCTTATTCCATAGAAGCTGTTCATAGTGCTGAGAAATCACCTAGGGCCTGGACTGTGCTGGGAAGAGCACAGTCTTTCTGTGCAAGCTCACCTTGTAGTCTGGCATATGCTCATTGGCTCCACACACGAGGACTCTGGCCATCTGCCTGTAATTACTTTAATGTGGTAAGTGGACCTAAGTATCACCCCATCAAAAAACACATTCTGTTTTTTGGTATTTTGGTATGCTGCTTTGGCAGTTTTATGATGTTTAGAGAACTCCAAATAGGGCCACTTATGGGAGAATTTCCAAATCTGTAAATTTTCTGAACAAGCATCCTTTAAAAAAGCAGTGATGAATTTCAGTTTAGATACTTGGGAAGTGACAAGGGTCTTTATCTAATTTCTAACGGGCATTTGCACCGTGAGAATGGCTTCTGCACCTGGCAGACCTGTTGCAGCCACTGACAGGGACTTGTAAGCCTGAACAGGGAACAAGATATTGAACAAGTCTCTTCCTTCCTCTCAGGTCCCAGTGCCACACTATCCTACAGAGATGAGAGGTCAAAGGTCATTGAGAAAAACGATGTAGGAATCTCATTCAGCTGTTCCCTGTGTCTGAAAGGCAAAGTCCTTTCATTTAACTGATAGAAGTTAATTCTGACAACTTTTGCTATTGTTTTTCAGAATTAGAGCTGTGGAAAAATAAAAGAGTAAGAAGGTTCAAGTAACCAGTTACTCTTTCCCTTCTCTGCTGAAGTTTAAGTATCTGCTGGCAAGCTTCATGCAGTCTGTTTTGCTGCCTCTCAGCACATCCAAGGTGGCAATTGGACATTTGCTGTGTTTTTCTGCCAGCCATCACTGCAGCCAGCCAAATTCTTCAGTATTTGATGCAAAGAAGTTTTGCTCCTTTTTTTTTTTGTTCTAAGTCCCACCATTAAGAAGGCATTAGTGTGTCATTTTGTAGTCTAATCCTCCAGGTGAATTTTTTTTTCTATACTGAAGTTGTATTATTCCCCAGCAGTCAGAACAAACTGAAAATTGTACATCAGTGACCCAAATGGTATCCTGAGGGGATCACTTTAGATTTTCATTCACCATGAGATTCAACTTAAATTGCTGAATCTAGGATAAACTGAAAGCAGTGCACCTGCTTGTAGAGTACAACCAGACATTTGAAAATGTTTGTTAACTTGGATTAGTGGGTAGTGACCCAAACAGAAGCAGTAATATAGGTTAAACTTTGAAGAGGCAATACATTTGGCAGAGATGGCTTCTGTTAGTCAGACATAACATAGTTTTACCCTATGGGGTTCTTGTACTCCAACTTAGGATCAAGTCTTTCCTCTAATATTTCTCTAAAAGGCTTTGTGAATTTCTAGCACCAGCTATTGTGACTTTACAGAATTGCTTTTCTGCTGATAAATTTATTGCACATTTTTAATTATGTTATGTAGATTTTACATTTGTAATTGATTAACCTGTTTGATATATGAGGAAAAATAATGGTAACTTGTTTGGCATAAAAATCACTTTTTGTTCTTCACCATTTGTACTGTATACCTAAAATGTCGTGATATTGGATATAAAAGGGTGAGACTGGCTTTTTGACCCAGACAGTATTTACAATATACAAGTTCTATTGAATTAATGTTAAGGGATTGATTTACTTCAAAGTTCAGGAATTAAAGCTTTTTTTCTCTCTTTCTACCTCGGGCAGTTCTTAGTAACAGGAATTGCTGTAAATACTCCATGGTATAGTATATAATTAGTATAATGCTCTTTATTTGACTTCTGAAGTCTCAGAGACAAAAGCATAGGCTAAGGCAGACATATGGAAGAGCTATAACTACTATCAGGGGGTCAATTTAGATATTTAACATTATTTTAACCTAGTTTTTTATGTGCTCTGAATCCTCTGGCATGCATATGTGTGTGCTTAAATACTTTCCAAAATGATGCTGAAATTGTTCTGAGTTGGCTGCTGGCACAGATTTTCTGTTCTGGTGAGTAAATGAGTCTAAACTGCAGGATCCTACTCTGCCACCCAGTCCTTCTGCCATCTGGGTGGACTTTGCACTGCAGAATAGGACACCCAGGTCCACCTGTGGATTCAATACATGGATGCTCACAGCTGTGAAGACGTAGCTTAATTTCCCATGTGTGGATGAGAGCTGAATGCCACATGGCTCTCTCAGTGTCCAGAGCAAAGTAACCAAGACTGTGAACCCCACACAAATCCATTTGCCAGGGCTCGTGGTGAGCTGGTGCCTTTGCAAGTGCTGCTCCGTAACAAGCCAGGGGCGACTCTCGAGAGACACACACCTGAGGAGCAAGGTTGTCTGGCTGCACAAACCCTGCATTTTGAATCCTCTTGATTTCAACAGTTGTGTCATTTTTCTGTTGAAGCAACTCAGGAGATAGTACTGTGTTGGGTTTTAAAAAGAGTAATGCACAGCAGTCAAAAGTGTGGGGAGGAGAATCTGTTCTCCAATTCAGAAAAGGATTGAAGTATATGTATTTCAGTCAGTCTCTGGTTCAGAAACATCTCAAGCTTTAGCAGGGATGTCAGCTTGTACTTTAAGTTGAATAAGTTTATGCTAATTTCATTGGTGTGTTTCTGGGTGAATCCTTTTGGAAACAAAACTTTTAGGAAATACTTATATTCTGCCTTCTCACAGCAGTTCCTGTGCCCATGCTTCTTGTATGGATTTAGTTAATTCTTTTTTGTGGACAGTGGGCAGAGGAAGGCATGGTAAAATGTCTGGCAATTAAAATCACTGACTGAATGCCATCTAAATTTAGTTTCTCCAAAATGGAATGGGACTAGGTAGTTTCCTTTAATATTTTGTCCTTAATGGAAATAATCATTATACAACGAAGAAGTATACTCCTCTAATAGGAACTGCTGCTAAGGTTATGTCAGGAAATGCCTGACCACAAATGATGAAACATCTTCTCTGCTATGATGTACTAATACATAGTACTGTCATGAATTGATTATAATCATTCTTGCTTACTTTTGTTTGTCCATTTCTTGCTTGCCCAGCAAGAAGGGACTAAAAATCAGTGGGTTTCAGCATGATGTGCATGGATCCCTTGAGATCCATGATCTCACTGTAGAGGCTCCAGCAAAGGAGACAGGGACATCTCCATGTGGCATATCATGTGGCAATTGCAGATTTGATCTTTTGAAAGATATCTTCACCTTCACTGATTTTTATTTTTTTCTAGTTTGGTGACTGCCTTCCACTCAGAATTATGCTTCTAAAATCTTTTTTGGAATGGTATTCCTAATCAGACTTGTCAGTACCATGAGAGATGTCTTATTTAAGAAAAGGATATTTTTCCAGTCTAAATGACATCAGAATGCAATAGAGAAAGCTGAAATGCCATAAAGGTAATCTGTTTATAGCAGAAGACCTACAGAACTATCTTAAATTTAGTGACTCAAAGTATGTGGCTTATTTGATACCCATATTTTATTTATAACTAAGCTAGAGGGAGCTACTTTTTAAAAAAGCTTAGTGTTCACTACCTTCCTAGTGGTAAAGAAGAGGTATATAGAAAAAGAGAAGTTTACCTGTTTGGATGACACCACTCAACCTACTATTTGAAGATTACGAGTACAAGCACGGGTTTGGTCTAGGCTCTTTTTTTTTCATCTTCTTACTAAGTCAAATATATGCAAGAGTGCATCTGGCAGTTGTGCTCTTGGGAACCCGTGAAAGAAACATCTACAGGCTTCTCAAACAGATTTAATTTAGAAGAAAAAGGAAAATATTGATGCTCTTGAGAAAAAGGGGTTTTACAGTCTTTCTTAACTTTCACATATAAGCAACGGTTTCCAAGAATGGAAATGCACAGATTTGATTAAACACTTGGCTGTCGCATTTGTGTCTGTTCATGTTCAATTAAAAAATTCAGAGGGATTCTCTAGCATTATAATAATCTACTTTTTTAATATCTAGGCATTTATATTATCAAGTAACATCTGCTGTGGCTTAATAACTGTGTCAAATGATTGTAACAGCTTTATTTTTAGTGAATTTAATGATAAGAAATTTTAGAGTTACAGCAGGAAAAGTATTTATGCTGAAAGGATTGCATCTCCTATTTCATACTTTATGGCAGACATTTTGCCATTATGCTTTTAGGTTGTGCTCTGAAGTGGCCCTTTTTTTTTTTTTTAATTGATACTGATGCCAACAGTATTAAGTTCAGCAATACAGATTGCATGGATTTTCTCCATAACATTCACTGCTAAAAAGTGATTATGAATCTAACTCTTCTTATCACTCATTTTGGCTTTATATTAGAAGTGTCTTCATTGATCTTAAGTTAGCTACACTAATATATGAGCAGTTTAAGTGGGAAAAATTGTGTGATGATTTTGTTAGTGACAGATCTGGAAAAGTCTGTCCTCTTAAGCAAATGAATGAATTGGTGGCAAATAATAGGAACCCACTTAACCCTTCCTAGAAAAGAAAGTATGGGGGTTTTTGATTTTTTTGCCATCAGTTTATGAATGAAGGCAACTACTTTGAAGCTTTCATCAGTGTTAAAAAAGTGTGTTGTTCATGTCATACCATATTTTGGTCTTGGGTTTTCTGTATAACATTTTTCTGTGTTTTATCATGATGGGTTAATTTAGGAGGACAGTTTCAAAATAAATAGCCAGAGTAATTTTGCCCTAGATTTTTTTACTTTGTCTTGAGAGATAAAAGATAAACCTTGCATGAGCTTTTATGCAATTAAGCAAAGGATGTGTATACATATAAGGAATCATAGAATATGCTCAGTTGGAAGTGATCCACAAGAATCATCAAGTCCATCTCCTGGCCCTGGAACACATGTGTTTGGGAGCATTTTCCAAACACTTGTTGAACTCAGGCAGCCTTGGTGATGTGACCACTTCTCTGGGGAGCCTGTTCCAGTGCCCAACCACCCTCTGAGTGAAGAAACTTTTCCTGATATCCAGCCTGAACCTCCCCTGACACAACTTCAGGCCATTCCCTCAGATTCTGTCACTGGTCACCACAGAGAAGAGATCAGTGTCTGCCCCTCCTCTTTCACCTCATGAGGCATTTGTAACTGTGATGAGGTCTTGCTTCGGTCTCCTCTGGGGTGAACAGACCAAGTGACCTCAGCTGCTCCTCATTTGGTTTCCCCTCCAAGCCCTTCATCATCTTTGTTATCCTCCTTTGGATGGTCTCTGACAGCTTGATTTTTTTTTTTTTTTAAACATATTGTAGCATCCAAAACTACACACAGAATTCAGTGTGAGGCTGCCCCAGCTCAGAGCAGAGCAGGACAATCCCCTCCCTTGCCTGGCTGGCCATGCTGTGCCTGATGCCCTCCAGGGCAGGCTTGGCCCTCCTGGCTGCCAGGGCACTTCTGGCTCATGTTCAACTTGCCACTGACCAGGATCCCCAGGTCCTTTCCGTGGCATCCAGCATGGATGGCTGCCCAGCATCTCCTTCCCCAGCTGTCTGTACATCCAGGTTACCCCGTGTACTGAATAGAATCTAACACTTTCCTGGATTTTTGAACTTCATACAGTTGATGACTGCCCAGTCCTCTAATTTGCTGAGATTTCAATGCAGGGCCTCTCTGCCTTCATGGGAGTCAGCAGCTCCTTCCAATTTTGTGTCATTTGTGAACTTGCTCAGTATCCCTTCCAGTACTTTACCCAAGTAATTTATAAAGATACTGAAGAGCACAAGGCCTAAAAAGGAGCCCTGCACAACCCATCCTTCACTGCCAAATACCAATATGTATACACCAAGTTATCTCTAATCATTTTAATGATAAACATTAGTAACATTTTTCTAGTATAGTTCAAATCACATCTCTGTATGATGGAAATCTTTCAAAATAAGGTTTTACACATCACATACTTTAGTATGGCTCTTTTCTGGGACTACATCATGTACTGTCCTAGCACACTTGTGCTAAAAGCCTTGTACGAGTCTTTGCAGGTATTCAAACATATGACACAGTAAATGTGAATAGCATAAACTCTTCTGAGAGGAGAGTGACAGACCTGCTGTGTAGAGGCCTGTTGATCCAATTCAATGGGAGACCTTTGGTTACATTCCTTATGCCACATTTAATCAATTTTAATCAAGTTAATAGATTTTTTTAAGTACATGGATCTCACTGATTCTCTATCTAGAAATTTCTAGGTGATTTTCCTAGGCAGATTGCTGCAGAATTGGTGATGAACAGAAAGATCACCTCTCTAACTCTTCACAAGAATTACACTCTTGCCATTTAATGTGATGTTTATATCAGAACAAAAATAAGCAGGACCATGCACCTGATTTTTCTGAAGAATTTCTCATTTTATGTGTATGAATATATATATATATGTATGTATGTATAGGGGCATACATAACCCAAAACCATAGTGGACTCACCAGTAGACAAATAACCATGGAAGAATTCCTCCCTCCAAACTTTGACTTCATGTACATTCTACATGTAACAAATTCATGCAGCTGTAACTCATCCTCTTCACTGAGACCAACTGATGGGATTTACAAGGAATTTTACACACAGAAGTGCAAGGTGCAATTTTAAATTTTAGTGGGGACTAGATGCTGTGGTGTTGCTCAGCACAACTTGGTAAGGGACATGGCATGCAAATGTTTTAAACAATAAGATATAATGAAGCCTGTTTTAGCTTAATAATCTGACTGCATTATCAAGAAGGTTGAGCTCCTTCATCATTTTCTTTTTTGTATTCTTTATTTTGTGTTGCTTTGTAAGTCCATAGCAGAGCAAATGTAAACATTATGAATGAAACTGCTGCAAAATTTTACCTTCAGCCAAGAAGTCATGTGTGAAGACAAATGAATATGTTCACCTTCTATAAAAATGTTAATCAAATTGCACTAGTCTTCTCTTGGTAAAGTAGAATGGCCTCTGAAATTGCTACAAACTGGCACACTAACAGACATCCTAAATATTTTCAGTAAATTCTTCTATTATGGTATAAAGTGTATGAAGATTAATGTCCACAGCATAAACACAGTCTTCATTCTGCAGTCTTCATTCATTTGAACTATGCATAGGAATTTAGATGTATTAATTTTTTGTTCCCTAAAAATTTCTCTTATACCTTCATGCTATTAACATTGTCACCAAATCCTTAATGTGATACTATGCACACCTATGTAACTATGTGCACCTTTTAAGATGAGCTATATGAAATTTTCAGAAATTCAGATTATTTGACAAATCAAACTTAGAGTATAACTAAAGTTAAAGTATAGCAAATATAGGGTTTATTTCAGTTTTCCATGTGCAAGAAAATGTAAATTTGCACGTACTTCTCTCATGCAGGGTGTATGGAATAAGTTCTTATTTAATATCCCTTCCTGTCTTATGAACACAAATGCTTGGCAATCAGAATTGTGAGTCAAAGATAAAGATTTCTTATCCTAGCCTGGTTTATTTAAATTATGATCTAGGGATGGGAATGTGAATCTTGAAGCCATTTTGTAGTTAATGAAGCAGTAATAACAACCAAGGAGCTGTTTAAATGGCTGCAGAAATGTTAGAAATTATACAGTCATAAGAATTCTCAGCAGAAAATCTTATTTAAGTAAACTTTTCTTATCTCTACTGCTTTCCCAAGCTAACAATTAATAATTCATTAATTTGACATTCCTGATTTTTTTTTTCATGTACACAAAGAATTTATCAAGGAAAGCTCAACCATCATTAAATATCCTGTGAGATTCATTCAGAAACTTTTTTAATCTATAGCGACATATCAAAAGATGTGAAAGTACTTGATAAGCCTGTGAACCTTGCTTTCTGTGGATGTTCTGAAGGAGGTGGAGGAAGAATATTCACTGTATATTTATTATATATAGTGAATTATGATTCACTATATATTTATGTCTGTAAATTGCACTATCAACTCATTTTCCAGGTGCAAATGACATGTATGGAAAGGAAAACAATATACAAACAGGCAAGGAGAGCATGCCACTAGCTTTTAAATGGAACTACTTGCCAAAGAAAGTTTAAGCCATAGGGACAGATACAAGATATTGCATGACAAATATTTCTTCCTCCATCTTATGTCCAGAACTCCTTCTTCCAAGCTTGCCAGAGAGCCAAGACTGTAGCTAACACACAGAGTAACAGAAGTGGGACCCTCTGTCTTGTGACGGGTTAATTTCCCAATTCCACATGGTTCTGTGAATAAGATTTATGTTACATCCTTTGCCTTTGAATTCTGTCTGTCCAAACTGTGTCTGAGGCGGTGACCTGGCAAACAAGACTGATCAGTGTGCACCATCAGAGGATGAGCAATAGCTGCAATAGTCTCTTCCTAACTATTTCTAGTCTTTGTGGATGATTTGCCTTGCTGTTGGCATGCCTGTAGGTAACTGTGCAGAAGGTAAAAACAGGAGCCAAGTCTCCTACTCACCCTTTCTCTGGGCTGTGCTGAGGTGCCTGTGGATTATAGCTACAGAATAAAGATTTGAAAACATCAGAAGAACTTGATGTCAAAGAAAACATCAGCGTATCAACTCTGTAAACTGGTGGTGGCGTCATGCTTTTAGGGCTTTGTAATCCAGAAAGTCTGAGTGATGCTGCCCTGAAGAATAAATAATGGGAATCTTAACTGTGTCTGTAATAATAGCTGATTAATCACTTCATTTCAAACTGCTAGCTTTCCAGGCATACACTGCTATTTTTTTGATTAATACAAGAGTATTTAAACATTAATGAAGGATTGTTCTTGTGTCTGTTTAGTTTCTATTCTGAAGTTAAATACATGAAAAACCCTCTAATACAAAATTTTTATTTAAGGAAGAGGGAAAACCTAAACAATGAACACATCTCTTTCCTTTTCATAAGTGGAAGGGCAGGCTTTAAGCCTGTTTCTGTGGTCCAGGTAGTGCACAGTGCTGTGTTCAGAACTGCTCTGATTCGAATTCCTACCCCTGAGACTGCAAGGACATGGGAGCTGTAGTCATAGTGTCTAAAATGCAAATGAATCAAGGCTTGTGAGTTGGAGTAACCTTATTTATGGGACCAGCCACTACAGCTGGTAAATCTGTTTACCTCTTTTTATAAAATTTGCATTACAAGCTTTAGACACTATTAAATCAGGCAGTGTTTGCTGGTGCTCCACTGAAAATACAGACATCCAGATGTTTATCCTCTGTTCCTTGTCCATTTCTCTATAAGTCAAAACCAGAACTCTAACAATGTTTAATTTCTAGGGAACAGCCTTATTGGAGGGGATGAAATCTGGTTCCTAAACTTGAAGGAAAGAACAGTGTAATTTCATTTGTACTGGAACGTACAGTTATCAATTGCAACAGAGACTTTATGGCTTTATATTCCACAGTGGTTTGATAACCCATGGTGATATAAGCACTGTATGCATTACTAATCTGCAGTAAAAAAGTAGAGCAATGGTAGTACCATTTTTCAGATTTCCATAGGGGAAAATGACATCTGTTTCAGTTTGCAGAGAAAATTAAAAAAAAATCCTTTTAAACACTCTTTGCATGACTTAGGCAAAATTGCACAGTAAAAGAAAGACAATCTTCTTTATAAAATACTGATGAATAAACCCCCATCCTAAAAGGAAGAAAAAAAACAGTTAGCAGTAGTATTTAGATCTATGATTTTTGGGGTTTTTTTTAATTTTCATATACTTCGATTTTTAGACACCAACATTCAAAGATGAACTTGGTTCTGCAACTTCAGACAACTAAAAATCAGTGAGGCATGTTGTCTATCATGTTATTTGCTTAATCATGTATGTATCTACAGCCCCAATTAGATTTGGAAGCTGAGGTCCCTCCTGAGTCTTCTTGCAATGTCTCAGCAGATCTGAGAAGACAGTGTTACCTTGTACTATTTCCAACATTCTGTCTTAATATTTTTTTTCCAATTGTTTCCCTGATTGCAGGAAAAATAGTCAATGGAGTGATAAAACCCTGGATCCTTTTGATCCTGGCAATTTCATTGTCATTTAAAATGAGGATTTCTTTATGACTGAAAAGTTCAAAGTTTGTCTTATCCCTTTCAGCATTGCCTTATAGCAGCATCCTAAGAGAATAAGACCTCCTTGGCATATATGAGATGCATCAGTAATAATCCTGTTTGCAGAAACCCTGCACGGGTAGAAAATGTCAACATTCAATCTAAGTGTGATTGTTTTGCAGGGTTTTTTTATAAATTACATTTTTATGATCTTCCTTGTAGGATTATTCTAAGGAACTATTGACTCATTATTTTGTTTTCACTCCATTGTTTTTTCTGGTTTTGTTTTGCAATCCCCTGATTATACTTCACTCTCAAGAAAAGCTTCAGAGAACTCTCTGTATTTACAGTGTGAATTATGATTCTGCCAGTGTGCATAACAATTACATTATAAATATTTCCTCAGCCATTTGATAAAGACACAAATTAAGAAAAATAATTACCATTACAATTATATATAATTACACTATATTCAATTTAGGTTATCTCTAACCTCCTCTTGCCACAATGTGTTCATTGTTGAAGAATGAGATTTTAGCTGATTGTGTTGGAAGTAAACATGGATTTTTCTGTCAATTACAATTTTTTTTTGAAAGAAGAGTTTTATCACTGGAATATAATACAGTTTAGATGGTTCAACTTCAAAGCAGCCTCCTAGATGAAAATTTTGTGTGTGTGTGGTGCTTACCCTTCATTAAGTTAGAGAGAGTGTTTGCTCCTAAAAATACTACTTCCTTAAATATAAATTATTTATACCTGGGCAAACACAGTTAATCTGTACTTGTGCAGTAAGGGAGATTTATAGTTGCTGGATTGACTAAACACAGCGGGTGCTTTTCCAGAGATGCACAGTCTTCCAGAACGTTGAGTGAGAACCCATTGTCTCTAAGAGGGAACAGTGCAGAGACTTACTTAGCATTATGCCCTTATTTAGCATAAATATTAGCCTTAGGCTAATCAGTATGTACCAAGACACCTGAGGAGATAGGACAGCTAGGATGTGTCAGCTTGCTTTATTTGCTAAGAGCAAGTATGTACATATCTGCTGTTCACAAGAACTGTACCTACACTGTCTTGCTTTGGAAGGATTCTTTTCTGAAAAGAAAAAAAGGACAAGCAGCTAGAAAAAAGAGGATTGTTTATTTTTTCATTTTGTGTCAAGAAATGCTCTGTGGTCCTCCAGTGCTGCTGCTTCTGACTCAAAGTGCTGAAATTATATTAACAAGACCATGTTACCTGGTCACAGGTCTCTCAAATGGTACCGTTTTGCTGACAAAAGATGCTATATACAGCAGAGTCTGTATGGTGCTATTGTTGTTTATAATGCATTTATTTGGTATCTTCTTCATGTTGCCTTCAAATAGTCCCTTGATACTCTAAACATTCCTTGCGTATGTTAAGCAGTCATGTTAATTTGTGCTTTTCAGAGGCTCTGAGACTAAATATTTTCATTTCTCTACTCACTTTAGGGTATTCGTGTCCTATTCCAATGACATTCTGTTTTTAGACAGTCGCTCTGTGCAGCTTTGTGTCTTAGATGTACACAATGCTGTTTACTTGCTCTTCGTTATTCTGTCTGCAAGCTGCTGGTGTATTGTGACTCCTAAAAGGAGTAACAGCCTATGATTCAGTCTCTTTCTCCCAGGTAACAACTAACAGGATGAGAGGAAATGGCCTCAAGTTGCTCCAGGGGAGGTTTAGATTAATAATTTCTTCCCTGACTGTTGGCCAGGCATTGAGATAGGCTGCCCGGGGAAGTGGTGGATCACCAATCCTGGTAGTGTTCAAAAGGCATATGGATGTGACACTTGGGGATGTGTTTTATTGGTGAACATGGCAGTGCTGGGTTAGCAGTTGGACGTCACTATCTTAGAGGTCTTTTCCAACCTTTATGACTCTATCATTTTATGACTAAAGGAAATCATTAAAATTGATTTATATATAGGCTCATCTCTATTTTTTAATTTCCATAAATTTTTTGTTATAATTTAGGATATGTATCTTTGCTGGTTAACACAGATTTTGAAAGTGGACATGGATTTTATTTTCTCTAAACTGTAATGGGTTTCATGTGTTTAACACTAAAGCCTTTGTTAAACTCTGAAATCCAGCATTGGTCAGTTAGCAGAACAGTAGATACTCCGAACACTTGAAAACAAAACCCAAATGTAGTTCCCATTTTAGTATCTCAAAATCAGAACTGCAGATCTTGTCTGCTTAAGCTCCAGTTCACCTTTGTAAAGCAGGGGAGCAGTATTTATTTTTGGTATGCGTATACAAAAAGTCAAAAAGAGCTTCAAAAATATTTGGTTTTAAAGGGTGGCTGAGGAAAACTTAAATGAAGATAAACTTAGAGTAGCATTTAGGTTAATGTACATTGCTTGTATTTCATTAGCATCTCTCTGTGGGTGTCTTGGTTGGGAAAGGCAGGTGTCTGCTAAGGAAGGCAGGAGCTTCCCTTGGAGTGGAGAATGTAAACCCCCTCTGAATTATTATAATTTTGAAATTAAGGGGCTCTCAGGCAAAGTTGTGGCAATAGGAAAAACTGTTCTTTACTAGGAAAATCAAAATAAAATGCAGTAGTACAAAAAACCACCACTGACAGAGTAAGAATACAACCTGCTGCCCTGTTGGTCAGGGTTTTGGTAGCAATCCAGTTAAATTTGTGGGTGCAGTCCTCTTGGAGTGACAGATGTGGTTCTGTTGAAAGCAATGATTGCGTAGAAGGGTGTAGTTTTCCTCTGAAGGTCCTGTAGTTGCAGAGATGGGTTTGGTCTTCCTCTGGGTAGCCAGTGGAAACTGGCTGTCCTGGGGTTCTGAGTCTCAGATTTTTATCCAGTTAGGAATACTGGGCTCCTCCCCTTGGATGGAGCATCTTGCAACGGAATGATGTAATTTTATCAGTCATGTGGTGAGCCTCAATGGCCCATGAACAGCAGATAACCCCCTGGAGGGAGGATGGGTCATGGAAGAGATAAAGAACACTGCCCCACCTGGTTTTAGCAGATGGTAATAGAATACATACTTTTGGTTACATCTTGCATTGCAACCTAAGACAGTGGGAAAGATGTCTGTGGAAGGACACAAGGTATTAATTTATAACCTGCTCACAGGGGTTAGCACTGAGCTGACCCACCATGCAGAGTGATGTGAGGTAGCTGGATGAGCTGAATGGTTGAATGTGTTCCTGAGCAGGTGCTGGTGAGCAATTGTTTGGGGAGTGTAATTTATTCTAATCAGGGTAAACATTGGTAACTTACATCTCACAGGCACATAGGAAAGGAATCTGAAATTGCTCAACTCACATTTCTTCACATCAATGGATGACTTGCATGATTTAACTTGGTTGGAAACTGAACTAGGTGCCATGTATCTGCCCAAAAGCAGGGAAGTCAAGATGACTCCCGTATCTTTAATGAAAACCTGCATTTTTAATGTTACTTTTCTAAATTACAAAATAGGTTCGATCTTTTAGAGGAAAAAGTGCAAATGAAGGCAGCATAGCAGATGGCACCTGTTAGACCAAGGGAAAGTGCAAGTTCTAAAGGGCAGTGAACTTGGATATAGGCACCAGTACTCCATGAAAACATCTTGTGGTGGTAGCCAGCAATGTGTCTCTGCCAGTCTCTCCAGAAAATTCCCCATGCACCTTCTCCCCCTGTGGACATGGGTGTTATAAGCAGAATAAGACAGCATGGTGTTCTTTCCCTCAACCTACCTGCACAAACACTCTTCGTGGTGACATCTACCCACCTGCAGAGGGAGGAAGGAAAGGAAAAAGAGTCACAAATTCTGATTACAGTCCATGATAAATTTGCCCATAGAACTTGTTGCTGCTAGCTGGAGTGTCAGAACAATTTAAAAGCTCTGAGGCTCAACTTTAGATTAGTAGCCAGACTCTCCAGGCCTGTGGCCAAGTGGTTCTTGAGAGTTTAATTTTACCAGGATGTCTCTGGCTAATCAATATCCATCTCTATGGGTAGTCGTTGTTATCTTCAGTCAGTTCCATCATTGGTGTTTGTTATTATGGTAACAGAAGGTGGTAAAAAATGCTGATTCTTTCTGCATAGCCTGAAATTTCCCTAGTTTTGTTTTGATGATAAATGTGCCAATATCAAACTTTGTACCTCTCAAAAATCCTTTGCTTATCTCACTAATTTATTCTGGTTTTCTCAAAGGAGCCTTTGAAATGGCTCCGGTGAGTTTGAACACCACAATTTTAATAGATGCTGTGTTGGTTAACTGAACAAATACATTAGTCAAGTTGTATTAAACATTGTATCTGCAGAACTGAATTCCAATAACAAACGTAGCTTTAAAAACATTAGTGAATGCACAATTGCATTAGGTATAATGTTCTTAATAGTGCATTATCAGATACATCCCTTCCCCCAAAAATATAAAATGTTAGCCAGAAAATAGCCTAAAGAGCACTAGTTTGCTAGATACCATAAAAACTAGAGAATATGCTTGATATGAAAACACAGTTATTTTCATAGGTTACAAATGAAAAGAAATTTTAGATTTTTTGCAGTTCACATATGTCAGCAAGATACTACAAATATTTATTTGTAGGTTTATACTAAAGCAATGACAATTTAGATTTCTTTGTACAAGAATGGCAGCACTTTCAGCATTAGGTTTGTTTTCAGAAGAATTTGTGGAGAGCTGTGCTTTTCAATCAGAGCCTAGAATTGTGTCCCTCAAGTGTGTTTGGGTTTAGGAAGATGAGATTATAACATGTTAGTAAATTTTATATGCATTGTCATTTGTCAGAATGCTATATGGCACAATGAGAAACCACAACAAAATAAACAAATTCTTGATAAATTTGAACTTTGTATATGTTTTCAGCATGCTGCAACTTGAAAACAGTATCTCCAAGTGAACTGATTTTCTATGTTTGTGTACAGGTTTTCTAAAACTAGACCTTCCATCTAAGTTTGGACTGAATGGGTTTTTTTTTCATTTTAGCTATGCTAACTACAAAAATAATTAACTTGTTTCCCACTATGACTGATATTTTCCTGGTAAAAACAGGAAAGAAAGAAAGAAGCAATTAATTAGCTTTGGCTAGCCATCACAGGCACTATATGTAAAATTACTGCTTTCCTTTTCAATCTGAGGTCATGTTCAGCAGCTCTGTGCTGTACTGGGACACAGCTCCTCAGGACAAACTTGCACACTCATTGAATAAAAAGGCCCCAGGCCAGTGAGAAGATTCACAAGCATTCAAGTAAATACACTATGGGGACACCCGATAGTAGAAAATTCTTAGGACCATGTCTGAGGTGAAAAGAAAATTAATTTAGTGGCTATAAAGAAAAACAAAACAAAACCAAACCAGCTAAAAAACCCCAACACAACAAACTAGGACAGCTAAGACTTACCTTAAAATACCCTGAGCTGTCTGTCTGTGGCATCCAAAGTTATTAATTTTTCCCCCCCAGGATCCAAGGTTTCAATCTTTTGTGTGTGTGTGCACATTGAAAAGGAAGAGATCTCTTCAGAAACTGCACTAGGAAGAATAAAGACTGTTTATTCCCTCATATGGTTAAGCTGCCCTATTAATGTCAGTTTTTAATTTTATCCTTTGGATTTCTCATTAGCTTCACAACATGTCTAGATTATTTAATTATTATGTTTCAGCTCGTAGATGACATAAGATTTAAGAGCTTTTGCTGGGCTCTAGCAAGTTGTCGCTATATTTTGCCTGAAGCTGCTTTTGTATAAAATAATCTTTCCATAGTTAACATTCAGGATACTCTGCAGAGCATCTTAAGAAGAATTAAATGCTAAATAACTGTCACATAGCAAGCCTTAGTATTATTGCACTAAATTACATTGCAAGCAGTGTGATAAACAACATCATAATACTTTGACACATTCATCATTAATTATAACTGAAATCTAATCTCAACTGGATTTTTTTTCAGTAATTATAACCAGTAAAGCAAACATTAACATACACGGATGGGGAAGAGAGGGTGAAGGAAAGAAGACTTCTGAAAGCATAGCTGATATATCAAAATACTGAATGGGCTGACAGTCTTATTAGGTTTTTATATGGGGTTTTCTACATATATTAAGAGATTAAAAATCTGAAATACATTTGGAATTCATTATGTAAATAATCATTTTGAAGGCAAAACTTTTCAGAGATCTACTGGTTGTGTCGTTTTAAGGAGGCATATGACATTCTAGATTTCTGCTGTCATACTTAGAAGACTAGTATTGAGCTAGATTTAAAAGCAGGGATCCTTCTGACCACCAAAATGCTGTCTGGGTGGCATTTCAGCCTTCATACTATTGAGTTTCCTGTATTTCCCTAAAAATTGTATCATGTTTTTGAATAGCAACTCTAAATACCTTTTCTCTCCAAATTCACATTTATTTTCCACTGCAGAACTTTCTGCCTTTGGGGAGCTCCCATTCTGCTGGTGCAAACTCTTTTCCTTCGTGCTGGAGAATCTGGGAGTCTGGCAACCAGGCTTAGGGCAGCAATGCTTTGTGCTGCTTCCCATTGTGCCACCACAGCACCCTACTGGCCCAGTCAGAGCTCATGGCAACTCAAGAATGAATTTTTGCTCTCTTTGCTATCTTCTTAAGACTCTTTTTTAGCAAAGTAATTTATTGATTGTGTAGTACTAAGCATACTTTCAAGTGTGATTATACTTTCCTCTGTGTATTATGAATTCCCTGCCTACAAAGCTACCTGCTTTCTACCATTTCCAGTGGTTAGCAAGTCTGAAGAGAAGATATGTACATTTTGTCAAGTACATGTACTTTATTTGGAGAAATGTCACCTGCTTCCCCTACTGGATATTTCTACTCACACCAGATATATTCAATGCCTGTTATTTTACAAGCATCAGTAACCTGGCTGCATGTCCCTGAAATATCGATATGCTATACCTCAAAAATCAAACTAGTGGAAGAGGAAGTAGGTTCGTTTCAGCCCTGTGTAGTCTTTGGTTGTAAATGAACTATAAGAAGGGACCTTTTCCCAGTGGTATTTTTACAGAAAACATACCTATTTTTCTCTGGTGACAGGTGCAATTTGGTGAAACTTGCATGCAAACATTTTCTCTTATACTTACCACAACACTGTCTGTAGCATTTACAAAGACTCAATATTGTTTTGTCCAGGAGAATTATAGACTCATTGAGGGCTGAATTTTGAAAGTGCTTCTATTCATAAGAGGGAATAGACGACTTACTGTATTGGTTCATTTTGAGTTTTTGAAATGAATGTTTTGTATTATGATGTTACCGTACAATTTTTCTTTTGTGTCTGGTAGGATTGAGGCAGAGAGATTTCCTGTACTCTTCAGGGGAAAAAAATGGAGGCGGATATTTCCATGTTTACTGTTTTAACATCTGCTTATGAAATTCAACAGCTGTCAAGATCACCTTTTACTTCTATGACAGTCAATCTAAATAAAATTATCTGTTTATTCCCCACCACCATCACCAGAGACCCTCCTTATGGAAGCATAGGGAACTATGCCTAGTCAATATGCCATACTCTCAGGCTGGTAGAATCTGCACACAAATTTATAACAAATAAAACCCTGTCAGTATGTGCATTTCTTTTACTGTTGTCTCAATACTCTCTTATACAACCGATGTTGAGCAAGATGGTGTCACCCTAATTGCATGTCAAATGGAACTGACTTGGTCACAGGAAAATCATCAAGAGGGATGACTCCAGAGTTTTCAGAGGTTCCCAAAGTAACAAACTTGTGCATTTGTGTTATTTTCATATGTAGTTTCAGAAACTAAAAGGAGTTGCTATTTGCTATTTTGGCTCTTTTTTTTTTTTTTTCAGAGAGGGGCAAAAACCTTTTGGGTCATGTAATCAACCTATTTGTGGTCAAAGACAGCCACACTGTATAATCTCCTCTTTATACTGAGCCCGTGTGCAGATTGAGAGAGCTGCCTTTCGGACAGTGGAAGGTTTTGGGCTGTTCCTGCTTTTATGTTGGGAAATGGTTCTATAATCTCATGTTTTGGATGTTCACAAACTTTCAATTTGTAGCCTATAGTACCTTGTGGTCAGTTTGGTCGTTTATCTGCATTTTGTCTTGTAGCTGTTTTTCCTTCCTGGTTATTACTCACCTTTTCTATCTTTAGATCTGCCAAGCAATTCTACTTAGCTTTGAATTTCCATACTAAGTGAACTGAACACTTCTCTAAGATGCTCTTTCATTTTCTCTGTTCATCATATTCAGCCTGCCACAAAAAATCTTATCAAGCCTTTATTAATGCTGTTCTTATTTTTCTATCTGTAAGTCCTAGCATGTTTTCCTGTTTGTCATCCTGATGGGTGATAGTTGATCTGATGGACTGACAAATCCAATATTTTGGATGACAGTCCTCCAGTTAATGACAGAAGTTAATGTCGGTAATCCCTAAGTGCATAATAGGGCTTATGCATGGTGATGTACTTATCATATATTATAGCATATTATACATTTAATCTCATTTCTGTTTTTAGGGTTTTCAGCATTATCTGTTTCTCACTGCACACATTATACAGCTCCATCTCCTGCACTGACAGTCTCCAGATTTCACTTCAGCAGCCCATTTTATCTTCACATTCCTACCTTATATGCCGGGATCATTACTGAGAGTCCTAAGAGAGATACTTGTCCCAAAGCCAGTGCTCAAAGAATTAAATGGGAAACCTTTTCCTAGCATAATAGTTCCCCTTTCAGCACAATTGCTTGGCCTGCTGTAACATTCTTCTAATATTCTTTGTTCTATAATAATTCTTCATATAACACTGGAGGTAATGTCTTACTGAAATCAAGATAAATTAGATCTGCATTTCCTTTGCCTAGAAAAATAATATGCTTTTAAAATGGCAGCCTCTCTGGGATTGATTTTCCATTGGCACAATCCATGGTGCATTTGAACATGCTTTTATTTACTCATTTAATTGTGCTTTCATTTAGAACTTGCTTTCGGAATGTGCATAACACTGAGGTCAAGCTAACAGATGTGTTGTTCTCTGGATTATAGTTTCCCTTTCTTCAGTAGAAACACTATGTTTTCTGTTTTTCATTCCTGATTTGAAAAATTTGCTTACAGCCTGTGTTATTTGGCTTAGGGAGCTTTTCATGACAATTTCTTACAATTCTGGGACATAGTTCATCTATCTGCTGGTGTTCAACTACATTAAAACCTTTGAAGTGAGTTTCCACACCAGTTGCAATAACTTCAGTTTTGATACTTTCCACACACCTTCAGCCATGAGTCACCTTCTCCTGACCTATGTTTTTCATCAATCCTTCTTAAAATCTGAGTTCAAGTATTCAGGTAGTTTTCAGACTTTTCCACCAGCTCTTTGCTTCTTGAATAACAATCATAATCCTTTTTTTTATATTCCTTTTTTTTGTTGTTGTTGTTATATTTATATGTTACTGTATATCCTTAATATTTTTCATTGTTTGTATATAAAGAATAGTTTACTGTTCAGTTTGATTTGTTTTATCGGGGCTTGGCTACTGGGAATTCTCAGTTTATCACTGTGCTTTCTGTCGTTCCATCAGTTGCTTCCTTCCCTGAGAGCACTTTTTCTGATTTCATGTCATCATTAATAAGAAGTACTAAAATTTCTCATTTGAGTGGCTTTTTTTAGTGCAGGTTATTACTAGGGGCTTTCTCTAAAAGTTCATTTTCTTTATTTCTTTCACACTTTTGGGATGCAAATTCTACATATTTTTTAATCTCAACTTCAAGTAACTATAAGTCTCCTCTTTATCTAAGTATGTGATTATTTCAGTTCAGTTTTCCTGGCCAAGTAACTTCATTAATGTCTGATTTTGCCTCAGTCACATTCAAAATCTCATTTGAGGTTGCTTATCCATCTGTGGCACGTAAACTTGTAATTCCTCAGACCAGGGTTTCAGTCAAAGTCTCCCATTGTGTATTGTATAACTGTTTGTAAAAGCTGTTTTTCAGGTAATTATTTTATTTGTAGCAGGTTTTGTTTGGGTTTGGCTCCAGTATTAAGTAATAATTGAACCCAGCCATTTCTGTTGTCTTGATTTTGCTTGAAGAAAAGTTAAAATTATATTTATTTCTGTGAGAGTGATAGAAAAGTACCTGTTGGACCCCAAACCTTTTTTTTTCCTACATAGCTACAAAGCAAAAAGCAGAATCTTTGCAACTAGTCCTTGTTTTAAACATCTTACCAAAGGCGTTTCAATTCAAAACATTTGTTTTCTTCACAGCTGTCTCTCCTATATTTGTGGATTTTTTAGCATGATTTGTGTTTGTTATTGTTTTTCTACCACATGCTAATAAGGTAGTGTCCTAGAGTGGCTCTAATCCCTCCAATTTGTAGCCCACATACTTTGTCTTAGCATACAAACATCTCTGCTTTTTTCACCCACTCATTATCCTGTTTTCTATTTGGATGATAGCTGGGATGATATTGCTTACATAACAAATGATTCTATGAATAATAAGTTTTTTATTTCTCTATTGATGCACACACTCCTAACCCTCTGCTCTTTCTTTACCCTGTTGTTTCCTCAGCTGCATGACTCATGCTCTTTTCTGTCAAAGGCAGGGACAGAAGTCATCTTCCTGTGCTCCCTATTTCAAGCATCAGCAATGCCTGATAACATGCCAGAATTTTCCTGACTTCTTGAAGAAATTTTAGTTCAGATGATCCTTTCTTCTGGATTAGGATGACTGGGAGATTTCCAGAACCTCCTCCAGTTACTGACCTTATCAATGCAGGTCCAGGACAATTTTGATTATATGAGTACATGAAATTCCTAGAGTCTCCATCACTGCACTCCTGTTGAAGAGGAGAGGCAGTTGCATAGAAAGGATTCTTGGGTTTCTGCACTATAAGCTGCAAGCTACTTAAAACAGTGAGAAATTAGGAGTACTTGCTAATTCAGTATCACTGCTGTGAATTAAATTTTCTGGAAATCCCAATACCCAGTCTATGCTTGGAAAATCAGTTAGAGCTGGTCCTTGGAAAGAAAAGTTGCTTACTTCTTCAACTACCCAGTCCTCATCTCTGAGGTACTACCTGTTGACCTCACAAGGTAGCATGAAGTATTAGCAAGCCTCACAACAATGCTGAAAAACAAAAAAGAAGAAATCTGCCTATTATAGTCCCAAGGTGGAAAAATAGCTTGCAGTGAACCAGGTAGTTACCAGGATGCACCTCATTTGGTGTAGCAGACCTTACTATACATTTTTAAAATTTTTTTTCAAGCATGAGAGAGGTGCAGAAGCAGTAAGGGTTTTTCCTTGTGAAATTCTCAGTTGATTGTATCTGCTAGGCATAAAATGGCGACTCATATACCTTAGAATGTTTTATTAGCTGAAGTCTTCCTTGTACTTGTCTTGTCCCATTCTACTTTGATGATTTTACTGTTATCACAAAGGTCTCAACATGCAAACTAGTTAATAAGTCTGTATTCTGAACCTAAGCTGTTTCATAGCAGTAATTTAATAATGCCAGTTCTGTCAAGCTGCCAGCCTTTCTGGATGCACAGTGTTGTTTCTACATATATCAGGCATTAAACTGAATTTAGCTGCTTAGTGCTCACTTGTTACTACTTGCAGCTGGTATATGCCACTAACCACAATAATTTCACATACATGCACATTCACATCAGAAGTAAAAGACAAAAACACTGATAACAGTATATTCTTGCTGACACTTATGAAATATTCAGCACATGCATGAAAGCTTCTGAAATCCACTTAACACTCATTCCATTTTATAAAAATGAAAATTATTTCCTGCTTGTACTTTGTCTGGGTAGTCCAAGTCCACCACTAAGCCATGTCACTCAGTGCCACATCTACACAGCTTTTAAATACTGGATAGTGGTATAGTGACTCCACTACTTCCGTGAGCAGCCTGTGCCAACGCTTGACAACCCATTCCATGAAGAGATTTTTCCTATTATCCAATCTAAACCTCCCACTGTGCAACTTGAGGCTGTCTTTTGTCTTGTCTTATTGTTTGTTACTTGGGAGAAGAAACTGATCCCCACCTGACCACAATCTCCTTTCAGGTAAGTTGAACAACAAGATTCCCCCAAAACTTCCTTTTCTCCAGGCTAAACAATTCCAGGTCCTTCCCTTTTCCACTGGGCAGCTTTCCAGCCCCTCTGCCTGCAGCCTGGGTTTGTTGTGACCCAAGCACTGGACTCAGCATTTCGTCCTGTTAAATCTTACACAATTGGCCTTCCAATCGAGTTCATGAGCACACATTGAGCCTCTCTCTTACAGACAGCAATAGCATTTGAAGATCTTTAAGTTAAGTTTTTGTGTTGCCATGAAAGAAAAGCACATCTTTCCCAAATGGTAGCTCAGCACAGAGTTGTTTATCATGATGATCCTAATTCACAGCTCCCAATGTATTCTGCTAATCTTGGGTATATATTGCCTCTGAAAATTACCTCTGAAAAGATTTTTTTTGCTAGAGAAAGAAGCTTTTTGGATGACATCAGAGAAGTCTTTACACATACACACACACCATCCCCCAACTGCAGAAATAAAATGCTCAAGAGTCTTGCTGAATTAACTTTTATCTGTAGCAGAAATAAAGTTCATGCATTGCAGCAACCCCTTCTTGGAGGCACAGACCTTTGTACAGAACAGAGACCACCTATTGGAAAGCACTTGTAGAGATTTTTCTCCATGATCTGATGATAAGTTACTGCTAACCTTATCCAAGGTCACTGCTCTGGACCTGCCTCACTGGCACACACGATTAGACAGTGGTATTTTTAAGGCTAGGTTTTTAAGGCTGAATTCATGTTCAATTGGATCATTTTTTGTCTGCCAATTTCTAAACAGATATTTCAATCTAAGTCTTTAGCAGTTAATTACAAAGTTATTCTTTGTCCCCAAATGTACCTGCTTAAGCATGAAAGATTACATCTCAATCTTCACAGGAAATAAACAAATCTATTTATACTGAATATAGAAAAATTATTACAGCTGGTCAGATTCTTGCCTATGAAAATTTTACTTACAGAATATCTTTCATCCTTTGCTTCCTCCTAAGGAGAAAATCAGAAAAAGGACTTTGAATTTTTATTAATGATTTATTACTCATAGCTGATCAGTGAACAGTTTATGCAAATGCACTTTGCAAATTGCTCACTTTAACTATTACTTAGGGTTATATCTGGATATTACTTTCCCATGGGAAGCAGAGGTGTGAATATTTGGATTATTGATATATAATCATGGGAGTATAATGCATATCAGATGTTAAATACTCAGACAGATACAGAAATCATTTGCAATATGCCTGCTCGCTCTGAATTGCACCTTAATGGGATTCTTGTTGACATTAATAAGTTACAAGTTAAGATGAATGAGTATAAATTGCTAGCTAACTAGCTGATAGTTGAACATATTATTCTTTGAGGGTAGTTAACCAGCAGGCTTCATGTTCCTAAAGACTTAAATTTAATATACCTCAAGGAAATATCCCTTTGTATAATGGAATTTAAAAGAGAAAGATTATTTTTGTTTCTCTCTCTCTGCCACAGCCATGCAGTGAAAATATATTGGTGTGGTTTGTGAATTTGGAAGGGAACTTTTGGCCTCTGACATGCAGTGCATTGGTTGTTTTGTGACCAGTGACTTCTAGTGGGGGAAGAAAAAAAATAGTTTTGTCATTATTTTACTTTGGAGGGTTCTTGTAGGGGTTGGCACGGGGAGTATGTTATCTCTGAGATATAATTTATTCACTGTTTCAGAGCTCTGAGGAGCTGATAATCTACAAAATCACAATGTGTTATTCAGACCAATTTGAGTAACAGATTTAAGGTTTGCTAATCTTTTCAGTGCAAGTGGGGAAGATTTTTCTAGATATATATAGTGATCAAAGTTACCAGCTAGGAGTTCATCAAATTGTACATAAGGGAGAGATGCACAGGGACATTTGAGAAATAAAAATGGATTGATTTATTAATTCAATTTTCTCCTCCACAAGTGGCTGGTTTTAGGGCACTGGATCCCCTTTCAGTGTGTGAGAAGCAATCACTGTTCATGATTGTGTAATGTCCCACTAACACAGGTAAGAAGGAGTTGCTGAAGTGATGAGAGTAGATGTATTATTCAGAGGTCTAACATTTTTTACTGCCCTCCTACCATTTAAATTCTTGGCTCACTGTACTATGCTCCTGTGCAGGCAATTACACAAATGTTAGGTAATTATGGAAGCATGGTTTAATGGTAGCATATGTGTCTGTTATAACAGGCTATCTCCTAATTTTATTTACTTGCTTCAATGGCATTCACTGTGTGAAACAAAGATACTTAGTCAAAATGAAGTATGTTCCTGAGGTTAGTTATCTGTGGATCATATCGTGTTCCAAAGGTTTTACTAGTAGAGGATCAAAAAGCCCACAGACAAATGCTTGGTCTTGGGAGATGCTACCTTAAAGTTCAGCTCTGGTGTTAATGTGACCAGGATTTCCCCCAGTCAAGAAAGTTATTAATATGGTCAACTATCAAATTGCTAAAAATTAAGAGTATCACCTGTGGGGGACAAAGCCAGACAAAGGGAATCATGTCCTCTGGAGACACACAAATACCCTGGAAAAGTACCTGAGAACTTTGTCTCAGGTGGAGTTGCTAAAAGTTATAAAGAGCAGAGCAGGGCCCTAAAGGTTTTGTAGCCTAGTAATTTTGAATTAAAGAAAAGCAAAACAAATATAACTCCTTCTGCAAATGTTGGGTTTTGATGTTGGAAAGCAGTGAGACCAATTAAAATCTGTTCCCCTGCTAATATCAGAGATGGCAATTACTAACCTAAAAACATGAATATGACTGAAAACAGTCTGTTCCTACAGTCATGAGCTTTATACTGTATACCCTTGGTGCTGTTATAATTCCAGAAAATGTCACTTTAGAATAAACACAAAAATGTATAAAATGTAAAAATTGAATTAGCCAGGACAGATGTTTCTTGTGGTAGTGACATAGAGTATCTCTAAGAGCTGAAAAATAGGATCTGAACAAACTACTTTTAAGTGCATACGAAGAACCTCTCTGTATTGTTGTACTTTTTAATTAGATGAAAATAAATGAATTGAAAAGATGAAAGAAACTCATGTAACATCTCACTTCAAAGGGCAGCTCCACTCTTGAGGAGTGTTAAAAAAACAAAAAAGAAAATAAACAAGCAGTTTATTCAAGAAATATGCAGTCTCTGTGGATTTGCTTTCTCTTTTACCTGCTTCAGAAACTGGGGAATGACTTCTGTTCCTTTGACCTAAATGGAGTCATTACCCTGGTGTAAGGGAGAGTGGCAGCTGGCTGACAGTGATGTTCTCCCTGCGCTCCCTCGTGGCACTTTGCGTTGACTCAGCAATGCTCTCAAATGGGCAGGATTATTTTTGACCTTGTGACAGGATTTTTATCAAAGTTTCAGTGCCCTGGCTTGTGTTCTGGATAGAAATTGCACGTGTGGAAATGTTCCTTAGCTGCCTTCCAAGGTGAGAATACCAGCTACCTCAAGTGTATACATATTAATGCATGCAGCCTGGGAAATAGGAGAAGCTGGAGCTCCATGCCTAGTCAAAAAGTTCTGATATTGTAGGAATAACTTAAACATGGTGGAACAGCTGGCATGAGCAAAGCATTGTAATAGATAAAGGCTCTTTTGTAAAGACAGGCAAAGAAGAGGAGGAGGAGTCACACTGAGTTAAAGAGAGCCTTGAATGGACAGAAGTCAAGTACAGGGATTATGAAGGCCTTATCTATGCCTCTGGCTCGAGATCACAGGGGTCATCTCCAAGGAGGGTCTTACAGGAGGCATCTGCTACTGACCTCCAAACCAAGACAGTAAGGCCAACAAAGCAATGTTTAGGTTACCTCAGCAAGCTTCAAATCTCCAAGAACCATGTTCTTATGGCTGACTTCAACCACCTAAACATTATTAGAAGAACAAACAATAGCTAGCATATCATCTATCAAGTTTTGGAAATGTGTGGAGAACCACTTCCTTCTACATATTTTAGCTGTGCCAGCCAGGAAAGAGGGACTGCTGGATTTGCTACACATAAACCAAGAAAAACTTTCATTTATATCTTGCTTAGCAATGGCTTTGTCTGCAGTGATCACAATATTGTGGAATTTGAGATCCTGCTGAGCATACTGGAGGGTGACTAATATGACAAATAGCTTAGATTTTAGAAGGGAAACCTTATCACCATATTCCAGTATTTAGAGGGTGGCTACAAAGAACATGGAAACTCCCTGTTTTTCAAGGAGTTACATGGGAAGTACGGGGGGTAATGGGTACAAGTAACTCCTGAGGAGATTCTGACTGGACGTTCCCAAAGAAAACAATCAGCCATTGGAATAATCTCAGGAAAGTGGCAGATTTCCCAACATTGCACACTTTTAAGATTTTGCTGCACAAGATCTTGTGCCATCTTGTCTAGACCATGCTTTTGCCGTGAAAGTTTGGACCAGATAATCCTTGAGGTTGCCTTTAACATGGTGTTCTATGAATCTGTGATTCTATGCACAGATAGAATGTCTGTATATCTGGATTTACTTTATCCGGACAAATTAATTGAAAAAAAAACCCCAAACCAAAAAAACCCCTCCAACAACTCAGTCCAGTAGCAGATGCTTCCACCCAAAATACCGAAAAGTCATGCCTTGGATACTTTTTTTATGCAGAATAGCTTATATTATGAAAAGGATTTCACCACCTCAGCATTGGTTGGCTGGTCTTGAGGGAAATTCTGGAGTCTTGACTTAAGTCAGTGCTGTTCAACTCCACGGTAATATTTTTGCCTTCCACTGAATTTCCTCTAAGTCCTATTTTCAAACTCTCCATGAAGAGAGTTTTTTAGCCCTTCAGCATTTTATTTCCAATCACATCTGCCCGGGCCAGAATTTTTGTCATCATGTTTCTGTGTAAAGGTGACCTAGCTTAGGGCAGGATGAATTGAAACTGCTCAAGATGTCACAGTTTCCTTCTGTGTTTCAGTTGCCCTGAAGTGTGGGATGGTGACTTTAGAAAATAGCATTTATATGCAGAAGTGTAACAAAGAAGTGTCGTAACAACCAGTTCAATAAAGATTCAAAGAAAGACTAGCCCATCTCCGTCCCTAGGAGGATCCTAAAGGCAGGACTGCTCACTGCAAAGCAATAGTTTTCTCTTGTGACTCAAAAATTCTAAAAGCAGAATTTGTGTGTGACTTGGAAAGGGAGAGTAGCTCATCAGCTTCATAACTCCTGGATAGATTTTAGGCATGCTGCTCTGTTCTTTGTTGTGCCATGAGTTGCTTAGCCAGTTTGTCAGATAGCAATTGGATGTGAAATGCTATTAGCACTTCACAAACACAATCAGCTAAGCAACTGAGCTCATCCCAGATGTGATTAAGTGAGATCAATTATAATAAGAACTAGATAAAAGAGGTAAGCTTCTTGTTTCTTGGCTTGGTATTCTGCAGTATTAGCCTTTGTATGTATCCTTTATACATCATCAGCTGCAAAATCTTGATTACTTCAGGAAGTGGCTTCTAGACCAGCATTCAAATGTTCTTCCTGAACTGATTATTATAACACTGCAACTGCCACTGAGTGGGGAAACAGTTTATTCGAAGCATCAATTGCAGCAAACAGAAAAATAGCCATTGAAGCCAATGTTTTGCTATTCAAGGGGCATGTGTCTTCTCAATCTTAAATACAGTTAAATATTCTGAGGGAGAGCTCTTTGTGTCCCAAGAAGGGAATAGCTGCCCTTCCTAGCATCATGTTTTCCCATGACACTATTGCTATAGCACTTAAGGCTTAACGTGCTAAATATCAGAATTTATACATTATTCCTGAAAATTTTGACATGAAGTTGCACACCAGGTGCATTAAATATATATATTATAGGAATAACAAAATATTCTTGCTTTGTTAATCAGAACTGGAAGCTGGTAATATAGGAATAGAGGGGACCATATGAACAAACAAAATACAAGAGAGGAATGTTGCAAAATAGTCCATATCTAAATTGTAAAAAGAGAGACTTGCCCTATCTTTGAGCAGATATTTTTAGCATTATTTTCATCTCTTTTGTGGCTTCTGGTTCTTGCCATGGAGCTCCCAGGAGGTTGTGGAGTTTTGCTTTTGTTTTGTTTGGTTTGGTTTTTTTGTTTGTTTGGGGTTTTTTTTGGATTCTTTTTTGTGATACAGAAAGACTAAATGTGGGATGAATATCTTGCCACAACAATTGTGCTGTTTTGGTTTAAGAACATAAAAGTTCTTAACCATAAGAGCATAAAATTTGCCCACAACTCTGTTTACTTGATTTACTTGATTTTTTTTTAATTTGAATGAGGATTCCTAAGTTCTGAACTATTTTCATAAAAATATTTAAGATCTTAGAAGAGTGACATGGTCTATGTATCTCTCCTGTTGTGTAGCATTGGAGGTACTGCAGTTGTCTGCTTAGTTAATAATCATATCTGATAAACAGAAATACAATTGTTGCCTCCCCTTTTACTATGGGTAGGACTCAGATGATCTAGGCTGGTACCTTTGTTGCCCTTTAAAGTGCTTTTCTACAATTTTATCACTATGATAGTGATAAAATTGCTGAGGATTGTGCAGTCTCCTGGATGGGCTCAGTGCCAGTGTCTGTTCAGGTCCAGTTCCCAGTGTTTTGTTTGCTTTGCTGGCCACTGTGAGTAACTGAGCAGAGCAGGTCAGTTCCCCCTCATGGATCCTCTCTGTAATCTCTCCTTGGCAGGCATGTGGGACCGCTGTGACCTTTTCTGCAACCAATGCAAAAGGTTTCTGTATTTAATTCCAAAACAACTGTTAGCCTCTGCCTTATCTTTTCCTCCTCATCCTCCCACATTTTTTATGGCTTTTTGGATAGAGTAATGCTTCCCTCAGATACTGGTCCACAGGTCTCTGTGAAAATATTCCTGGTGTTAGGTCTCTTTCAAATCACAAATGGCTGTTTTACATTTCATCACTGACAACCAGCAAGATTTCTCCTCTAAAGTTCTAGATCAATTATTAATAATTAGTAAGCAAGATTCAGAAATTTCTAGGGTGGATTCTTTGGCCTATGCTATGCTAAAATATGTGAACATAAGTGATTTCTTTTGGGCCATTCATCCTTGAAGCAGTACACCATTTTATCACTTGGTTTAAAATTATTTGCTGCCTCTTTCTTCTTTCATCTAAACTGAATGTATTATCATATATACAGAATACTCTTGCATTTTTCTTTTATGGGGAACTTTACCAAAGATTTTTGGAAGGTTAATATGGTCTTCACCTGATGGTGTCGCTTACAGTGTTGAAAATATTTGATAACTATGGAAAAATAAAATAGGAAGTAAGAAAAAGTATTATAGAAGTGGGAGCTATTATTTTATTCTATTGATGTTTATTTTATTAATGAAAAATCATTTGATATCTGACATTTTTAAGCTTTGAGTCTTATCACAAGACATACTTAATTGTGGCACCAAAAGCTTTTAACACGCATTATGGAAAATGATGCATCTAGGAAAAAAAATATAATCCCGTATTTTCTGGTCTAAAATGTGTATTTCAAGTATTTTTGCCCAAGAGTATGTGTCTTATGTTCCAGCTTGTCCGCTAATTCTTTAATGTAGATATCACCTGATCTTTCTGAGAAAGATCCAAGGAGCACCAGGTCCCTCTGGAGATCTCGTCCTCATGGTTGGAGTTTAATTTTAAACTTGAACCATGAGATTTGGGGTGGGTTCATGTCCATCATTAACTGTTACAGTTATGGGCATAGCTCCTTCCTGAGAGACGTGGTGTGACCCCAGGTTCAGCCTTGCAAAGTACTGAGTTCTGTGCAGTTGTGACTTCAGTTGCATTATTCTGCATTCTTCTTTATGGTGAAGCAAAATGAATGACTTCTTCTTACAACTTCTTGTAGACTGTGGTGCACACAAAGCCTAAATGAAGTATTTTGATGCTTCCCTGGTGTCCCTTATAGTCCCCTTGAACACTTTTGTGCATCAATTCCTGAATACTTTCTCATCTTGGAGCTTCAATTTCTCCTCTTGTGGGAATGGCTGCAGTTTTCAGTTTTGAAAAATCCAGTTTTGCTTCTATTTGGTGTTTCTTTTAAAAGATGATGGTAGGGGATGCACCCCTCCCTCCATCCTTGTATAATGCTCCTTTGTCAGGTCAGTTAAAATTAATTTCCAGGAGAAGCACACAGAGGGAGATTTGTTAGTGATCTCTTTGATTCCTCTTTGCACCAGATTATTGGAGCCTTCTAACTCAACTGAGTTAGGTGCAATTACATCAGGGGGTGGGGGATGGACACAAGTCTCCACCTGTCTTCTCACCTATTCCTGAAATTGCACAATTCTCAGAAGGTAACTTAGGACCTTGTGACATTAGCTCATGACACATAACTGTTAACCATTACTTTAATGTAAATTTGTGCATAGTTACTCTATGCAGGAGAAAATTATATCTTTCTATGTGCAAGGAACTGTTTATGTGAACCTCTATTGCCTTGAAGAACATACTTTTCCTGCACAGGACACTACAAGACTGGGAGATGAATCCCTAAGGGAAGAGTTCCCACTCCACAGGTTAAATTCACTGAATATAAAAATAATAACTCTTAAAATAGATTTAAAATCGGCACCACAGCTGCATGTTGTATTTACTGTGCTTGTTTATTCAATTCTTTAGGTTTGAAGATGGTACAGTCTCTTTTCTTGATATCATTGCCCTGAAACATGGATTCGATGTTCTGGAAAAACTCACAGGTCAGTTAATATAACTCTAATACTGAACACTGCAGTTCTGGATTTATGCTCAAGGCACAGGTTCGACCATATTTCTTATGGCTCCAGCTTAATTTTCCTTTCTAGTTTTACTATCTATGTTCATTGTTGTGAAGATGGGACTTCAGTGTAACTGGCTTATTCACACGCTCTCTATTGGATTATTCTGGCCTGGTTTGAAAGGAAAAAAAACAACAACAAAAACATCCAATCTGTTCTGGATATGCAAGACTTGAGTACATGGAGCGCTTCGCATCTGCCTCACACTCACAAAGGTGCTATAGGAAAGTAACACTAGAAAGCAGCTGAGTGACTCACACTGTTTTGGTCAACCTTTGAAGCCCTTGACTTGGAGCTAATGCTGAAGTCCCAAATAAAACTTCAAGCTTTTCTTCAGGCCAGAACCTGTATGTTAAGGGTGATACTCATGTGCTGTGTTTACTCCAGGACAGACTACTGCCTGTCTGGCTCAGCACCCCAAAAGCACAATCTCTATGTGTTTGCTGCCATGGGTCAGGGACTCTCCTGAAAAGGGCAGGAGATGACACCTGGCCAGAGAAGCTTGCTCCACGGGCTGTGCAGCAGGCTTGTACCTTGGCATGCTTCCACATGTGGAATGTGCCATGTTAACAAAGGATGTTCCTGAAATGGGTTTCCTGATCAGGTATGTGTATCACTTAATGTGTCATGTCTGAACCTCCCTTCTCCTGTGCACTCTTTGATTTCCCATGTAAGGTCATAAAGTGCATCATGATGTAAAGGATGCCTGAGTCCGGAGAGACATTGGCTTTGTACTTTTCAGGTTAGTGTCATTTCAGCTAGTGTCTGTGGAGGTTTATTGTCATGATTTATCTGAAGGATTCTGGTTTCTTCTTCCTCACAGTGCAAGGCTTCTGTGAGGAGTATTCTGTTAGATGCTTCAGGTCTTGTTCATGTAGAAATCAATAGCAGTTTTCATCCACATCAATAGTCTGACTAAGCCCAACGAGTAAGGATGTTTTTACTTTATGTTGCTCTATGTGGAGATCAGGGATCAGTAACCAGCCTTTAGTATATGTTCTTGTAGTACAGAATGCATCTCAAAAATGTACAATCTTAAACAAACATGTTCACTTGTAAAGAGGGCTTTGATTTAATGTGTAGGAGCATTGCCTGCCATGAACATGAGAGTTGATAGCACCTTCTCTGTTGAGTTTCTCATCCATCTTAACCTGTTATTGGTACCTATTTTAGCTAAACACTTGAAAAATCTCTTAATACTGACTGAGGGGAACACTCACTCTGTGTCTGAATGAAGTGAATATCAATGGATGACACGGTAGGAGAGTGATGAAAAAAATAGTGTGTTGAGATCTTTCAGTTGTCAAAAGCGTCAATTGGCTTGAAATTTTCATACTTACAATTCTTTCATTAAAAAATTAAAATCAAAAATTTAGGAATATTTATATTTTAAAAATTTAAAAACATTTTTTCCCACAGTGCTAAAATGTAGCAAGATGGGAAAACATAGACTGAAAGACCAAACAAGAAGAAACCTGTATGAAGGAGAAAATTTAGAAATTAAATTTAAAAAAGGTTTTGACAAACACTGAAATTTTAAAACTTCAGCAATGCTGGTATAGCCTAGGTACTTTAGTAGTCTCTAGTCAGATTCTGGAATGCAACACTGAAAAGCAGAAGTGCCAGGACTGCTTCTTTACAGATTTAAGAGACTGGAGAAATCCATAGTGGAAGAAAAAAGGGAATTCTGTAGAGGATTTTATTCACCATATGATCCAAGAATTTTCCTCAAAGTTAAGCTGGTCCTAGACCATTACCCATGACCAAAGATAAATTAAGCTTTTGTTCCAGATAAGTAGGAATTTCAACATGTTCATGCTAAAACTTTTGTGATTATATTTACATGTACGTGCATGTAACTAGAAAAATTTCCATGTGATGTGTTTTTGTTAATTCGAATTTAATCATACAGAAGGGCAATGAAACAAGCCCTCAAAGGTGATAGTAGAACATGGCACAACTACAGTCATGTTTGAATTTTTTCCATCATAAAATGCATTTTTGTGTGTTGACTTTTCAAAGCTGATGTGAAGGGCAGCTCAGCCCTATCAGGTCTCTGTGGCTCTTCTGTGCTGGCTGTGAGATAAAGGTTTTGGGGGCCTTGCTCTTCAATTTGTGTAGGCATTGAATGTTCCTGGTGCAACTTATGCAACAAGAGATTCAGGGATTTGCTGTTGCCATTTCCTCTCACCATCGCTTTCTCCCCTGAATATCATTGACAACATGAAGTTTTGCAGGTTATTTAATTTCTGTCAAAGGCACAGTGTTCCTTTTGAGCAGATATTATTAGCGCTTGGGTGTATAAAACATAGCCATTGCATGCTGTAGAAGCACTTCATAATCCAGGAGGACTGTAGATTTGTTTAAAGCCTCTATGCATATTTCTTCCACCTCAACTCTCAGAGTTTTCAGTAGCAAAATGCACTGTCAAATGTGAATTACTTTTGAATCTCACTTTGCTGTAGCTGCTGGAGCATTTGCTTTGCACTCCCCAAAACAAACAATGATTCTCATTCTGCTTTGGAAATAGCCTGGAGTAGAAACAAGTGAAATAAACTAAATGTTGTTGTTTTTAATCATGTCTTAATGTGTAATAAAAGCACTGCTAAAGTTCTTTGGGGTGTGCTGTAGCTGGATTAATTATTGAAGATAGGGAGGGAAATCACTGACAGAAGGTAAATCAAAGTTTTGTTGTTAGTCAGTGTACATACAGATCAGTTTTTGACTCTGGTATCATCTGAATACATCCTTGACCTGTCTCAACTTCCATTTAGAACAAGGTATATTTCTTGTCAGAATTGCATAATGATGTGCATGTGTATTTAAACCATTCCCAGAGGTCTTACATCTATATGATTTTTAATCTTATGGTTTAGGGTTTGTATTTTTATTAGTAAATTTTCAGCTGCTTTAAAAATGAAAGTGAGGCACATCATTTGTGCCTTATTGTTATAATGTTTATTTTGATTATAATGTCTGTTCAGGAAATATTAATTCACTTCAGAAGACATATGTATGGGAAGAAATTTTAAAATGCAGACTAAGTCTCCTAAGGATGATGAATTGAAAGTTGTTTTTAAATTCACCAGGTGCTTGATTGGTTGTTGGAGAATAAAGGTTGTTTTGGCTTTCATAAAGACAATTGCACCACAAAACAGCAAAGCAAAATGTAGTGCAGGATGTTAAATGGTATTGCTAACTTAGTTTTTTAACTTGGTCTTCAGAACTTTTGTTGTGTTTTGCCCTGCTCCATCAAGGACTGGTTGCAGTCAGTGATGGGATGTTTGGCAGCCTGCATTTAATGGTACGGCACAGATTCTCATGTGTGTTGTGTTTAAACACTTAAAGTTATATAAATCATCCAGTTAGGGACCAGGAAAAACAAATGTTCTCCTAAGTAAGATTGTCAGGGATTACTGGGATTTCTTTTGTGTAGAGTTGGTGGCTTCTACCTGCTCTTGTCTGGTCACATCACCTAAACTTGGACCATGAGTGTGATGCTTGTGTATTTTACTGCTTTCATCCTTAGTGCTGCTTTCATTGATAATTTTAATGGATCTGGAGGTTCACTAATGTGAACACCAGCTGTACAGTCTAAATATTTTGCAAGTGTGGATATCTGTCTTTCTACATGTGGGATTATATAAGAAAGGTGGTTTTCCTACCTTACATCAGATGGTTGCTGCAAAACTAAGCCATGACCTGCTGATGAGTCAGAACCTCTACAGGGGAATTGCCTGCTTGTTCCCTTTCAGATTTGTGACATTGTGTTTCACTGTGAGGACCTCATCTGTGTGGACATTGCTGAATGCTTCGAATGCTTCCATTGAAGTCAAAGGGGGACATGAAACATCTAATATAACAGCCTCGCAGTTAGGCTTGAGGAATTGGCATACCTGAGTTCCTTTCCTTGGCCACAAAATTTACTTGACATTTATTAAATCACATAAATACTAATCTTAAGGGGAGCAGGGTGTTAGGTAACTGAATATATTTTCATGGATGGCATGGTAACCTCTGGGTGGCATTTACCTTATCTTGCTGTCAACACTGATGTCTGAGGTACTATTTCAATTCCCACTGAAATCAGTGGAACAGACAGTGACTTCACCAGCCTGATCCCTCTGAATTTTTTGAAATTTAGGATGAGAGGAGTTACAGCTGGCAATAGCAGCTCTTTTCTTTGTCTATTAAAGGAGCTTAGATGATTAGCTTAGTGTGGTATAGGGCATTTCTTTAAATTTATATAACTTTCCTGCTCATCATCCCTTTGGGACTGGAAAGCTGAACTGTCAGATTAGTTAAGGTGGAAATAGTTTTCTGGGATTTTTTTGCTTCCCTTAGATCTGCAGCTTCTTTTGAGCAGGGCAGAGTCTACATTTCCTATGACTGAAATAAACCAGTAAAGCATAACAGGAAGTGTTCTGGAAAAATCCTGAGGAGCATGAAGTGGGGTTTTCTGTTTGTGAAACCTTTATCTGTCCATTACTCTAGGAGTCATTTCTGATTTCCAACATATATTTCATGCTTCAAATTCAGGTTTATTCAGGTAGATGTTGCTTTCTCTGAGGGGGAAAATCTCACAGTCTGACAGCAAACCATCCTGCAGAGGCAAAAAAATGTTCTGTCTCCAGGGTGAAAATGTGCATGTTATGGTAAAAAAAAAAACCAAGATGTCTTCTATAAAGAATATGTGTATACAGCTGATTTTAGAAGTCTGTGATGGTTTTAATTTTCAAATGACTGGCTACAGCATGTTAGGAGGAAAGAAAGCTCAGTTGGTTCTTTTGCATCAAAAAAGCCATTATTGGGACTGTGGTTATTTATTAGGAAGAACATGTTGAATTGAGCATGCATTTAATAATGACTATGGATGAAATTAAAACAATTGCAGAGGCAGTATATCAAAGTGATCAAGAAGGTGAGGCAGTCTTGTGCAACTGCCTGGAAGTGCAGCCAAGCACATACAATGTGTTTGGAAGGCAAGTTTTGATTAATGAAGGCGGGCTAGTTTTTCTACTGTAGATACAGAATCTGTTCCCAGTTCTGCCTAAGGTCGCATGATGAAATCCATCACTTCCAGGAAATAAAGTGGGAGAAATTGTTGTACCCACCCCCCCATTAAGATACAATGACTTGTAAGACCAAACCTTCGATAAAGGCCATAGGAATATTAACACAAATCAAGTGTAATGAAACTGAGATCCACTCGTTCCTGCAATGCTGCAGCATTGACTACATTTGGCCAAAGGATATCTTGGAGAAGAAGCACTTTCTGTCTGTAATAACTTTTTCCCGAGATCATTTTCTGTGTCAGATATAGTTAGGACCTGAAGCTCTTGTCATTTTCATTACAAAGTTGTCATTATCACTGCTAAGAGATAAAGTCCTATGAAACCATCTTTTTCAAAGGAGAACAGAAGTGACAGCTTATAGACTTGGGTGCAGATCTTCCAATGACTTTCTGATGCCTCAAGTGATTGGTTCAATGAGGGACCTTGTTATTCTTAGAATACCTTTTCGAAATGGGGAAAAAAAAATCTTGTTCAGCTGTATTCTTAAAACATCCGTATGAAATATTCAAGAATTTTCTCTGTATAGTTCCAACTAAAACCTGGAAGGAAAATGGCTAATGAAATTACAAATAAATTAACTCCATTACATTTTAAATGGGGTATTATATTGCTAATATTTTTTTGCCACATCTTGATATACTAACTAAGGAAATGTTACCTAGTGGATACTAATTTCCTTTACTGATAAGGCGAACAATTTTCTTATTAACATGCACCTGTAAATGAACCTTGACATGGTGGTAAAATAATTCAGTTTTATGAAAAACTAGAACACACTGGGACTAGAGAAGGATCAGTATTTTGGTGTTTGTGGAAATGGTCTGGCTGGTGTTAAGGGCATTTCAGCCACCCCTCAGAGATTTCAGGGTCCCACTCTAATGTGTGCTGGCTACCATGGCAAGGATTACCTTAGTTCATTCTGTACATTTTTAATTTCCTAGCTAACTGGATTCAGCTGCTTCAGCCCTTCATGCAACACAGAGATTTTACGCTAAATCCAAAGGGGCTAAATTAAAGCGAAATGAAATTTGCATATCATGTAAAACTCTACTTGTTCAGCAGATCCAGATTATATGGTGCTAATCACAAACACTAGACAGAGTAAGTCCTCTTGAAGTCACCCTGGGGTTAAGTCAAATGCATTGCACTCTTTGACACATACCCATGAAATATGTAATCAAGTCTGTTTGACGTCCTCTCCTAATTATGTGTGTGTATTTTAAGCAGATGCTTTTCCAGCTGATCTGTGCCTTTTGAGATTTTTTTTTCATTATTAATCAGAAAATCATGCTGTATGTTACAGCAAGTGCCAATTATGAGAAACTAATATTAGTTTCTTTGCCTAGATGCTGTGCTTTTGCAAATAAGACCATTGCCAAATAACATGTAGATTTAAAGATAATATAAGGCATAATTATTCTACTATGCATTGCGCTATTTCAGCCTAAAACTAAAATTTATTTTTGCATATAATCGTTCTTTAGTTTGAAGCAAAAAAAAATAATAAGCAAGTTTTTTGTTGGAAGGAGGAAGGACTGCTTGTTTTCACAAAAGTTAGGATTTAAATTAAAAAAAAAAAAATTCCTGAAGACTCTACATTCATCATTTCTGTCAAGAATGTAAATGTATAAGCTTAGCCTTTTCTGAGTCTTCTTACTCAGTGAGATAATATCAGGAGACAAATCCAATATTTAACTAACTTGGGAGTCACTGAGTTTTAAGTAAATGCCATTTTTATTGTGACTATGTAAAAGAGTCTTCAGAAAGGACTAGTGACCTAGTTGGTTCTACCCTGCTCTTCAGCTGAAGAAAACTTCCACTTCCATGTCACTGAAGTTTCAAACTGAGTATTTTCCCTTCAGTGTGTTTAGCAGAGACATCTACTGGCAACTTGTTAACTGGCATTCTCCTCCTCAGGTCCTAAGATGCCATTTCTTACATCTCTGAAGGAAAGACTTGCTAATATGGAAATGACTGCTTTGAAGATTTTGGATGTGCTGCAGCATTAAATTTATTATTTGGGAAGAAGCGCTAAGTAGTATAGCAACAGATACAAAATCAATAAAGCCAAAATAAAATTTTCCTATTTTCTTTCTAATGTTACTTCCTGTTGAACTGCCAAGCTACTTTTAGCAGAAATGTGCATATCAGAGAAAACGAGTTTATGATCCATTATAGATGAACAGAACTAATTGCAAATCACGTAATAATTGTCGTCAGTCTCCATTGATTTTGATTCAGTCAATATAAAATGGATAGAAGGAAACCACAGGATATAATTGGAAGAGCTGTTTTGCCTACAGGGACTGGTTTCATGTCTAATGCTTGCTCCACACTTGCAGTTTATTTTTTCAATAAGGATCTGCCTCAGCTGTCACCTTTGCCCAGTTGTTAATGGCTCTCAATAGAGCCATTCTAGATACGAGTTCAGCTCTTGTGCGCTACCTGCTCTAGTTGTGGTTTAACACTTAGAGGCTGCCAGGGTGGAACAAGATTCACACAAGAAGAGCTACCAGCAAGTCCCCCTTGGGCTTAGGTCCTGAAGGAACCCCTGGGAATACACCTGGCAGCTTTACCTCTTCTGCAGTCCAGCCTTGCTACGGCCCAGGAGACACTCGCATACCTTGGGGCAGGCGTAGCCTTGCAGAGGTGCAAAAGCAGAACTGAAGAGACACAGATAATTGATTACGTGCCCCCAGCAAAGGTCTTTAACATTTCAAAATTAGCCTTTGCATTTTAGGGTAACCTGTGGATTCAAGACACTAAATATCATCTCATCCATCCACTTGGAGTGGGTACATTTTCTCACAATCACTACTGATAAAATATATTTAAAGGTCTTATGTGAGGTGCTCAGATAAGTGGGTTTTTTTCCAATTGGCTTCATTCAAGTAAAAGGTCCCTATTCTCTGAACCTACTCATCCTACTGAACCTACTTTGGGCATTTATGTGCTACATTCCTACAGACATCCATTTTATATGATTCTAGGTTTATATGCATTTGTAATGCCATTTCAGGTCTGTTATGCTTTCAGAACTCTATGTGTACCTCCCTAATTCCAGATTTGAGATCCACACATCTTCTCATCCATATCACACCCCCTATTTCTGCATTTTCATCCACATCCTAGTTTCCATGAAAGGAAGACTTTACTGGGCAATGAATCTCCATTTGTAAGCTGCTTTAATTGCTTTAATTGTTGCAATTCTGTAATAGCTGGGAAAATATTTTTCGATGTTTTTCCCTCCTTCCTCCTTTCCTTAGTTGTTTCTGCAAGCAAACTAGGTTGAGTATTGTCACAGATGCTGGTGTGAACCATCTTTATGTTAGAAGGACTTTGCTACCATAACTACACTGGCAAAATCTTTCAGAGAAAAAAAAAAAAAAAAAAAACCAAAAAAAAACACAACTATTTGCTTCTGAATGTCCAGCAGCATAACTCAGTATTTCAGTCATGATATTCAAGCATTTGAACAGACTGCTTAGGAAAGTTTTGGAATCACTGTCCATGGAAGTATTCAAAAAAGGTTTAGGTGTGGTCCTCAGAGACATGGTTTGGTGGTGGATTTGGAAGTGATGGGTTAATGGTTGGACTAGATCTTAGAGACCTTTTCCAACCTTAATGGTTCTATGATTCTGTGGTATAAACTGCCATAGTTTATTGATGTTAGTGGAGACGTGGTAGTTGATTCCTAAATCTTTGATGAAGATCATGGAAATATTGCTTGAAAAACTGTTGTTTACAGGTGGATTTGACAGATATCTTCTGAGTACAGACCCGTAACAACTGAGCTAGTTTCACTCCTTGGACATGGCTAGTTCACACCTTAAAAGAACTTCATCCCAGAAATTAGAGAGTGAGGCTGGGGATCAGAATTTTTGAGCTGGTTTTATTTTTATAAATAAGTTTTCATAAATTGAGCTTGTTTAGGGAGGGAGGTGAAAGTTTGCCTTGAAAGGGGTTTTTTTTTTCATTATAGTTTACATAATTACAAAAATGATTGATTTTCCTTCTTCTGGCTATATGTTAAGCTGTGAACCTCAGCTTCTAATTAGTAGGGAGCTGGGGCCCAAGGGTGAGTAATTTAGTTTCCAAAGTATACCAAAAATTGTCATGTGAGCAACTGAAAGCAACAGACCAGTGCCTTTTCAGGGTGCTTCCAGGCACCTGGTTTTATTCTTTTTTTATTAATTTTTCCATTTTTCCCTCTTGACATTAGTGGAAGTTTTGTTGTTGTCATTTTTGTAGGGTTTTGGAAATGGTATCATGTCTGTTAATGGAGATGTTTTCACCTATTTTTCAACCCAGTTTCAACTGGAGCAAGTATCATTAGATTTTTTTGTTGTTTTAATATCTTTCTTCTCCACTGTTACTATTGTCTGGTGTGAGAATATCTACTTTTTATTTTCAGATAAATAAAGTCTTCTAGAGAGACATGAAACTCAGATTATCCTTAGGCTCTGGTTTGCATGATCTGCTAATTCACTATCATCACTGCTGATTAAGTGATTAAGAGATTTCTGTTTCCAGACAAGCCCCCCCAAATCTTGGCCAGAGTTGATGCCTAGAGGCTGAGTAGTCAGAGTACCTACTTCTGAACTCAGGCAGGTAGCAGCCCAACCTGCTAACTGAAGTTTCATCCACCTCTGTCTCCACAAATAAAAATCACAAAAACCTGCAGCAGAATACTTGAATTCACAATCCTTGTTAGGGCTGTGGGTGCCAGAGTTTGCCATTTCTGTCTCCTTTTCTGTAGCCAAAGTGCATTGTAGGCTGAAAGAGGCTGCTTAGCAGAGGCTTGAATTATATGTCAGTAGAAACTAAAATACATGAGTAAGGTCCAAAAGCAGTAGAGGAATAAAGGCTCTGTTAATTTTATATTAACATGGTGTGGGTGGAGAACAGAAGCTCCATGTACTATCTTGGTGAATAATGTGGAAGATACTTAAGTGCCACCCTATAAATCAAATGTTTCTTATAATCTAAAATGTATAATGTAGTCCTGATTACCTCACCACACAGAATTGGAGGGTGCTCAGCAATGAGCAGCAGCACAAATGAGTGCTCACATAAACAGAGACTAACATTATCAATGGCATCATTTAGGAGCATGTCTCTGCTCATTAAAAAAAAAAAAAACAAAAAAAAACAAACAAAACAAAAAAACCAACCAAAAAAACCACAAAAAAGAACACAAATCTCTGTATTTTCCTACATATCTTTGGTTTCACAGCATTTGCTGTGTTCGGATCATTCCCATAATGCCTTCTGTTCCTGCTGTTCCACAGGGCATTTGCTATTCTTAGAAGAAAGTCACCAGCAGAATTAGACCAGTATTCAAGAAGCAGGGGGTGGAAAGAGGAAAAGAAACTGTGAGGACAATCCAATTGTTCCAATGCCATTTGATTCAATAAGAACAATAACATTAAAAGGATTTGGGGTCTGCAAGCTGCTGTTGTCTGAATAATTTACCATGTGTGCAAAAGATCGATGAGGGGGCCTTGAGCTAGCCAAAAGGCACTGTTGATCTGGGCAGTCAAACTGCTGGGTACATCCAATTATTAGGGAAAACAATGAAGTTCAGACTCCAGAATATCTTTCTCTTGATGTGGGTAATGCATGTGGATGTTTGGATTGTGCAAGTTTAATTGTGAGAAACATAATGCGAAGATAATGATTACCCAGTTAAGTGGGTTGACATGTTTCTATTAATCACTTTCAATAAATTACTAAGGCACTTATCTGTCTTTGGCATTAATACACTCCACCTGACTAGTAGACATTACATTGGTAACAAGTCTGGAAGGAATTCTTACCTGAAACTCCTTTTCAAGAAGTATCAGCTAAGCAAACCAGATAGCTCTGTGCATCCATCTGACATACTGACAGTGCAAAAAATTGAACCAGCCTCACCTTAATTCAAACAACCTCATGAAGGGGGTGCACAATTTAACCCAACATCATGAGATTTTGAGAAGAAACCATAATTTTTCATTATGTTCTGAAATTTTTGCTCCCATAAAATAGCAGTTCTATGTAGGTAATTTTGTGTGTCTATGTTGTGTGTGATTTGCAACTGTGTTTTACCTTTTACATTGCAACAAGCTAAAATATAACTGGCAATTTTCAAAGCATTGGCTTTGACAGGCCTCCAAATTATTTCACTGTCCAACATGAAAGATCTCGAGTTATGCTGTATGTTTAGCAGAAGGTACTGTGAGAAGGGTGTGTGGCTGGCTTCCTGAGTTGTTGTTGGAGAGAGCTGGGGGGGAGCATTTCTTTTCAGCTAATCAGGGGATGAAAGGATCAGGCCAATGGCTGCATCCAGCAGAAAAAAATATCAAACTGAAAAAAAGGATATAATTATTGTTAGTGTTATGTTTCTCCCTCACTATTTTATGTGTGATAATGTAAAACCCTAAATTGTCCCCCTTATTTCTGTACCTGTGTGTGAGACACTACTGGGAGGTGATGTCTTAGAAGGACCTATGTCTGCCACATGCTCTCCTGTGGCAGGGCTGAGCCTCAGCTGCTGGGTCACCACTTGAAAAGGTGCCCATGATGTTGCGCAGTTCCTTCCTCTTCACCTGAGCACAGGCACAATTGGTTCAGCAGAGCAGCTGTGCTTGGGGCAAGAGGCTGTGTGCTCTCATGGATCTGCATTCCACCACAACTTGTGTTCCTGTTTTTTCCAAGTACAGAACATGAGGCTTCCTGCTAGTTAGTTCGTGGAAGCACAGGCAGTAGAAGTTTCAGGGCAGTATAACAGAACAAAGGAGATTCTGAAGTGCTGCCAAATGCTTAGGAGCAGGAAGTACATCAGACATTTCAAATAGAAAACTGATGTTGAAAAGGGTAAGAGTAGAGTTTTGTTTGTTCTAATTTTTGTTGAATTTTTTTTTCATCAAATTCCAGAGGAAAAAACTTGCTGTGATTTGATGCTCATAAAATCTAAAAGCAGTGGGGGACACAATTAACAGATTGCTGTGGTTTGTGAGGTGAAACAAGAAATAAATTTGGCTCATGGGTTTTAGTAGCCCAAAGATGTTTTTATGTCATCCTTTCTTGTGATGTTTGATAATGGCTACACAGAATGAGATAAAATTTGGTAAATTTTTGCTGGTGTGAGAGCTGCTAGAAGTTTCTGGGAGAGAAGAGCATATGTAATGCCACAGTTACAAAGGGCAAACATCATCAAGGACAAATAACTCCATTAGACTACACAGGCATGTGGTTTTTAGTATAAAGCATTGTAGGTAGGGCAGCTGATGGAGAGAACAAGAAATATCATGATGGATCTGAATAAAGCCCAGAAATTAGATCTATTACTATTTCTCTGAAGTATTGTTTACAACATAAAGTCAGTTCACCAACTGATGTAAGGTGATTTATGGCCTAAAAATATTAATGGAATTAGTACAGCTGAGCACCATTGGAAATCTGTCCACTAAAGTCTCCACCCACCCTGTAAAAACAAGACCGAATTTCCATTGTTGCATTAAGCTTGCCTAAGCACCATGCATCGTCCAAATGACAAGCAATGACTAAGCAATGTCGTATTTTAATGAATATTCAAACATAGATACATTATTTCATTTCTGTTGGGTTTTTAATTTTCTAATGCCTTTCAAGGTCTATGCATCTGGAAGGGGGAGAGAGACATTTGCTCTTAGAGGGAAAAAAAAAAGACACATTGCTATTTCATTTCTTTGTAGAGGTTCGTAATGTGATTACCAAAATGTGAATAACAATATTATTCCCTATGGATAGCATAAATAAATTTCAGTCAAATGTTTCCGGCAGAAATCTCAAATTTGTCATGCAAAGTACTTCTCTGCATTCAAACATAATGTATTTATGTGACTCAGAAACATCAAACATTAGGATAAATAGCCAGATTATAAGTACAGTCCGCTTATGAAATGATTGGAATAGAAGTGCAATTAATGAAACTGGCAGAATGGCTATGAAGCAGTGTTAATGCCTTGAGAGTTAAAGAAAGCATCCAGATCTGCTTTACAGCACAGGGTTGAAGAGACACTTAGATATTGCTTGCCATTCTCTCTGTTAACAATCTTTGGCTACCTTTTTGTGTTTGTGACTTATAATCACATCAAAAGGAAGACAGAAGCTGTTTTTGCAAGATTCTCCTGGGCTCAAATTTTGAAGGAAGCTGGGGCCTGAGGGGCCACAGGGAAGATTAAAAGATTGGCAACATCATCAATGCTTTCCTTCTACCTAAAAGCCAGTGTAACACTACATAGTTAAAAACAAAAACAAAAACAAACAAAACCCCCAAACAAAACAACACCAAAAAAATCCCCAACAAACAAACCAGGAGTAGGGAAGAATAGTGAGTTCATATATCTGATAAAAGAACTGCTTTGGACTCCTTATCCCAACTTTCCCAAAACCACTTGGAAGAAGTGTTCTCTTAAGTTGATGCAGGATTTCTTTCTCCTAGATGACCTGTTGAGCTTCTGTCTCCTAATTTGCTTTCTCTGCATCCTTGAAAAGGAATGGATACAGACTGAGATACTTGGATTGGATCTACTGATGTTAGTGAGAGGTTAGGTAGGAGTGGCATAAAGCATATGAAATAGCAGGTTTTAATAATTGTGTGGGTCCTGTGTTTCTGGGGCTGAAAGGGTGCATGTTTGGGAAAAATAACAGGAATAAGCATTGCCTGCTCTGTGTTAGTCTGTGTGGATGTGGTTCTTTACTGGGCACATATTTTGGAGGTGTGCATCAACAGTCTGTGATGAGTGGATTGATATTTCAGCAGATTTTGTTAGTTTTCTGTGTCCGTCAGCTAGTGGTGATGAAATAAACATTTAAATTTTGTAAAGACCTTGGAGTGAATGTTCAAGCAGAGGTTGCTGAGGGCAACACTAGGCTCAGTTACCATTGTCTGATGGCAGAGGCTGACATTACTTTTAAGCAGTGAGAAGTGCTGATATTCATCTTCTTATTTCTGGCACTACCTTTACGTAGAATTTGTTGTGGCTGTTCTTACTGGGGTTTTTTTCCCTCTGGTCTTATTAATTATTTGTATATCAATGTGACTTGATTAGCAGTAGCAGAAAGTTTTGAATTTACTATACTCTACTATTGTAGGTAAGTTATAACAACCTCCTCCAAATAAATGTTAAATTAATTGGGTAGTCAAATCTTAATTAAACCTGCTCAACGCCAAGGTTTCATGATACTTTTTAATACGTTACTACTTATTTGAGTAAATGAATGTATAAATAACAAATCTCAAGATGGATTTCATGAGCTGATGCAAGTCTGAGCGACCTGTGCATAGTACTGAATTTAGAGGATATGAAAGTTAAAAAAAAAAAAAAAAACAAACAAAACAAAAAAAAACCCAAAAAAAACCACAAACAAATGGGATTAGGACACCTGTATTTTGAGGCTATACAGGATTTATTACAGCTTATATAGCCTTGGAGCTAGCATAGTTTATATCCACTTATCTATAGCTTACAGATCTTTATGAGAAGGTTTTACCAGGATGTAGATATGCTACTCTATAGTTCTATGATGGTAGGGGAGGACTCCTCCATAAAGGAAGAAGTTTTATTAGTCTCAGATTTTTCTTTTCCTGGCTCTAACAGGACCTGCAAATGTTTTCCTCCACAAAACCCTGTATAAACCTTCCCCTTTAAGTCACCAATAATGATTTCAGGTGTCCAAACAACCTCTGTGCACTGAAGCTATACTTCTAGTAAATGTGGAAAATTCATAAGGGCCACATGAAATGTCATAAGCTGGTATCTTACACAGGTGATTCCCTTCTCCCAGAAAGTTCATATGAAATCCTTATGTGCTCACATATGAGCTTTGTTTCTACCTGATGAGCCTCATAGACTACAGCTAGAAGGAAAAGTTGGCAGTAGTCTTCCTTCTCACTTAAGCAGTGCCCATGATGCATGAGATGTGGAGTTTTTTAACTTTAGAAGTTTTCAGAAGTCAGAACTAACCAACGTGGTGAGTTTTTCAGTTACATCACTCAGAAGGTACTTGATGGGAAGACGAGTTCTTCTCTAGGACGAGTTCTACATCTTCAGCAACTCCAGCAACTACTTTCTTAAAACCTCTTTATAAGATGCTGAGATGACGTTTGTTCATAGGCATTAACTCTGTGGCAATTTTTGAAAATTTTCTCTTTGCAGGGATTCCATCACTTTATATTTGCAATTCAAATCAGAATTACTTTTTAATATGTTAAAATTTCATATATAACAGGAATTCCATTTCTTGAGCAGTTATGTAGAAACCCTGCTTTCCCTTCAAAGAGACTGAATTTTATAATAAAATGAAGGGAGTCATAATCAAGTTTGGCTGCTCACAGGTTATTAAAACTGTTAGTCACTGTGTCCATATAAGAGAAGAATGAATATATCATTGAAAAACTAAACTAGCAGCATAAATAGGCAGACCTTTTTGCTTGAATGACTCCATATGTCTCTTCTAGGCTCACAGAGGTACTAAAGGTTTTACTCAATAGAATGAAGAAGAAGAGCTCTCCCAGTTCAAGGTTGAAAGCTTTCTGGCGAGTTTTTCTGATGTTTATGTGGAATTTCCTCTTTTTCAGTTTGTGCCCATTGCCTTTTGTCCTGTCACTGGGCATCACCGAGAAGAGCCTGGCTTCATCTTCTTTACAACTTTCACTTTCCCTTTGGGTATTTATGCACATCCAGAAGAGCCCCACCTGAAATATCTACTCTTCAGACTGAACAGTTCCATCTCTCTCAGCTTCTCCTCACATTAGAGATGGTCTAGTCCCTTATTCATATTTTTAATCCTTCACTAGAGTCACTCCACTATGTGTAGGACTCTGGAGCTCAGGACTGGACACAGCACTGCAGATGTGAACTCACCAGTGCTGAATAGAGGGAAGGATAACCTCATTTAATGCTAATTTTCCACTAGGAAACCCAGGCCGTTTTCTAACAAAGCTGCTTTCCAGCCAGTCATGCTGTGACCAATACTGATGCCTGGGTTTGTTCCTACCCAAATGAGGGACTTTGCATTTCTCTTTGTTGATCTCCATGAATTCCTCTTTATAATTCTCCAGCTTGTTGAGATCTCTCTGGCTTGCAGCACCATCCTTAGTTGTATCATCTGGAAATTTGATGAGTGTGCATGCTACCCCATTTTTCAAGTCATTGATAAAGTTTTTCAATGATAAAGGACTCAGTATCAACACTTGGGCTACATCACCAGTGACTACCTTCCATCTGGACTTCATGTAATTGATCACTGCTCTCTAAGCCTGGCAGTTAAGTAATTTTTCAGTTCCACTTCATTGTCCTCTTATCTAACCCATACTTCACCAGATTGTCTGTGAGGATTTTATGGAAGAGAGTGTCAAAAAGTAATAAAATCAAGATAAACAGCATCCACTGTTCTTCCCTCATTTGCCAAACTGGTCATCTCATTGAAGAAGGCTGTGAGGTTGGTTAAGCATGTTTTACTGTTTGTAAATCCATGATGACTATTTTTGATCATATTCTTGTCCTTCGTGTGTGAAAATGGTTTCTGGACTCATTTGCTTTATCACCTTTCCTGAGACTGAGGTGAGGCTGACCACCTGTAATTCCCTGAATCTTACTTCTTGCCCTGCTTGATAATAGAGATGACATTTGCTTTCCTTCAGTCCCAGTCTCTGGAAAATTCTCACCATCACCATGATCTTTCAAAGATTATCAGGATTGACCTTGCAAGCAACCGCAACCAGCTCCATTGGCATTTGTGGGGGCATTCCATCAGGGCCCATGAAGTTGTTTATGCCCAGTTTATTTTAAGGGTTCCATAACATGATCCTGTTCCACTGATGGTAAATTGTCCTTGGACTAGGCTTTTCCTCTGAGCTGAGAGCCTGGGATTCCTGAAGGCAAGGCTCACCAGTGAAAAATGAGTCACAAAAGACATGAAGACTTTACCCTTTTCTGTGTCCTTCCTCAGCAGGGCTTCTGCTTGTAGAAATCCTTCTTGTTACGAGTTATATTTCTTACCAAATTCCTCATTGCATCAATGCATGTTCAGACCATGGCTCTGTGTTCCTCCCAGGTCACCTGGTCCTGTTTTCACCTTTCTGCGTCTTGTGTTTTAGTTTAATCGGGAGCTCCTTGTTCATCTGTGAAATCTGCTGCCTTAACTATGTTTCCTGCTTGCTGGGATGGTCCACTCCTGGGCTTGAAGAAGGTGATCCTTGAAACCTGCTTTTTTTACCTGAAATTGAATTTTTCATGTCAGGTTAATACCAAATTTTGGCAGTCACTAATCCTAACTGTGCTGGGTAGCATTTCTGAAAAGCTGGACAAGGACATCAGCATGTGGGTAATAATGAGCATTTGGGTATGTAGACAATGTATCTGCTTCAGGAATAATTTAAATCACTACCAACATTTCTCATTTATTTCCATGAGCACAGAATGAGGAAGTGGGTTATTCTTGTGGTTCATGAGATCATTGTACCATTTGGAGAAGAATCCATCTATGCTACACCTATGGGAATGGTAGCAAGGGAAGAAGATGGAGCCTGTAACCTCTTTATGGGCATAGTAAAAAGTGGTTATTGAAACTTATCTTAAATATTTAGGGTTTAGCCCTTCCTGAAAAAGCTATCAGGGATTTAATAGAAAATAAAAGCTTTTCTATTACATTTGTAACCATATGCTAGCAATTAGAAGAGAATTATGAACTGGATATAGAATCCCATATGAAAGCATGAAATGCCTCCAATCTCTAAAAAGAAAAGATTCTCTCTTAAACTATCTGTGCTTTCACAGTAATTTCAGGATGGTGCAATAGATTTGATTTTACTACATTTTTCTATAAGTAGTCTCTTACAAGCATATAGCTATTGATGATATTTAATTAATTACTGCCAGGATTGAGGGCTTAATGAAATTTTTATTTTCAAGCAATTTAACAAGCTGGTGCTGATGCAGTTATTTCTTTAAGCAGAATATCTTCATTTTAGAGCAAACTTATTAAACCTTGATCTGCAATACACACCTGTTTATCCGTCACACTTAAAATTTCTTCTGTGCATCTACATAAATATGCTTATGTGCCTTTCACAAATTCTTTTATAGAAAAGTGTCTTGCTAAAGGAAGTCCAGCAGATCTTCACAAAACAAGTGCTTTCATCTCTGTTATTGGATTTCAGTGTTTCCCTCAGCAAATAATACTTACACAGATATGTTTTATGTATTGATTCTTAGCAAGAAGTGGTTTAGATCAATACTAATTTTGAATTGTCAAAGTACTGAAGAAAAGCATAACTATAACATGTTAGTAGTCGATAGCTTTTCTGTGTTCTACTAACATTAGGAAGTGGGCTTTATGAAGTTTTTTGTTTGTTTGTCTTTTTGGGTTTTTTTGGTTTTTGTTTTTGTTTTTTTTTTTAATGGAACAGCAGTTCCTAACAAACAAAGAAATTCAGCAGTGTATATTTTGTTCTCTCTCTGTATCATCTGTGTGGCATTCCAGCTGTGCTTGCCACTTTGGCATATATAGTAAGCTACACATAAACTAAAAGAACATTCAGTAATTTTTTAAAAAAATATTATTAAATCACTTATCTCTGGAGTTTTAAACGAAATTCTTGTTTATCTCCAAAAACATCATGCATTAAATTTAGTTAAAGTTTTAGGCCGAAAACTCAAATACCTCGTTTCATGTTAATAAATACAACTGTCATTTACATAGTGTCAAATTTCAGCAGTTGCAGTTACAAACACAAATTTTGAAGAGGATTAATAAAATGAGGAAAAAAATGTTGAAGTTTACAGAGCAGAGGGAATTTTCTGCCAGGCTCTAGAGGCAGGAATTCCTATTTCTTGTATAGTTCTGCCTCACAGTAGCAGTGGGAGGTGAGTAATTGAGTCATTCACCCAAAGCTAGAAGATGGAATCAATACCATCCAAGGGAGAGCCCCCCTCTGGGGGCTACAATAGCATCGAGAAGATTCTCTTCAGCCATTTCACACATGGGAGGAGGTGATGTACCTCCCCTCAGAGATGCCCACCACATGGCATGGCATTCATGTTGAGCTGTGGATGGGAGGATTGGAGCCCAATTAAACAGTAGCTGTTGACCTGGCATGTTCTGTAAATAGGCATGGCACCATTTGATACTTAGTTGTGGTCTAGCATCAAACAGCTCCCTTGAACTGCAGATCCAAGCACAGCTGTAAGAATAATTCTGTTTGCCTGCGACAAGCCAGGGACTGGCTGACAGAACGAGGAGCATTAGTGAGGGTGGAGACTGCCAGCATCAATAATGATTATATGTGCTGCTTCTGCCTGTGATGAGCTGCCAGCTTGTAAATGCTGAACAATTGAGTGACCTTGGACAAACCGGTCCCAATAATGATACGGCATTTGTTTTAATATGAAAGTGACAAGAAGGAAAAGATCACAGTGTGTCTCTCTTTCATGCAATCCCTCATCTCCAAAATGGATGCATCTCATGTGAGTTAAATATTTCGTTTCATATGCAAAGCCTCTTTCTCTGGTATTAAGAACATCTTCATTTCAAAGCTTAGAAAAGTTAAAGACTGAAGGCTGGAGTCAAGAAAGTATAGTACTTATACCTGCAGTGGCTGTCACCTGCTTAGAGATAATAAAAATTCTTGCTGAAATTTAAAACTGTGCTTTGTCTCAGCTTAGGTACTTGCAAGAATTTTGTATTTGGGAGCAATGGCAGCCTGTCCCCCTGGGGGGATGTGGCCTGGCCATGGCTGTCCTGAGGCACTGCATGTTGCTGCCCATGGCCCATGTGCAGGAAGAGGAGGCGAAAGAGGCGTGAGATGAAAGTGGCTGCCTTGGCACAGCATGCCTCCCAGTGCTGGCAAGCCTGGCCTCAGCATCCAGGGAGCTCAGTGTGGTCCCATCCCACCACCATGCTCTCCCTCCTGCCCCATCCTTCTCCTCTGAAGGCTTGGCAGCCCCTACCTGGCTGGCTCTTGGTGTTCTCCAAAAGGATCTCTGTGTCTGTCTTTGGCATCCTATGCCAAATGCTGCCTCCTGAGAGAGGGAGCTGCTCTCCTGGGAGCTGGGCACCCCAGGGCTCTGTGCTCCTTCAATCCTCCCAGGACCAGGATGCCAGCCCTGCAGTGTCATGGTGGTCTCTGGGCATCTACAAGCCCTGGCAGCAGATCCCAGGCCCTGTTCCTAGCCCAGGTTACTGTGGCAACAGGTTCTGGTGAAATTCATGATTTTCTTTAATAATTTAGAAAATCTGGAGGTGAGTAAAATGGGGAGCATAGGAATAATAAGGGTGTAAAATACAGTCTGAGAATCTTATAAATTGGAATTTTTAAATTGAGGGTAGTGATACCAATTCATTAATTGAATAACATCATAGGCATTTAAAACCAATATATTTTTATGGCTGTGTTAAGTGGTTTTAAAGATATATTTTGCTCTTCTTTCCATAAATTAGTCTTGATAATATCTTCCTGTTCATGGAAGCAGAAATTCTCAAAATCTGTGTCTTGGCATTTTGCCATTTTGTGGCAGTAATAGATCATTCTCTTCTGACGGGAAGAGTTTTAAATAAATGTCAGCTCAAAAAGCAGCTTTGTGAAACAGGCTGATCCACCCTCTGTCTTTGGGTCAAATACTCGCTGTCTTTGCTGCAAACGAAATACAAAAACTAAAGGAATCAAGTCCAATGGGGTGCAATCAGTTAGCATGGAAGAATTTCAAAACACTTTGAAGGCTGGACCTGCATCTCAGCATCACACAGGATATGGAAAAATGTTCTTGCTGGTTACTGCAGGAGAGCTTTACAGCTGTGGAAGATCCTGTCAGCTTTAATAGGCTCTGAATACATTACTGACTAACCTGGCTTACAAGCAGCTGACATTAAAGTGCCTGATGCCCCTGACACACTCCTTCATCTCTTCCCTGCCTGTAGATGAAGAGACAAAGTCTGCAGGAAAGTAATACTGGTGTAGCCAAGAAGCCTAAATAGCTCAGCAGTATAGTGATGTGTTTAAATTCTGCCTTACAGAATTTATATTTTCAGATAAAATTACAAACATATCACACATACCCAAGTTCAGTGAATATTATCCATAAAGAGCTGTGGAAATGAGAGAAAAGAAAGAACTGTATGAGATGTGGGAAACAAATTAATCCTTTGTAACAGAGCTCATCCTGTGTTACAAGGAAGTGTGGTATGATTTAAGTCAAAGTTGGGAGCTGCAGAAGAAAATAAAGACTGCAGTCGCTGTCTCTGGCTGTTGAACAAAGTGAACCTTCAAGGTTCAGCTTTTAGTCAGTAATAATCAACACGTTGTCTTGATACCAACACTTCTTGTTATCTTCTCTGATAAAGAAGGATCTAAGCTTTTATATTAGATCACATTCTGAACTTGACAGCATCATCCCGATAAAAAAAGAAAAAAGGAAAGAGCTGTAATGAGTACGTTTGGCAGGACTCACATTGTCAAGGCCTCAAAAAGAAAGGTTTTTATTATCTTGATTGACTGATTGGTCTGACCTTACAGGTGAGACAAGTCTCTGCAGGACCATAAAACTAATTTTTCTGACCCTTCAATTTATAGTACCTTCATTTTTCCTTTTCTGTTCTGTGTCTAAGAGAGGTGAAATGTTTCAACCCAACTGATCCTAAAAATTCTGTGATTCATCATAACTTCAGGGTGTTAATCAATTTACTTCTTGCATGTTCACAGATAGAGAAGGAAAGAAGCGCTTGAGCCAGCATTTCTTTACTTATCAATTTATTTATTTGTTTTCCAGCTGTACAAGAGCTGTTTTAATCCTGTGAGACTTCTATCTTCAGATGGCATGTGAGAGAGTAGAGCTCTCTGGGGCATTAGAGAGTCTCTCTTTAGATCAAAATGTAGGCTTTTTATCATTTCTCAACACTATGTGGAAGTTTTGATATCAGAATAGCTAGGAAGAAATTAAGAAAAATGGACAGAACACAGTATTACAAAGTCATGAGAGCAAGAGGTATGTCACATAAGCATCCTCATACTCTGGAGAGCATGGTTGTCAAAGTATGTGAGAAGACGAGAAAAAGAAAAATTGCTAATTGGTGTAAAATATCTCCCAGGCCAGTTCCAAACTGCTGAAGTTTCAGCAGCTTGCTGAAGGGGGACTTGCTGTGTAGCTGTCACTACTGCTTTGTCTCTCCTGGGGAGTTCAAGTTGACTGCCTGCCATTGTCATGAAAGACCAGCTCATCCTGCATCTCCTGATCTCCCTTCATGGCTTGTATTGATCCCTTCTCCTTTGAGAAGGCTCTCTGGTGAGAGTTATAACAGCTATTATAATGAAAGGGAAGAGGGTTGAGAAGTCATATCACGGTCCAAGCTAATATCATCTGATAAATGCTTCCTCTGATCCTGGTGTCACTTTTGGTCACCCTAGAATAGAACAACATGCTAAGGTTGATGTCCTTGCAGTTGCCTTTTGGTCTCACCACTTCAGTAAAATTTTGCTGTTGAAAAATGCTCAGTAAATTTAAACCATTTATAATAAACATTGAAGACATTCTTGAACTCTTAAAAATTATTGAGGAGTTTCATGGAAAAATGCCACTGAGTACTAGTAACAGATTTTGCGGATAGGAACCCACAAAATTTTGGGACTGTTATTGTTCCTGTAAAAGGAAACAGGGCTGATAGTTTGCATATTGTTTCTCCCTTTTTTTACCATATCTAAGAAGGCAGAAGTGTTTCAGAGAGGTAAGTGAATATACCAGTTCTGCAGGAAATGCAGCCACACTAATGTTTGATATGTGAAGCCTTTAAATGCATTGCTATGCATTTAAATTCACACTTCTTAATTATACAAGTTTTCCTGTTGGGTTTGCATCCAGATGTTTGAACAGTTTGATTAATCACTCCACTTCTAACTGGTCTGAAGTTTGCTGCTGCTCTGAATTAGGTGTCTTCTCTCTCCTGCAAAGTACCTCAGCAGGATGGTGTCATTCCTGTAGGATCCTCACCTAGGTATGTAAGACCACCAGAGGTTTGGTGAGGCCAGAGGTGAGTCAAGAGAAATATTAGAATCTTGGGCAGCCTGAGACAGCCATTGTGGTTAGTTCAATTCAGACAAGAATAACTGTTGCACTTAATAAATGAAACAGACTAAATAATAATCTTTAACAGGCTTAAGTAATTTCAACTGCAAACCAAGGCTCCTGATGGGTCAACTAGAGACTCCAAACCAAGACAATGTTATCTACAAGGGTGTCTTGCGTGCCATTGCAGCCATTCAAAATATCTCATGTATTGAGATGAGTCAAGCATTTTTCAAGAAGGGAAAAAAAAAGAGAAAGAGAGGAATATATTTCATCAACAAGTTTTTTCATTCAAGGCTAAGGTATGAAAACAGATTCTTTGCTTTGAGTATGGCATTTGCATATCTCGTGTTGTGCAGCACCTCTGTAGCCAAAGGTCATGGAGCTAAGTGTGTGCCAACTTTCTTTGCCAACAGTGGTAACACTCAGTGCCTGTTTGGCATAATGGCCATGTACACTGTGAGGGTTTTCTTTTCATGATGCCTCAAATAAGAAGCCCTTTTCATGGTCATACTTTTCATTTACAATAGCAAGACTGCACTTGGTGGGGCAAGAATGAAAAGGAAAGTAAAAAGGATTATCTGTGCTTTTATTTCTATAAAATGCTTCTTCCCTAATGTTTCCACTTACAAATAAAGGCATTATGGATATCTTTGGAAAATATGCTGCATAAAAGAAAGAAAGAAATGCATGGTAGATAATACTAGATAACAAAAAAACCAAACCAAACCAAACCAAGCCAATAAAAATAAAAAACAACAAAAAATCCTACCCCAAAACAAAAACAAGCAAACAAAACAAAACCAAACAAAAAACAAAACCAAACCAAACAAAAAACCAAAACACAAGAAGACCTGTTGTTTCTGATTTTTTATATCATTAGCCCTGATAGTGTTCTTTAACATCTTAGAATATGAATCTCATAAAACAATCTGTAGAGCATTAGCCACTATAATCACTTTGGTGGATCTAAGAGAAAGCATTCCAAAAGCTGAGAGCTCCAAAGAAACCAGGGAAATAAAATATGTTGGTTTATTTTTATGTGTGGTACAAACTGGAGTGTGAAGCCCCTCAAGGGAAGACACAAGTGAATCTGGGCCCTTCCACATCTCATGACTGTTTTGGCTTCATCCCTGCCTTGTAGGAAGGGAACACTTGCTGTTTTGCCTTTTCCTTGTAACCTAAAAATGGAAATTTGTGAACAGTGCCTTGAGTTAGACCTTCATTTCTACAGCCTTGCTGTTGTAAAAAAATACTTGAAATAGAAATGATCAGGAAAATGGGGGGAGGTTTAAGCCATTTGTATACACCTTAACTGCAAAGTCTCTCATTTGACAGAGCTGCAGCAGCCCCTACTCTTTTTGTCTTGAGCAGGGCTCATAGTGTACTGGGTTGCCATGGGAGAAGGCCAGGGCATCCTCAGTGCATGCTGCCTTGCTTCTTTCCCCTGTCAGTGGCTCCCTCTGTGTTGGCAGCACTCATCCTTCACCAGTGCCTTGCTCACATCAGTGCTTTCTTTTAACCTTGCCCAAGCCTGTCTTCAGAGGCAGTTCCCGAGCTCACCATAGAGCTTGATTTACAGCATGAGACAGCAAGTGGTGCACACAAGAATTGCTCATGTCTTCAATGCTTCAACTCTTCTGCACTGAATCTGAAGTACAGGTTTTGACTGATTTATGGTGGTACAGCTTATTGAAGCTGATATAAGGCCAGGAGTGGTTATTTTTTTCAGAAGCATACTACCTGCAGTCTTTGAAACTAAGCAAAAACTACAATAAATTACTTTAAAATATTAACATTTTCTACCTTAGATTTTTCTTCTAGTCTTCTGTTTAGTAGATCTGCTCAGTGAACTTACAAGTGAGTAAAATACCTATTCCATGCTTAGAAAATTACAAATGTTCAGTCCTAATCCAGCACACTTTCTTATTGCTCATCAGCCCCTTGACATGGAGACGACAGAGTCTTCTAGGTGCAGTGGATTTCAGAAGCTCAGATGAATGAGCAGTGTAATAAACCTCCCAAAAGTTAATTTATACCAGCCGACACTGCAGGACATTCTGCTTATAAAAAACCCTGATGCTGTTTTACAGGAGTGATTGCTGAGCATCCCACAGCAACGGCTATATTTTAAGAAGTACCGGCATCTCACCTTTATTGCATGAACTCTTGAGAAGTGAGGCTGGAACTATGATATCATTGCTGAAAGCTGTGTGTTGAGAGTGTGTAACACTGTGCCAAAGTAGCCACTTTTTGCTCTCAGTTTTTCCTTTCACTATCTGTGAAATATTTTGTGTGTTCACACATCTCACAAACTCAGCAATGAACTTCAAGAGGTCTGAGCCTGCTGTGTCCAGTCAGAAAAGACAGGCACAGGAGGGAAGGTGTGTCACTGGGTCACCTTTTGGTTCTCATAAGAACAGTGACTGATGTAAAACAGACTTAGTGCTGTGACCACAGGGCAGATTATGGGTTAGCTATAGGTCTCTCTTGTGGTGTTAGTGTAGATAATTATTAAAACAACATTAGCCTGGTTAAAAAGCCTGGGAGAAGCCCTGGCATGATTCAGTTTAGCATGAGGTTCCAGAATTCAGAACACTTTTTAATATTGACTGCATAATGATTAAGACATCAAATTAGAGAAATTTCAAGGCAGTTTTTATAATTCATTGTATTTGCTTTATTACCACTGTTTCATTAATGACACCCTTCCTTCTATGGTAGTTATTATTATTATAGTAACAGTACCAGCAAAGACCTTGTCTGAGAATGCAAAACAAATGGCACAGCATTCTTTAGGCTATTAAAAAATTACGAATATCAGTAAATCCAAAATTTCATTAAGAAAAAATACTGTTCTTTTTGTAAAAATGGGTAGAAACTATTTTACTAACTTCTTGTATTCCTGATGTTACAGATAGAGAATGGGAAAATTGAGTGATTTTTTTTTATCACTATTCAGCATCATGCTTTAAGCTCTGTCCTCTGGAAACTTTTCTTTTAATGTATTGTGATCCTTGTTTTAATTAAATGAATTTTCTGCATTGATGTGATGGGAAAGTTCTGTGAAGCCTTAGAAAGAGCAGGATATGAAGGCTGTGCAAGAGCAGAGATGGAGAATTCCACTACTTCATACAGTGGCAGGAAAAGCCTTGGTTCAGAGATTGTCAGAGAAAAAGAGGAAAGGTGTCCAACCGAATTTACAAGGAAAAAGCTGTACTGCAAATCAATATGCTGCCTTGGACACCAAAATATTTCACTAACAGAGAGATTCCAAAAACGTTGTGTTAACTGTTTTGCTAATACAAAACCTATAGGAAGGCAGAGTCAAACCAATGGGTACTGAGGTGTGAGTCCTGGGCACAGCATTAGCCATTCTTCTGCACTGAATGCAGGCAGGGTGAGCTTTGAAGCAGAATAGATTTATATCCTAGCAAGGCTTTAGATTGGGATCTGTCATCTTAGGAAGGAAAAGAAGGAAGCTGTCTGGGTTTTCAGAATATCTCAAAGGGTTCTCTTGATGCTGAGGGAAAAATTTTCTCCTGCAAAACCCCCGAACATTTGGATTTCTCTTTACAATCAGTCTATTTTCGGTGCAAGTTGTTTGTATCCATTGATCTGCACCTCCCCTCAGGGGAGAATGAAAACAACCCACAAAACTGTGGAGATGTTAGAAAATCATGATACTGTCAAGTAGCACTTGTGACTGGGTCTTATAGAAAAGTTATTTTTTGGAAGAATTCAACTTAACTACACATCTGATGATAGTTATCATTTTAGCTGGGCAGATGACAAAGGTTCTCCTCCAGCTATATTACAGTGATTAGAGTTGCTCCTCACTCGAATAAGTAAGTTAAAAATTAGTAAATAAGTGTCCATGCAAAATCAAGGTCAAATTAGTCTTATTAGCTGGAAAACGTAAGACATACTGCCTCATCTTACATTTTCTAAATTGCCATTATATAGCCATAAGACAATGAAAGAGCTTTATGCTTGCCTTATATTAGCAGAATAGTTGTGGAGGGTTAAAAATTCCAGGGAACAAGCAGCAGTTAAGCTTCCACATGCTGACTTCAAGGAATTGTGCATAGCAGGCTCCATTAAACAAAGGACAGAGACATTTCATAATAAAGCAGAAAACAGACCAGATTTAACATTCAGGTTTCTAACAGCTGCCAGGAGAATTCCTGTGCTTTTATAGTACAAGCTTCTCTTGCATTTCATCCTTAAGATGACAGAATCATAAGCAGAAGTTGTTCTGCTGGGCTGAGAAAAACCTTGGGAGATAAAGCCTTTAGAGATAGAATGTGAGTATCACGTAAATACATACTTTTAGGGATGATTCTGTTGTTCTCACAGAAATCTCTTTGGGCTCATGTCATCCAGCACTCTGGAGGTACAGTTTGAATGCTGCTTCTGTGAGGTGTGCAATGCACTCTGCCTTTTTGAGAGATTCCCCAGTCGTTTTTTATGTTGCTGGTTTTATGGTTCGAAAAGTCATCCTGAAATTATTACTTCTGCTGAGACTATGGCATGGAAGAAAATAAAGGATGGACAGAAACACAAACCTTCCCCTGGCTCAAAAAAGAAATCTCAGTATCAAACAGTAAATTAAATGTATCTTACCTGTAGCTTATTTGAATTTTTACATAGCTATTTATCTAAGAAGTAGTTAACTGAAATTGAATTGTCCCTGTAATTAAAATATTTATACCAAAAGTGAGTCAGACAGGCAGCATGTACAACTTCCCTGCTTTCATGCAACTCCCAAGAAATTTTTAAAAAGGCAAATTATTCCTCATTATGATGTTTGAAAATTAGGAACTGATTCTTTCAGAATATGCTGCTCATTTTATTTAGAACAGAGACTTCCAACTCCCCTCGCTGTGTGAAAATGGAGCTTGAATTAGCTGCTCTAAAGAAGTGGGAGATGGGGCATCAAAGAGCCTTCTGTTCATTAAGATAAACACCGAATGTGTGTTTCATGTTTGGTTTCAGTATAACACTCTGAATAGAGGATTAAGCAGTTGCTTCCCACAGTCTTAAACTATTGAGATGGTGTGGGAGAAGGAGGAGAATAAAAGGATTTAAGCTATTATGTAAAGAATTAGTGTTGAGAGAGTAAAAGGTCCCCCTATTACCCGTTGAATTCTGCATGGATTTAGTTGTGTTGAGGGTGTAACATGGCTCCCTGTTTTGGACACACAGAAACTACATAATTAGGTTGCAGGAGTCCATCTAAAGTTTCAGTATGGACAATGATCTTGTGAAATGGATTCTTGCTAGTTGATTATATCCTTTCAGACCACATTATGTACTTTTCAGGGAAAAAAACCCACAAATTCATAATCAAAATTTTCTTTTTATATAATTTTTCTTTTTGTTACATCTTAACTTTAGAAAGAAGCCTGCATTATTTTTTAGAAGTATTAATGACAACTGAGGACACAGATTCTACACTTCTTGCTCTCAAATGCAGTCACCTTAGCTGCAGAAACAGTCATGATCCACTCCACTTTGTGTTTCCCAAACCAAACTTTGTGTTTTATAGATCAGGTTGATTGAACTGGTCCTGTGAGTCAGAGTGAAAGAGAGGTTTGCAATCTATCCATGTCTTATGCCTTTTCTGTGAGTGTGGGTGATAGATGTTTTTGTGAATTGGCTGGTAAGACATTTACAGTGGTTTATTTTGAATTAAGTGAATGAGATTTTGGTAGAAGTTATGGCCAGTATTGCAGTTCTCTTATGTCAGAGGAGCTGTTTTCTGTTGGTACCAAGGAAATGTCAATGTATTAATTGTTGTTCAAGTTCCCTCAGTGGCTTTTATACCCTTAGTTCTGTTAGACAACCCATGAGGACATTTTCATGTTTTGGGGTTTTTTTAGTATATGTATTGTGTTTACTTCATTGTAGTTGATTAGAAATTACATACCTTTTTCATGTATTTTTCCTCTAGGTGTCTGTTATTCCTCACTCTGGGAAACAGGGAGTAGCTAGATTTGGTCTTACTTAGGGCAGCTATTCTCATAATTTAGGGAGGGGGAAGCTGGCCAGGAATGGGTATATTTAATATTTTTTGATAAATGTAGAAGCTCTACCAAGGGATGACTGATCAAGTTGATTATATTTTCTTCTCTTTATTTTCTTTTCTTGTATTGTATTTATAACATTTCAGGATTGCACTTTGGAGGCAGGGAGTTGGATCATCTTAATATTTCATTTTCATGTTTGCAGCATTCTGTTTAAAACAGGAGTGCTAAAGAATAGCAACGGTTAGAATACATTGTTTAATGGTGTTTAAAGCTGAAGCACTCGAATTTGCAAAAAATTACCATTACTAAGTTCATGCTCAAGAGATTTTTAGTAGGAAGAATAACACTAAATAGGTGACAGACCTCAGTCAGGAACATCCAGTTCTATGCAAAAAAGAACACCAAAAAAAGCTCAGAAATTAATCTTCATGTACCCTTCTTGGAGGAAGTGAAGGAAGGACTCCAAATGTTTGACAGGATTTTCAGGTTCCGTGGAAATGTGTCATTAGCACATTGACTCACCGGTCCTGCGTGGTGATCTGTCTCATTTGGGATTCAGTAGAAGGTGGCTATCTCTTGGTTTCACTCCCTGCTGATTGATTTGCTGAGATTTCAGCTCATTATTTCTCTGCCTCGTTGCTATCTATTAGGTGATGCTGATGAATAGTGAATCACATTGGTCTTTTTCTTATCCAAAGATATATGTGAGATTGGATTTACTGGAGTGATAGAGAATTTGTCGAGCTTAAACCTCAATTTCTGTAACTTTTTCACACCGAGTTAGAACAATAACTGTATATTTGTTTTATGTCTCTCTTCTTCCTTATCTCCAGTATTTAGCTTCTCATAGTAAGAGAGATAAAAAATGTGTTTGAATGCAGATCACAGAGGTTTCTGAGTACAGCTAGAAAACCTTAAGCACCAGAGCTTTCATTCTAGACACTCTCTTCCAGTCTCTGCTTTATCTTAATCTCTTTATTCAAAATCTTTTATAGGTGTTGACATACGCCTATTTGTCTACAGCTCTTTTAGGAAGAACTAATATTTGAACATTTGGGCTGCTGAAATCCTGGTTCTTTCAGAGAGGAGAGAATATGCCATTACATGTGTACCATTATGTAATGCAAAACCAGGTCCCTGCTAACTCAGAATCATTCTTCACTGAATACTTATTGGACATGTGTACATCTCAGACCTCTCTGATTGCATAAAATTCCACTGGAAAAATAAAATCTCATTCTATTTGCAAAGAACAAGCAGCTAACAAGACAGAAGTAATGCAAATACAATATGCTATCACCAGGCAAGACAAGCAGTGGATTTGCTCTACCATGATGGCAATTGTGACTAGTTTGAATGCACATAGGTTTTACCCTCTTGTGACATAACTTCTCCTTCTCTTCCAGATGACTTAACTGTTGCATAGTCTCTGTGGAGAGGCTTATGCACATATGCAATTCCTATGGAAAAGCTGACATTATAAATTTATCTATGGGTGAGCCAGTGCAGTGTCACTCTGAATTTTCCCTGCTTGAACAATATAAGTTTCCATAACAATACCCAGACTGAGGTATAAGATGGGATGGCAGATCTGAGATGGGGCTAACCTATCAGAATGCTGTAGCGTGCAAACACACATCAGCAATATGAGGTGTAAATGCACCTCCACAGCTTTGCTAGAATACTTTGGCAAGGAGGTTTGTACACAGAAGTACAAGCTCCCTTTGCAATCTCTTCTGCTCAAAAGGTTTACCACTGTAAAAGTATATGGCATTCATTGGGGCAACAATTTGTGTGAAAAAATGTGGTGCTACTGGGAAGGGAATTCATTAAATGATCATGTCTGGTTTAATGTAATGTCAAAAAATGCACATGGAGACGAAATAACAAGAGGCATATTAATCCTCACAAATGCAGAAGTTTCCCTTTTCACAGAGAAGTCCTTACAGTTCTGCTATAGGAAGAAGCTACTGATGAGTGCAGATTTGGATTGTGAGCATTCTTTGTGCTGAATGTGTTCCTACACACATTACACACATAAACACAGTGGATCTATTAGATAGACTTCATCTGATGTATTTTAGACATGGGATTAATTCTGATCCAAATTACAGAATGCATAAGTTGTTCCTAATTTAAAAATAACTTTTAGGAGCAAGTAGATTCAATTCACCTTAATGAAATAATGCAGCAGTAAGGAATAAAATCCCTAAACTGAGAAGGAGTCAGGGCACTTGAGTCTTTCCTAGTACCTTCTTAAAGAGAAAATCAATGATTTTTCTGAATTGTAAGTCTTACAAAAGGCTTATAATGTGTTACTACTTTTATTCTCAAACAGAGATTTGTTCTGGTTTTTATTTTCTCTTGTTCACATTTTTGTCCCTGGAAGGGAGATGAGGTAAGCACTGGATTTATGTAATACACAGTATAGATAATTTTGCTGAACAAAATAAAAATAAGTCACAGCTATTTTCTGAATATATATCCCTTTTTCTGTCAGAATAAATTTCAGATTGTTGGCAGTTTTACCACAAGGTTTTCTGTGACATCAGACCTAATTACCACCTATTCTGCTACTTAAAAATATGCAATTCTGGCAACACAGTTTCCTTTCTCCAGTCACGGGGCAGGAAAGCAACTGCAGGCTATTGCATTTGGATTTGTCAAAATAAATAATTAAAAGGCTCATCAGCTTCTCACTAATGAACAAGGAAATGTGATTAAGAAACTTTAAAGGAGAATAGCTGAAAACAATATAGAAGTGATAGCAGAATGATTGCTGTGAATGAGTGACTGAAAATTCTGAATAAGAGATTTCTTCAACCAGGCACAAGGACAGTAGTTTAATCTGCTATTAAAAGATTCCTGTCAGTTTGTAAAAGCTCTGAATCAGGAGATTAGACACATCTCAGAAGCTGACAAGGCAGTCACTTCTCTTAAGACAGCTACTTTCTGGCAAATGCTCAGAAATAACTTTTTTTGTGTGTGGTTTTGGTTTTCTTTTTTTGCTATTTCAAGACTTTTAACTTCTACCCAACGACTAGGACATTTCTGACTAGTCAATCTTTTATTCTTGGAGACTTTGAAAATACAAATCATCTTTCAGACCAAAATGTTCTAGAGATGCTTGCCAAGTTTACTGTGGCTAACATCTAGAAATTGCACTGATTAGCTGCTGGCATGCTTCCTTGCAAGTGCTTTGCATGTTAGTATCTCATTAAATATCTTATTTCTTTTCATTATTCTTCAGCACCACAAAAACATACTTACACCTTATATTAATCTGTCCTTTTAATGTATGTTCTTCCAGCTTATCTAAAGGAGATAGCACATAATAGAGAAATGCAAAAAATTAAAAATAAAAAAAAAGGTGAAATAACAGATACTGCTGCAGTTCTTCTGCGTGTCAGGAGAAATATATCTTTTTTTTTCTTTATATGCATTCAAAAATGACACAGTCTTTTTTATGAATAAAGGCACAGAAGTCAACAAGATTACAAAATTTCAAGTGTGGAAAGATCCAGATACTCAGATATAAAAGTAATATGCACAGAAATAACTGCGAGAGTCATAGTTACAAAGATTAACAAAACAAAAAAGGTAAAAATAAAGGGTGAAACACGCTCATGAACCTCAAATAGGATACTCAGCATTACAGAAAATATTCTGGGACTAAAACCCAGAAAGAAAAATACTCTTCTACTTCAAGAAGTCTTTGGCGATTCTTTACCTGTTTTTGTTCTTTCCCCATGATGTAGACCCACCATGGTGCAGTACATAGTGTGCATAATGGAAGCTCCATCAATAGGGACATCTAGCAAAGAAACAACCTCTCCTCAAAGAGCAGAGATGTTGAAGAGATGTTCATCTGGCAGGAATTCTCTGCAGTTCTCTTTAAAAAAAAAAAAAAAAAATCCTCTTTATGCTTTTCCAGGCCAAGTTCTGTGAAAACTCGTCTACAAAGTTTTTCTTCTTCTGGAGCCCCCAGATTGCATGGGTGTAGTTAATGAAGCATTCACAGTGTCCTTTTTTCTTCTACAGAAAGAAGTCTTGGAAGAATAATTCTTCATTATTCGAGTAAATTCTTTGTAAAATGACGTTTTTATTTTGCCATTACATTTAGAATTTTATTATTTTTGTTTTATTTCAGACATAACAGTTTGCTTTTGCGCTGTGTTCCCATGATCTCCAGAGTTAGATCTGGAGAAGAACTTGTTTTTTTCAATTTATTTGTACCAGAACATCTTAGTTTTATGTATAGACTGGAACTATAACTCTTGTAATTCCTGTAAAACATTTTAGTGAAACTTTAGTTTTCTACAGTAGATTAACTATAGATTAACTATAGATGAATCTTTAGTGCAACGGTACTTCTGAAACTTCTACTTGAGGAAAGAAACACTTGAAAATTGTATATGCATTTAAAGAAATGCAAAACTACCAATTTTGTGTTAATTGCGTCACACTACGCCATTCTGAAAAATCATCCTTTTTGTTACATTACCATAAAAATAACGCACCTGACATGTATGTGCACTTTTCTTTTGTAGGTGGAATGGAGAAAATAAAACAGCATACCTTTGCATTAGCTCACTACACCTATACTGTGCTGTCTAACTTAAAATATGCCAATGGAGCTCCTGTAGTACGTATTTACAGTGACACAGATTTCAGCAATCCTGATGTCCAAGGTCCAATCATTAATTTTAATGTGCTCGATGAAAATGGAGAAGTGCTCGGGTTTTCACAGGTATGTTTTTCTCTTGTCTTAATTTGAGTTTATGGTTGTATTTTAAGCATGTTCACAATGAATTCTTTATCCTAAAAGAAATTTTTTATTCACAGTAGAGCTTTCTGAGGTTTTGGGTTTGTTTCTTCATAGTTATGTGCTGCATATAAAAGCAGTAGCACAATCCAATAGTGCTAGCACAATACAAAATACGTAGTAGCCAGAGGCAATATCTTACAGATCTGTTACTCCATAAATAGGATGTTTGGAAGTGGACTGTTTTAACAGGATACATTGACTAGGCAGTTTGATTTTTTGCTGGCTTCCTTCTCTAGAACATTCAAAATTGGGAATTGAAAAGCAAGTCTGGAAAAGCTGAAAAAGAGACTGCCTTGGAGCTTTGACATACGAGTGAAATTAGATCTCAGCATATTGCAGTTGCCAATGAAAGAGGAGTTCTTTTTTTCCCTTCAGTTGTAACAATTACATTCTTGTAATAATCTTGAGGAACCATGCAATAAGGTTGAATGATCAGTGTAAAGAGTGAGATTCAAGCCCAAGAAATTTTTATATGCTGTCTTTCTCAGCAGCTTTCTGTAGCTTTTATCCATCAGATATACCAAGCATCTTTAAGATGAAGCTTCATTTGGCTTTTGTCCCTTCAGCAGAGAGTGACCATAACTCTGTGTGGCTGTGCACCCTGTATGCAGTGGGTCACATAGCGGAGAGAGCTCACGTGCTCATCAGCAGAAGCTCTTGTTTTGCTCACTTCTTATTTTTATTCCTTGGCTTCCTGAGAGAATAGGATAATGAGGGGAACATGGAGCTATGTCTACAAGAATAGAAGAAGAGATCCATTTCTCACAAGGGAGAACACAAGAGAAGCACCTGTTGTGTAGCCTGCAAATGTGGAGTTTTACATTTTTTAAGGCATTTACCCGATGAACATGGGCTGGCTAAATGTAGAGTACTCAATAAGCTCTTTTTCGTGTACATCTTTTTTTTTTTTAGACAGTGCTAGCAAATAGTGGCAAATGTTCACTACATTTAATTTCAAAGCAGTCCACATTGTAGGAATTAATTAGTCATTTATGTAGCCTTCAATATGTGACAATGTTCAGAAATGACTGGAGATATTAACACAACTGTGTTTGTAAAACTCCCCAAGAACATCAATGTTGCTTCTGTTCTTTGATTAAAATGAAAACCTTTATTATGATTTTTGATTTTCACAACTTCTTAGTAAAGTTGGTTCATCTATGTTTCACTTTTTAAAACTCAGCTGTATCCTCAAATTAAAAGTTCTTTCATAGTCTTATGAATCCCTTGTGCCTGTTTGCTAGAATGGCTGCTCATGAAAAGCTTCTTTATTGATCTGTATCATCTGGATTGTGCTGTTCATCAGATTCTGAAAATTTCTAGCATATGTGGAATGAAGAATTATAAAATTTTCAAAGGCATCCCAGTGTCATCTTCAGTGCCTGTTACACTACTTTTTAAATTAAAATAATGTGCAATTTAATAACTTTTAGAAATTAACAAGCACTATTCTTTCCAAAGCTACAATATGTGTGATATACATAATTGGCTCCTTTATGGAATGAAATTTTCATAGACCCTTTATAGAAGTTATGGGGGAGAAAAATTTTGCTGCATCTTGTTTATGATTACAAAGAAAATACATACAGCAGAAAGTAAGCTTCATCAAGCTGACAATCTCTTCATACCTGCATGCATGTCTAAATTTATATAGGTTTATTCAAATCAAAATTAAATCCAATACTTTTGTTAATTGTTTGGAAGTGAAGTAGTATCCTCTGCTTTGTCTATGTGTCTGGTCTGCACATTCATGTGGATTCACTGTGCAGTCTCCAAATGCAATCCAGTGGAGTCAACAGAACACACTTTCAGCAGTCTCCCAGAAAACATTTTGGAGAAATTTTTATGGAGGGAAAATTGAATGGTGTTTCTGTTTGACACACCTACTACTAGTGTACACCAGTTAATGACTCAGGTTATCTTTGTATATTAAAAGAGAAACTACAGAATGTCCTATTCCTTTATAGATGATATACCATCTATCAGTGATTACTTATAACCAGGCGTCAAACCAGTTCTATTTGCCTTTCTGACAGGCAATTGTTACGTGCCCATTGCTTATTGTAGGGCACAGTGACTGGACATTAACATTTTGTTGCTTGAAAAGGACAATATGGCCAACTGATTCCAGAGAAAATAATATGAGAAGGATTGGAGCAGCTTATTTGGAGCACTTGAGATTGGCAAGAAAGACTTCATAAGTAGACACTGTCTTCAGAGGATACCAAGCTTACATTTAAGCCTCAAGATTTGCATAATTGGCATGATATTCAAAACTCTGAACTAAGCCCAAGATATTTAGGATGTGAAAGGCGTGTAGTGAAATACATGACATGTAATACCACTGCTGAAAAATGAAAACAGGGAAAAAATTATGTCTTTCATCTGTGTAGCAATGGGGAAGGAAGTTACTCTTACCTGTTCATATGATTGAAATCCATTTCTCAGTGTTATCAGCTTAATTACCAGAGCTAACAAGATTGTGCCAATAAACACAAACATTCTTGAATTACGTACATAAGGTCAGTTGCACCAAGAGGAAACAGCCACAATCTCAGGTTCATCTTTGTGTAAAACCTTCATTGCAGCACTGAAGCGCAAATGAAGGCATTTCATTAAAGTGAGAAACAAATAACCACACCATGATTATACTCTCAGAGAAGGCAGCAATTTTTGCAGCCTCCTGTCCCAATATAGATGATATAGAATATGTAAAAAGTGATAGGGTGGGAGTGAAATAATAATGCAAGCTAGTTGAATTGCTATTGCTTTTTTGCTTAAATGTTTCTTTGTGGCTGTTGAAGAATATTACTGTCTTATAATATTATACTTGGAATAAACTTGTGTTGTATACTATATCTATCATTGGTTTAATTGACAGTTTAATTACTAGTTTAGTTTTTTTTGCTCTAAATGGTAATTAAAACAATTAAACAAGAGGGAGTTGTGGACTCCAAACAACAATAGTCACTCAAAAGCTTTGGTTTTAATTTAGATTTTTCATGAAACATTTCTTTATCTAGAAATAAAACTACTACAGTTGTGAAATTTCCATAAACGTCTCATCTTTGAGCACTAAAACTGCATTAAATTTCCTCCTTTGAGCTGCACCAAATTCTTTCCATGAAAATTATTTCCCTCAGTAAAGCTGTCTCGTAGACTACTATTGGTAGTAATTTGTTGTTGAAATCACTTGGGAGGACACCTGTATTCTTTTCATGCAAGATGCCTGTCCTCTGCAGTAGCACCTCTGTCATTTTGTTAAGTGTTTATTTGCACTGCAGCATCAAAAAGCCCCTGTTATGAATAGGGGTTGAATTATGACGAGTACTTGACAGGCCCAGGACATAAAGATGGCCTTTTTGCCAAATGGCTTCTTCATATATACTTGTCTAGTGAAGAATGGATAATTCCCCAGCATTACAGTTTTTGCTGCTAATGAAGTGTGGACAGATGACAGACTGGTAATTTGGAAGGGTGCGAAAGTGCAGGGGTAGAGATGAAGGACCTCTGCAGGAGAGAAGCAGATGAGTTGACATTAAAGCAGCAAGCTGTCAATCTTTTTCTTCCTTGTGAGGCTTCCAGGAAAAGAGAAGGAAGCAGCCCTAGACTTTAAAGAGAGCTTGTGATATAACAAAAGATGGTGTTACAGATATATACATGGTGCTGAACTAATGCAGCAAACTCTTCACACAGAGAATCATCAGCTCATTTATTAACAATGAATACCTGCACCCTTCAGCATATATGAATGTCATGTGTTCTGTCATCCCCAAGTCTTTTCCAGCTACTTGAACATTGACAGCAATGGCTCAGCTTCAGTTTGCATCCTTGTCAAAAAACTAAAAAGTTTTTTTTTATTTAGCAAAAACTTGCACAGGACTCTATGAAGTCCAACCTGATTTGAATGTCAAAGAGATGGAACAGTCATAAGAGAACAACATAGATGTGAAACAACAATCATACACACAAAAAAGTGGATTTCTTATAAACTGAGTCAAAGTGCAAATGTTGTTGTATGTTCTTTTCACGTTTGCAGATGTGAAAAAACATCATCTCTGCTCTGGGAGATTTTTGATGCTAATATAATTTATGAAATTTTCTCTTTGTTTTGATAGAGACATGAGACCTGTAAAATTCTCTTTGTATATTCAGTAGATAATTGCAGAGTGATTTTATAATCCCTTCATATTTTATTCTACAAAGTCAGTTTGGAAGCCGGAAGAAGGGAGAGAGGTAGGATACACAGATGGCTAGATGGAATTTTACCTGAAAGATTTGTTGAATTGTATGCACTGGAGAGCTCTTACCCAGCCACAACTTTCAGTTCAGTGTTATGCCAGTAGTGAAAAACAGCCCTTCCCTTATCAAACTTTTTCTTTTTCCACTCTAATCTTCTGAGACAATATTTTTTTCTCCTCCTGTGTGTAATGGAGCCAGTAATAGGCTTTAAAAAGTGAGCAAACCATCATGGCTGTCTTTTGAAAAATGGCCATAATTTCACATTTCAGCTGTGAATTACCAGCATCCATCCCTACTCTGCTTTTTCACACTGGCTCCTTAGCTTGGAGCCTGAGCCTAAGCACAAGTAGCTTGCTGTGATTGGTTTACCTGCAAAAGTTCCCTTGGTGCACATATCAGCTTGCCATGTCCTCTAAAGATCCTGTCAGGAAGGGAATGAGCATCAGTCCATTAGCAGTCTCAGCCTTCCTGCCTACCATTTCACACTTGTGTGTGATAGACAAACTGCTATAACAGGAATAGCTGCCAAAGACAGAGAATGTAAACATTTTGGTTTGCCTAAGGAAGGCTCCTCTGCAGTGTTGCATATGAATGAGTTTTGCCTCTCAAGACTGAGAATCCTGCTCACGTAGATTATAATCAGGTCTCCCTAGGAGCCTACATTAGCATGTCCTGGCTCACCCTTATCAATCTAGATAGAGTGAAGGGAGGTCTAGACTTTAAGTTGACTTTCTTCACCCATTTCTCAATTAAAAGCAAAAAAAAAAAAAAAAAAAAAAAAAAAAAAAAAA
>VZSR01001854.1:7304795-7412733 GCA_013398615.1 Brachypodius melanocephalos
CCCACTGCTGGGTTTTTCCCTTTTCTCTCTTGCTTTCTATCATTCTGAAGTGAAGACCAAAGTCTTCCACGGGAATGTGTGGCCTCAAATCCCTTACATCCAACCACTCACTGTGGCACCTTCTGTACTCTGGTAGCCTCTTTCTGCTAGCAGTGTATGTTAGGAGGATAATCTGTAGTTCCAGATCACAGAATATTCTGAGTTAGAAGGGACCCACAAGGATCATCAAGTCCAACTGTAAGTGGGATAAAACCCACAACCTTGGTGTTATTAGGACCTTGCTTGAAGAAGGCAAAATCAGAATGAAACTCCCCCAATAAATGAAATTTTGTTTTGCTTTTAACCCCATCTATCCTTCTGTATCCAAAGCATTCTATTTTAATGAATTGTCTCATAAGCAGCTTAGCAGCAAAGCTAAATTCCACCCTGTGGTTTGAGATGTAGAGGAAGAAAAGTATATTTTGCATGGTTATCTTTACTCAAACCTTTCTTACCAGAGGCAACTTGTTCTGGAACTTAGCTATATTCAGTACTGAAAAATATTTCCTGGTAATTCAACCAAATTTCTCATGCTGCAGCTGAAATCCATTATTATGTTTATTGGGCAAAGAAAGAGACACTAGTTTGTGCAGAAAAGCAGGAAAAAAAAAAAGGATTTCAGACATCCAAGATGGGGTAAGAATTGGACAAGAAGCATGAAGCACTGTTGTCTGAGTGAAGTGTGATGAGGGAAGAAACAGAGCTGTATATGCAGGTAGAAGTTATTCCATCTGCTTGTATTTGGACCGGTCTGCAAGCAAAAGTAACACAGGACAAAGTCGTGTGAGGCAGCATGGGAAATGCACAAAAAATAGCTACTCTAGGTAAATATCATGGTGATAGCCAGTTCTGGAAGTGCTTTCGTACTGTGAGTACACTTTCTTTGCCTTGGTTTCACAATATTCTCTTTTTAAAGCCTCCTTTTCCTTTAGTAATATTTTAAGGAATTGTTTAGCTGGACTTAGGTTAGTAACCAGAACCTGGCAACAGATAGGTGAAATGCCCTCCTTCTGCTGTAGGCTTTCAGTGTCACCTTGAGGAATTCAATGCTTTTTCTTCCCAATTTACTCTCACCTCACAAGAGTGGAGAGAAAATATGTTAAATACTGTCAAATTTCAGATATCAAGTGGCGGATGCATTTGTATATACACACAGCTGGTTCAATACATATTCATGTCACTGCTTATCATTACCTGATAAAAGGAATGGGGCAATACCTGAAGTGGGCAGATTTCTCTAAATGATTGCTGTGTCTTAGACAATATTTTGTTTCCCTAGAAGATCATCTCTGGCCCGCTGTTCACATGGTGTATAGGTACAGAATTAGATCAATGGCAACGTGTGAATTACAGGAGTGAAAAAAAGAAGTGAACCTACAGCATTTCCCATGCACAGGAAGCTGATACCAGGTCATTTGGATCAGACTGACCAGAGCCTGGTACTACTTGTCAGTACTTATCTGGAAATTCATACCACATCCCTACGGGAGAAAGTGAGCAATGAGGGAGGAAGCCTCCTGCTACATTCAACCTATTTGAAATAAATCTTCATAGAAAGTTATTAAGCGAGACATCTTTGTTGCTCTTCATATTTAATCCTTTTAGGGTGGTTTTTTTTCAATCTGTTTCTTTTTACTTCCATGTAAAACAATCATTCAGTTTTGTAAGTGCAGCATTTTTTCATTTGGGCCACAGAAAATGGAAATCCAGCATTTTTTAATTCCATCTAAGAATGGCTTTGCAGCAATGGTCATATGACTCTGAGCTAGTTACGCTAATGCTTTTAGAAGCATAACCACTCATTATATTAATTTTGATGACTCAGGGAAAGAAAAATGTTCTCTAACTTGCTTAATGGGATTTTTGGCCATCTTCCCAATAGCTACCTAAAAATTGCTGAAGTGATTACTCACTATTGATTTTAGCTATGGATTTAGCCATTGATTTCAGGAAGCCAGGAATGGCAGATGGACCAGCACAATAGAATGCAAACAGGATTATAAGGACAAAAAGATTTTTGTGAAGATTCCTGTTGAACATATACTGATTTCCTTGGTTCCAATTAGTTTCCTATTGTGCTCTGGATGTCTTGGACCAGGGAGATAGCAGCAATGCAGTAAACCACACTGGCATGTCAATAAATGGCACCTTGTTTCTTCAAACTGGCAAGAAATCCTTACAATCTAGATCTTTTCTTTTGTGACATGGCTCTGAGTGCTCAAAGACAGCCCTTCCAAATAGGAGCTCACAATATAGGAGGCAGCTTGATTGATCTAGGTCTGTACATAATCATAATTGCTGATCACTGACTGAACATGAGGAGGTGCTGTGCTTCAAAGGCTCAATGTGAGAAATGCAGACCTGGTTAGTAGATAATGAAACTCTTCTTGTTGAGGTAGTAGTGACAGAGTACAGGCTGAGTTCTTTCTGTTATGTCTTGTTGCAGGGGGACAAAGACACACGTGGGTTAATGTGCTTGAAATTGCCTACTATTAAACTGCACATCAGAGCTGATCAAGGTTAGAAAGCCTCATGAAAGACTAGGCTGAAGGTGTTGTCTGACACTGTTTCTCTGGAGTGTCCTTTCACGTTGCTAAGGAAACGAAAAGAGATAAAAGAAAGATGCTCATAGTTGTTCAGATGAAAGCATCGGAGATGAATGAGGGAGGCTAAATATTTTCTGTTTGGTAACAGGACCAAACTGTGGCTCTAAACTACAGACATTGTCATATGGGAGAAATGTGGAAAAAAAACCACATGGTACCAGGAAAAGATCTGCACTTTTGACAGCTTCCACCGAATTCTCTTGTCCTTGATCTTGGTAAAAGCAGATCAGCTGCCTTTGAATGCATGCAGTGTCTAGTTTCAGTCCACCATCTGAATCCTTTAAAGACAAAAAGAGACTGGCCCCACCTTCTCTATTACTCTCCTTCTTTATTTGCATCTTCCTGCCTCCACACTCCTCTACCTTCCCACATCACTGTATAGGATCCTGTGACTGTAGTTAAAGTAATATGGGAATTTGACCCCACAACCTCCCTGTGTTCTATTATCCCTGTTTTCAGGGGTTAAATACAGACAGAAGAGGGTTTAACTGCTTTAAAAGGAAAAGGTGGAGATTTTGACTATGACATGAATTAAACCTGTGTCACTGGACCTTTAGTAGCATGCACGGCACATTTTTATTCTTAGGCATTGTTTCCACTTGTATTAGTCTGCTACGTTCCCCTTTATCCCTCTTGATATAAGTTACAGCTTAGTGTGATTTTTCTCTGGCTTCAACATTTCTGACTAGCAGCAATTTGACTGAAAGCCTTTAGCCTACGAAATAGCTGGGGATGCTCCAAGGGATGGAGAGATACAGATGTTTTTCTATGACCCACAAGAGGATGCTTTGTTGAAGTCAGTTAGGAAACCACAGAGAGCTTGAGTTCCTTTACTTTGCTTTGTTCCTGAAATCCATGCTTTCCCTGATATCATTTTAGCAACCAGATTTTCATTGTCAATGAATGCAGTTTGAACTGGAGGGGGAAAAAAACCAACAAAATAAAACACAGAAGAGGAGGTATCATTGGTGGGAGAGACCTATGGTCATTAAGATGACCAAACAAGAAAGAAGACCAAGGTGTTTAGCTTGCTCATCAGTCCGTTCCATTTCAAATAGCTGGATCCTGGACTCGTGAAGTTTACATATGTTCAAATAGGTCCATGCCAAATTCACTTGCATATACAGAAGGAAAGAAAAAAGCAGTTGAAAAAAATGTTAGGTCAACAATTAACAAGACTGTGTTTCATTGTTTTATTTTGTTTTTATAGCCACCCTATCTCTAAGAAATTTTCTAGCTTCTGGTTCTCAGAAATTAAAATTACTGTTACTCCTTTATGCATGAAGAACCAAAAGTTCACCATATATGTGGCATCTCCTAAGTGAGAATTCCTGCAGAGTGGCAATCTGCATATTTTGAATTGTACTAATATTTCCAGCCTGCTTTTCTCCCATGTAATCTTACCTGCTATTTGACTGTCTTTAAAACTAGCTGAGAAAATGATCACATTGACTGTAAAGTTCCTGATAAGGTTGCATTTATACTGAACAAATATATTCAGGACACTGAGCTTGACAATTTTAGTAAATTTCAATATCTCTGTCTAATACTTCACTGCCTTCTACCAAAGGGATTTTGCTCAGAGTAAGTGATGAATGGATGAAGACTGAATAGAGATATACATCCTCTCTTTGGTTAATCTAAACCATTGTCAACAACTAGAGAGGCAAAAAGGGAAGGATCAGATTATGCAATACTGAGAGAATCTGCCCACATAGAAATTATTTCTCTGAGATGGGGGGGAAAAAACCTTTATTGCAGAAAACCATGCAGTTAAAACAGTTAATGATACTGTAACTCAACTAAAAATCCCCCTCCCCCTCACACTAAATGATTTGGAAACAAGTGCTGATTTTTTTTCCTTCTGACCTACTTCTTATTAAATGGTATTAAACAAGATTAAGTATGCATTTTCATCAGCTACAGCGTTTCACAGTCACATGCTGGATGACAGAAAGAGCTAGCTTACTTTCTCTCCAATTCCATGCTATGAATCAGTGAATTAATATACCAATGGATGTGGAGAACAGCATCATGAAGCCTGTTTTATAACCAGCCATCAGCAGTATGCAGTGAAATTCTTGTAATGAGCAAATCCATCAGACAGACAAACTGCTCTGATATTTGGGCATTTGTATTGTAGAAAGCAGAAAGAGTCCTAATCCAAATTCCTGAAAGACAGTACTTGCCAGTATTGAATTAGATGATTTTTTTTTCCAGAACACTTCATGATATACAATGAAAAGTTCCTTTATTCATGTGAATAATTCTTGTGATACTCAGTAAAATAACTTACACAAATAAATACTTGCTTGAATAAAAGCTACAGAATTGCATCCTATCGGAATGACTTCAGCAGGGGTTTCTATAGCATTCATGATTCTTAGTGAAAATCTTAGACTTAGTTGATTAAGAATAATGCAAAATTATGTGCTATTTGTAAATCTTTACTCTCATTTAGTATATACATACCTGCAGCAAGTATCATTCTCAGCCTTATTTCAATGGAACCTGAAGCCAGAGAGAAGCTTACAGCTTTCACTGAGTGTCCCAGAAGCCCTGAAGTGAATGGTTAGCAGAAGTCAGCCATTTAGCAAACACACCAAAGTCACCAGTGCATTGTGTGTCAGGGAATAGGAAAAGAGAACAGACCAGAATCTCATTTCTTCTCAGAGCTTTCCAGCTGATGACTGTCAACTAAAATACCAGATTTCCAAGAGGGGACTACTGTAGGGTAATGCATTAAAATGAAAGCTCTCCACTTCAATATTTTTTATATTTAAAAAAAAAAAAAAAGGTTGTATTTATCAGATAGAGCACTATGGAAAAAAAAAAAACAAAACAGATGTGAGCATTTGATCAATCTGGCAATGCTAAAGGAAAGCTCACTGATGGAAAAAAATTAACTCTTTTAAAAAATTGGTTTAGGCAAACTTCTTTAATGTATCTTTATTAAATTTGAAGACCGTGACTTGGAAGTGTGAAAAGCACATTTTGCTTGTCAAAAGTCAAGAGAGTGTGCCATCAGAAGTATTGGTGTGTGAAGCAGTCTACAGGGCCAGGCCCACAGTAAAGAGCTTCAGAAAAAGTAATGAATGCCAAGGGGCTCTGAGAGACAGAAGGAACTCTAAGATAGCATGATGGCTTGATTACCATGTCCTCACTGACTGAAATCAGTAAAAATGCTGCAAGATTTCTGCATTTGTTTTGCAGTTTAATTGTAGTCTTTCATCTCTAAAAGACCAAGGCACAATAATTCCAAGTATCAGACCCAGGGAATTACCAAAACTGACAATCCAAGTACATTAAGCTGTGTATTCATCATTACATTGATGAACACATTCTTGGCTTCCAAAGGCAGCCTCTGCTGTTTCAGACAGAGCTGCAAGTGATATTCTGTATTTCATAACCCTGAGCTCAATATCCATTATTGCTCCTTATGGCAATTTTAAAGATGTGCTTTATTTAAGGAAGCTTTTCTTCATCAAAATAACTGTAACAGATGTTTTATGTTCTATTTGTTTTGCTATGTGATAGCACTGCAGAGAATGATTAAATTAACTCCTCAAGTATTTCTAGGGTGAAACTAAACGAGAAGAAATCAAAACATATGTCCAAGGGAAAACCAAGCATCTACTCAAGGGACAGATATTTTTGCAGTGCTCCCTTTACTGGTTCTTCACATGGTGCCATTGTTTTCCAGTGAAAAGTGTGTATCACATTCCCAAGATCTGTGCACGTTGTCACATTGGTGATAATGAACTTCAGTTAAAACTAAAGCTATTCATTACTCTTTTTTTTTCCTCTGGATCACAATTCTCATATTCCTCTAATGATCATGGGTTTATGTCTCAGTAGTCCTTGTCTGATGTACAGATTGATATATATTACAATTAAAGTATTATTGTAGGTGAGGATTGGATTTCATGGCTAGAATGAAATTACTGTTCATTAAAGAACAGTAATAATTTATTTCACAAAATTAAAAATAAAAATATTTTGTGCAATTCTTTGAAGATGTGTCATGGAAACTATTACACTACATATATTTTGATATAAAGGTTGCCACAGAAATGTTCCTTTTAAAAAGTATTAATAGTAAAAAAAATATATATTTTAAAGGTTTTTGTATATTGAGTAAATAAGCCCAAACACTATATGATTTCAGTAGTGAAGTATGTAATGATTTTTGCCTTGGTTGTCATGATTAACAGAACGACAGATCAGCCCACAAGTCGCTAGCACCATGACAAACCATGGTATGGCAGAATGACAACTTTTCTCATCTAAATAAAAAAAGATGTCAAGAAAATGTCACTATTCCCATATTGAAGTCTTCTGACAAAACAAAGCCAGCGACACCACAACAGTCTCTCTCAACAGATGCCTTTTACTAAATCTTCAATTTGAGAAACATGCTTTAAACAGAAGTTACTCTCCAAGGTATTAATCATCAATAGGGATCTTGGGGCTGATTGTATTCTCTGCTTTCCAAGTCTGTATATATGGAGTTATTTTGATTATATCTGTGTTGGAGAATCAAACAATTTTGAATTTAACTAGTGGTGCAGAACACATTTAAATATTAACCTTAGAACTTGTATGCTGTAGCAATGTAGAATTTTTTTTTGTATACAATACATTTTTGTGCAGAGACCTTTATGCTCCACACGTGAAAAAAAAGCAAGGACTCTGTTTGAACTGCTTTTAGCAGAGATAAATACTATTTAGGTTGAATTATTTCATCATGGAGTAAGTTCTAACAGAAGGCTTGGATTTTCTAGCCACTGAGATAGTGACTTTAAAGGTGCTTGGTGCACCTTTTGAGTTAAACTCAGAGATATCAGAAGATAGAAGATTGACATGTCAAGACAGAAGAAAGACTGAATTATACTATAAAGTGTTTGGTATATTTATTGGGCCATTGTCCTGTACAGAAGGAATTTATTTTAAAAATAATAAAAGCCAGTAGAGATTTAGCCAGCTACAAAAGGTAGGTTGAACATTTATACTGATACCTTAGAGGAAGCATGAGCTCACAGTTAGGGAAGTGGTTAGTATGGGTTGTTGACACTCCCTTTCCTGCCCCTTAGGGTGAGCTGTTGCAGTGCATCCAGCTGAGTCCGAGCTTCCTGCATGGAGGATTCTGCTCCTGGTACAGCGGAGTCCCCTGAGTCTGCAGCATGGTCATTTGCAGGGCTCTCAGCTTTTGTAGAAAAGCTTTTCCTTTTGTAGAAAAGGATCAAAAGCAGAGAGGGGTTAATGCAAGTTGTGCAAGGTTGTTTTGGGAGTCTGTGGTAGAAGTGGGGGCCAGATTTCATGCATTTGTCTGTCCTTTCTTGCAGTCTTTAGCAGGAATGCTCATCATTTTTCATCAAGAAAATAACTGATGGTAGCTCAGCTAATCTTGTCAGCTGCTGCTGTTGCTTTTTGAGATCAATATAAAGCATTTCCAAGTCCCTGCAGTGAGGTTCCATGGTTTCTTAGCTGTGCTAAGAAGATCCCTGTGGTGTGCTTCCCTTGTTTCTTAGCTGTGCTATGAAACCCTGACAGTCTGTATCCCTTGCAGTGCTGTCCTCCCAGCGCATGCATATATATGTCTCCATCTGAGGCACATATGGGCACATTCTTCTGTTCTCTTTGCACATCATTTTCATTCCTTCCCATAATTTATTCATGCTAGTTTGTCATCAAGTATTGTATTTCTGCCAATTCATTATTCAGTGTATGATAAAGAAATGGTGTAATACCAAACAGCACGAGGAAGAAATGCACCAGGGACTTGGTAGACTGGGGGGGTTGTATGTGCAAGACTCAAGGAGACATTCCAGTTCATTCCCACTCCTGACAAATGTTACTGCCTACTGAGGGACTGATTCTTCCAGCACTTGTGTGCCAGAATCCCATAGATACTATCCGTTTCTGTAATGAGGACTTGCAGTTTCAGATCCTTGGAGCACAAGGTTTTCTTTGTCTACCTGAAAAGGTGCCCTGGGCTTCTCTTCAGTCTCTCTTTGGAGGCAGTTGCAGGTGGTGGCTCTGTCAAGGCACCATGTAACACCTTGCTGCAGGTCTGTCATTAGCAGCACTGTTCACAGCTTTAAAATTCAGCATATGTGCTGTCATTTACAGGCTCAGGACCTGATTGTCTGTGTTTTGTGTGGACTAGTTGCTGAATGCTGAGGTAAACATCTCTGCTCCTATCACTGTTTTCTTCTAGCTGAAGTAATGAAGTTGAAAAATACTAAATCTATATGGGAATGGTAAAAGCTACAGTAAGTTGTTAATTGTTTAGAGACGTAATTTACCTCCATTGATTTCCACCTTTAAAACATTGTATCTTGTTGACCATGACTTTAAAATGTCTATTTTTCATTCTTCTCCTTTATCTTCTGCTGGATTGGGAAGGTGGACAGCATGGCGGGTCTCCACAACATCCATGTTCGCACAGGCTGCTTCTGTAACACGGGAGCCTGCCAGATGCATTTGGGCATGAGCAATGAGGACATCCGAAGGAACCTGCAGGTTAGTTTCTGAATGTCATTAGAAGTTAAAAGCTTAAGTAAGTGTATCACACCCAATGATTTTGAATTTATGTGACTTTATGAATGCAGTCAAATTTGACTTGCTTTCTACAAACTTTCAAGTCCCTTGCCTTGCTAAAGAACTAAATTAACTGAAATTTGGTTCATTGAAATGCGGTATTGAAATGAAATCATTTGATAGGTGCAGAGAAGTATGTGTTGCTTGTTATTATTTTATTGGAGAATAGGAAATTGAGCCTTTTTGTTTGGTTCTGGAATTAGATGATATCCAGACTTCCAGCAGAAAAGAATTTCCTGGACAATTCCTCTCATGTTTTTGTTTAATTATCCTAATTAATTATTGTACAAAATAATGTTCAAGTTTTGTAGACCTGTTGCTCTTGGGTGTTGCAATTTAAAATACATATGCAAATTGGACATGAAACAATAAAGGCAAATACACAGTGAATCTCAGAGAATGAAGAAATTTAGATGACATCTACTTAGATTAGTGGTGTTAGAATATGAATGTAAAGACTCTTTTCAAGATTATGAATGTTTTCCATAAGCTGTCATTAAAAGATGTATAGCAGGATGTATTACAGTGAAGTGCAGGAGGCTTCCTGTCTGCATATTTTTCAGAGTGTGAAATTACAGTAAATTAATTCAGAACAATCAAAAATTTTATTAATGGTGTTCTTCGAAAGGTAAAAAAAAAATATATAGACATATAGATAATTTTGCAAACACATTTATATGCAGGACTGATTGCACAAGTTCTTAAAGGCTGCTGCAGTTCTTTAATATGTTCCTTAGCAAAATGGTGATTTGACTTGCCATGGAAGCTGTCTCCTCTGAGAAAACAGAAACAACTTTTTCTGAAGTGAAAAGCTCCAAATAACCAGATTCAGTGCTCTTGGATCTCCTTATACAAGGAAGATTTTGCTAAGGAGTGAGTGACTTCTTTTAGGTCTGTATCATTTAAATAGGGATAGGTTAAATTTAAATTTATGGAGAGACACTTAATCACCACAGGTTGTATAACGAGGTGGTACAGTTACACAGACATTAGTTTGGGACATTCCATTCCCATCAGTGCTTTGAGAAGGATCAGGATGAGTTATTGACAACATTACTGTGTAGAGGAAGGCATCTTTTATCACCTTATTTGCACATATACTTCAGTTTCGTCTTTTCCCAGGGTGCTGGCTGTATTCTTCTTTCCCTGATGAAGTTTTACATGATAAAATGCCTGTGAGGGAGGACTTTCTGTCTTCAAGTGTCCCTGGAGAAGTGTGGTTAGTTTTCTTAGAATGTTACGTAGAAACTCGTTTACTTATCTGCACAGTAGGAACCTCTCTCCTCAGTCACTCAAGCAATACTTGACAGAAGGGTTACAGAAGGGTATATTAACAGATGCAACCTAATTTTGCAAATATTGCTTCTGCTCTGTTGTAAAGGATAAAAACTACATCACACTGCATTAAAATATTTACTACTGTGGTGCATGCTTTGACATAGATGTAGGGTTTTTATTTCTCCTTGCATAAATGGCATCTGCATTCACTGTCCTGTGACATTTCTTGCTTTCAAAAGAGCCGTCACATAAATAAACTATTCACATGTCCCTTTTTGATGTGACAGAAATATGTAAATAAATTAAATTCTGAGGAAAAATACCTAACAACTGTTGCACTTAAAGAATAAATTTTAGAGTTAGGACTAAATCTTAGGTCCATTGGTGAGCTAATATTAAGTGGATGAACAAAGGGCTTGCTTCACTGGTGGTGAGTGGCAGCACTCACTGACTCACTTAAAGAATGAGGATCTTTTGCTCTTAAGGGAGAATTTTACATAGAGTCTTGTATGAGAGACATCTCAGATGGGTATCTACGTGCTGGTCACTACAGGGCATTCAAAGAATTTTTTCAACAAAATCTTTTCAAGTGGAAACTTGTGCTCTTCAAAGGAGGAAGTGTTAGAGGAAAGACTAGTTCCCTTCATCCTGAAAACAATATGTTGACTGGATCAGCAAGACAGATTTGATGGATATTCCAATGTCACTTTGGATGTCTGAGCTCTAGATTCAAGTCTCTGCTTTGCTGCTATCCCAGATCAGTTAGTTCTCATCTGCCTGAACTGTGAAAGACAAGCCACAAAAAGCCACTGATGGTATAAAATGGCACTCTTCTGACATGAATATTGAGAAAACTGCCCCAGAAAAATCAACCAGCTCATGGTTTGTTCACTTATCTGAGCATAACATCACAGTTTGAATCCCAATGAACAATGCAGGTGAGACCGGAATATCCCTGGAGATTGTCCAAGCTGGCAGCCATGGAACATATAACCTTTTTGTGATTCTTGATATGTTTTTGAGAAGTATCTCTTCCCCTAGAGTAGAATAGGACAAGCAGCAAAATTATCTTTATAGCCTGAGTAAATCAGAAGACGATTGAGAGTTTTTTCTTCATTTTCTCTTTGTATTGATGAGTTAACCTTCTATTTTTTACAACGGTTTTTCAGGTTAGAATCAAGAGAATCATTAATAACTAGATAAAATTAGAGAGGAAAAAAAGCAAAGTATCATGACAGCTCTCTGTTTTTCTTCCTATTTCAAACTAGGCTGGCCATGTCTGTGGAGATAACATAGACCTAATTGATGGACGTCCCACTGGTTCTGTGAGAATATCCTTTGGCTATATGTCTTCTTTTGAAGATGCACAGACTTTTTTGAATTTCATCATAGCCACCAGACTCTCCAAATCGGACGCTGAGATTCCTTTCCAGTCGGTTACAAAGCCAATGACAGAGTCTGTTCCAGATGACCACCTTTCTTTTAACAATGCAGATAAATTGTCTCCAGTACTGCAAATCTCTGACAGAGAACTCAGGAATATTTCATCTGAGGCAGAGACACCTGGCAGGTGGCAGCCACCGGAGCCTAAGGCAGGAAGCATAAGGGCAGCTGTTTCTGAGACTGCCGTGCCAATGTGTAAAAAAGGTGGCAAGCCCATCACCATCACCAAAATTTACCTCTACCCAATCAAATCCTGCTCTGCATTTGAGGTATGTGCTTTGAACCATTCAGAAGTATTTGTTCAGCTCAGCCTTATGTTTTTCATCAGACACATGTGCATGAGATACTAGTAAGCAGTGTGTGGGTACCCCTGTTTCCTTTTTTTCCAGTTTCTGGGATCAAGTCCCACATGTTAGGCTACCTTGAAGGATTTTCTATTAGGCTGAAGTTGCAGGGGAGGGGTAAATGTGTCTTCTGCTTTCCCTCCTCCACAACAGGCAAATCTGCACATAATATGCTGTCTTGAAGAAAATAGTTGGATTTGCAAAACTTGACCAAAATATAATCAAGTAATTAGTATGCTTTTACAGAATGACATGTGATGGACTCGTAGGCATTGATGGGTAGGCAGCAATTGAGAAATAACTTGATTAAAATGTTATAATTGAGAGGCGGCTGATTTACATTACAAAGAAATGTTATCATTAAAAATACATTTGCAACAGAAATATGACATTTAAGTGTTGCTGTGCTATTTGAAAGTTCACTCTTTGAAGATTTTAATTGCTTTTTTACCAAGTTAATAATATTATCACCTTAGCTGTGACTTTTTTTTTTTTAATAATGCATGATGAAATAGGCGTATGGTCCACACATGACCTAGAATGTCACTCTGCTTAGTATCATACTGGGAAGTGATTTAATGAATGTCAATAATGGTATAACTTTCCCTAGGAAAACTTACTGGTGTAGGTCAGTGTTTCACATCTGAGAGAAAATTGGGGTCAAATCCAGTGACAGATCCCCTGCATTTCAAATAGGGCTTCTCAGCTGATTTGATCATGTTTTGTTTTTTTTTCTTTCTCAGTGCAGAGTTGTTGGGCAATTAAACACTATTAAATGATCAACAAAACATCTGTATTTTTAAATTTGGGTTGTCTTATGATGTCTTTAATTCAGAGGAACAATCCTGAGCACTAAATGAGATCTGAACAAACAATTTCCACCCCTTATTAACCTCCCACTAGATCAAACTGTTTAGAAAATCAAATTAATTGCCCATTTCATGTGAAAGTTTTTTAACCTTTGCTGAAGTGTCGCAGTTTTCATAGCTGTATTACAGGAGCCCAGTATAGAAGCTGCTGAAGCACATTGGCAGTATTCATGCGCCTTTGGGGTTAAGTTCTATTTTTGACAATGCAGGCTGGTGTTGTGAGATACATGCCACAACATTCAGCACTGGGAAGGCTTTGAAGTGATTGTGCCCAGGAGCAGGTAAGACATACCTCAGCATGAAAAAAAAGCTTGTTTCCCCACAAGCTCAGCCGGATTTCTCCTCTTCAGGCTCTGTGAGAGAAACAGCTTCAGGTGATGAATTCGCACAAACCTGGTACTCCCCGGCAGACAGGACTGCAGTTCTATATGGAGCGAGGAAATCCCCATGCCTCATGCCTAGTGCTTGTGCCAGCTATGTGCTAATGGGCCCAGAGTGAAAGCAGGGCTTATCTTACCTCAGCTACCACCTCTACAGTGGAACGCTCTTCTGTAAGCAGTGAGAGATGGATACCTATTCATTTTAGCATAAAATAGGCATCTGCAGTGGGAGAAATAAATTTTCCTGGATATTTCTGTTTCTTTTCATTGACTTCAATAGCAATCTAAGGCAACGTAGATTATGCGGCTAACACTAGCTGATCTAAATAATTTAAAAATACATATAAAAACTGCAACTACATTATGAGGTCTGATTTTGCATGTCTAGAGTAATTTTTGAAGTCTGTTTTGATTTTTTTATGACAAAGTCTCAGTCATATTAGAGCCCTGTAATCTAAGCACTGTCAGAGCCTGTATTGCCAAAGAGTAACAGAAAATTAAATAAATACTGGATTTAGTGTATGGTGAAGGGACTGGAATTTCACTGTAAGGAACATTTAGCTCTTCTTCTCTACTTAAAAAGTATTTTTATGCATTTCCACATGGTTTCCATGTGGTTTATAGGAGGTACATGAGTGCATATGAAAGAATAGTAGAAGCTGACCTAACAAATCCACTGGGAAAGGACTTTCACGGCATTGGGAGAGCAGGCCAGGAGTTGAAGTCAAAAGAGTATTTTTATGTTGATGGGTATTTTATATTGAAGTAAATCCCTGCAAAAAATATGTTTGCTTTTGTGACCTTCTTCTTGTCCACCAGATGTTCTCCATGATTTTCTTCCCAAAAGTCTGATTGGCATTTCTAGACCTGTCATACAGTTATAACCAGCCTGTGAAAGACCTGCCAATATCACTGTCTGCCTGTAGAAGAGATAAAAATGCCACCTTACAGACCACCATTTGTAAAATGAACTTTAAAACTCAGTTAATCCCATTCTAAATTGCCAAGTGGCTTAGTCTCTTCCCAATGAGTAAGAGTAGAATAGAAAGCCATGGCTTCTAGGACCCAGACCCTGCAGAGTGCACTAACCTCCAATATCTATCTCTATATATGTTTTTATATGTCATTAGTGCAGCTTCAGCCTGTACCACCTTGAAACAGGAAAAAAATGTATGTCACATGCACTGGAATTTGAAGAAAGACATGCTAGAGAAGAAACCTTACCACAATTAAATGGAATCAAATCCTGAAAATCATTTTGCCATCTAAAATATTGATTATACCAGAATCTCTAGGCTTTATCTTGAAAAGACTGAGTCATCTGCAAAACTATTCTTTTGCCATTTGTTTAGTGGTTTTTTTATTCATACAGACTTCACACTTAACATTGTATTATCTCCTTACTTCAGGAAATGCATAAACTTCTGAAGTAGTGATCATATAGCTTTATTCTTTCATTGGAATCCAAGAATTGAAATTCAGTGTCTTGTTTTTAATCTAAAATAGCTTTGGCTGCTTTGTAGTTGCTGGAAATTTAGAACAGTATTTTCCCATCTAAAAATCTGATCTCCATGTTTATAGGGTAACTCTCAGCTAGCTGATGTGAAAAGGTAAACGTGTTTCAAATATTGAGCTGTAGTAAATTCATTCACCTTGTAATGCTTTGATGCTTGAGCTCAGAAGTTCATAGGTTTGTAGGTTCAAATGGAGGCCTCCCACTGGTATGGGAGGTCAAATCTTTAGCATGTGTAGTAGCTAGGGTTTATTGTAACTACATGATCACTTGAGTTTTCCTAAAATAATATGTGCAGTGGAAAATTCCAGCTAACTGTGTGCAGGACTCAGCCCATCTGCCAGTGAAATCTGCCCACGGACTTGCTGGTTGCAGGATAGATGATTAGTGGCAGGAGGACAAACTTGAGGAGGATGTGAGTGCAAACTCACAGCTGTTTGATCTCCTCTTTAGAGTCACATAATCTCCTCCTCTCCTAAACTCTGATTTCTCTGTTCTATTCTAAGTGGTTTAGTATGAGAGGTTCTTGACCTCCAGAGAAAATGAGAGTGCAGAGTGATTTGGCATCTGGGAGGATGAAACTTGGCATGGAGATTGTCAGCTCGCTGCAGGTCAGGTGGTTTCTGCAGAATTTTATGGAGTGCTCCTGGCCACTGTTGTCCCATGGATTTTGTACACATGGTGCAGGAAGCAGAGGGCAGAATTTTCTAACTCACCTTCTCAAATGTGTTTTCTTTTCTCAACAAACATTTTATTAAATGGAGGAAAGCAGAGGAGTAACCTCTATCCCAGACCACTTTTTTTTTTCCAACAAAAAAAGGTGTTTTAAACATGCATTTTTAAACAGGCACATCTGTCATGTTGATGACTTTTGCACAATTATATAATGCAATGTGTCCAGTGAAAGAGGTTAGAAATTTAAACTAATAACAAATTAATAACTTTATTGTTCTTGCAGTAGATTTCAGAGTATAAAAAAACTGCATCTCAACAGACAAGACAAACTAGCTTTTAATTTAAAAGTAATAATCAGTGGATAAATTATATGTAAGACCACTAATATTTTTAAACTTAGATAATTTAAGGCCTTTACAGTGATTCCTTTAATGTGTTCAAAAACTGTGTTAGCCTTCATGATGCCATTACTGTGAACTATGCAGCCCAAATTTTTTTTACAGAAAATTCTCAAATAAAGAAGAAACCAAACAACCCTACATGTTTTTGCAGTGGATATTTTTATTTTGCGATAAGAAAAGGTGGACTAAAGCAGATGGGACAATACCAGGTACTGGCTGTATTGATGATGATCCTCATGACAGGTAGAGAAGACCTTACATTGAATGATCCTGGGGTGCATCATCACCTGCCATGCTTGGAATGAAGGTGTATGCTGGTATCTATCAGTAAACCATGCTCTCCCTGCTTTCCTTCTGTACTCCCACTTTTAATTTGTCCCAGTAGCCAGAGATGGCCAGGCAGTCATTCAGGGAATCATGTTACAGGCTATATAATGCACTATGGCTCACTGCCACATGTGCTAACCTGCTCTATTTTACTTTATTTAACAATCCCTCCAGCCTCTTTGAAATAAGGGCAGGATGTGCTCTGCACAGGCCACAGGCCTAAGTGCTGAGAGAAGAAATGGATGTGTTCTTCCATGCTCATCTCCAGTGTCAGTATTGGCAGCAAGCCAGCTCTGGCTGTTTAGAGCCCTCTGTGACTCTCCATCCAAGGCAGGGCATGGTTGTTTTCTTGTTGCAACTTTCTTTACCAGGGTCCTAGCAACATGTCCGACACAGTAAGCTGAGAAGTGGAGAGGGTGTTGGGCATTGACAGTGCACAGAGGACGTCCGTGACATGACAGGGACTCACTGCAGGGCACACATGTGACTCTCACTACAATGTCAATTACCCAGAGGAAGTGGGAAAAATGAGCTGAGGACCTGTAGTCATGTCTTGCATCACATTTGTGGTGATAGTGAAGCATGGACTTAGTTGCCATTATTTTGGACCTGTCAGAGGTATCTTGAGTGGAAGGTATTGATTATTTCCAGATATCTGCTAGCTAGTTAGATGGGCTTATCCTTTAATGCCTGTCAGCATGTAAGAACTACTTGAAGCTCTTCTTAGAGAGAGGCTTTGTTTTGCTCATAAAACCTCTTGCCTTCAGTGAAGAGTAAGCAAATGCTTAAGCTATTTCCTGAATAAGATTGCTGTCCTGAAGTGGAGCCAAAACAACTGAATGTTGCAAGAGGGAATTGAGAAGCTTTGTGCTCTTTTCCTATTTTTCTGCTTTCTTAGTTTATTCTGCTCTCTATATCTTGCAAATCCTTTAAAGATCTGTAGGATTCAAGGGAGGATGTATTACCAATTAATGATCTTCTTTTTTGGAAGGGAGATTTGTTAGCAGGAAATTCTTGCAGCTCTCAGATGATCACCAGCTGTTCAAATGCATTTTGTAGTCTAATTATACAGGATAACCAAAAATGTTGGTCTCTCCAAAGAATAATTTCCACTAATAACAAAAGTGTGTTCTTCAGCTGATATTGCAGTCTTTGGGCTATAATAACTCTCCTAAAAAAGACAGGACAAAGGTTCACATATAACTGAAGTGCTGACAGTTTGAGGTACTTGGATAGTGTCAGATTTCAGATGAGACTGTCAGACCTAAAATTTCTATTTATCACTGAATTTTTCATCCACACTTGCATAAAAATTTTCCAAATAATATTATAAATCAAGTGGCTTGATAGAACACATTTCTTCTCTTAATTTTTTCCCCATTTTCTGTATTTGGTATAGTTGGTAGCACTGTGGTGGAATTTTTTTGAGTTCAGCTTTGATGCTTTAAGTTTTCAGTTTAACATGCCTGCCCTTAGCTTTCAATAGTCAGGCTGTCAGTGTCAAACTGCTGCTGCAGGCTTTTATAAAAACAGGAAAAGTTTATAAGAATGAGATATTTTAGGGTCTGTCAAGTTTTTGGGTCAATCACATGATAAACAAAAATGTGCTTTTTAATTAATCTAGCCAGTACTTCCAGACATGCTATTCTTCATAGCATCAGGCTGTGCTTGACATATCTTTTACTCAATAGCTTTTTGCTCAAGTCTTTTGTTGGCTAATTCATGTGAGATGTATTCAGCTTTTCTACAAGAATTCAATGAAGTTCAGCTGTAAACTTTTCTCCATGTTCAGCTGTGACTAGAAACATACGTGGGCTGAAGAATATGTTAGTGGCCAGCTTTATATTACAAGAATGGTATTAATATTTTAACATTCTGAGGAAGAAAGCAGATATTAATGTCACCCAAAGGCATTACTGAAATTGCTCTCTTTTTGGATTTCAAGATTACCATCTGTGTAGCATCAGAAACAGATGTTCTATTCACCAGAAAAAATGTATGTGAAAGCAAGGACAATACGCTTGTATGGGCTGTTGAATGTAAAGACTATTATAGAAGTAATGGAAGAACAGATAGCAAAGATGACAATGTGCTTTGTTGTAAGGGCATCTAAAGAAACTATTCTTCTCCCAGCTAAACCAGATGCCTCAGGAGTGGAGATTTTCTCAAATGAATTAATTGATAAAGCTGTCCTGTTTTATGAAAAACTTTTTTTTTTTTTCAGAATTTTGAATTTCACCGCTTTCCTGCTTTCTGTTTCTATGGTTTTGCTTTAATTCACAAAATTCTTATAAATTTTCTGTGCTCTGTAAGTTAAATGAAAATTTCTGGGGGAATAGGTCCTAAAAATGGATGAGTATAAAATTGAAGACAGTTTTCAGAGTGTTTTGTAGACTGTTTATTCTTATAGCTCTATTAAACTGTATGGTACTATGTAAGAATTTAGAGCAATTTCTTTTTTTTTTCTTTTTTCTTTTTTTTTTTTGTCAGCATTGTGCAGTGATATCTTTATCTTTGATTTGCAATTAAGGTTTCTTTTATAAAAAGCTGACATTGGCTTGCATAAGTTTTCCTGATTTCAACAAGTTTCATTAACGGATTCTTTTCCCTCTCTTTTCTTTTCAGCATGCATCTATTAATGCAGCTAACATTTTTTAAACCCTTGTACCCCCTCCTAATGCTTTCCCAGGTTACAGAATGGCCAGTGGGAAACCAGGGTTTGCTTTATGACCGAAACTGGATGGTTGTAAACCAGAATGGAGTCTGTATGACTCAGAAGCAGGAGCCAAGGTTGTGTCTTGTGAATCCCTCAATTGATCTGAAGCAAAAAATTATGGTCATTCAGGCAGAAGGTTAGTAAACAATATCCTGTCCTTCCCTTCTTTATTGGTGTCGGACGTCTAGGCAGGGACACCTGCATGCTCCCACCAAACTACTGAATGCTGTGTATGCTTACTTGTGACTTTAGGGACAAGTTCTGTGCCAGCTGTGGGCAATGAAAGCCCAACCTGTTCTATGCAGCCCTGGGGGACTTCCTAACTTATTGTTGGATAGGCAGAGAGTAAACAGTGACTCCCTATGTGCAATCATAAAGTAAGTGCTCCAGGATGGAGAAAGGAACAGACAGATATGAAAATTTACTAACTAGTGTCTCCAAAACGTGAAGTCCCATAGCCTGCAGGGATTGTTAATGCTGCGAAGGTAAAGGAATAGAAATCTAACATTAAATACCCTGGCCAAAAACCTTCCTATTTTATATCTCTCTTCCTCCTTCCATCTGTGGGATTAGAGGAGTAGAGTCTTCAGTGCAAATTAGTATGAATTAAATTAATAAGGACCAGACATTATTTAACTCAGTTAAATACTTGCACTAGCAGGCAAGTATTTCATAATGTCTGAGCTTCTTGGGAATTATCAAAATACCTTTTAATTTGCTGCTGAGGGGAAAAAAAGAAAAAAAAAGTGTAAAGTGTTACAGAAAGCCCTTCACTAATAAGGGGTGAAAATTATTTATTTTCATAACAGTGCCATTGCCACTGAACACTGGAACAGGTTTGAATTCCACAAAAGTCATTAGTAATCCTGAGTTTGCATGTGTCTGAATGGTGTTCATCATTTCCCTGGGGTCCAACATTTACTCAGCCCATATGTCTTAACCATTAATTGCATATGTGCCCACATTTTCAGCAGTTAGAGCACAACAAGGGAACCTATCTTCAGATTTTTCGCCCTTTATTAGAAATCCATATGAGTGGATCTGTAACCACCTTTCTGTGTGTACCATTAGGATTGTTGCCATCTCCAACTGTCGGAGCACTCTCCATAGAATTAAATCTGACTCACTGATTCTTTTTGTCTGAAATAGGTTTCTCAAATGTATGTTTTGATACTTCCACTAATCATGTGCTATTTTCTTTATTTCCAATCCCAACACAATCTACTCTTTTCCTAGGGATTCCAGACTTGCTTGCTGGCATATACACTGCTGCTTTCCCCCCTTTCTTCCATACTATTTCTTTGAAAATCTATCATTCATTCATTTCAATTCTATGTGGAGCACCTTGCACCTCCAATTTCTGTAGTACAGTTGCACAGACAGCCTTCTCCCACAACTTTGAAATTATCAAGTGCTTCAGAACTAATTATTTCTAGAGATTTATTTCCTTGCCATCTCTCTCTCTGACCATTCTGAGTCTGTTCTTCATTTTTTTTCCTTGCTAGCACTCCTTCAGAGAAGTGCATACCCATTAGTATGTTCACCTGTCAATAACACCTGTCAGTAGCACCTGACATACTTCAAGGAGTCAGGAGGAAGTTTTCTCAGACAAAAATGACAGTCAAGGCACCCATTTCACACTGAGATTTATAATTCCTTGCCACAGTTAGTGCCAGGGTGAGATTTGCCATTAAATTCTACATTTTACTGTGTGTCTGTTGGAGTTTTCACTGTCATTTGCCTTCCTTCCAATGAAAGTGAGAACTATTTCCACACGGAAGTGACTGTCCAAGTCTATTGATCATTTTTCTACCCAAAAGTAATTGATTAGTGTGCTCTAACAGGAATGTCATTGCCATTTATTTACAGCCTGCTTTGATACAGCCAGTGTGTAAGAATGGAATCATTTTATTCTTTGTATAATGACTCTAGCTACCAAAATCCTAGCCCATGAGGTGATCTGGGCCCTCTTTTCCAGTAGTCACACTGGTTTTTACTCTCATGGTGTTCTTGCAACATGTGTCATTTTTTAAAAATTCTTGGTGGTGAGATAATGGCTCTCTTTTCCTTGGTGAATCTGTTCCAGACCTTGCTGCTCCTAAGATGGCACAAACCAGCAGGGTAAGACTGAGCAGATAAATCTGTAGGAAGTTGTTCCAATATTTATTATGTTTTCTTTCTTCTTACCTACTATCTAAATCCATTTTTTGTTTGTTGATGTTAAATTTTTAATTCTTTTCTTTTATCCCTTCACAAACATGGGTCAGTGTTATATCTTCCACTTAAATCATTTCATGGGAGACAAATTTAATTTATAAATTGACTTTCCTTGAAAATCCCACATTAATCCCTGCTACTTTTGGCACTACTCCCCCAGCCTGTCTGCAGCTGGTTGCAAATGTAGAACCTGGAGCTGAATGCTACACGTGAGCAGTAGTCCATGTGGGAGCAGTGGAACTCAGTTTGATGCCTTGGGAAGGCTGACCTGGAACAGAGACTGAACAGAGCTAGAGAATAAAGCAGATGTTTATTGAAAGGCCTTTAAGGATACACCTTGGGCAGCACAAGAGCCTGACCAGGGCTACACCCAAGGTGGACTTGAAATGGTCACAAAATGGATGACCAATCATGAGGTCTTACACTTTTATAAGTTTTTGTCCATTTGCATATTGGGGTTTAATTGTCCAATTACAGCTTCAGGTTGTGAAGTCTCATCCTTCTTGTTTTCTCTCTTCAGTCCACAATTGTTTGTGCTTTTGGGCCTGAAACTTGTACTCCTTGTACTTAGTCTTTGTTTTGTCTACCTACTCTGTGAAGAGAACTTGCTAACACTTAATGTGAGGCTCAGAGCTACACCCCTAGGCGGCACAGAACCTGAAAAACATGAAAGCTAAAACTTAAGACATCATTTCAACCAGCCAAGTTGTTTGTTCTGAAGCTCAGAACCTTCACTGCCTGTGTTGGTGGCTGATGTTATTTCAGATCCGTAGCTCTCGGCCTGCTGACTATCAGCCACCTCCAGGTCTCTTCCTGCTTTGCTCCTTCATCCACATGGAAAACCACTCACCCAAACTGCTTTTCCTCAGCCACGGCAGCATGCATCTTTCCAAGATGAGTTTTGTTTCCTCCATCTCTCCTCCCCGTGCCCTCACAGTCCGTGTGCTCAGTTTCCGTGTTGTTTCCATTTCTGCAATCCCTTGCTTGGGTGACGGTGCGAGCCCGGTGGCTCCGGCTGGCCGGTGTCCAGCGCGGGGGGCCGGCTGCCTGCGCTCTGCCCGGCGCTGTAACCACTGTGTTTTCTCTGCCAGCTCCGCTGCTCTCTGCGCTTTTCTCGCTGTGGGAGCGGGCTGTGGTGCAGATCTCCATCCAGAGCGCGCCTTGCTGGCTGCAGGCGCCTCTCTCCAAAAGAGAGAGCCTAAGGCAACTGTGCTGCTGGAATAGGTGCCTCTGGTAAGTGCCTAAAGCCGAGTGGGCCGAATCCCACCTAGCTGAAGAACACAGCATTTTTTTGCTGTTACACTGTTAGATTATGGTGAAGACTTTAGCTGTGCCACTTTTAAAGCATAATGAGTCTGTTCTCTCTTCCCCTCCAGGCACATGCTTTCCTCTCCCTCTAGAAATTTTCATTACTAGAAAATTTGTTTGTGGCTATTTTATTTCAGTGTGGCTTAATATTCTCTGTCTTGTCTGTCCAAGAAAATTTTGTCAGCATGATTTAGTGTGACTGTCACTACTTTAACACCTTTTGCTGCGTTCTCTATGCACCGAGACAGCCTTTCAGGGTTGTTCTTTAACTCTTGCATGTTGGGTGTCTCTGTAGCCTCAGTTGTCTGACCCACACAGCTGTGCAATCCTCCCACCACAGTGAGTAGCAATGATGGCAGAGTGGGGCTCTACACAAGCCCAAAGCTCCCTAAAGCCTTAGGATCTTTGCCTGGCATGCCTGCAAAATTAATTAGCTTGCATGGCAGCTGGGGAGCTCCAGCTCCAGATATTTCCCGGATCTTCAACAAAAGGGTTAAGTGACAGCAGAGGGAGAGGAAGGGCTTGTGTGTACTCTCTCACTGGCTGTACTTTTCTTCAGTAGAGGGAGTGAGATTTTAATTTTGAGAAACTGCATTTATTAATTTTGTCAGAATTATTTTCTTAGGCCATGTGATTGTTAACAGGCATTTCCTCTTTTGTTTACTGTTAAGAATGTAACAAAGCTTTGCTATCACAGAACTCACTTTGAGAAAATCCGTGTACCTAACTCTAAATCATTCCCCATGGAGAGAAAAAACTTCTTTTTTCTTGACTGAAGTTATTAGAAGTTTTGCTCCCAGTAACTTAAAGGTAGGCAGAGCAAATGCCTTCATTTCCAGAAATCCTATTACTTGAGTGAGAATCAAGGAAAATCTCCTTGTCCTCCTCCATCAAATATGTGGGAGCACAGATTACAATGTGCTTGTTCCTGACCTACACAAGTGTGTAGCCAAACAGAATTTGGCTGAGAATACATTTCTGGAAAAGACTAATTTCTCTTTCCATTTTAGCTAACAATCAGCATTACTCTGGCAAGCTGGGCATTAGTTTGCCACTGTATAGTGGGAGAAATTCTGAGTGTTAAGGAGGCACTTTAAAATATTGCAATAGAAAGATGCTAGCAAAACTGAGCAGCTAATTGCACTTTATGGAGTTTATTGTGCTTTCAAATAGTCATGTGCTGCTGCCAATAAAAATAATGGGAATTAAGTGCATACACTGATGAAAGAATATACATGAATGGTTTATATTTCAGTCTATTGAAATAACATCTCTAATTTTCCTCATTGACTGAAAATAAGAGCTGTAATGATAAGATTTTTTTTATATTAATACTGTGAGCACATCTGTGAATTTTATTATCAAGCAAATGACCAGCAAAATGACGGCTTTTACATTTTAGTAACTGGCAATATTCTACTTTATTTTTTTTTTTTGCCTTAAAGATAGAATAAAATTGTAATTGACAATGTTTAACTGACCTAAACATCACTGTAAAATGTGTACTATTCAATAAAATTGTGATACACTTGCTGGTGTATAAAAGTTTTTTAAAGCCCTGAAATTCTATTTTAAGAAATTTTGTGAGTATGCCTTTCTTAGAAAGTATTCAAAAGATATAACAGTTAAGAGTGCATGCAGGATGACATATTTCAAACTCTTCTTTTCCAGAAGGAATTATGCCAATGTTTAATTGTTTCAAAGTCCAAGAGTTCTAGTCGATAAGATGATAACATCAGGTTGTTACAGGGTAGTTCAAAGAATTTATTACATGTATTATTTTCCTAAGTGAACCCAACTTCTCCCCCTCTGTCTTATGATGTATACTAACACAATTAATCAAAGAAGTAGACCACTTTCTATTTTGTAAAACATGCATGAAACAGAGTTGATACTCATGTTATAATGAATCTGAACTACGTTTCATTATTCTTCAGAAGAAAATAAGCCAACTTGATTTCACTATATCACAGGGCTGGTAGAGCATGATTCTTATTTGTTTTATAATGTGTGGTTATAATTTTGTTTTAATAATAATAATAATTTTTGTTTAAAATGTGTGGTTATAATTTTGGGAAATGAGTGGGGAGTGATGTCAGAGTGTTGATTAATATATGTTGCAGTGTAATGGAAAAGCTGGATTCATTGTAGCCACTTTCTGAAAGTGAAACACTTTCTTCTTCATTTAAGATTATTGTTTTCAATTAACAGAATGAAAAGCAGTACAGCTTTTATTTTTGGTTCTAGTAAACTAGAGTACCCTTTCCATCTCTTTGGCTCATTCTGTTCAAGATGAGAAAAATGTGGGAGAAGTTGTTAAGATAGATCATAACCAGGCAATCCTCAGCTGGTTTAAACTTGGAGATGGATAGATGGGAATAATTGTCTCATTCACAATTTTCTATACATTTGTCTTTAAATTATTGTAGTTCTATCTCATAGTAAATCTCTTTTTTTGAGCAGACTGTGTTTCTTTTTTTCATCCCCCCTCCTTCATCTTTCAGATCACTCAATCTCTCTACTCCAACATGACAGTGTTTAACATCATCTCCTGACTTGTCAGAGGAACCATCCTTTCAACAAAAACTGTGGCTGAGGCCATAGTTCTGTGCCAGTTTTGTTGCCTGAGATAGACAGTGAAGGAAGTTACTCAAAGCTGAAATCGTGTATTTTTAAAATACACTTTGAGTACCAAGGTCATCTGCAGCCTTTGCTCTTTGTTTTATCATTTGGAGCCACCTGCCGGTAGAGAATGTAATTCTAGCAAAAAGAAAAGATTTTTTTTTATTTGCTGTTTGTGAGGCTGCTGTGACTGTGAAAAGGAGCAAAAATAAGAACTTTTTTCATGACCCTATCATTCTTCATAAATTTTTTATTGAAATATGACTTGCTCTCTGCCCACCTAGGCATGGACCCGATATCTGTGCCACTAGAAGACAATACTGGAAAAGAGGCTGTGCTCTGTGAGAGTAAAGTCTGTTCACACAGGTAAGTGAGAGCAGATAGGTACTGAAGGTGAAAATCACTCTGGTGACACTCAGGATGTGAACAGAGGTGCACACAAACAGAAGTCCTTGACAAAATGGTGGAAATCAATGAATGATTAGTGGACCAGGAGAGCGGTCCTATTTAAATAAGTAAGATGGCATGTCCAGCATGTCTGATAGGAAACAGTAATTTTTTTTAAAAATTAAAAAGGGGAGGAAGGGCAGTACAATATACTGACTTAGCCCTCACTTGAATGAGTGAGATCTTTGTTCTTACTTGCTCCAAGCATGAGAAAAGGAGAAGGTGTTTTCAGTTACCTCCAAATGCCAACTGGAGGTCTCAGCAGGACTTGAATTCATTACCCATTTAATAGTGATGATGCTGGCAGTTTTGCCCATTTCATACTGCATGGATTTAAAATTGTTAGAACCTTCAGAAGGTATAAAGAGCTTTCCATATTTACAACCCTTTTTAATTTTGTTTTGACCACCCATGTTGTTCAGTGTCCCCTTAACAATCTTGACTGCAGGTATGTAAGTTAAATAACATTAATTCTAATCAGGAGACATACCACTTCAGTGAATATAACATTATGAATAAATTTATTTCCTAGCCATAAACTTAAGTGTTTATTCATCATATTTTCTAAGAACTTCCCGCAGTCTTATTAAGTTTTCTGAGTGGCAGTGTATGAAGTGCCTTCCTAAAGTACATTTGCATTATCTACTATGTTTCTTTTCAATGAGTCTCTTGGTAAGTCTAACTAAAAGAGGCACTTAAAGATTTATGTCTTCCTTTCACCAAGGTATACTGATTCTTTGTAACCCTCTACATTTGCTTCTCTGAGTAACACATAAACAAACCAGCAGAAGACCTGGCAATTTCCCCATGGAGCCATGCAGAAAATTATCTTCTCCTTCTTTTCTGCTAGCTATTCAGATGATAAAGAGGATCTTTTCCTCGGAAGTGTATTTTCCTCAGGTAGTGGAATCCACCCAAGAGTCATTTGTTTTAACCATCTGTCCCGCTTCCCTTAGTGTTGACTCATCCCTGGCCTCCCCATGGTAAGCCCATCTATTACAGGCTGTAAAACAGCCTGAGTTATCTTTCTCTCTGTGTGCATAAAATTTGTTGCCATACTGTTTATTGTAGCTTCTCTTTCATGTAACTGACTGTGTCATTTTTATTGTATCAAATTGGAAGTTTTCATGGAAAACTTTTTAGAGTTCTGAGGAGGAAGGAAAGGACTGAATGAATAAGAAAGGGGATATGAAAGGAAATTGCACAGAGTGGACTGTGACTAGCAAATAAACAAGACAGGAAGTAAGGCAGGATGAGTGAACAACATTGATGAGGCTCTGAAACTGCTCAGAGATCCAATAGCAATTGATGCCAGTTTCCAGTGTTTCAGCAGAGAAGCCTCCAGGGCCAAAAATAATGAGAAAAGTGGTGCTTTGCAAGAGGACAGGTGATTTGTGGTCTGGAGTCTTTTCTGCAAAGTGTCTAAGGTGAGCAGTGGGACCAAAAGTCTTTGTTAAAAGGCTTTTATTTGAAAGAAATGCCTAGTGAATGTATTTTCTATTTATTAATTCTGTGCTCTGATGCTGTTGTTGGCTTACTCTGAATTTAGACTGAGATACCTGAGAGAAGTACATGATGTAGAATCTGCAAGCAGTCATGTGAGGAAGTTTAATTTCGTGGCAGCCGCAGAAGTTTAACGAGCCCAAATTTCCCTTTTGAAGCAATTCATCGGCGTTAGCCTTCATCCCAGCAGGGGCTGTCCATCAGCATGTGCTGCCCACATCAGAGGGACATGGCTTTCTGGTACAATGTCTAACAGTGAACAGATGAAAGTAGAAGCTAATGTTGATAGGATTGATGTTGCAGAAGACCCTAAATGCTCAAGGTTGCTGCTCTACTGAAATAAGCAGGGACACTGCCTCCTCTTTGACAGGTTGCAATATCAAAGAGATCAAGGGAAGAGTAGCAGTGGTAGAAGACAAAAGTGTAGTTAAGAACAAGGTGAACTGAGCCTGTTGTATTATATCCCATGGGATCAATATTCAGACTTCATCTGTCCTTGTTTCTTGTTCTGTAAATTACCCTGCTAGAGGGACCAGTTGTAACGCACTGAAGCTAAATGACATAATAGAAAGATGAGTGGGAAACTCAAGGCAAACAGCAAGTGAAATCAGAGAGAAATAGGCTCTCCTTTATAAATTGCCTGACATGTGCCAAATGAAATGTAATGCTGACAGATGTAAAGTTATACTCCACAAAAATAAACACAAGCAGAAAACAAGTAGAATTGAGCTACAACAGAATGACTTTGACTAAGACCTTGAAGAGATGATAGTACTTGCTCAGAAAATGGTCTGACAATAAGGGAAAGCAATTTGAAAACACTGGAGTCTTAGAATACAAAAACTACACAGTGACATTTGATGAAATATCAAGAATGGTATACATATATATGGTGAATCTCTAAATCAGCTGCTGTGGCTCAAAACAATAAGTGTATAAAAAGAGGGCAAATTTCTTCTTAATTTATACAATAATAATTTCCAACAGGCTGCCAGAGGCAATTGGCTCAGGAGAGATTTTAAACACACTTAGTACCTGTGTGAAGGCGGAAAAAAAAAACTTTGGAGGAATTTGTTTGACCTGCACTGTTATTATGGAAGATTCATGTGTTCTCATTAACAGGCTTCTCCCTAACACAGTGGCAGGCAAGAGCACAGTTCAGCATGAGAAATCTCATGTGGACACTCACCTTTTGGCCTCTTTCTTGACACAATGCCTGCATCTCATACTCATACCAGAACACCATTGCAGTTCTAGGACATCGCTGGCTAGATGCAGCTGTGGTTGACATCTGTTTACTCTGAGTGGAAAGAGAGATGCAGAGCTGCACCATAATTCAAAATTCAGAACGAGTGCTGAAGAGATACCTGATCTATGCAGGATTATAAAACCTCCTTGGTTTCACTTCTGCTGGCTTTGTACCTCTGAAATTCAGTTGAACCCTACAGAGCATTTTGTAAAGCCAAGCCACTTCCTCTTGATCCTGGGCTTAGCACCTTTTGCTGCAAGTAGCTGTTTTCTTGTTTCATGAAGCAGATGGTTTCCATGCAGATCAACTTCTTTGGCAGGGTGTAACATCAAGGTGAGCATAGGAACATGACTACTTCAATTTCCTTGCTACAGGAATCCTCCCTAGATCAGAATTCACATTCCTCTTACATTTAAAGTTAGGTATCAGTCAAATCTCTTTCTGTAGTCAATAGAGAGTTGAACATTCTCACGGTGAGAGTCATCCCATCCTGAGGTCTAATATAGATGGGAACTACTTGTTTCTTTCCATTTTCTGTGAGTGAGACCCAGACCATTCATTTAAACTACTTGTCTGGATTTTGGAAGACTGACATTAAGTTTACTCAGGGCTGAGGAATTTAATGTCAAACAGGATCAATTTCCAGTGGTCTGATCTGTGGCCTTCTTGGATTGAGAGAGGTGATTTCAATGTCCCTCTAGGAAAGATTACATCCAGGTAAAGAAGGCAATTCTTTGACCCACTTGAATAATTCACTAGACATTTTACAAGTAATGGAAATCATCTTTAGAGAGATACTTGACCTCTGTTAGTGGAGCCATGTTTTAATGTTAAATGTCTGTACTAACATGACTTAAATTAGAGAAGTAACATCATTGTACCTGATGGGATCATTAAAAATTACACATAGCTGAGCAATCTTAAATTGAACTCAGATCATTCCTCTCTGTTTTCAGTAAACAGTACAGACCAGACTGTGACTATTTCATAATACTGTATTGTCATATTGTTATATGGGCAACCACTTATTGTACTTCAGACTCAGTGTCTTCAGCATTATGATTAATCCTTTATTCCACAGTAATTTTCCATACAAAACTAAATTAGATCTTGTGAAAATTGACTTCAGGGGGAACAGAGTAAAGCTGAGGAAATGGGTAGTTAGAGTCATGCATAGCTTCACATCAGACATTCATCAGACAATATGGATTCTGTACTTTGTACTGAAGGAAGCAGAATAAACATCTTTGCAATTTGACTTCTGTTTTGCAAATTAATGTTTGGGAAATCAAATTTAAACTTCCTCTTTTCTTGTAATAGGGTAAAAACATATGACTGTGGAGAAAGAATAGCTAGCTGGCTCTCTACGTTTCTTGGTCGTCCATGTCGCTTGATAAGACAAAGTTCAGATGTGAAAAACAAGTCACATCAGAAAAATACAAAAGGTATGTTGTCATTCTTAAAAATATTTGTGATTCCTCATGCAAACATCAGTCTCAGAGACTTCACACTGAGTATATAGGTACCCTAATAACGGCTGAAAGAGTTATCCAGTACTGATCAGGTTGTTATGTTTATACCCAAACTGACTTTTTGCTACCTTTCTACTTGTCAAATTTGGTGAAAATAAACAAATCCACTGGTATGTGGGGGGAAGTTATCATCATGACCATAATTTTGTCTGGAAACTCAAAGACCATTTGGAAAAATAGTCTTGAAAAATCTAAGAATAAAAGAATTTATTCAGATACTGAATTTCATTATAAAAATAATTCAAAGAGAATTGAAATTGAAAGAGTATTGAAAATGCATAGATATTGCTCTTGTAAACAATTTTACAAATTCGGTAAAATCTCAACTCTATCTCAATTTCTAACTGCATTGCACCATTGTCATTTGAAGGTTTGAGGGCATCCTTGGAATATTTCCTTAGTGCCTGGAACCAAATGAATAAAGTAGTAATGAGAGTGAGTAAGAGGTCAAAGGAAAGATGAGGTGAAATTACTAATTTTTATGATCATTTTAGAATCTTGGATTGATTTCTTTTAGGTCTGTCACCTGCTACAAACATCTCACTCTCTCTTGTGAATGAAGCACAATACCTCCTGATAAATGTAGCAAGCATTCTGCAGTTGAAAGAACACATTTCTGCAAGGTAAGATTCTTCTGTCTCCAGATGTCTCTCAGTGGTCTTGGATTCCAGAATCTTGCCATAAGATACCAATATAGGTGTTTTATGTGGAAATTTAGAGATAGTTACTTTTCAACATTCAAAAATATATAGCTACTAAACTCCTATAATTACTAATTATTTTGTGATTTCTGAAAATTTGAATTAAATGCATGAGCATCATCTGTCTATCAATCATCTTTAGGAAAATTTAAATTAATTTTTTGTCAAATGATTTGGTGGAAAGATATTATTGAGAACCAGCCAGAAGAAGAACAAGGATAAATAGGTTTTCTCAACATAAATTGTCTGGCAGGTAAAAATATAAAGTCTTACTACTGGCTGAGCTATTTCTCTCCCATAGAAATTATTAAGATTTAGAGTAAATATGCACAACAGAAATACTTTAAAAGTACTTTCAGGACTGGAATAATTTTATTTCTTAATTTATTTTGGCTTTATTTACACAAAACTGAGAGATAGAAGCAGCAAATGAAACACTGAGTCAGTCCATAGTTCAAAGATAACAAACCCATTACCAACCAAATTTTCATATATTGGCTATAGGAAATTTTTGTTTCTTGAATATAACAAAGAAGGGTTCAAATTCCACAAAAAGTCTTCCCACAAGGCCTCCATTATGTCTGTGCATCTCACACCCCCAACATTTTTCTCTGAGCCCCCTTTCCCTGTCTCTCAAAACTTCTCTTGCTTCTTCCTGGAGTCATCTTCTCTCTTCTTAGTCACCCACCAAACTTGTCCCCTGCATTAAAAATTGCTGCTTTGAGCAAAAGAGGAATATATGCATCTATATATCTGCAGAGGAATACGTATATAGCTTCAGGATTTAAAACCACTGACTGAATGAAGCATCACTAAGACCACTGGAGCTTGCATTGTCTGAGGATTTTTCTTCTTTAAGAGAAAACAGTTGGGCAATTTTAGAATATCATGGGAAATGTGTGTATAAAAGGTTTGAATCAGTCCATCTCTCAGTGTTTTGGCTACCCTTTCTCAGTGACAATTAATGCCTTCTTGTGAGGCTTGACTGGCTGGGTTACATTTCCTTGGGAAGGCACTTGTTGCAGACATCCTATACTCAGGATGGATTTTTTTTCCATGGTTAAGACTCAGTGAGGAACCCTCCAGATATGGGATTTGAGTGCAGAGATGAGCAGCAAGTGAGGACAAAGGAGAACAAGGAACTCCAGTAAAACATTCAAGGTCAGATGATTCAATGATTTTACACCTAATATCTTCCAACACGATTAGGCTTGTAATCTCCCTTTCCTCAAAGGAAACTCCAGATGCTACCAGAGCTGCAATGGTGACTGAGAAGCATCTTGCTCCCCACTCTGCAGCATGAGTTGGAAGTGTCCTCCTTTCCATGTGTTTTTTCATGCAGTGCCTTCTCTAGGTGCTAGAGAAATAAATTCAGATATACAGCATCCTCATTCTGCACTGTTACTGAATCATGGTGTATGAACTTTCCAAATATTGAACTATCCAATGTACTTTCAAGAACTGTACTTATGGGTCTTTATTAAATATTGGAGATGTTTTAGAAAGTATTATTTAGCTTCTTGGCATGTGGGTTTATTTTTGCTTAATGGAAACCTGCTAAGTTTAACAAAACAATTTCAATTTTCAATTACGTTTTTATGATTTCACTTTGTATCTTCCATAAGCAAAAACTAGTCTTCCAGTTTGTACTTGGCTCCTGAAAGGTGATCTAGAACAGAAACAGCAATTCAATTAAAAATTAGAATGCAGCATACTGTTGGAGGGCTACCTGTACCTGCAGGCATTTCTCTCTCTGCTGTTTCCATTACAGGTCACCTCCATGAAAATTCCTATGGCCTGGCCAATGCTCAAATATTCTTATTAGAAATATAACCCTGAAGATATAAATATCAATTTTCAGGTTTGCCTGTTAAATATAGGTAACACATTCTTCATCACAGAGTCCACTGCTGTGAAAATCCAAAGCACTTAGGCTGACTTTGGCACAATACACTGATTTTCAAAAGAGGTCCGTGTTGGGATTTGCAGGATGAAGGTGCCTGGCACTCCGTCCAACCAATGCATGTTTTGTGGGAGGAGAAATAATGGAAATTCACTCAGATACGTGTTGCCAAGTAATTATAAGCATTTCTGAGGGCTGGGGGAGGTGCAAGACAGGTGAGATATTCTGGACATGAGCCTGAGCAGGTTGAAGGCAGAGAGATCAGGGGCAGGAACATTTCAGTCTTTGAGTTCAGCTGTAAGGAGTAGATTAGTAGATGCTTGAAGGGTTTTTTCAGCAGCTGTCTCAGGACACTGCAGGCCCAGCTCTGAGGTTACTTGGGCTTTTGTTGCCCCCACCAGTACAGGCTGGGGTGGCAGGCACTCAGATTTTGCAAAACACATTCAAAACTAGAGGCTCCACAGCAGCCAAGCTGCAAGAGCCCACAGCAAAGCTGGGAAGCACAGCAGCATAATTAAACATATTCAGAAGTAACTGCTATTTTCTTCCTTGTTTGTATGAGCACTGGCATAATCTACTCTTCCTGTTGGCTCCCACCTCCTGCATTCATTACAAATTGTGTCCCAGCCATGGGATTACCTGTGGGATCTTGATGGAAAACCTGTAACCTTGCATCTTCCCATCCCACCTTGTACCCCCAGGCTGCTGGAACTCTTGTGAACACCAGGGCTTGGTGGAGCTGGGCTCCTGTGGTTTGACTGAAAGTCTGCACAGGCAGTTTATCCTTATGCACCTTTGTCTGGTAGAGAAGATAATCCAGACTGTTTTAAATAAAACCAAGTTGGTTTTTTTTAACCTAACAGGCCTCCTCTGCTAAGGCTGCTTGATGTGAAGTTTTCCCTGTACTTTGATTTTGCATGCTTTTTCTCTAACTAAAAGACATTTTAAACTATATGTGCTTACTTTTTTTTTTTTTTTTTTTTTTTTTTTTTTTTTTTTTTTTGGTGGGGGACAGAAATGCCTCTCTTCACTGCTTACCCAGGTTTCTGCCTCTGTAGGATGTCATATCCCAAAGTTGTCAGACTACAATTTATGGAGCATCAAAAATGGTTCACATCCCTAACAGCTAATGCAAAAAGAAGTTTTATTCTCCACTAACAGTGTCATTGAGAGAATCTACTGGCAAATTTTACAGTGGTTTTTTTTGTTTTTTTTTTTTTTCTGGTACTGTTCAAGTTCTCCTTTAAAAGAAAAGTGAAAAATGACAATTCGAAGATGCAGCAAGATTTCTGATATTTGTATGCAGTCTGCTGCTCTTTCTGTCTCATATACATTCTCCACACTGACACAAATCTACACTCTGGCAGCTCAAATGCTTGTAAAGAGGGGGAGATATCACCACACAAAGATTAATTTTTTTTTAAAACACCTATCGTTTGGTGCAATCTGCTGCCTCCCAAAGGCAAATAATAATAATATGATGGATATATTCTCTCATAAAATTATTTTACTGGCCTTTTTCACCTTCAGCAACTGCTGTTTTTGTCCTTTCTCACATTGCAGCATGTGCAGAATCAAATTTTATTTGCCTTTGGTTCTAGAAGCTTCTCTTTCTACAATATTTAACATGTCAAATGATTACTAACTGAAAAGACCTTTTTATTTGTTACCATTAGCCTTACATATGATAACAAATTGGGAATTTTCTCATGTGCATGGTTCACAATCACCTACCTATATGTTTTCATACCTACAGTTCCAGGTTACACTCCTGAAGAAGCCACCTAGGGGATTACATAGTATAATTGAGAGGTTACAAATTACAGTTGAACACCTTGTGCCATTTCCACAACCTTTGTAATACAACTTGGTCCAGGTTATTCTGGAGAAGTTTTTGCTAATTACATGAGCCACCAGATTCTTACAGCAAAAACATCTAGTACAAAATTAGTTAATAATTTTTTTTGTGCTCTGTTGACTCTGTGAGACAGATTGAAGGAGCCATTGGAAATAGAGGAATTGATCCGACGTTTCCGTGCCAACATTGTTGTCAGTGCACCAGAGTCCTTTGAAGAGGAAGAGTGGGCTGAGATTTCAATAGGTGCTCTGCAATTCCAGGTGTGAGATTTTCCCTCTTATCCATGCCTCAGTGTATCACAAAGCATTTTGATTCCTGGAGACAAACCAATTTTTGCAAGGCTTTGACTAGAATATGGGCAGCACACTTTGTGTAGGTGAAATTGATGAAGGGTGTAAAAAAAAAGTGATGTGCCCTGTGGCAAACATACTTCAATATATTTAAGAGGTTTTGCCATATTTCTCCACACTTTTATTGTATTTCATAATTGATAACGTTTCTTATCTTTGTCTATCTGAACCAAATAGTAATCAAGTTTTTTTGAGGCAGAGTTTACAGCAGATAGTTAGCCAGCACATCAGCAGAGAATACTTGTTGCTGTTAAGCACAGTTGTCCAAAGGTAAACTCACATTACTGCAAATCAAGAAACTGATTGCCAAAGGACTGGATATGAATTAAAATGAGCACTCATGGTCTGTTGCCCTCTGTTATATACATCTTATCCTAGTCTTCACTCAAGGAATGTTTCTAATTCAAGCCTGGTAGAGCTTTTTGGTATGTTGTGCTTCATATCATAGCTAACAACATAATGTCCTTTGTACTGTAAGGAAAATTCTGAAGAGTCAGGCCTTGTTTGTAAATACATTCTTTCAAGACAAACTCTTAACAAAGAATCTGTAAAAGCTACACATGACACCTAAGGGAATGATAAACATGTGTATTAAATGTTCTGCTGAATTTGTCTGGCCAAGAGATATGAAATATGTATTTGAAGATGCTTTGACTAGGATGTGAAAGTGGCCTATTCATTGTTTTCCTAGAGATTCTAATTTAAGTGTGAATGACAGGAGTACCAAGGTCAAATCTAGAAGATGTGACAGACATCACTCCTTTTTTCTTCTGGTCAGCATGCTGTAAGAAACATTTTCAGTAAGAGTGGGAAATATTGCTTATCTGTTCTCTTCTTATGTGTACTTTGATCAGTAAGCTGCAATATGAGTTACAGAAAATTGAGGAAAAAATCCTGTAAGTAAGAAAGGAGGAACACAAAGGACAAAATCTGTGGTGTATAGCTTGTTGGAGGCTGGAGTTACACTGGAGAGTTCAGCTGAGGATCCTGTTGATAAGTTACTGTAAAACTACAAAATAAAAGGCATTCCTATTTCTGGCATTGATATACTTTAGGAATACAAGGCAAAAATAAAAAGGCTTATGCAAGAAAGGCTTGGATTGCCTTTTCCCATCTCTACTAGGTTCTTTTTCAGATACTGATGTAATAACAGTAGAAATTATGTTAATGCTTCTTTATGACACAAAAATGGTAGAAGCTGTTGAACAAAGTAAAGCAGGGAAAAAATATTTACTTCTCTGTCTTGTTGTTCTTCTAATAAAAAAATAAGAGCTGCGGAAAATTATTTTCTTAAAGAGCTGATGTTTGGTGTTGATGATTATGCTGAAGAGTTATACAAGCTGTCTAGATGCATCTCAAAAACCTGAAACATCACTTCAGATCAGCACATAAAATGTTTGAAGTGTAAAGTTTAATTATTTGCCCTATTTGAAATTCATGGCACGTTTTACAAAACTAGAATGTGTATACAGGGATACTGTAAGATGTAATTTCTGTAATGTACAGCTTTGCTAAAGTTAGAGATGCAGTGTTAAGTAAAAGTGCAATATGTCATCCTTCTCCATTTTAGAGCTCTAAGAGGAAATTTGTTGCAGGGGTTTTTTTGTTGGTTTTTTGTTGTTGTTTTGGGATTTTTTTTTCCCTAAACCCATACTTTAATTCAAACAACAATTAACTTCAAGAAAAATTACATATGATGTTACTGTCATGTGTAATAGATGATGGAGGACGAATTATTTCTTCTATTAGGTAAACTTGTATATTTAAATATTTTACATTCTGAGTATCTAGAAGTGCCATGCATATAAGAAATATATTGCGCATTTCAGCTGCACTGAAACAGTCCCGAGAAAATCCTCCTTGGATTGAATCCTGAGGCATTGGCTTAATTTTGTATTCAGTTCTTTGGGCAAGCAGCCCTGCTAACCCACAGAAGAAGTGAAGCCATCAGGAAATACAAATGTCTGGTATTTCTCAGATTCTGTCTCTGAGAAAGTTTTCCTTAAGAAAAGAAAAAAGTGAATTAAAAATTCAGTGAGACTTTTGCAAGTAGACCTACTACATTAGGTGAACAGACTTGACCTTTTACATAATGAAAGCTTGAAAAACCATAGGAAAAGTATGCAAAAGGTGTGTGTTTAAGATATTATGATGGCTGGAATCTTGTACTGTTCAATGCAGTACTACTTTGATAAACAGCCATGAACTTTCTTTAACTAAAATTTCAGGTTGTGGGACCGTGTAGCAGATGTCAAATAATCTGCATTGATCAACAGTCTGGGGAACGAAACAAAGAAATTCTGCAGTCCCTGTCTGCTGCCAGAGGTAGAAAGGTCAGTACAGTACTTCAAACTGGCTGTAATGAAAGATATAGTGACTTTATTGCATGGGTAGTGAAATATCAGCTAAAAGAATATTCACAGGTAAATTGTTACCATTTGGACTTTTTCTGTGAAAAGAGGATGCACTTACAACCCAGATATGGCATGGTTTATTTCTATAAAATGTTCAATACCTTTTTTATTCAGAAATGGACTATTAATATGCATTAGTTTTAACTGTGCTTGCTTTTCTTCAGTATGTACTTCTTTACAGTGTGTTTGTTTTGGTCTTAAAAACACAAGCTGATGGACTGAAGTCTTTTAAGAAAAGAAATATGCTGAAAAATCAGAAAGTGTTTGAAATTATACAGCTGACATGTAAGACTAAACTTTATTCTTACCCTGAGAAATTAGTTGTCAGGAAAAACAAAGCAGATGTGAATATAGTCAAAGTGGATTAGGAAAGTGATCAGAAAGTAAGTGTGAAATACCGGTGTTTATTTGAGGTTCTGCTTCCTAAGACTGCATTGCTTCTTGGAATTGAGAGCACTCAGATGATGGCTAGACAGTTCAGCATCCCAAAGACTCCACAAATCTCCTCATATGTATTGATTTAGCTGAAAATCTTTATTCAAAATTCATTGCTTCCTGTTGGTTAAGCTTCTGTTGTTCAAGTGTCTCAGGCAGTCGGGGCTTGGGAGCCTCGCCAGTACCCACCAAACACCAGAGACGGCACAGCACCGGCACAGGGCAATAACAAATAGGCTGAAAATCATTCAACCAGACAATGCACAAACAAGTTACAAATACTGCATTCTATGTTTGGACAAAAAAAAAAAAAAGAAGAACTAATAAATTGATTCGTCTCAGTGACTCATTAAGCAAACAAAGGGCTTTCTTTTCGTTGGCTGTTATCCTTGGTGAATAGCTCCTCTGGCTCTGTGTGGGAGCCAGCCCAGTGCAGTGAGCTGGGGAGAGGCGCAGGCAGGGCCGGCTGTCGAGGCACAGCTTCCCACTGACCTGAGGTGACTTAGGCTTGCTCCAGGTCACCACAGTACATGGGCCCTTGTGAGATGAGCTCCTGGCCACGGTGGGTAGCCTGTGGACAGGGGCCCTTTCCAAGTACCACAGCTGCAGCATCTGGGGCACTTCAGAGCGCATTTGGGCATTTGGGACACTTCAGAGCACATTTGTGCACTCTGGGCAGGGATGCTTCCTGCTGCCACATGAGGTGTAGTACGCAGAGGACTTTTTCTGTCCATGTGGGTTTTACTGGATTATGACTTGAAACCTCTGTAGAGAGAAAGCAGTCTGTACTCAGAGAGAAAATGGCAATAAAACCTTACTCAGGTTGCAGATTCTCAGGAGATGCAAAGCATCTTCTGCGTGTTTCCCACAGCAAAGATGAGCTCTTCCTTCATTCTGGTTAACTCAACAGTGGAGGGATTTTCTTGATGCACTGCTAGAACCAAGTGGCTCCTTCAAACAGGGCTAAGGCAAAGAGAGCAATCCAACCTCTGGAGAAGAAGCTGGCGCCTGATAAAAGCTACACAGTGAGGCGGGGCAGGCACTGCTGATCGGTGCGGGGGAGTGAGTACTCGCTCTCCCTCGGCTGCCTCGATAGTCACGCAGCAAAGACATTCAGCCTTTTTTAATTTTTCCCAGCCTTCAACTCTGCTGGCAGATGGGGTCTTGTGAGCATGCCCTGCTCTGTGCAAGGGTGAGTCCTCTGGCTTAGCTGACAATTGAAAGGGAGAGTTTGAACTGGTAGCTTTGCCTAGTCTGGTCTGAGAAGACCTCGGAGCCCATCGCTCCTGCAGGTCACCTCTGGGGTGATGGGCACCAGCTGATCATCAGTGAGCAGCACCCAGGAAGGACTATGGCATTTTTAGTGGGCTCAGCAGACGTAACAGAGGACATTGATCCAAACCTTTCACAGTTCGCAGTGGGGAGGAAGAACGGCAAGTTCGTGTGACTGTGTTAAATTGCAGAGCTAATCCTTTGGTGACTCATATCTCTAGCATGTGCTTTTCTGCTAAGGAGTCATCTAATAGACTTCATTTTCTTTTTTTTTTTTTTTTTTAATCAGATGCAGATTCAGTGAAAGAATTCAGCAATGTTTGCTCCTATCTGTCAATAACCTAATTCAAACTACGAAAAGAAACTATTGCAGAAAAATAAGATTTAGGATCATTTCCCAGGTTTTTGGAACACTGCTGTAGCAAGTTGATTGCTAAAACATTAAAGATACTGCACATAGAAAAGAGATGTCAATATTTACTATTTTATTTTGTTTTTTCCGAGAACACCAACCTGAAAAAATTACATTGAAATTTATCAAACAAGTAGCCCAAATAGCAGCACTGCCAATGACCTTCAATAATGAGCTAAATAATGTAAGGCTTGTAAGAGGTAGTTCAATATTTATTTCTAAAATCCTGTTTTTCTCCATTCCTCTGAGACTCTGAGAATCTGATGCTTTAAATTGAAAGATGGAGGCTTTGCATACATAGATTGCAGCTGAAAATCAAAACCAGCTACTGTAACTAGCCACACAAGCAATTTGCATCTTTCCTGATAAATGTAAATCACGGTGCTGAAGCCTTGCCAGCTACTTTTTATGACACCTTTCATGTCATTGCTTGACATAAAATGTAAATACCTCTATAAAGTGAACTTGAGCTCTGCTTTTTGAGGAAACACTCGTAAAGGATTCCTTCTGTAATTTGTGACTGGAAAGGAAAGATGAGCCCTCGTCATGTGGCAGAGTGCTGTCTGTTACTGCAGGAGATTAGGAAAGGCTAGATAACTCCATTAAGCAAATGACCACATGCTGTTTCACATGGCTCACCACCTGATGCAAAACACACACGGATGGAAGAGGGAGAACACAGAGTTTCTGCCTCTCCTTGGTGTTTTGCAGATGCCGTTTAGCACTAATGAGAATGGAAGCCATGGATAGATTTGCAACAGTGCTATAAGCTGGAACTTGCTGTCAAGGTACCAAAGGGAATTATTGCATTAGCAGTCTGCCCTCGTCTAAATATATGGATAGCAGCACATCAAGGGAAATCCATTATGTTTGCACATGCCTTCATACACTAAAAGGCTTGTGTTTTTTCCTGGGGGCTGTTGATCCTCCTTTATGTATCTCATTGTGCCTTGGGAGAGCTTCTTTCCCTGCAGAATTAGATGCCATGCCTCTGGATTGCTTACTGAAATGTTAGCAAGGATAGCAAATGGCCTCTCATATCTGATGCATCATTATCATCATTTTCATAGTAATGCAGGGCTTTACACGGTGCAATGCTTTTCATTCAAATATCTGGAACATGTGAGAACAGTGGTTGTTGTAATTAATAGGCCTCCGAAATAATACAGTTCTCTTTTCTCATTGGTGGCTGAACTGGAAAATGCATTTATTTAAGGTGGAGCAAAGGAAAAGTTCTTAAGGAAACATTCTATAGTCCAGATATTTTCAACAGAACAATATGGGGTTTTATTGACACTAACTTAAAAATATCCTTTTTTTCCAATATGAAAAATCAGCATGTCAAAAGCGAGTACTTCCACTCTCTTATTTTGTAAGGCTTCAGATTCTAGTAAATCTAAAGCTAATAAAACATTATTACATTAAAAAAATCAATTTTAAAAATTGCATCTCCCAAATCTTTGAATGAGGGGGATGTTATGTTATTGTATGAATAAATAATCAGACCTGGACAGGTAAATTTATTTGCTGGGATGTGGCGATTGAGAGCTACATCTGGGAGCAAAATCCAGAACTCATCCATCCAAAGCTAAGTATTAGCTTGCAGTATGATTTATGTGCTTGTTGCACATTCTAGCAGGGTATTTCTCCAGCGGGTTCTTGTCTGTGTCAACTGATTCTTGAGGAGCTGTAGCTCGAAGGCATCTCATCTCAGGCCTTTGGCAAATGCAGCCCCTCAGGTTTCTGTCTTACAAAAGAGGATAGTGCACACAGGGTATTTCTCTGTCAGTGAATTTCTGAGCAGAGTATACGACTGTTGATCCAGTAAATGAACTTGAAACAACATGCAAGAATGATAGCATTTCATAACTCCTCCTTTAAGTGAGTGTGATGACTATCATATGATTCACTGTTGGCAAGAATATGTGTGTTCTCTCTGTTTCTCCCAACAGTGAAGTGGTCTGCTTTTTCCTAATCAAGAAGCTTTAATTTTTTGCCCTGTAACATTTTACAGTCTTGGGAAGAGTTTCTACTGCCAGATAAAGCCACAGAGCTCACAGTCTTGCACTCCCTGCCTAGTTCTTGGTGTTTTCTGGGAAGATTATATGCAGAATAAAATGCCCTTGAAGTCAGCAAAAGGTAGCAGCAGCAGGCAGAGATTATGCAGTTCACTGTAGTAACTCTGCAGGCTGTAATCTCTGCATCTGAAAGCCTCATTTTTCATCAGAAATTGAGAAGGACTGATTTCTAAATTTTGTTTTTCTCTTGAAACAAAGCTGAAGTGGCAGATGCAGCTTTTGTGGTTGCTTGGCAGGGATGTGTGTGTGATTGCTATTATCAGTATTTGCTGAGTCATTATTTGTAATTATTGATAAAACACGGAAATTTCCTTAAAAGATGTTAAATCCACTTCTGGAAATCACAGGCTAAATTTTTAGTTTAAGAACATTCATCAGAAGAAAAAAAAAAAAAAGAAAAAAAAAAGAAAAAAAAAAAAGAAAGAAGGGGAAAAAAAAGGAAAAAAAGAAAAAAAAGAAAAAAAAAAAAAAAAAAAAAGAAAAAAAAAAAAGAAAGAGGTTGGCAATTCCGAACAGGCATTTGTACTAAAATGTGTATACCATGACTATATCATCACCATGAAAACTCCTTAGGCATTACCCACTGAAAAAACACTGAGACTTTAGATGCCCAATTGGAGAAGAAAAATACTAAGGAGCATTATTAAAACAGTCTTTGAGACCTCCTGAAGACAAAATGCATTCAGACGTGTTTTCTTAAGTAATTCTGAATGTTTTAAGATGCCTTAAAAAAATCCTGCTAAATGATTTTCAATAACAAAAATCGGTAAATTAAGTTCTTCACAGTGAACAATCTGCCCAGATTTATTTTAGTCTTATTTTAAGATACATCAAGATGACAATACAGTAAATATAAATAACTTCTCATTAATCACATAAGCTCATTTGCATGGAAGAGTTATAAAATTCCTTCCTGTGTGAAACGTGGTGTAGCATGAACTGGTATTAATTCTACAATGTTTGTTTTATAACTGCCTGATTTTTTAAAGAAACTAAATCATGGCAACTGTCATTGTCCATTTTTGCACTGGGGTATAGGAGATGAATCCAGCTTATTAACCATAAGGCTGAAAAATATATAATTTATGCCAATAGAGAAACTTGTTAACAGATGAGAGAAAAGCAAAAATGGAAAAATAATACTATGTAGTTTCATGTTTTAAATGAAACAGTTACTAGCATTACAGCATCATGGTTGATCCAACAGTCACTGTGCTGGAGGGCTGGGATCTTACAGTCCTGCAGTCATTCCTTAGCATTAGCTTTAGAACACTGACCACAAGGATGTACCCTGTGTCCACCAAGCTCTGACACCATTAAAGCCTCTGGTACCCAGAAAGTGCCAGCAGTAGGATAGGCCTGGTGGGTCCAGCTCATGCCCATTACGTGTCACATGCCAGTGAGATGAAGGAATAGCAGAGGTAGCCAAAAATACCTAAGCTCAGGGCCCATTTTTCTCATTGATATTTTGGATTACAAATGAAACAGAAATACCCAAATTCACGGTCTGACACTATGTTTGGTTAGATCTCTGCTTTACAGTATCTCTTACTTGAGAGTAGGTCTCAACCTTACCTCTCATGAATTCTTCAAAGACTAAGTGCTGTTCTGTGTTACCTCCTTGCTGCATCTTTGTTTAATTACACAGTGCAAGAATAGGACATAACATACTGCCTTCACATTTAGTCTGTGAAATATGCTGTCTTAAATTAATCTATATTTTTTTTCTTTATTGCAATGCTTTTTATCTACTGGGTTTTTTTAACCTGCTCTAAATGTAATTCACTCAATTTCAGGATCATTGATCTGAACAATGGCAGCAAATATAATCAGGAAATAGAAAAGGATAATAGAATTTTGGTTTTAAGTAATTTTGTTTGCTTATTTATTTACTTTACACTTTACAATAACTTGTACATTTTGGCTGTAGTCTACCAAAGCAAAATACTTTTTTTTGAAACCTGCATAAAGTGACAAGAAAATTAATATTGGGTTCCCAAGGTTCTCAGTTTAAAGAGCAAAGACTTTCTGAAGTCTAAAAATCTGTTATCAGTTTAACATGGTGTTCTTCAGTGTTCCTTTTTTCCTGCTTTACATGTTTTTTGATTAACTATTATCTAATTCTTTGGAAAACATTGTCATGAGATGACAAACCTTTTTCTTGCATATTTCTAAATTCTCCACTTCTGGAAAACAAAACCACACCAGTCTCTTCCTGTGATATTTCCAGATCACACCCCAAACTGTAACACTCAACTGCTTGAAATCAAGACATCACATAAGAATGCAGACACTCAGATGATGACTTTGGTGCCTGTGAGGTTTGCATGCTCAGTGGGCAAAGTGGATATTTCATTTTTCTTTTCTTTATTACTCAGTATCCCAATGACATATTCTAAGTATTTCTATATTTGTGCAGGATGGATTCACAGATGATGACACTTAATGAGTGGGAACAACAATAAAACAAACTTTCTGAATATTTTCTGTAAAATATACTAAAATATTCATAAATACAAATGAAGGGAAATTCATAGAGGCTAGGCAGAATAAAGTTCTGTTAACAAAGTTAATAATTCATGGTAGAAGACTCATGATTTCCTCACTATTGGAACATACCAGTGTTCCCATGCTGCAGAGCCTTTGTTTGTGACAGTACATTAACTGTATTTGTCAATGAGCCAGAGCAGACATTAAATAACAAGATTATGAGGGAGTGTGAATTGCATATATGATACTATGGAATTCATGATGAACTACTGTGTTATTTATCCACTTACTTAAGCTATTCTTCTTGAACAGCTTGGCATTAGCTTTTGTTTACCAGTCTATTATAATTAATGAGTTAAGAATGTTCTTAATTACATGGACATGGTACATACCTTCTTATTCTTAAAGCAATATTTTTCTTCTAAACATATCTGGGTTGTGAGATCCTCTATAGGTTTGATTACTCTAACATGTGTTGCATCTTAATAAATATTTTGCTTTCTTTCAGACAAATTTTGGCATATACCTGATGAACCAGCCCTTGCTCTCATGCTTTTCAAATATTTTGTCAGTTGGGTCTCAAGTACTTCCAGTGCTGAAGGAGAATACAGAAATTCAGCCTCCGACATCCTGTGAAGAAAAATGTTCAGGGTAGATTCTCTGGTGGAGATGAAATTTTTATGCAAAGACAGGGAGAACTCAGTAGTCAGTTAGTCAAAAAAAAAAAAAAAAAAAAAAAAAAGGCTTCCACTCATTTGCTTCTGGTAATTTTCTGTTTGCTGTAAATGTTATCAGATGGCAAAACTGTTGATAATTACAGCTCTCCTACATGTTTTTGCTTGTGATTAGGTTGCGGCAGCCATAACTCTGTTTTGCACAATTGCTTCAGGATGCAACAGGTTTGATCAAGTCTTACTGGTGGATGACTCCCAAAACAAGCCCAACTTTGTTGTCAGAAAGCCACATCTCAATGAAGGAAAGCAAACACAATAATATACTACTTCCTTCTACTGCTTTGTCAAAACCCCAATTAGGAGAGAGGATGCAAGACATATTTTAGAAACAATGTGGGTGGGAAGAGAACAGTCAGAGAGTGGCATGAGGGTAGCCGTGCATTCAGCTTTTCCAAAAGAAAACTGAAAGTGATGTGTAGACAGTCTGAAAGCAATGGAAAAGAGGGAATTATTGGGAATTCCGTGTCTCCCCCTCCAGAAGTAGTGTGTGAGGATGCCAACAAGGCACAAAGATAACGAGGATTCAGGATGCCATTTGCAAAACACATTCCCTGTGTAAGAATTTCATCCATTTGTTCTCAACTTCTTTCTCTTCCATTTGTTACTTTTCCATCTGATTTATTTTACATGATGTCTTCCCTGGGATTTTTTTATGTAATGGTGTCCCTGCCTATGGAAGGGGAGTTGGAACTAAATGATCTTTAAGGTCCTTGCCAACCCAAGGCATTCCATGCTTCTATGAGTTCTACCTTCTTGTTTCCTTATATGTTTATGGATGCTGGCACATTATTTCTAATTAGAGATTTTTCAAGTAATACAGTAATTTTCTATACAAACATTGTTTATCCTCAGCAATCTCTAATTGCTTAAGGGAACTCTTCAAAGTTTGGATGCTTCTCCATCGTGAACAGGTCAAAGTATTCTTTTTTCTTAACCTTTGTTCGTTTCATAATGCCCTTCTTAAACAGCTGTTGGAAGCTCCTAAACAAAACTCATGCTTTCTGATTTCTGAGAGCAAATGTCTGAAACCTAAGACCTACTCTGAAATATCAAATATTGTGAAAATTACAAAAAAATAAATAAAGGAAGCTGCAGAGCAAAAAGGAAAACCCACATGGAAAGTCTATGTAAATCAAGACTGAATACATTGAGGCCAGGTGTTTTATGACCCTCAACATGTGTCCAGCTAGCTATGGGACAATTTCATGCTTCCAGGAAGTTCTCCTGGAAGACAAAATTCTCCTAGAAAGGCTGCTCTATTGCCATCTGGGAAGTGAAATTTTGGCCCCGCTAAAAGCACCATTAGAACTCTTATCCAATATGATTTAGATCTTCCTTGGGGCAATTTTGGCTCCAGCTGTGTGAAAGTGCTTCTGGCTAAAGCAATCCTTGAGTTGTTTGAGAATATCCCCGGAGGGAGGCAGGCGGATTTGTGAAAGAGTTGGTCAAACAGTCATTCTGAAAGAGGAGCGACTACCACAGAGCAGCACAGAATGGAAAAAAGGAAGCTTATCACCCAGAGCACAAATCAGAATTCAAAAATGCTCTTTTTTCTTTTTCACTTTCCTTTTTTTTCTTTTTTTTTTATGTATAATGGTTTCTTTTTTCTTTTGTTCTTTTGAAGAACTGGTTTTACTCACTTCAGCTGGAACAGTCTCTCAGCAGAGCTTTGTAATGGAAATGAGAAGAAACGTTATCTGGTTCTTACAATCAGCCATAAAATACATGGAGAGAGGTTTTTTCATATGTATGTAAACCGAGAATCAGTTTTGAGAGTTGTACTTTCCACTTCAGAGGCCAAGGTCTGCTCCTTGATGCCTGCTTTGAAAAGCAGGGGGTTTATCTCTCTAATAGTCAATTATCTGAGGTTGTAATGAGCAGGCTTTTTTGGAACTTTGAAAAGCAGTTTCTTGGTATCTAAATCTCTTTAACTGCTTCACTCTTTGCCTTTCTGTTATGCAGAGCATTGCTTTGTTGGGTAGAAAGCCAGCATAGCTCTAACAGATTTAATATGAAGAGACATGTTGTATACTGACCTTCGGTGATCTCTGGCCCTCTGCTCTGTCCTCTTCACCTCCCCATTGTGTCATTTGTTTAAAATCGCACAGAAGTTAGAAAAGGAAATGGAAAGCAACCTCAAAAAGCTCTGTTTCACTCATTATTGCATTTAGTACAAAATAAGTCACTTTGGTACACAGTGGCTTGACAAATACTGTTTGTGAATATCCATAATGCAATGTATGATAACTATGGATGAAAGGATTTGAACTTTAAAAATGTCATGCTTGGTCATTTTGACCTATTATTTACAGTCAATTACACATTCTCTCTGCTGTGGCTTAGTAGTATTAGATCAAGAATAATTTTGCCATTTTACAGGGGGAAAAGAAAGATTTTCTCTGATGTATGAACATACCCATTAGTATAGTCTGTGCATTTCCCAGAAGGAACATCATTGAGGTGCAGTGGTAGGAAATGTCACAACATTTCAGATTGATGGAAGATACATAAGGAATCTTTCAGCTAAATAAAGGATAATATTTCCCTTCTAGTAAGCAGAGTGTTCCCACCAGTACTGATATGTCTTTCCATCGATGAAGACAAATTCTTCTCAGTGCCAAAACTCTGCAGAAAATCTTGAAGTATGAAGAGTCACTTTTAAATGGCATGCACTTTGCTGTAAGTTTGCAGAAAGAACATCCCCTGCATAATGTGAAAAAATAATTCATAGGAAGAAGAAATTTAGCATACTGCAACCCCAAGGACTGCAGATGCAAAAGGGGCATAAACACTTTGAAACACTATATTAAAAAAGTATATGTTCTATAAGGGTTTATTTCTTAAATTTCCAAGTATATAGAAAATAAGACCATTCCATATGAATGTAGGCTCTTTGATCTAAATACTCCAATTACTGCAAAATTAAATCTTTGGAATAATTGCACATATATGTTTGCCTTATGTGGATAATAAAAGTACTTAATACAGTATTTCCAGAGTGCTATATGTATAAAGTCCCCGATATATTTGAAAACCAAATCCTTATTTACTTGCAATGAATTATTCAGACACATTCCATTCTCTGTGAGACTTAGCTCCTTCTCAAATCTCAAAGTAAAAATGGTGATTGTTACAAGCTCTAATAATAGCCAGGAGGCTGAAAATCAGAAAACAGAAATCAGCATTTTTAGGAGAAGTTTCTGAGCTCTGTGATTTCTGATATGACTAAAATATTTCAGATTAGTTTATGATTTATATACTTTCAGTGGTGTCCTTCAAAATATAGTAAGATTTTTAGGTCACCTTTCTGTCAAAATTACACCCAAATCAAAATGAAGCACTGCTTAAAAAATGTGATTATTCTTCATAAATTGTAGAGATCATGCTATGCAAGTCTTCTTTCATCTATTTTTTAACTTCCTTGGAAATTAAACCAATAAAATATCTATTGTGTTTGATGTGTCTGCTGGTGATGGTTGCATTCCTGACCTTTGAGCTCATGAGGTGCTCAGTTCTGCTTGGAGGCACTGCTGGGCACATGGATGACTATGAAGGGATGTCTCATCGCTGCTGGTTTTCACAGGTAACGTGTTCCCTCCATCCACGACATGCCAGTCAGCTGCACACTCAGCCCCTGCACTAAATGAACTGCTTTCCTTTAAAATATGTACAGTCAATCCTGTTGAATCCATCTCTGTTATCCAGAGGTTGGACCTTTCACTAAGGGTGAGACGGTGAGAGAAGAGATGGTTTATTTCCCTCTCCTTTGCCTGTAGGGATCCAACAGTTTTTCCTCACTGTCTAACCTGTTAGTCGGTAGAGGAGACTTAGCAGGAGGTGGTGTGTGTAGGAATCTTGGGGAAGGCCTATCCCTCCTTTCTCATGAAGATGGAAATGATCTGTGACTCACAGGGCCAGCAACAGACAGGCATGAGCACAGTGAGGCAGTATCCACACATGACTTTGAGCTACTTGTTTATGCATTTTTTGATTCACTGAGTGTGGGAGGGGAAGAAGAGCAGGACTCTGTAACCCAACAGGTAGGTCGCTCTCATGGAGGTGAAATGTGAGTACATCCCTAATCCTCCATTATACAACTGTCATGAGGCATGCTTGGGGCAAACATAGGCATTGAAGCCCCCAGAGAGGGGAGGAGATGGCAGAGTGCCCCTTTTCACTGGGCATTTTGAGACAGTGGGTTTGCAGAGGCACCCTTGTCTCCTTCCTCTGGCCACCAGTGTTTTAATAAAAGGTGGAACTTAATCAAGAATAGAGAAGAACCTCCCAAGTGTGTTTTGGAAAAGGCCATCAGGGGAAATAGGAGTTTGAGTCATCAAAAGATGAAATCAAAATGTACCTACATTTCTGACTTGGCAGGTCTGCCAGTGGCAAGGCCGGGGTAAACAGGAAAAAATGTGGGAGAGAAAGAAAAGTGGCATTTCCTATAGTCAGAGTTTAAGAGAAAGTTGTGATGCACATGCTTTTATCACCCAGTTTGTGGGGTTTTTTTCCCAGAAAATAAAAGATATAGGTGTCCTCAGGCCCATAAATCACATTCTGAGAACTCAGAGTAAGTCACTGACAGAGAGGTGCCTCTTAAGCAAGGCACCTTGCTTAAAAGGCTTCTCTTCCCTTCTTTTCATGCCAACCAGTTTGCTTTGCTGATCACTTGGTGAGGAGATGGTTGTGGGTCCTTACCACTGAGAAAGAAAATGGGCAGTTTTCCTGCATGAGGAATGAAGGACGCAGGACTGTGGACAGGGAGAGATGTTAGGGAAGTTTGAGATGGGGCATCTTGGAGCATCACTGCTATGGGCAGAGTACGTCAGAAACCTCCCTAATAATCCCAGAAATATGTGTTAAAGAAAACATTAGTAATTTTTCTGCTGGTGCTGTGGAGTCTTTCTGTAAGGCTGATATTCAGGAATCGTGCTGTTGGGGAGCAGATCATTGCAAAGGCAGGATGGGGAAAGGGGACAAACAAGCAAACAAAAAAAGCATGTTGTAGCATTTGCCACTCAGAATTGCTGAGGGGTTTCTTATATACCCACCAGTATAAAATGTGAGAAATTGGGGAATTTGATTTAGTACAGCAGTTTCATGTCAAATTTGAAAGGACACTGATATCCCCTTCCCTTGTGTGGCTCATACATAGCCTGTAACTAGGTGCATTTCCGTGTTGAACCACATTTCTTCTGTGAGCCAATCTATTCCAAACTTGCAACCTAAACTTTTCAACACACTTCAAATCTGGAACTCAACATCGCCTTCTCCTCGATAACCAGTATGTTCCATATTTGAACCCCTCCCATGCTTTTTGCTGGCTTTAAGAGGTAAGTGTCCCATCTGGATTAAAGCACTGTGGCCAGAATTGTTAATGCAGAGACAATTCCTCAGTCCAGAAGTGAAATCAGCTTTTGGTTTCTGAAAGCGCTGTTTTCCATGAGGGTGTGTTTTAAAAGCCAGCAGTGATCTAATATCAAGTCTGTTGTTTCCTGGTACTTACGATAGATGAATCAGATAAAGCTGTTGAAAACTTCGTGAGTTATTATTTCCAGAAGCTACAGAAAACTAGTAGACTAGAAGGCCTTATACTGCTGAACCCATTCTACAAATGGAGAAGAGCCTCTGCAGTATCCATCATTCATAGATGTAATTCCCGTGAGTCATGTATTAAATATTTATCATTTCACTGGTTTAGGAAAATGCTTTCAATTATTCCTTATCCTTGGAGCCTTTGCATTTTCTGTCAAAGTTTCTCCCAGCAAACCCTTTAATACTGGAATTAAATTAAATTTCTCTTGGGTCAAATGTTTGTTTTTATTCTGCTTTAAGGTATAAGAGGAAACAGTGTCAAGTTGTGCCACAGGAGGTTTGTGTTGGATAATAGGAAAAATTTCTTCATGAAAAGGGTTGTCAAGAATTGGAATAGGCTGTCCAGGGAAGTGGCTGAGTCACCATCCCTGGAGGTATTTAAAAGACACACAGATGTGCAGTTGTGCTTCTGAGGTTCATGGTTTAGTGGTGGACTTGGCTGTGCTGGGTTAACAGTTGGACTCGAAAATCTTAAGGGTGTTTTCCAGACTAAAGGTCTCTACAAGTGTAAGAATGTAGGTTTTCTGTGTTTGACTTGCTATCCAAAGCTCAATGAAGTGATTTAATACACTTGAAAAGAAAAGATTCTTGTCTGATTTGCTTCATCTGTCAGCCAGAACTTTTTAAAAAGCTACAGTGTTCCTCAGAAATGTCTGGTCAGTTAGAAAAGAAGACAGAGAGAGTGAGAGAGAACACAGAGGCCCAGGAACAATGTTGGAATGCTGCCACTTTTGCCCTGTGCTGTAGCACAGGAGTTGTATATTGTGGCCAGAGACTTTTAGGACAATTAAAAGCCAACAGTCATTGCTAATTTAGCTTACCAGCCTCAAAGGACTTTTCATTAACTAGTTGTGCATGTCTTTTTCTGAAGGAAGGACTTTGCCAAATTCTTATACTATTATATGTCTCCTACTGGCATCATGGAGTCACTTGGTCTTCATTCAGTCTCCCTTCCCTTTCCCCCTGGCACAACATGGTAATTTGGAGCTATTTATGTGCAAAGTGAAGACTATGTTGAGGAAGAGAAAATCTGAGTTTTCATTGAGTGGGTAATCTGGAACAAATGGTTAAATCAGTCAAGCAAGACTGAGAGCTGTGTGGAGCAGGGACCTGCATGAAACATTGGGGAAAATGTAAGTGGATTCCTACCAGCTCTTTTTGTTAAATGTGAAGACAATACAAACCATCAATTGTATTTAAGAAGCTATATGTGATTTAAATGAAATGGTCAGGTATTGCAATTAGCATATTTACCTGCACATATATTAAATCAATATTCTGCTTCAAATAAGAATGTTTGGATTGGGAGGGTCACTGTAACCTCTGTTGTATTTCTTCTGATTGCATCTATGATCCCCAAAATATTGATGGGCAAAATATTTGTTTAAATTATAATTTCCATCTAGTAAGAGGAGTTGAATTTTGAAAACACTTGAACACGACACAGCTTTATGAATTGAGAGACTACAGATTAGCTGAATGGTGATATTATGCAACCAGCATTTGGAAAAATGGCCATGGCACTTGTCAAAGAGAAGAAAATTGGGAGTGATTCAGCACTTAGGAGGAGAAGCACACAGTCAGGCATCATGTTACAGCTGGAAAGGAATGCTTGCTGGAAGAGAATCTCATAACACACACACACATCTCTCTCAGAAACTGCCCAAATTAAGACATTTACTTTAAGTAAATTTTCTCATTTTTCTGAAGTCTCTGGTGATAAGCTTTATGCCAGAAGGAACAGGTAGAGATAGGCAAAGCGGTATCAGATGGAAAGTACCAGAACACAGCAAAATAATGGATTTTTTTAACAATGAAGATGGCAGTTTGACTCTCTACAACTTTCTTGGTAGGAAAAAAATAAATTTAAAAATAGTAAGAAAATACGTATAAAAGTGAATACTGGAACTAAATAAAGCCATCTAAGCCTTCTAGAATGCATTTATATAAACAAAAGCAATTTTTTTGGGTTTTGAACATCCAAACCACAGTTCATCTTACCAGTTTCTGTTATTACAGCCCCCTAACAACCACATCATGGACAGAAGTCCATGAAATAGTGATGTTATCAGCTTATTCTTGACAATGATACTCATGCTGGATGTGGGCATGGGGATAAAGTTGCTAATCAATGTAGTTATATGACAAAACAAATATTAAAATCGTATATGAAGGCCCCGTGAAGAGATGTATTCTTTTTCAGAAAGAGGAAACTTCTGGCCTAAATACTGCAATGGAAAACTGAAAAGCTTTCTAGCTATAGCAAGAGTTATTGGTTCAGAAACATCATGATTTTTTGACCTCTTCATGCTGGCATTATTGTGACATACACTCAGCCTTTCTTAACCTGGATTTTCCGTGGAAGAAATAACTGCAGCTGGCAGGAAGAGGATATCTGAACATGAATGACAGAGGAGATGAAGCCTCTTAAGAGCCTGTAAGTAGAACAAGACCCTTGGTGCCCTTACGGCAATAGGAGCTGTGAGCCCAGCAATCCATCTGGAAATGCAGCTACACATTCCTGAATGGACTTGAGAATGGGGAAATGCTGCCTTAAAAGTGAACTCTCCCCTCTATCTTTCAGCTATTTCTCATTTCTTTCTAAAAGTAAAGCTGGATGGAAACACCATGAGATTAGAAAGCTGTGTATTTCAGTGTGAATCCTTTTTCATTATAAGCCAGTAATTTTCTCATTTAATGAGTCAAAATATTGCCATGCGGTAGCAACTTAATAAATTTTTAACAATTGGTATGATGAGCTTTACATGATTCATTCATGTGAAATTTTGTCTTGAGTCCTGCTGGCATTCATTAATTCCTGGTTAGCCTCTTGGTAATGGAGCTGTCAATGTCAGGGTGTGTTTGAAGGGACTTGTGAAGGTTCTCTAGGTCAAAACACTGCTTCAAGCTTCAGGGCTAGATCAGGTCTCTCAGGGTTGTATCCAATTGAGTTTTCAGTCTCTCCAACAGTGTTTCTGGACAACCTCTTCCTTTGCTTTTCCACCCTCTGATGAAATCTTTCTTTAGACCAAAATTCAACTTCAGGCTGTTGCTTCTTATCCTTTCAGTGTGCATCTTTTTGAAGAGTGGTCTCTACCTCTGGTCCATAGGTAATTGTACCCCCTGCCCTTTGCTTTCTCTTCTCTAGTCTGAAGAAACCCACTCCCTCAGCATCACCTCATTCATCACGTGCTGCAATCCTCAGACCTTCCTCTCCAGTGAGAAATATCATGTGTGACTTCAAATATCCTGTGCTGAATGCTGAAAGATTTAAACCAGAGAACTCAAAAAATCACTGCCTGACCTACAGGGCTGAATAGCATTCTCTCATCTGTTCTTTTGGTGAATGAGTGAGAAAGGCTACACAGTTCATGCAGGCATCATTTCCCTGGCAAACTGGTCAAAAAAGTTACATTATTATCAGTTTAGAAACTTGGCTGTGGTACATCCATTTTTGCTCCTTAGAGAGTGCCTCTGAATTTAGTTTTAATTAAACGTTACGCTGAGTTCAGGGTATAAGTCTATTACCATTGACTTACTGGCTGATTCTCCTTTGGATTAATGAAGGAAAATTTAGGGGTTTATTTTCAAGGATTGGGAGGGAGGGGGTGTTTAATACATTCTTTGCAAGACTGGAATGTAGTTGAAATCTTGGTGTGAATGAAGTCAGAAGCAGAGCTAAACTCCTCTTTGCTGAATAAACTCACATTTCCTCTCTAGGTTGGTGGTAATCATATTTCCTTCCCTCAATATGTTCTAAATGGATATCCACAACGATCATAAAGTTGCTGTGCAACTGAGGCAACTCCATTTCTGCATGCCCAGTTTTGGATACTTAGCAAATTTGATTTTCTAGAAGTATGAGCTGAACACTCAATAAAAATAGGGTTGATTGAACTGTGCAACAGTCAAATATCCATACAGCCCAAGTATATCCAAAACTTTAGACAAAGATGTACCACTTCCTAATTTACTAAATGAACTACATCTGAAAGCAGTTAATCAGCTGTTTCACTGCCAGCAGGCAAGAAGAAGTTGACAGCTGCTCACAACTGTATCTTTGTGCTTCTCTCTTTAGCATATACTGTGCAAAAAGTGTGAATCAGGCAGAATAGGTTAATGAGATTTTCAGGCAATCATGGGAACAAAATAAGGCCTGAACTGCTGAGCAGCCTCATTTTTCTTTCCCTGGCACCTGGCATGCTTATTTGTCCCAGTGCAACACATGGATAAAAACTGTAATCACATGGGAGCAGAGAACCCTCCCTCAAGTCTTGTTCTGAAATCCCCATGCTTAGGTGATGAATAACCTACTTGAATTCCAAGGTGGTGTTGAACCAGGATCAGTAGGATGTTTGTATTGTGAAGAAGTTGAGGTGTTAGAACCAAAATTCTTTGGTTGCTGAGGTGTCAAAGCTCAAAATAATTCCCTATTTTTTTACTTTTTAATTTTTTTTTCTGTTGTGTTAGGCTGATGTTGCAAGCATAACAGCTGAGGTTTGTGAATCTGAAAATCCTTGCAGCCAAGGCAGAGGTTGTTAGTAAGACAGTCAACATTTCTTGCTTTCATGGGCTCTTCTTCCCTTTGATGGGATATCCTCATATGCATGTTATCTAGCTGAACTACAGAGGAGTTGCACAAAGTTGGGCTTTTCCAGCAGATCACTTGGAAGATTCACAAGAATTCCGTGTTTGCAGAGACATGCAATTGATCTCAAGGATGAACATCATCTTGGTGTATTGGAGAAGACCAGCAAAATGGAGAGAGGCCTTGAGAGGTTATTAAATATTTCCCTCAGCCCTGGGCCAGCACCAAATATAGCAGTGCATCACCTGGCAGGTGACAAAGGGTGCCCTAACTCCAGCATTCTTCATCCCCAGCCTGTTGCAGCAGAGGGCAGTGCTGAACGGAGTGCCCAGATGGAGCTGAGACAGGTCTCTTGGGCTGGGCAGGGATAGAGGGGGGTTCTGGGAAGCTGCTCAGGACAATGTGGCATATCAGTGCCCTCAAGGCCTGAACCTAGGGGCAATTGCTCTTGGAAACACAGAAACTCTGTGTGACAATCAGGATCATTCTTCATTTGGCACAGAAATCAGCAGTAACTATTTTGCTTAAGGACCAGAGAGGTCAGTCTCCTTCTGCACAAGCCTGAATGCCTCAGTCAGCCAGTTCCTGCTTTTCTCCCTGAGTTTTACCTTCTGCCAGGTAATTGATGTGGGCCAAAGACCAAGCTAACAGCTGAACTTGGATACTCTTCTTGTCTGTGGGCTGATGCAGTCTGACAGCATACAGACTATTATGGACACTGTGTTCACAGGCTTTTGTTCATGTAACTTAATGTGCAAAGAGCAGCTCTTGATGAAAGGAGTTTGTTAGTCTGCTTAACTTGGTCTTATAATCACCACCATGCCACCAGAGATCTGAGAGACTTCTGTTACCATGCTCCCTGTCCTTGTAATTTCTCAGATGAAGCCTGTGTATTGCTCATCGTTTATCAGCAGAGCTTTAGCTATTTTTAAATTTCTAAAGTGGAATATAAAAAGGAAAATTCTTATCAGACAGATGTTTACCACCACTGATCGATGCTCATGCAAGGGCTAATGTCACCTGAAAGGTGTCAATTAGCAGTGTTTCTGTTGCTTTCATCAGAAAAGTCAGTAAAGCAGGAAATAGTATGAAACTTGACAGAAAGACAAATGAGTCTCATTAAGAAGAGTGAGGTATGATTAAACAATAGGCTACAGCAGGGTGGGTGAAATATGAGGCCAGCACTGATTTGGGGACAACTCATCTAATTGTTATCAGTTTCCCAGCCCAAAGGAGTGGTAATTCAGAAGTTAAACATAGGTACTGAAGTATGTCATTGTAAGGCTAAAAATTGGGTTTGGAGGATTAACCACACTGATCCCTAAAAGTGAACTCAGAAGAATTCTTGAACTCATGAGCTCACAATTAGCCTGAGGAATGACAGCTCAGGATCAGTTGTGTCCGCCCCTGGTGTAAGTTAGCAGCATCTCACTGACTTCCATCGACGTGACTCTTCTGATACCAATGTGACTGTGAAAAGGCAAAAGCACAGTGAACACTTTTCTATTTTTAATGCCTGTACCTGCAGAACTCCTTTTGATTTCAAGAGAAGCTGGACAGGGCTATTTGCTTAATTATATGAAGTTCTCCCAAATGTAATGGAAATTCATGAGAAGCTCTGTTTAATGTTTTTGCTAGGCCTGAAGCTAGGAGGGCATATTACTTTCCATCCAGTGAAATGAGAGTGATACTCATTCTTCTCATAATCTCTTTGAGGCATCTGCACTTGAGGCGGAAGCTAAGGTCTGAAATTGAGGCAATTTAACAAACAGTGTCACTGACCTTGTGCCCAGTGCTGTATCCAGACAAATAATTGCACCATCTCTGGTGCTTACGTAACACACTCTTGTGCAAGAGAAAGTAACTGGGAGTCACTTTGTGTGTTTGGCCAGGGTGAGTGGCACAGCAGCCTCAACTGGATTGCACACAGCCACAGCAGCTTGCTTGCACCTCAAGAGCAGGAGGCCTGATTTTCCTCAGCCTTGCTGCCTGGATGCATTCATGCCTGCTACCATGGTCACCTTCCTTCCGCTCCAATCCACACACAGGGTTGGAAAAACCGTCAACTTTACCAAGCAAGTCGTATGTGGCTGCTCTGGGGCTCCCACCGAGAGGCATCTCCTACCCACGGACTGCAGTGTACCTCTGAGATTTTAGCAGGACACACCTGTACCATCCTACCCCTGCCTTAACTGCATTCTTCAGTCAGCTCCAATAGCTTGTGGCCTGAATTCTTTTCTGTTCCTGTGATCTTCTTCATGGTCTAAAGACTGTCTTTCTGTGGTGAGCAAAGAATGATGTCCTGAATTGATATTTCAGTCCCTTGAGGCATTTACCTTGCCTATCCTTCAGACTCTGCCTCAGCAAAATAACAGGGCACGAATTCACGCCTTTGCTGTCCCCTCTCATTATTACACAGAAAGTAGGAAGGGAATCTCATGGAGTAGTTGTGGGAGGAAGATGAAACAGGGATCTTTATTCTGGGTGCAAAAGGAGGGAGAAGTTGGATGGCAAAAAGGACAAGTTGAAGGCAGGTCTCCCTATCATCTTGTTCCAATCTCCTTGGTAGCTGGTGAGTCATGATCAACACTAAAACGTGTCACTTGCTCTTATTGGTCTGCTCATGCTCACACGCAAATTAATAACTGCAAGAACAGGTTCAGTAGAAAGAAAAGTGGATTTCTGTACAGTTCCTCTAGATGGCAAGCTTTATCTGTTCTATTTATCTTATCTGTTCAAAAATGAGTATGTTCAGGCTCAGCCACACTGCAAAAAACTTTCTACACTACTCAGACCATTCTGTCAGTTCTGGAATACCAGCTCCTGGGGTTCTAAACAAGTTTCTGTAGGAAAACAAAATTGTGAATGATGCACCAGGTTCTCGAGAAATGTGTATTTGTGAAATATGATTTGTATAGGAAAACAATGATTTTTTTTTTGGAAATGTGGCTTATTTTGAAAACATTGTTATTTCATCCAGTGACGAAGATGTGGATCAGTTTACTACCACAGATATTTTGCTGTGCTGAATGTGAGGGAAGTCTCTCTCTCTCTGGCCTGACTTTTCTAGGCATTAACACCTACCATTACTTTCACTGCTGCTAAGTCAGTGAAGAATGAGTGTAAGAAACTAGAAACAGAATGAGGAAATCAATAAAATTGCCCTGAGAGCTGATCCCAATCTAGGGCCTGTGTAATTAGGAATTATACCAGCAGACTCCCTGGCATAAAATTCCTGTAAGATGGCCTTGTGTGCATCTAATATTTCAAAAGTAGAGAAAAATGTTACTAAAGAACAGCTATTTTGCATCCCAAGTTGTCTTTTGAACACCCATAAATTAAGTGGGGTGATAGTGTTGGGACACAGAATCATATTACAGGTTTCATGGTATTAGATGACAAAAGGGAAGCAAGATGACAAAGAATCAAGCCCTTATCAGCATACAGGCCCAGCCCTTACACTTGACACAACAAAAAGAGCTTCCAAAAACGCTCTTGGTATTTATGAAAACCCCAGCTGAGTGGTATATCACTGGTGTAATGTATCTTTATATGACATTTGTTCTGCATTTTCTGTGGATAAATGAGACAGTGTCCGTAGAGGCCAGTGCTTGTGTCCAGTGCTCTGCTGTTTGCATGGCTTCTGCATTCCCCTTGCTGAGACTCCACCTCTGTTCCTTCTCCTGTGTGAAGCAGTTTGTGAATTCCCCTAGGAAGAAACCCATTCATGTATTTTGTAAGTGATATTATACATGACATTTTGCTCAGGTGTGATAAATGGAATATTTAATCAGTTTTCTTGGATGATTTTGCAATGGCCCTAATGACCTATTTGAACTTTAATTTCAATTTAAGTTTGTTTGGTCTTTGTTCCAGCACATTACTTATTGTTATATCCCTCAATCTCCATTTTCTTGCCTTTCATTTCCTCAGTCATACACCCTGTTATGCCTCTGACTAGATGGTCTCAGACTACAGATTTTATTTGTTTTATAAAACATCTGATCACTCTTTAAGTGCTGTACAGTATAATGATCTGGCCATAGTGCTTGCTCTGCTTTAGATGATTTGTCTCCCTTTTTCACCTCCACCCTTCAAACAATCTTGGCACAGAAATTGCCTGTAGCTTACCCGAGCTCTCCTAATTTTCTTCAAGTCAGTTTTCCAAGCTTAGACAAGCCAGTCTTCCTAGCCCAGAAAATATTGCTGGCACCACTTGACTTCCTTCTGGTCAGGGATTTGACGGAAATTAGAAAGCAAGCTTTGCTTTCTAGAAGAGGGGTACCCAGACTTCTGTGCAGTTTTGCTGATCATATCTCAGCTGATTCACTGCAGAGTTACTCATCTCTCCTCCCTGACAAGAGAAGCCTCTTTGGTCGCTGCCTTCTGCTGCCACATTGCATCACACGCTCCTGTCCCTGTCAACACCTCTCCTTGCCTCGAGGTCCCTGCCTTTCCCTTCCCTGGGGACAGCGCCTGCCCTAGATAATGGCTTGTGCCTGGCTCTTGCATAACTATTCCAGTCAGGGCACCAGGAGACCTGTTTTCTCCTTTTCCTCTGCTTAGGGTCACCATGCACTTCTGAGCACTTTGTGATCAGATATCAACTGTCCTCCAAAATAGCAGGGGAAGTGGATTAATGTAATTCTTTCATCTTTTATTGAATCAGAGTTTTGACTGATAATGAACGGGAGAATGTGCCTTGTCCTTACACGCCAGTGTATAAAATGCATGGCAATATAATCTTGGCCACTACTGTCCATAAACACGGTTGAATTCTTGTGTTGTCCACAACAATTATTTCCCCCTATATTGACAAGTAAGCTCTGACAACTTAATCTGTCCCGATCCGAGCCAACACCCTTTCTTTTCTCTTGATTTTACCCCTAACTTTACTGCTGAAGGAGAGGGAAAAAAGGCTGTCTCTGCTGAGAAGCAAGAACACAGCAAGCATAACCCAGTGTACATGATGTCCCAAGGAGACTTTCTCTTCCTCCCTGAGGCAACGGCAGAGTGCAGCCTTCGAGAAGGTCCACAGATAATCAGCCTTCCCTTTCTCTATTGCATCTGATTTCATAGCCTTTGCATGTATTTAGCATATCCCTTTGAACTGGCTGGGCTGGTGGGAATCCCTGCCCTCTGGCTCTCGGCCCGTGACTGACAAATGAGGCGCTAGCCCCTTCTCCCGGAGTGAGAGGAGAGGTGCTCTGGGACCGAAGCTCCCGCAGGTGCCTGCGATGTGCTCTTGCACAACATGGCCTTGGTCTTAGCTCATGGCAGGGAGGAATAACCAGCACCTGAACTGCTGGCATTCCCGCTGCAGGCATTCCTTTCACCCCACTCAAATGATGCCCCTGGCTGACAGGTAGGTTCTTGTTCAAGGTCAGAGTGTCCCAAAACATCCAGATAAACCCTGGAAAATCTTTATCAGGTAAGTCTGTGTGGCTGCTGAGAAAAACGGTGATGTTACAGACTCTTATGTAGAAGAAGCTGTGAAGGAAACAGTGGCCCCTGACAATGTGTCAGCTAGGAAAATCTGGGGAGAGGAGGTATTTCCTCATGGATTTCTGTCTGAAATATGATGTGGTTACTGTGTATTGCACCAGAGCTTTACTCAAGCTTAAGATTTTCTCTTCCTTCCTATTTTTTTAATACTGATATTTTGAATACACATGTAATCATCCATGCCCTGACTTTTTAGGCACTTTTATTTCCTCTCCTCTTCACTCTATTTGAAAATGGATCTGTGGGTGATGCTCGAATATTTATTTATCTTGTATTGTCTTTTTACAGCACCTTCAAGTAAGAATCAATAGAAAGACCCCGAGGAAATAATTTTTGGCCTGGTTATCTATTTGCAAAGGAGTAGGTCATGCAAATTAAACACACTCCTATATCCTTTGCTTCAGGTTATGCCCTGGGGCTGGAGCAGACCCAGAGAACGGGCTCTCTCACAGGGAGCTCAGTGCATGGAAGATGTATTATCCTTTCGTGGGGTGCAGAAGCACTCACACAGTTAAGTTATTCAGCCTGATAAGAAGAGGGAGGAACAAATTAGAAGGGCAAGTTGCCATCTCCTTCCACTTACAGTGAGCAATGAGTCTATTGCAGTTTGGACTCTTGTTCTCATCTCCTTTGCATTGTTCTAATTGAGAAGCAGTTTAGACACAGCATGAGTTAAATCTGAGCTTGTGTTCTGCTGTCTCCCTCATTAAATGTGCAGCAGGGTGGAGGTTTGCAGTACTTCTTAAGTTGATTGTCACCAACTTTTTTGATGCTGTATATTTTAAGAACATTCTATAATGCATGTGTATAGGTATCTTATGAGACTCCTCACAAATCAGAAATATCTCATAATACTGATGAAATGGAGATTTGGAATGAAGAATTTCTTTACCTATCTCAGTAACAAATGTGGCGGACACCTACAGCTGCACTGCAGTATATATTGATAGCTGTGGATCATACTTCTAAATGTGTGATGAAGACAAGCTAAAAAATTCTGTGCCTTTGGAAAAGTCATGCTTTGCAAATCCAGACTATACATAATTTTAAACCGTGTTCATACTGATAGGAAATGTTGAGCGTATTTCATCATCAGGAGGGCAAGACTGGCTGCCAGCTGGATGGCATTTGCAAATGATCCATCCCTAATCTGCTCTTCCAGAGCACGACCTACATTTTGTTGCTATCTTTCCTCTTTTTCTTTGAGTGATTAACTCTCAATTCATGAGACTTTTCCAAGCAGGACCTATCCTTCAGGGTGCCTGGTAAGTATCAAGTGCTTTTGTCTGCTTGTGCTCAGCTTCCAGCTCTCCAGAGCAGAAGCATCCCAGATCTCATTAAAAACATCATAAATTTTAACCAAAGGCCCAGAGACTCAGTATAACACTGTGGTGGAAATCCATCAGTAATGCACTGTCACAGTCAGGTATATTCCTGTCCACAGGGATAGGTGGGCATTATGGACAGGAGCTGGCATCTAAAGGCCAGTCCAACATTCAGAGCCAAGCCATGGCTGCCAGGTATCACCAGAGCAGTGAAGGGAGGGGAAAAGCCCCATGTAAGGCTGGCCAGTGCTCAGAACCCAGTCTAGGCTTCATCTGTGAGAAGATTTTCTAATGTAAACAGCATTCTTTGGGTTTCAAGGAAGCCCTGGGGAAAATGGCTGCCTGTAAAAAGGACTTCTGTTGTTGCTTGACCAGTTGGCTCACTCAGCATCTTACACCTCCCCACTGCCCTTTGGCCAGAGTCATGTTATTATGAGTATATAATTGTGTATTTAGCTCCTCTGTTAGGGCTACAATTTAAAATAATGAAGGAATCTAATTTAGAGCAGCGTGTTCCCCATATGAGCTCAACACAAAGCTATAATAAGCCAATTTATAAATGACACATATTTCCCCTAAACTCAGACAGAACGAAAAATATAAATATGAGAAGGATTGACTGCTAATGTGTTCATGAAAGCTCATTCCAGAAACAGAGCTGAGCTGATCAAAAAGCATTTCTGTACGAGCAATTTGAAAGTTTCTTTATAGTTTTCACAGGAAAATTAGACCAGTTCATGAATAACTGAGTTACAGGGCATTGTGATTGGCTGCTCTTTAGCCAGAATTCAAGTAACATGTGCTTTGTTCACAGTGTTGGCAAACTGATTTTATTTGTTTGCAATTTGATTTTTGAAAACAAGTCAAGCCAAGGGTTAAGAGAAAGCTCTTAGACAAGGGCAGAATTCCAAAGCAATCTGAGAGTCCATTCGCTAATCAAAGTTGGTGTCAGGAAGCATATCTTAATATGGCCTTCAGGAAGTTCTTTAAATTTTTGCTAATCTATCAACATTTTCATTTATTTTCAGTATAAAAAGCAACTTCAAACTATATATATATATATGTGTGTGTATATGTGTATATATATATATATATATATATATATATATATATACACATATAAAATTCTTTTTTGTCTCCATGCCCCAGCAAAGGCAGGAAAAGGGGCTGCTGAAACTGAACCAGGAGAAAAGGAAGCTGGCCATCCCTGGAGAAGATGCCTCTCTCTCCCTAAAACGCATGACACAGTTGGGTGGCTACCCACAGATTAAGAAACTGTCGAAAACCTTGGAATTACTCAAATGAGCTTATTGCCTTTGGGTTACCCGAATGGCTACGGCAGGTCAGCCCCAGCACTTCCACCTCTGCTGCCCAGGAGGCTGAGTCAGGCCCTGTGTGGCCTCAAATCATCCCACTGCCTCTCATGCATGGTAGTCCACAGCATCAAGCCCCAGCTGTCAGCTGCTGTTCATGGTATGATGACAAAAAACATTCTCTGGTTTCCCTTGGGTTGCCTTTGCCTAAACCATTCCAGCTGAGCACCACTGCCCTAATCCTGAGCATCTTTCCCTCTCTGGTCCTTGCTTCCTTGAAACTGAATTCTTCCCAGCTGAAATCACAGGAGGGTTTTGTTCTACTGGAAATGTTAACCTTCCTGCTGAGTGGAAAGAGGGAGAAGTTGCAGAGAAAGTGAGATAAGACAATGCCCAATAAAACCAAAATGCCTACAGACAAATGGCCATAGCTGAGGTCACATGCAAAGCCCGTTCCTGACCTTAGATGCTCTACCAGAATTTCCAAAATCTGTTGTATAAAAACAAAGTTGACTGTGCACACCATCATGTGGCTATCCTAAAGAAATATGTTGTAGCCTGCACTTATTCCTGTCTGGGAACAGCAGTAGCAGGATTTTAAAAAAAAGCAGTATAATTTTTACCACAATAAAAGTGGCACAACCCAAATAAATTAGAAACTATAAATCTTTCCACTGCCTTGGCATGGCAGGTGAGCTCCATGCTCACCAAGATTCACACATCTTCATGTTAATGTTTTTAATGCCGTATCTTTCAGATTGAGAAGAGAAACAGCTGTCATTTTTGACCTTGAGAGGAGTCTAGATGTTGTGGACGATGTCAGGGCATTAGGTGAGGAAAAGAAGGGAATATTTGCTGTTTTGCCTACTCAGAAATGTTCTTCATTGGAAGAGGGAGAGCCTGCACCACTAGAAAGAAATCTGTTTTCTTTTGACTCTTTGCAAACGCACAAAACTTCATGAATGCATAGCATTGTAGAATTTTTTGGTTTGTTGTGCAGGAGAACAAATTAACAAGAGCAAAGATGAGCTTCCTTGGGCATTTACCACAAATCTGATGAACAAGTTAATTTTCTGCTCCCTTTTCCTGGGAAATAATAGCTCACAGCAGAGAGAGGGGTTGCAATGTGGCAGCAGCTTCTGGAAGGAATTGGAGCATATGGTTTTTTTTCTGAAACATGTGCTTGGCCATATCTGATATAGTTGTGCCCATTCAGAAATAGTTTAAGCAAAGAGCTTCTTTGAAAATTAAATCTAGTCATATAAAAAACTCTGGTATTTCAAAATCTTGGAAGTTTTTTTCATGGATTTAGATGATAAATAGTTTTTGTTCATTAATTGGTTGGTTGTTTTATTTTGTGGTAATATATTCTTATTTGGAAACAGAATAATAATTTTAAAATACATTTTTGATCAAGTCAAAATACTCTAATTCTTAGCTTAATGGATAGAAAATCTAAAATCCTGTTAGCAATTGGAACCAAGACAATCAAAAAGCCCCCAACCTCCATACCCCAGTCGGTTCCACAGTACTGAATTATTTTAATTATCCTGACAACCCTTCCCTCCATTAATATGGTCTGTTCCCCCCCAAGACCTTTTGTTTTAAAGACACATACACTGTCAAAGGTGATGTGATTTGGTCACCAAAAACCCTCCAATATTTTACTGAAGTAGCAACACTGCGCACTCTGAGGCTGTGTCTACAGTAGCAATAAACACAGAGCAAGGCGAGGGGTTCTACAGAAAATCCCGGTCACAAGGATTGTTTTACTCCAAGGAGTGAAACTTTTTTTTTTTTTTTTTTTTTTTTTTTTTTTTTTTTTTGTGGCTGGAGTTTGATCCAATTTGTGCTCTCCTACATCAAAGCTGAGTACAGGAACTGAGATTGTCACTTCAGCATGCCCTCCTCACCTGGGCTAAAATGCTGATGAAGATGCATCATGAATATGGAGCTGATTCACAGCAAGAAGTCCCATCTGCTTACGTCATCAGCTGTTGATAAACATCATATGCTAAGGTACCACTGCCTGATGAAATAAGGTATACAAAAATTCCTGCAAAAGGATCAGGATTTTTGGCTAGTGGATCTTTGCTTAGGGTATCAGCTGTACTATCCATTATTTTTATTTCTGGGTTTGTATCACTCTAAATATAGTTAATGGAACAAATATTACTTTGATATAAATCACGAAACAGAATATCTGGCCTTAAAAGCAGAAATGTACAACACACAGTGGTAGCTCACACTTCTTTCCAAAACCTTTGCTACACAGCACTTAGACTGCAGTGACCACTGATATTTATATCTAACAGCAAACACAGAAAAAGATTCCTTTTTGTCAAGACATAAAATATATGCTAAACAAGAATGAGATCAGTTTCCTATTAATTACCTAATCTCCTTTATTTACTCAATTAGCAGTGGGCCATCATTTCACTTCTGTTTTTCACACTCATTGAATTACAAACTGTACCTGGTCCTAAGGGGCATATATATAAAAAAAAAACAGATTGCAAACCACAAATTATTTCAGAAATACCATAGTTAAAAAATAATAAACCCCCAAATAATTAAAAAGCCACAAGTAACAGAAAATCGACACTGTCAATGTAAGAACAAGGCACTGAGAGTTATTAAAGAAAGAGTAATGAAACACCTCCATTAGCTCGTGGACTAACTTGTGTTATTAGCTATTTTAGTTAGAATTTATGGCTTAAAAGTTGTACTGTTCAAAAGGAATAACATATTATGAGAAAGCACCTTAAGACAATACTTTTCAAACTCTTTGGTGTTGTATTTGTGCTTTCTTTTGGAGGCACTTTCTTCATAAGCAGAAATGTGTGGATAATAAACAAGTTTGATCTGTTTTCCAGGTAATGTTAATGCCTTCTGCTGTAAGGGCATTCTATTAGCTCCTAATATTTAGGAGCTAAGTGTTCATGCAGTTTTTTAGAAAATGGTTGTAAGACCCTCATTCTCCATGCTGGAGTGTGTGACTTCATAAAGAACAATAAGATTTTTAGTCACAGCATCCTTGTAGATTCATAAGATCAGGGCAATTAACAGAAGAAATACTGAGATATATGTGTCTTTTTATCACAGACCTCCTTTTAAAACCTGCAAAGGGAGGGTATATTTTTGTTAAGCTGAAGCGTAATATTAGAAGTGTGTATATACCTAAAACAATAGAGTTTTAACTTTTCTTATTTCTTTCAGATGTTACCATAAAACCAGCATGATAATTTCAAGAAACTGAATAGAAATTATTTTGTTAGTGAAGTTAAATTGAATAGCTATGTGAACAAATATTTCATCTTTGGAAGTTAATGTCAGATCAAGCATTAAAATATTCTCTTTTAAACACTCATGTTTACTTAGCCTAACAAGCTCATCTACTGTCCAACATGTTTAATTTTTACATCTAAGCTACCTGAATGAAGAAAATAAAGTTAAGCCTAGACTGTGGGGGTTTTTATGTATATCTTTGGTTGAATCTCCTGTTCCCCAGCAAGCAAAGAACAGACACCAAAGAAATCAGTAGCTGAGTGGATAATGTGTAAGTTGTGATTCCCTAGTGCAGAGAGCATTTGAAAATATAAAAGAATTCTTAAAATTGTATGTCTATGCCTAGCTGAAAAGACATCAATGGTTACAGTACTTCAAAGTGCTAAGGTATGGAGCATATCACACATAGATGTGAGAAATTTGGAGCCCTATGTGAAGATGAAGCATCATCTATATGTAATGAACATAAGTGAAGACTGATTAAATTCAACTAGCCTACCTCTAAAACTTGTATTCTTGAAATAGAGGTCCTATGCAGCATTAAAAACAGTCTGTCACCATTGTTCTCCAAGATAATGTGCATCAAACATGTTACTTCCTTTCATCTAAGGATGACAAATATCTCACTGAGCACTTACCTGACTTTTGATCTGCACCCCCAGTTTGCACAGTTCTTAGTGAGATGGTTAAATAGAGGATGTCCCACTGTCTTCGCTGGGAGACATTTTCTTTGCTGGTCTGCATGGATGCGTCTGACTCCCTATCCCAGACAAAATTGTACAGGAGTATTTCTAGCTCCTTCTTTAAGCATGAAGCTTAATGCATCTGGATCTTCAAATTCATGCCAACTGTTGAACATGGCAGAGGTTAAAGCTTTATTCAGAGATTGCCCAAATTTGGATTTCCTCTGCAGGGCCTGTTTTGCTGTTCAGAATCCTTTGGTGGCCAACTCCTTCTGAATTAGGCCTTTGTAAAATTTGGAGATATAGGTAGTAGGGACTTTTTGCTTTGTAGTATGTGTGCAAGAGTCATGCTTGTGTGTTAACACAAAACAAATGATGAGATTCAAAACAAGGTTAGGAAGGAGCCATACTACTGGGGCGGAAAAGAAACAAAATGTTACTCCATGTCATTAAAGTGTCACACTCACTAGTGAGTAACATGGCTGTGTTGACAATTTGTGCGATGATAACATGGTGGTGGTGGTGACATGTCACCATTTTGCTGCATGAAACCATGTGGATGTCACTTGGAATTCGTCTACCCTAAGGTATTTACTAAATACAGTGAAGCTTACATATGTCCTCTGGTCAGCACATTGAAAAGAAGTCAAGAAGCTTACTCATCCAAGAAATGCAGGGTAATTAGACCCTCCAGCTAACTCTGAGCAACCTCCTACACCCTAAATGATCAGTTTTATGATTTTTTTTAATGAATGTTTGTGGTTGCATTTTTCCCCTCCACTTGGAATAATCCCCTTCTTTCAGGTGACGTTCAAAATCATACTAGGAATCTCCTGTATATTTAATACCCTCAGTACATCCTCTAGTTTCTGCCTACCATTTCCAGCAAAGATTGGAATTATCTACCAACCATGTGTAGTTTAACAAAGACAAGTGCTGGATTCTGCATCCAAAATGGGACAAACAAACACAAATTCAGAAATGAGATACCAGAGAGAAACACTACAGAAAAGGACCTGGGGGTCCTGATCAATGGCAAGTTGACCATGAGCCAGCAATGCCCTGGCAGCCAGGAAGGCCCAGTTGTGCCCTGGAGGGCATCAGGCACAGCATGGCCAGCTGGGCAAGGGAGGGGATTGTCCTGCTCTGCTCTGAGCTGGGGCAGCCTCACCTCGAATATTGTGTGAAGTTTTAGGTGTCACAATACAAGAAAGACATCAAAAGATTAGCATCTAAAGGAAGGCAAAAAACATGGTGAAGGGCCTTGAGGGGAAGCCAAAGAGGGGCAGCTGAGGTCACTTGGCCTGTTCAGCCTGGAGAAGCGATTGAGGGAAGAGCTTATCACAGTCTTCAACATCCTCACAAGGTGAAGAGGAAAAGCAGGTACTGATCTCTTCTGTGTGGTGACCAGTGACAAGACCAAGTGGATGGCCTGAAGTTGTGTCAGGGAAGGTTTAGGTTGGATATTAGAAAAAAGTTCTTCACCGAGATGATGTTTGGGCACTGGAACAGGTTCCCCAGGGGAGTGGACACAGCATCAACCCTGATAGAGTTCAAGAAGCATTTGGACATCACTCTCAGGCACATGGTGTGATTCTTGGAGATGTCCTGCACAGAGCCAGGAATTGGACTTCAGTGATCCTTATTGGTGCCTTCCAACTCAGGATATTCAACGATTCCGTGATCTAGACTATTTATGCTTAATTACTGTTTTCTAAAAGAATCTGGCTACAGGCACTGACTAATAGGGAAGACTATACTCTTCTTCTTGTTATTATACCTCTCTGTTTTTTTTGTTCATGACAAAAATAAGTTTTAGCACTAATGGTGAGGAAATGCCAGTTTATGCTAATTGTAGTTGAAAAAATAGATTGAATTCCAGACAATTACTTAAAATTATAAGTAATAAGAGGAATGTGTCCAACAGGGGGTTTAGCCATTTTTGCTTTCACCTAACCCAGTACTACTCAAGGAGACTTTGCCCTGATGTACACTCAGATGCTCTAAGAGATGGGTGCAGCTGCAAGTGGGCTCTGAGGGAGGCACCTAACTAAGGTTTCCACCAAGACATCTAACTATGCCTTCTTTTCTCCAGCTATCCTCCCTTTTTGAGTTACACTAATTGGGCTTCTTGACTCCTTAGTTTTAGCGTGATCCACGGAGCTTAACTGTGGAAAATGATCCAAGAACAGCCAATGGTGGATACATTGCTCTCTATCAATACATTTTTAACGGCAACAGCAAACAAAGTCCTTCAATTTCAGTTTAATGTAGGACCATTAAAAGATAATTTATTATGTATTGCACTTATTTGTCATTATAAAGAATTCCAGGGCTGATACATGAATATCTACATCTCCCTACTTTTTTCAGCAGGAGCAATCTTTACCTCCAGAGCATGAAATTTTGACTTTGAAATGCAGCTTTCAGTTTCCATCTGACTTTATTTCATCCATAGTGGACTAGTATGACTCACTACTGGCAAAAGAAAAAGCTACAGACCTGAGCAATTCAAAGCTGCAAGCAATGAAGCCAGTCAGTGGGGCTGTGAGGGGAACTGCTGCAAGTGGGAGCATACAGCAGAAACAAATGCAAGCACCAGCCCTCTTGGCTCACCAGCCAGTCAGCCAAACATTCACACCACAACATAACCAAATATGGAGAGAAGACAACTTGGAAAGAGAACTTAATCCTTAAAAAAATGTTCTACCTGATTGTGCCCTCCTCAACAGGCAGGACTTGGCAGTGGAACAGCCCACAGACTTAAAAGGAAATCTGTGTGTGCTGGCAGCAGTTTATTGCTGGATTCATTATTCTACATGGTTTTGGCCTTGCAATTACTACAACTGCCTCCTTTTTCCCTTATGCAGTCTTTTTGTGTGCTTGTTTTAAGTCTGAGGTTTGAATCTGTTCACATGTCCTTTGTTTAAACACATCCCTGCTGCCTTCAGGTGTGTTTGTTGATCCCTTGAGCTGAAGCTAGGAAAAAAAGTAGCACTGGATAACAACACATTGCATCACCCTCACAGAGAGTGGGAAAGCACATCACTTACTTCCAGCCTTTTGTCCCTGGAGCCCTTCAGGTTTCTGCAGCAACTTAGCAGGCTGACTTCATTCCCATGGTCCTTTCAGTCTGATGGCATTTGCTCATTTACCTAAAGGACCTGGAAGTTTAGAAGGAAAAACTTTGATAGTAGTTGAATGGGTTGGTATTTAAAGCTACATTCCTTTAAATCACTCCAGATGAGGAAGCCAGCCTACCAAGTTATATTACCACTCTTTGCTCTCCAGAAATCTGCATTGTAGCTGACAGCAGATACACACCACACAGAAATTACTCTGCCAGTGGATGCTTGAATTAGATTTTGCCTAAAAGTATGTGATGGCATTTGGTTTGCAATCTTGAGAAATCAAAACATTGAGTTGCTGTTTAATTTAAATTAAAAACAAACAAACAAACAAACATAATAATCTAACAAAAAATTCAACATTTTGATATCATGTTCAGAAAACCTTGGTTTAGATTAAATTTTAGGTGATCTGCACAGATACCTTAATTTTACTCCTAGGGAGTGACATGTTCAGCACTGCTATTGCTGTGTATTGCTTTGGGGTTCTTCTTGCTTTTATGGTCTCAGGGTCATCCTGGAGTCTGCAGGGCACAGCTTAGTGGAAACTATTTATCCCCTTGTCTAAGGAAATAGATAGAAAAGTGGACAAGAAAAATAAATGCAACCTATTTGGTTTTGTGCAGTGTCTGGAAAGCAGAACCCATCTTAATAAACACAGAAGTCCACCTCAGAGCTGGTCCTGGGGAGTCCCCTTTACAGACAATGGAGACAGAATCGGTGCACAGAGGGACCTAGGGCATAGCTCACCTCCTCCTAAAGAAATGTCTGGAACAGCTTCCACGACTCATGCCCTCAGCATGCCTGGTTCTCTCCATGAATGTGCAGAAAGCCTGGGCTGACCACCCCACACACAGGGATCTCCACCACAGGTGTCTGGAATTAGGGATACAGCCTCTCCTCTAAACATATAGATGGGACAAGTTTACACTTCCTAAAGCCTTTTACACACAGCAGCTCTGGGCTCAGTGTGTGCTGTGCCTCTCACCTGCTTGCAGTTGCTGTGGATATGTGCTCCCCTAGTGCCATGCTTGACATCTCTGTTTGATAACCTCTCAGCTCACTGCTTCCAGGACAAGGCAGCTGTTTCAGCAGTTTCTCACCAAGTGAGCTTCATCTCTTCCAAAGAGAGCTCTGGCTCCCTTTCCTCTGCTTGCTCCAGTCCTGGAACCTGTGCAGCAATACCCAAAATCTTATTTTCAAACAAACACTGTTCTGCTGAATTAAGCATTTTAAGGTTCTTCAGTTAGAAGAGAAAGGCAAAGATTACCCAAATGGTCTGAGTGACACCATAACATGCCTCTCTGCACCAATGTATTCAAGACTTGGTGTTCACATGGCATTGGATAACAGAGTTATTACCTGTAGTGGAAAATCTGTCCTGTTTAAAGGAACAGTTGCTTAAACCTGTTCCATTGAATGCCAGTTAGGGTCCACTCTCAGACTTTTGGCATATTCCCAAATTACCCTTGAACTGAACAAGCTTTTATCCATTCCACAGAAAGTTAATGACACAAAACTGTAGGTTACAGAAAGATATTGAGGTGAGGGCAAATGTGGCATTATAAGGAAGCAGATGACAGCACAACTTGGTTATTTTGTCAATTCAGTGACAGAAGTGGAGAAAAGCATCTATTGCCCAGTTACTGTAAACCTGCACTGTTTGTTTTGGGTTTTTTCCAGATCCAATGGTTATAATTATAGATATGAGCTTCTTGGAAGATCGAGGACTGCAATTATGGGATGTTTGTCACTTGAACACTCTTTATGGTAGCTGACACAGAAATGTATGCATCACTTTGAATGTTTGGAGTCTGTCCAAAGACATAGATGGCTGGTACCACTTCATACTCCTAATTTCATGATTGCAACAGAATAGTATTGTATGTAAACTTGAATCTTCCTGCTGTTTTGGCTAAAGCTGATATTACTGGTTCACTTAACTTATTAGAAGGCTTTCAGATTTTGAGGATTTAATGTTTAATCAAATGCATTCATTCATCCGATTGTCACCTCAAACAAATAGCACAGTTTCAATTGACACTTTTCATTTCTGTGCTGTAAAATATTGGAAACAACTCACACTGTGCCTTTTATTTCCAAAGACTGAGAAACTGTTTTAATTCCTTACCTGTTCCATTCACAGGAAGAATTACATGGAGAGAAAAAAAGTTAAAGTATCGCCCGTGCAATTTTTATACTATCTCTCTGCAGAAAGCTTTTCTTTTTTTTTCATAACAGTTCTTTCCACTGACATTCAAATCAGACTATGTTCACCTGATGCCCACTATGAGTTTGATAATGTACTTCATTTGAAAATGTGATTATTGAGAAGTCACCTACTGCAACCATATGTATTCAGACAATACAAATGAATACACACTCTTCTGCAAATGTTCTTCCAAGAGTTTCTGAGCTTGCAGCTATAAGTGATTCACCTCATACTATAAATTGTCAGTACAGTAAGCATAAAACATCCTAGAACATGCATCTGAAGTTAGTGGATTATGGAGTGAGAATAAAGTAGGTTATGCATTTGTTATATGCATTATTATCCTGGTCTATAATAATGCTGGCTGGCCATGTTAAGTCATGTAGAGAATTACGTTTCAAGACACAGGTAAGCTTCGTGAATGTGTCAACATTAATGTGCAACTGAGAGGTATTTCACAAAAAGCTGTTTTTCCACATCCACTTATCTTCAGTTCAGCATTGCCCAGCTTAATCGCTGGGCTGTCACCCATGGTAAGGATTTCAGTATAAGCAGGACAGTGGATGAATAAGTATCTATTGAGAACTGTCCTACAGAAAGAGGATGCAGAGGGAAAAAGCAGTAATTTGGCTTCTTCACAGACCACACAAAAAATACAATTCCTGAAAGCTTTTGTAAATTTGTTTTACTTTTCCAGCTTATATGAGTCCTCAGTGTATCATCTCAAGAACATTGCCATAGTTTGAGGTGCCTTCAGTCTTATAGTGAAAGTACATGGATTGTGGCAGCAGAAGCACAGGCAGGAAAGCCAAGGCAGATTCTCTTGCTCTTCTCACAGCCTGGCTACTGCTGTCTTCCCAAGCAGAGCAAGTGAAAAATTATTTGCTCTAAAGTCCAGGGGAAAACTAGTTCACCGTTGTGCCCTTTACAATCCTCCTCATTGAGGAAGGTTCCTCGATGAGCAGCACTGTAGAAGTGGATGAATACATGCACAGAACCACAAAATGCTTTGGGTTGGAAGACACCTTTAAAGATCATCTAATCCAAGCCCTCTGCCTTGGGCAGGCAGACTTTTCACTAGTCCAGGTTCCTTAAAATACTGACCAGTCTGACCTTGGACACTTCCAATGATGAAGCATCCACAACATTTCTGGGCACCTCTTTCATTTTGTTCACTGAAGTGTTAAAAGAAGTACAAAGCTCCCATACAAATGGAGGTTATTTCCCATAACCTCTGGAAAATGCAACTTTGCATCAATCTGTTAAATCTTACATGGATAAATTAAAAAAACCCCAATCTTTGTAAGCTCTGTTGAGTTTCAGTTTTCAAAGAGAGAAAGAAAATGAGGGCGAGGATTTAGACCTATTGAGTATAATGTAAGTAGTCACAGGCTGTAAAATGAAAGATTTTATTAACCTAGGTGAGAGAAAAGCAGGAAATTGCCATATTATATCATTTTCCACTGAGGAACCTCTGGTGGAATTGCTATTTCCAGGAGGGCGTAGTGTTCCTAGAAGTGAGAATTGATTTAATTTTTCTCTCATCATTCCACTGTGAAAATAGAATCTGGGGTTTTGCCAAATTCTGTGGGAGTATCTCTTTTTTGAAATCATTATTACAGTAAAGCCAAGTTCTTCTTAAAACAAAACATTTTATATGTTTAAAATCTCATATGCTTCGTGTTTATTGTCTGCCACATCCCAATATTTTACAAGTGTCCTATAATGATAGCTTCCTCTTTCATGCTGCATTTTGTAAAGAGATTTCAAAGCATTTCCCAAAGAAAGTGAACTATAATTATGCATGTGGTAGAGATGGGGAAACAGAAACACCAAGAGGTAAAGCAATTTGCTCAAGGTGACAGGATAAATTAGAGGAAGAGTCAGGCATAAATCCCGTGTCTCCTGCTTTTTGCTTCCTTGCTAACCACAGCCTCACTTGGAGATGATATCACCAGCTTGTAAAAGCAGGAGGGAACTGCTATGGAAGTACTACAAGATGCACCCTGATGTGAAGCTGATACAGGATCAGAATCAGGGTCCACCTGCAGTTCTTCTTGGTCACAGGGGTAACAGTAAATGAAAATGGATCTGAGAGGGGCTTGCAGGGCAGGGCTGGGGGCTCCTCACTGAATCTTTGGTGGGTGGACAGGGGCTGCTGAAAGGCAGAGCAACCTCCAAGGCTGCTGCATGGAGAGCAATCCTCCCTCCAAGCACCGAGGCACTAACAACCTCATGTTCCTGGAGATGCATTCCTCAGAAATCAGGCCCAGACAATTTTTTCCCCTTCAGTAGCAATCAGAGTGGCTGATCATGCAGACAGAGTACTCTGTAGAGCAATGTGGAGCTGCTTTGTCCCACAGCACATCGTGCCTTGGAGAGATGCAGTGGCAGCCTTCACCACCTCGTTGCACAGCAGAAGGATTCCTGCATTCCCACAGTGCAGAAGCATCCCAACTCTACCGCTATTTGTGGTTTATTTGGCACGCTAAGATTGATTTGAAATAATTTCCTGTGTATTCGCAAGCCCAGCAAGTAGTTTCCCTTTAAAGTGCACCAGCTGTGACATTGGGCAGGTTCTGTAATTTCAAATGAGGCGCTAAGAGACTACTCCTTTCAGCAGCTTTTTTTAATGAGGGTGGGTACCTGTTGCAATGAATCAATTAAAACTCTTCTGACACACAAGTTGTGTGTTGCCAGACCCGTTTCACAGGTTTCTCAGGAGGGAGGATAACATGTGACAGCACACAGAGAAGCCGAGAGTACTGCAGAAGATCAGAAGCCTGCATGAGTGAGCTTAGCTTTCCAAAATATTTTCTCAAAGAGCTGTTCAAGGGACCACTGACCTCTGCAACAGACAGCACCATGGTGGAGCAAGAGATGCTGCTATCGTGTGCTTATCCTCGAGAAAAGTGTAAGTGACCAAATATGATTTTGAATAAGAAATGAAAACAGGACACTGGAGGAAGGGCATGAAAGAAATTATCTAGGTTATATAATTGAAAAGACTGAGGGAGTAGAGGGGAAACGCTGAAAGAAGGAAATAAGGAAGCTATTAACTTTATATTGTAGGCATGCAATTGAAATACCATTAGCGTACTTGCAAGCAAAAGAAAGGATGCTTGTATGCACGACTCTGATATAAAAGCTTCTTGAAGAAACTTGCTTTAATCTTTGACATTCTGCTCGTATTTGCAAAGTGCTGTGGCGTGGAACTTCTTGTGTGGTAGAGAACATGAACAACGAGCTTTGATTTAGTAATTTAAGGAGCAGACTGGAGTGCAAAGAAAGCACTTTCAAGAAAGACACGATGTGATTCAAACCAACGGCTTAGCCTTTTTTAACAATGAGATGGCTCTTTTTTCTAAGACATTGGCACACTTTGTGATATTTTAGCCAAATTAGATTAGGGTATGGTGGGAATATACCCAATCCATCCCTCCTTCCTGAAAGCATGCTGTCACAGAATCTCTTAATGAAACAGAAATTTTGTTATTACCAGAAAATATAATAGAGGCAACAAACCAAATAAAATCTGCACATATTGGCTTTTAAAATGCCTGGGAATATTTTAAAAGACTAATGAAATAACCAAGTCAGATTTCCAGCAAGCCAAAGATGAGTATGACAGAAAGGTATAAATGTAGCTGACTACAATAAAGTCGGGTAACTAAGTCTGGACTGGACATGTCTGAACAAAATATTAAGCAAATGTAGAAATGGAACTGGTATATCCTGAAGCCACTTCAGTGCATTGCCAAAACAAAATTCACAAAAAAAAAAAAGCCCTTCTCTCTTTCAACTCAAGAAATATTGCTTTTTGAATGGCCTAGCTTGCTTTGGCACCTTCATGAGGAGGTTATTTAAAACTTAGTTCACATTGAAGGTCAGTCCTTGTTCTGTTTGTAAAAATATCACTTTGTATGGGGCTTCATGTTCATTATCGGGAGCAGAATAGGATGAGGATGTCAGCAAAGATGCAGTTCACCTGTGGAGAGATGTTTTTTGTTTTGTCTTGTTTTCTACTCCCTACTTTGTATATGCAAAAGGCAAGAGAGAGATAAAAATCATCCTTACCACAGTGTCCTATTGAGCTGACTTAGAAGCTCGTAACCAACTGACTGTAACAGAGCTTAAGTGAAACCTGGAGTTAAAATACCTGTGATATCAAAAAAAAAAAAAAAAAAAACCCAACCAAACCGTACTTTCCTTTCTGCTGCCTATTTTCCTGTTAAAGGTTTTTTAAAAGCAGGATGACAATACTTTATTTTTAGCTTTGCTGTAACCCCAGAAATATTAATGATTGTTTCATGGACTGTCTTTTTTTTTTTTATTTCTGTTCTTCACTTTAGTGTTGAATAGAAAATGGGAGTCATAGTGGGTTAAAATCATCCAATTGCCTTTTATGGTAAAAAGTCACTGGACCTCTTGAATTGCTCAGTTTTTTGTATGAAATTTAACTTCTTACTGTGTATTGTTTAGTTTGCATGTGTGTGAGAGAGAGAGAGATTTCTCAGCCTCGGTTTGGCTGTCAGGTGCACAGAAATGTGACATGCGGCACTGTAGGGGCTGAAAAAATTGCATAGAGAAATCAAATCAAGCCCAAAGGAACTAAATAGGAGGAAGGAAGCCATGTAATACCTCAGGATGGATGAGCTGGGTCCACTGATTACACCTTCTGGTGACATGAATCAGCAGTGACCCCCCTGAAGCCAATGAGTTACCCCGTGGGCTTAAGAAAGGACTGTGTGGAGGACCAGCCTCGCTGCATGTGCTGTATTAAGCTCTTGCTCAGAACAGGTAGACTGTGTATCTGACATGTTAAAAAGACAAACAGAGCACTGGATGGGTGCATTCCAGCTGTAAAGGGTCACATCACGCCTCAGTGGGTGATGCTTTTCAGCTCAAAACTAAGTGATGTCTTGGATTGATCCAAAAGGCCAACCTGCTGCAGATTTAAGCCTATAAATAAAACCCTAAATCTTTTAAGAAATTCTTTCTTCTAAGCAAAATGAGCATGGTATGTCTTTGGGAGTCTGGACCTACATGTTGGGAGCTGTTGGTTTTCTACATGTTGCTATGCGAAGTCAACAAGAAACGTAAAGCTTCGTACCTGATCCAAAGGTCTAGCTATCTGTGACGACGCATTTCCGTGTGCCTTCTGCTTAACGCCATTTGTTTCCCTAAAAGTCTTGCAAGGAAAAGCTAAGGTGTTTGTGATTTGGGCTGTTTGGGTTTTTTTGACCTCCAAGACACACCAGGATGGTCACAACATTGAAAAATTAGCCTGTAGTTAGTCATGTGGCATGTGTTTCATAGAACCGTGATGGTCTAGTGCTGTAGTGCCACGTTATTCAGTCCACGGGTGAATACTTTCTCTTCCCTTGAAGGGAACATGAGCTTTGGATTTCTGTGGTCTGTAGCCTTATTTCACCAGGTATTTGGAGCAAACTTTGTTGAAGCTATTAGAAATTCTCTTGGAAGAAGCAGCTTGCAAAGGAAAAAAATAATAAATTAGCCATTACAATGGATTTTGCTCGTCTTAGAAAGAAAAAAGTGTATCAAATATGTAGTTGCTCCTAGAACGGGATAAACAGACTTCTAAACTATGTGACATAGTCCTAGGTATTCCTAAACAGCTGCTTGCAAATTTAAATTTCCAAGGAAAATAACAGAAGTTTTCCTTTTGCACTTCTACCTTTGTATTATTATTTATTTTAATAATGGTTTCATATTTTTTCATGTATTTTGAATATCTTATGTTGGACAGCTTCTTTAGGTGATATTTATACAGCTTCAAAGCCCAAATACAGATTTTTTTTTTTTTTACCTCTAGAAGAGCATATGACAAAAATACACTAGTCTAAGCCTTTATTAAAAATAAAAAAAAATCAATCAATCAAAAAAAACCCCCAAAAAACCCAAACCAGAACAAATAAAAACTCACCAACAAACTAACAAAAAACCCTCAAAAAAACCCCAACACTTTTGTGCTTGTACTTTAATTTTCTGTCACACCGTTAATAATTATTTTATTTTTTCAATTATTCTAAAAGCAAATCACCTTTGTTTTAGATCCAAATAAAGCTATTTCAACCAAAAATTGTGTTTGAAGTGAGAGTTGTGGGGTTTTTTTGTTCATTTGCTTGTTTTGAATGACTGTTTCTCAGCTATGAAATGTCAAAAGCACATTCAGGATGGCGTACTTAGAATTCAGATCTGAAAAATCGTTGTAAAATTACTGTATTTCATTCTTGCTGTGTGAGAGCAGCCCTGTGGTGTTGTGTGTGCTGACGAGAAGATGTGGGAAATATCTGTTCTCTCTCTGTCTTGAGAAGACAAAAATGTAGTTGTTGCCCAGGAAGAGTATTTAAAAAGTCTTTATCTGAAACAGTTTTCCCAGATACTTGCTCATTCTCAGTCCCATTGTTTTTATTTTTTTCTTTGATCGCATCAGAGTCTTTTAGACTTAGACTTTAAAATTAATCTTTCTTTTAGACTTAGACTTTAAAATTAATGATCATCCTCAAAGCAGGGTGATTCCCTGTTAACAATATCACCTTTTGTTTTTAATCACTTCTCAGATTTGCCAGTACAGACTTATTCTCCTTTGTTTTGTTTGGATTGTGGAGTAACATATTAAATCATGTCAGAGTAAGAACTAGTCTCAGGTGGATCACAAGAAAAACAGCCCTAGTTATCTCCTGATGAACAGCCACCATTTTAAAACCTAACAGAGAATCAATTTCTAATCAAACACACTCTCTGTGAGTTCCAGTAAATGCACATTTTGAATTAAAAAGTCATGTGCAGTTAAATTGAATGTCTTGGAGAAATCAGAATATACTCTTCTAATACAGATACAGTTCTTGAACAGAGCTGTCATACTGTCAAAACAAAAGATCTAAGGAAATCTGTTTTCCAGGGAACTGTGTTGTCTATCAGCTTTTTTGGCTGATTGTTTGGTATCTTGCCAAATTAAAACATCAGTGTGTGTCAGTCCAATCTATAGCTGTAGTCAGCTAATGGGAAATGAAGTCTGTATCACTCCTTAATTTCTGAGGATCAGATATGTCCAAAGGAAGAAAAAATAAGCCGAAAACAAGCCAAAAGTAATAAACATGCTATTCACATGCTTCTCCACTCAGAGCCGCATTGAAACATGCTTCCATGTGGATTCCTACGTGTTGAATTATCGTTGGAATAAGGGCTTATGCAATGCAAGGGTGGAGCCCAGGCAGATATAGAAGAGGGACAAATGTACCTGTCAAAGGTTACAGAGAAGTATATTTGGGGAAACAGTTTAAGTTACGTTCTTTCTGACTAGAACGGCCACTAAAAATCTTCTCTGTATAAAGTTGGTATGACCACTGCTGACTACTCATTTTGCGCATATTATCTTAGTTGTCCCAGAAAAAAAATGCCAGGCTTAGCTAGAAAAGGAGATGGAGTAAACACCCAAACTCTGCAAGCTCCTCCAGGGGCCTGGCAGCTGCATAAAGGCTGCTCAGGAACCCGGAGGATGCAGGGACTTTGCCCGCACAGCATCCTTGTGTTTAATGTTTTGCTGTTTGCGCTGCTGTGGTAACGGGGGTGGGAATGCTACCAGCAGCTGGAGGCATGCAGCTCCCCGTGCAGGAAGATGGGCTCTGAGGGACAGTGGGCAGCTGGCCTGGGCTAACTCTGCAAGAAAGGGAAACAATGTTCAGGGAGAAAACAGCAGAGGGAAATTTAAAATGGACTCAGAACATGTCTGAGTCATGAGTATTGCTTGGCACACGTGTCACAGCTCAAAGGCATCATACACACAGCTATGGCTCGCTGTAGTCCTGAGTCCAGGGAAGTTTCTGCCTCTCTTCAGATTTTTTTTCTTCAGTCATGTCTGTAAGATTTCTGCTGTGCTGGATTCCCAAGGGGTAGAGGCTCTACTGCACTGGCCACATAACGCTGTTGGTAGTGAGGTGTCTACTTGTATTTCTCACTATACCGTAGCATAACCTTTCCTACGAAAAACAAAAAATCTTCAAACCAATCCTGCTATCATATTTTTTGCCCAGTTATGCTGTCAAAGTTGTAATGATGTAACTGAGAACATAATTTTGCATGGTGTTTCCTTCCAGAGTGATGGAGTTTGGAGCACTGCGGTAGGCAGGAGACTCTATCCCTTTCTACTCTTTTAAAAGGAGCAAGGTGTCAAATCTATACCAGATTTTCTGACCTGGGATTTGACCCAACTGAGACATTTAAGATTAATATCACAACAGGGCTGATGCTGATTAAGTTCAAAAACTTATTTGCTCTTCAATTTACCAAGATCTTGTATGTCTTGTACCAAGCTGTATGTCTGTGCATATCCTGAGATGTCCCAATCTTAGTGGAGTTGAGTGAGTAATTCAAGTGTCCCTTTGTACGTACCCTTAACTAAGCCTATTTTAAGGACAATTGTTCCCACAAGTGTGCTCTAAACACACTCAGCTTACTGGGACATATTTCTCACCTTATTATGTGCAGTGACTCTCGCTTTTTGCTGCCAAAATTCCTTTTCTCTGCCCAAGCACTTCATAGTAGACTGAGTATTTACTTCAGATGACTTGGAGATTTTCCTTCCGTTTGAACAGAGAAGGTTCAAATCTTTTCAGTCCCCTGAGACAAAGCCATGCCAGCAGTGGAGAGGCTACTCTGGCAACAGGCAGTCCCACATCAACCATGCAACCAGCCTGGTGCTGGTTACTCATTCCAAACAGAGCTGGACAGTTTTAGTTTCCCTGCTGGGACTTCTTTTTGTTGTCAATCACATTCAACTCCCAGCGGTTAAAACACAGAAAACCAAGCGCAGACAAGGGCCAGAAACCTGGGTGTCCTTATGCCAGGTGACTGTCCTGAGCGTGAGGAAATCTGACTCTGTTGCCTAATATGTTCTTTCTCTTTATGGACCAGTGTTTCTTGAAGTGTTTCCTGCACAGTTGCAGACAGAGGACGAGGAGCACATCCCTCCAGCCCACTCAGACTGACCTACTTTACAGCTGCTAAAGGCATAAACTGGGAGGTGAGGGAGGAGGGTGGGCAGGAATAGCAGCCCCCTTTGCACACACACTGTGCAGCCAAAGCAAGGAACCAGGTCACTGCTTTTAGCAGCAGCATCTCCTATGATTGTGTGGCAACTGTGGCACAGGGGACATTGAAAAACATAAGGCCTGCACAGTTCTTTGGAGGGAAGGAGAGAAAAAGAAAAATAAATAATGGGGGAGAAAACCCCAAAAGTCATATTTTGGAAGGGGCCCAGTTTGCAGATCTCAACCAAGTGCAAGTATCTCCTTGCAGATCTGACAGGTGGGTTTTGAGGTTTCTCTCCCCACCCAGCCAGCTTGATTGGCTAGGTCTATGCAGGTACATGCTGCTTGGAGTGGTTATTGCAAGCTCCTAACATTCTTTGTGCACTTTATAGATCTATTGCTCAGGATTCAGACTCTGCTCAAAGGCCTGAGATCTTAAATACGGGCTATTACACCAACTTAACGCTGAGTCACCAAAGCCCTTTATTGAATCTGGCCCAGTGCATTTTTCAGACTTGTTTGCAGAGCAGCAGGTATTATTACCAGGAGTAACTGGGTTAATAACAGGGCCTCCTAGAGAGAAAGCAATTCATAACACCTCTGATGCTGTGACTGAAACACGTTCATTATCCCCATTCCCAGTTATGTAATAGGGAGAGCAATTAAAAAAAAAAGGGGAGGGGCAAAAAACCAAACTTCTTGCAGAAATCTCTGCAGTACCCACTGCCTGTATATGGCCACTGTATCCTGTTTGCTCAGACTTACATGGTTACAGTTGCCTGGAATATCTTCAGCAGAATGCCCCTTGAGTTTTGGTAGCTGGGAATGGGTTCAAAAAATAAATACAACAAACACACAAAAAAAATCAAATAAACCAAACAAAATGCTAAAAAACCTCCAAACAACAAAACAAACAAAAAACTCCCAACAGAAAAAAAAAAAAAAAAACCAACAAAACACCAAAAACAAAACAAACAAACAAAAAAAACAGACAAAAAGACATTTATCTTCACTGTGGACAGACAGTTGTTGCATACTTGAAGTTTGACAGATGTGGTTTTCTGGCAAGTGGGTGAGGAAAAAAGCAATATCTTGAACCATGTCAGGGAGAAGGTTGAGTCTTTTCTTCAGTTTGAGAGAAAAAGATTTGAAAGCTTTCGAAGTTGTCCTTAGCGGCTCTACACACAACATATGGTCCTTCCTGAGCTTTTGACTGTTCCCAGTGTGGGACTCTGCCAAATGAAAGTTAAACAAAAGCTACCCTTACAAAAATATTTAGGAAGCCCTGTTTTAGAAGTGAGTGCACATGTTGGCTGTGACTCAGAGCACACCCACACACTGGGTAGATAGATTAGCATCTAAACCACTAGGCAAGTTCCAGTTCTTGCTCAGAAGGTCAAAAAAGCCTGGGAAATGTCCACTGCTCCCTTTCTCCTCAGGACAATTATTTTTTTTTCCAGATTACAAAGCCATTTGGGATGGCACTGAAACGGTGAAGTCAACTGATTTATTGTCATAAACAATTGTGTTCCAAGTTGGGAAGCAATTTTGTAATTTCTGGACAAAAGAATAAAGTAGAGGAAAAAAAAAGAACCATAACAAAAAGGCCCAACACTCCAAAAGCCAAACCATTTCCTTTAGACTAGTTTCTTTTAACATTTATTTTTACTGCACAAAAACCAATGGGATTCATAAAATATTTGCTAGGGTGGTACATATTAATTGAAGAGAGATGAAATCCAAAAGCGTCCTTGAAATTGTTTTGTCCGGAACTGGAAAAGGTCAAATCTAATGTAGTTAGTTTTCCTTTTTTTTTTTTTTTTTTTTTTTAATTTGGTGTCATATTATGAGATCACAACAGCTCAAAATACCAAGACTGCAATCTGCATTTCACTTGGGTTCCACATACAGTAGCTGGCCTGTTTCCAAGACACCTGTGACTCCTTTGGTGTTGTTAGGAAGGCAATGGATACCCACCTTCCCTGACCTTCTTCCCACCCTGAAGAGACACAGGGAAGAAGCTGGGATACAGCTAATAGCACTAGGAGCAATTATTAGGCTAGAAATTAAGTTGTCCTGAAGTTTGAGGTACCTCCTAACCAGGAGAGAAAAAAAGGCTATCTGCAGCAGTTTTCCATAGTGATGCATGTTTTATGGGTTGTGGCTAAAAGGGTTTACTTTAGCACCTGACTAAAAGTGCTAAAAGGCTATACTTAGCACTAGAAGTTGTGGGGTGTCCTGAAAATCAAGGTTTAGTCCATTCTAGAAACCTCAGACATTCATGCAACCCGAAACACGAATATTTGTGAAATCAAAGTAAAGAAAATAAAATTCAAGCTTCTAGAGATGACAAAAAGTATAAACAAGAGGGAGGTAGAAGTAAAGCCAGAATTAAAAACAACTTACAGGTTTCCAGCCATGGTATCCTATCAAATCTGATTGCAAAGGGAAGCTGGCTGTAATTCTTGTGACATCAGGCATTCTAAGATAGCTCCAGTGCTGTGCTTCAGCCTGGGCTTCATTCTGTACTTTTACTGTTGTGGCTGAGATAATGAGGACAAAAATAATATATGGTGGGCATGGAGAGTGACAACAGAGTCTGAGTGGAAAAAAACACTTTTTCCTTTTTCTTCTTAATGATGATGGAGAAAAAGGGTCAGAAAAGCACAATGATGTGAGTTTCAGTACTGTAGAAACAGCCTGGAGATATATTCATTATTGCAGACTTGCCATGGAGGAAACACAACAGATCTACAAGATGTATGGCCATTATAAATATTTCAGCTGTACAGGCAAAGCAGAGATTAGTTAAATCTTTATTAATAGTTAATCCCTTGCAAAACCATGGGTGGAAATATTAATTCACCTTGATGGCTTGTGGTTTGGATTTCTTTTTCCCCAGAGTGGTTTTTCACTGAGCTGCCTGTTGTTCTCTGTGATTCAGAGACAAATGGCCTTATGATCCCCCTGGAGGATCCTTTCCCAAAGTTAAAACCAGCAGGAATGAGAAAGAGGAAAAATAAATGGCATGAACGAGATGGCTTTTCTATTTTCATTTCTCCCACTGGTGCTGCATGAGAGTTAGTGCAAGAAATCAGACAAACACCTACAGAAATGTCTAGAATCAGTGTTCAGTAAAACCTGCTTCCCTTCTGCATTTGTAGTGCCATTTCAACAAGTTAGATATTGTTCCCTCTTCCAAACTATCATGTGATCAACAGTGAGGGTGCTCTTGCCAAAATGTTTTTCTTATCAGGATTATTCTTTTGCATGATAAAATATCAAAGACTCTTGGTGACTAGTCTTTTGAACTTTGCCTGTTAATAAATATGGAATTCTCCCTGGCCTCAGAAATGTTTTCCAGTAACTCTTTTTCTTCAAGTGGAAGTTTTGAAGTTTATCAGAACTAATTGGGACACTATTCTTACTTGAATTTTTCTTCTTTATTGAAAAAAGAAAACAACCATCTTTCATTAAGAATATTTTTCATTTTCATTCAATTTTATTTTCCTTATTAAATTAAAGAGAGCATACTTTTTCCTCCATCACAGTGCTGCGGGAAGGAGCTAGTCAACCATCCTGCAGGCAGGTCATGCTCAGAGAAAGCAATACTGGGCAATTTTGCTAGGCTTCACTAGAGAGAAATTATCCAGGGGAAGAAAAAAGCATGTTGCTGTAGGAAGGTGCTGTTCTATCTGTGGAGATCACCCTCAGGAGCAGTGAGGGACCATGGCTTCACCAGAGCTGTGGCATTTCCCACATGTGCAGTGTGACAGTCACCATGGTCACAACACGGGATGGGCTGGCAGCACCTGCATCCCTCTTGTTTTGTAACTATCTGAGATGACAGGAAGGTATTGACCATTTAATAGCTGCTAGTCATGGCTTCTGTGACCAAAAAAGCCTATGGAAACTGTTATTCTGCTCTGCCATTTTAGATTTTTGGTATATTGTGGGAGGGTTCAGGCAAGCTGTCTTCCTTCCACATCTCTGTATAATAGTTTGCTGTTTCTCCTTGCTGCTTCCACATTAGTTTTTTCTTCCTTTGCATTATCAGCTTCCCCTCACTGATGATCAGAGGAGGCTCTGCTCCTGGCCATGGGAGCAAAAGACCTTGGATGAGGACTGATGGCCAGCTGTGTAGATATCTGCCCTTCCCTCAGGGAGGCTGGAAGGGTGGAATGCTGTGTTGGGTCTGTGTGATGAGGTTTTGGTAGCTGGAGAAGGGGCTAGAAGAAGGCATGGATTCTGTGAGTAGTTGCTGGACAATTCTTGCATGTTTGATGGAGCCAGTGCCAGCTGGCTCCAAAATAGACCCACTGCTGGCCATGGCTGAGCCCATCAGCCACAGTGGCAGGACTTCTAGGATAACATATTTAAGAAGGGGGAAAACTTACTGCACAAAAGTAACTGCAGCCAGAAAGAGAAGTGAGAATATGTGTGAGGAACAGCCCTGCAGACCCGAGGTCAGTGGAGATGGAGGGGCAGGAGGTGCTCCAGGCATTGGAGGTTCTCCTGCAGCCTGTGGCACAGACCATGGTGAGGCAGCTGTGCCCCTGCAGCCCATGGAGGAGCACAGTGGAGCAGAGATCCACCTGAAGGACATGGAAGAACCCACTCCAGAGCAGGTGGATGTACCTGAAGGACCCCAAGGGAAGCCCATGTCGGAGCAGGCTCTTGGCAGGATCTGTGGCACTGTGGAGAGAGGAGTCTACATGGGAGCAGGATTTCTGTCAGGAGTTGTGACCCATGGGGGACCTACACTGGAGCAGCCTGTTCCTGAAGGACTACATCCTGTGGGAGGGACTCACTGGCTTTAAGGAGCACTTGGTTTGTAGTCAGAGTCAGTCTTCCACAGATGTCTTTTACCTCCAAAATGCTCGGGGTGAGAAAGAGTTCCAGGTCTTCTCACTGCCTATGGACTCAGCTGAAGCTGTGAGGGCTTAATCCAAATCTATAGAAGCACAGGTCTTTGTTACCTGGTGAACCTCAGGTGACAATTTCCATCAGTCCTGCAGTTTTACTCAGACCACCTTCCTGCTGTGATTCCCTCCAACTCTCCCTGAAGGGCCCCACTGGTAAACTCTCCCTGAAGGGCCCCACTGGTATTATGGTATTTATAGCTAAATAAATTTACAGTATTTATAGCTATTATCTGTTCCCTTGGTCTGACCAGACCTGAGGGAAAACTTGTGGAGAGCTGTCAAGTTGCTATACCACAGGCATGCCAGGAAAAAAGAGTGGGAGAATGTTCAGGCTCCCAGTGGCAGAGTGGAGAACTGTTTCCAGCTTCCAGAGGGACTATTAATTGAATAATACTAGCAGCTTTGCTGCTGTTGGGGTTTTTCTGCTGTGTAAAGGTGTAGCAGCAGCAGCAACTGCCAGACAACAATCATCTATCCCAGCTCTAGCTGGTAATATATATGCGTAAAGTGAAATTTTTTTTTCAGCTCTATAAAAAGAGAGAATTAGGTGTGGTGTCCAAAATAGAAAAAAAGTGTTTTAGTGATCTGAACTGTAGTCCTACTAACATTGAAGTTAATATGCCATTTTCTTAATTGTATTTGATACCATTGAGCTGAAGCTGTTATTTTGTTGGGGTTTTTAACAATAATTTTTATTGCTACTGTGGTATTATTGTTTTTATTTTCAATGAGGCCAATGAAACAGTATTCATCAGTTTAATTTCTCTGAAGTATTTTGTCAACTCCAGGATATTAACAAAAAATTATATAAAAGAAATATCTGAGACATGAAGAAGAGCATATTAGCAGTAATCGAATTCATGCTTATTATCTTTACAACCTTATAGGTACATGTGGTTCTTTGTAGGCAAATATAATGACATTCCTGTGCTTTTTCTTTAGTAGGCAATAATTCATCAGCTGACTCATTCTGCCAACTTGATTTTATATCCTCAGATAATCTAATATCGAAAACATGGAAAGATGCACCAGACTGGTTACTGTGATTAAGCAAAGAACATGCACCTCAGGCTGTCAGTGGAAAGGCAAGGCTGTATTTTAATCTCAGACTCACAATTTGGTATTTTCATACCACACATTTCTTAAAGATTTCCACCGAACCTAACAGATTAAATCTCGCTTAGCCAAGGGAGGAAAACATCTGTGAGATGCTGTTTGACTCAATTATGCCCCTATATCCTCTGAGGGCATGTCAGCACTGTAACAAAACTCTTGCAAATTCTTCCTGCTGCCCCCATAGCCATAGTTCTTTCCTAAACTGGGGTGTTTTTGTAAACACTGTTTTTGTAAACACTGTAAGTGTTTACAAAACATGAGTGTTGATTCCTAACAAAGTGATAAGGAAGAGAAAGCAAGCTAAAAACTGACAGCAGAGTGTGTCTACTTGGCAAGTTCTGTATGCTTGAAGAAAAGACAGCTATCAAATTGGACTTTATGTACTAGCTGCTTCCCTTCTTAGGCTGGCTTACTCCCCCCTGAAAGATGCTTGCAACCTTTTCTGCTGTTACTTGTCTGCATGGAATGAATCTGCTGTGTTTTGTGCCAGAAAAAATGAGTTAAACAGAAATCTGATTCATGGAACTGGAATCTTGAGAGAAGAAGCTTCCTGGCAAAGGGGACTCCTCTCCTCTCTGATGATTCTTCTGGAAATGAATACTTAATAAATAACAAGCTATAGAATATAAAGATATATCGGTGTAGGAGATATTATCATCACCCTCAGGGCACAGTGGCAGCACAGCCTGCCTGTGTTAACTGAAACGGCAATTCCTAACCCTGCAGTCCATGGGACTCTGGGTACATGGAAAGTTTGTCTTTATAAGGGCATGGCAAATTCCTTCCTTGCTTCTAGTGCCACTGGAAGATCTCTCTACTGTGTCCAAGATGGGTGTAGTGATTTTCCTGAATCCGAGCCACAAGACATCTGCTGGAGGACTAAAGGGAGGAGAAATTCTGCGAGTTGTTTGTGGTGGCAGCTGATAACAGCCTCTGCAGGGCTCTGGATTGTCATCTGTGGCAGGGGACCAGGCAAGGCCAGCAGCTAGGGCCCAGCCCAGCTCAGCAATACCACCTCAAAAACAGCCTGGGCTGCCTTCCTGTCCTCTCCTCTCCAGGGTTTCATCCCCCCCCGGCACACCCACTGCCCACCGTGTGCTCTCTCCACCCCACAGGGGAGATGCTCACGGCTGGAGACCCCTCGGACGGTGCTCCGTGCACGGGCGCACCAGCTCATGGCTTGGGCTCCCTTCAGAGCCTCTCCAAAGACAGGGTCAGGCCACTGGCCCTGTGCCAGCTTTAGAAAAGCTGTGATGATGTCTAGTACCTTCAGAAACTGTGCTTGTGAGTTTCTTTGTTGCCTTCAACAAAATGTCTGTAGGCCGTGTGTCCTGGGTGGGTGTAGGACGCGTAAAGGAGTCGTGATTTCTTTTGGTGTAATCTGCTGTCAGCCAGGGACTGTACAATGCACTGAGTTGCACAGGTACTTTGGTGTCATCAGCTTAGCAAAAAAAAAAAAAGGCTTCTGTTTTAGAAACAAACAACAGGCTGTACAGATATTACAAATTGGAAATGACTAGCAGCTGTTAAAAGAAACTCCATCGTGTCTGAAAAGTACCTAAGAAAGAAGGGAAAAGAGCAGATAAAGCAAACAGGACAAGAGAAAGATACAACTTTCATTTTCTGGTAGTATGCCAATTTACAATTGTTGGATATTAGCAAGGTGTGAATTACAATGACAAAAGAACCATTAGGCCAATTTTGAACAAATACCCTCAAACTTTGCCTTGGTTCTGATGTAACATAATCTCATTTTAGATCTATGTTTATGTTAAAAGGAGTGAATTAACCCTCTTGGTAATTGCAGACCAGTTCATCCTGCTTTTGCTTACTGTGAGGGCCTGCTGTCATGGGGCAGCTGCTGCAGAGCACTCAATACACCCTGGCTCTTTGTGTTGCCTTGCACAGGCAGTCACACTGTCACCTGTGGGGCTCTGTGCTGACCCCCTCACCCCTCTGATTAGTACACCCAGGCAGCAAACCTGGGAAAGAACTGCTTACAGTGGAGAGTTTTCTTTTGAAGAGAAAAAGGTGAGGTGGGAAATCACCAGAAGCTGCTCCAAAAAATGTCTTGTTTCCTCTGTCAATCATTCAAAGACTATTTTTCCAATTTGGGTTTTTTTGCTTTTTAAATGGCATATGGCTTTACACCGAGTTTCCCTCAAGCTTGCAGTGCAAACTGATTTTTTTATAACCCTTCTTTTAAGCCTTCTCAAGTGTGATCTTCCTTCTTCCTCTGCCTTGGGCTGTATGACCCCCCAGTAGGATCCCAGTATTGCCATACCCTCCCTGTCTAGCTCACGGCAAAGTCCAGCTGCTCTTGGAAGTTTAATGCCACTCCTATGGAAGATATATTAGTGATTAACTAATAACCTGTGAAGAGTTTTTCCAAAACATGACTGATTCTTCTATTCACAGTCATAATACATCATAAAGAAGGATGAAATGGGTCCAGTGTTTTATCTCTGAATATTTCCTTGAAAGCACGTTTGTTCTTTTCAACCTCGATCTCTGTCACTGTCTGAGAGCAATGTGCTGTGTGATGGGGAGGCTTCTTCTTCCCTTTCAGGGCCTGCCTTTTTGCACTTCAAACTTTTCCATAATTCTCACAAATCATTCATCCTCAGTAGATTTCTAGATTCAATAACAATAGTTTGGAGCCTTTTTCTCTCTTATTTTTTTTTTTTTCACTGTGATCAAATGTGGGAAGAAAACACCCTTTTAGACCATTCCTAGCTGAAGGCAATTGCTGAATATTTGTCTTCCCTACTGTTTCTTCAGAGCCTTATCCTTGTCTTTATTTTGCTGTTTCTTTAAAACTTTTTGACTCACCTTGTGCATTCAGCCAGAAGACCATCACACAGGCAATCTGAATTCCCCAACACTGTTAATGAGCTGATTTGTAAGTGGTGGGACCATAATGAGAAATTCTGGTGCAAATTCTCCCATGTTTAATAAGATTTACATTTGTTCTTATACCCCTAATGGTCTATTAATAGTGTTTCTTTTCCAACTTCACTCACAAGCCTACTTTGCTGAGACTGTAAGAATTGTAGAACATTGACACATTTCATCAAAACTAGGTTCAAAATCTTTTGGGGATGTGGGAAGAGAGAAGGAGGACAGGCAAGCAGAGACAGACTGAGAGAATGATAATGTAATCCTTTTTTTCTTAGGACACCAGACCAAAGTGTATCACAGACAACTCTTTCATCCTCCACAATATTCCCAAATAAAAATTTAGTAAATTGGAATAAAAGGTCACAATCTGAGTTTGTTTAGTGAAAACATTTCAATGATTTTTTTAAAAGTGTGTTTTTTTCATTCTTTTCACATCATCTGAAATCTCTCAACTAATTTCTTTATTCACTGGCCAAGATTCAAGAAAAGCACTTAAAAAGCAGGGAAATACAAATCTTTACCTTATGTAAGTAATGGGATCAACTCTTTTCTGTTTTCTGTTTATGATGACAAAGGCCATAGCTCTTCTCTTCACCTGTATTTTCAATGCAAAACCATTCTGAGTGTTCTTTCTGGCCAATGATGCAATTTTGCTGTTAGGGTGGAAAGCTCCACAGCTTTCCCAATCAGGGGATTGTACTACAGCTTTGGGAGTTTTTTCCTTCTTTCTTTCTATTTTTGAACTTTGATTAAAGCTGGTGAAAATGATACCTTTCCTTTTTTATTGGGAGTTCAAAGATTCTGAGTAAGGACAATGTTCTAAGCTTTCATGGTGGCAGAACAAAAAAACCCCTAAAAACAAAAAACCAAAACCCCCAAGTGCCCTCCCTCAATCCAAACAAACAAACAAAAACAACAAAACCCCCCAAACTAACAAAAAAGTTCTGGAAACACTTTAAAATCTTTTGTTTAGGAATAAAATTGAGTTGGAAAGTTCACTTTCCACTGCTGTCACATGGCTTTTAAGATCCAATAAGAGGAGGGACCAGCTGTGAGATAAGTCTGGAAACCTCTGAATCAACAGGGATTTGAGCCTTTCCAGTATGGCAGAATCTAAAGCTAAGGTTCAGTGAAGATAAAACCTCAGGGTTACCAGCCCCTTCTTTCTGCAGCAGAAACCTTGGGGATTATTTTTCACTCCATGTGGCAAGGCTGCTTAAGAATCTGACTGAAAAACCCATGAGTAATTACAAGCATTAAAAGATGTGGGAGCACCAGAGCCCACTGAGTATCTTCTGAGGATGTCTTATTTCCTTGTTCTTTAACAGTTACATTCTGGAGAACCATTTTAGTTCTCAGAAATGGAATTTTCCAGTAAAAATATTTTGTTGGAAAATCCCATGACCCTGACTTCTGCTGCCTTTATTAGACAGGTTCATTCTGAGACAGAGGACTTTGGGAAGAAATAGGTTGTAAATGTGGTGGACTTGCAGAGGGCTGAGGATTTACTACTCAGACATCTTGAGGCTGCACTATAATGGGTGCTGTCCTACAGGGTGCTATGACTACATCTTGTGTATTATACAGGTTTAGCCACATTTTTGTGAGCTATTATTAACGCTGAGTTGCAGCATACGCCTTTGGAAGCAGTACAGTCAACGCATACCTGCTTACAGTGAGAAACAAAAAAGCCTCAAATTTCCTCTTGGCTGGCTCCTTCCTCCTCCACCCAACTTGGTCCGTGCCATTCGAAAACAGAAGTTGACATCAAGTCATTTTCTATTGTTGGAAAAACAGTCATAAGAAAACCCACATCCCTTGTTGTAAAGGCATTGGAAGGTTGTGGAACAGGTAAATTTGAGGATTGCTTCTTTTTAGATTGTTGGCAAATGTGTCATCTCCATTTTTTGCCCTCACCTACTATTATTTTAGCAGTGGTAGCAGGAATGAGCACCTTAGCCACTTTCTAATCAAATTAATCTTGCCTCCTCCCACTCAGATGGAAGTCTGGTTGGATTTTCCAGCTTGGATTTATGCCCTATGGATGTGAGTTCAGAGGCATTTTACCCACTCTCACAGATTTAGTTGGCTTGTTGCTGAGGTGTAAATTCTCTTGTAGTTGATGATACTTTTGCATGGCTGCACAAAGATGGATTAGCTACTGCACCAAAAAACCCCAAGCTACTTAACTCAGCTGAGATGATCAGACTTGTTATTAAATGCAGAAATCAGAAGCAGAGAACAGGATAACTGAGATTGGCAGGAGAATGTCTGAGGAATTTGGATTTGGCTCATTTTATTATCAGGTGAAGCCAAATGGGTTTTAAAATACCCATAGAAAAGGCAGGTGTCAAACTGCAGTTCTCTTCTATTCAGAAACTTGGATGGTTTAGGGGCTCTGCTGGGATTTATCAGCACAGCTCCAGTTATTTCAGTGGTGATTTCATACATCACAATAACTAAGGGGTTCTTGCCTAAGGTATGGTTCATCTCACAGTCTTAATTGTGCAGATAGAAAAGATTATTTTTCAGGAAGTTTTTATAACCCAAGGTCTAATTTTGACTTTACCCTTGTATAACCAAGAAGAAAAAAAATCAAACTTTTCTATTTAAGATGCTTGTGTTTTAATAGCTTTTTATCTATTTCTGTACTAAAGCTGTGCTGATTTCCAGCTTCTTTAATTAATTGGTGCCATGAGTGTTGCATCTGTAAAAGATTCATTTTCTAATGCTCCCTTTGGAAATGGTTCTTTTTAAACCACCAGGTATCTAAAGCCACCTTCTTGTCTGAGATGGATTCACTTTGGGGAAAATCCCTGCATAATTAAAAATTATTTTTGGATTTTTTATTTATTCATAACTTTCTAATATGCTTGAAACTCATTAGGATGTAAGACTTCGTTTATTAGGATATCCTTGAGCAGGAACAATTGCAGTAAGGCTCACTTCATTAAAGACAGATGTAATCCTTACACTAATTGACCTACTGTCCACATTGAAGAACTTCCTTAACTGTTTTTAATTTGAGGCAGAAAGCTGTAAAAAACCCCAAAAACCAAAACACAACCTCAAAGTGAAGAGTTGTAGCTTTCTTTCATCCTTTCTCTCCCAGTGGCTTTGCCACTAGGTTTTCTTTCCACATATCATATAAGATGAAGCCACTTAAATTATCACTGGCTTCAATAAAGTTTTCATTCATTATGTTAGCTGTACATCCAATCTAAGCTGTGGCTTTGCCTTTGGGACCATTGGTAATGTTGTGTTTGTCAATGAGTTGGTGTTGGATTCATTGTGTAAAAAAAAATACATTCATTTTTAAAAGAAAGAGTAGTTGTTCTTTTAAGGCTCCCCTGCTATTTCACATCAGTTCATCCTGTGGATCAAGGTACAGAGAAAAGCTAAAAATCTGAAGGCCTGTTCTCTCCCCTCCCTTCCCTCTTTTCCTGGAGAAATGCTGGAGATTTCAGAGCTCTCATGCCCTGGAGTGCACTTCATACACTCTTTACCTCTTGTTACCTCCAGCACCAGGGCTCAGGCGGGTGCAGAGCAGGAAGAAAAAATTACAGGCTTCCTTGCTAGCTGGCCCTGCAAATGTTTATACCTTTAGAAATGCCTTTTTTCCTTCCAGGACAGGATCGGGTACAGGGCTAAATGCCAGTTTCCTTCTGCTTGTGCCATCAGTTTGTATGTTCCAGTTGTCTTAGAGATGAAAAAGCAATGGTGTTACACCATGTATGGCATCTAAATCACCATTCTCCTCTCCAAAGAGGCTCCTCAAATTCACATAGCAACAAGTGTAAATCTTCAAGAGACCCACCCAAGCCCGAAGAGAATGTGTCCCTAATACACAGGACTGGGCAAGTCCACACCAAGCCATAGCTTCAATCACCATCAGGAGTGCCCACAAACCTGTGTGTGAAGTAGCAGCCCAGCATTCAGTGATGCTCTACCTACCCTAATGGGAGTATTTCCAGTGGACAAGTTACAAATTAGCCAGGCAGAGAGGTATTTCTCCAGTGACCAGCATTTCTCAGGGTGATATTTCACAGAATCTCAGAATTGGTCAGGTTGAGAGGGACCTCAATAGGTAATTTGGTCCAATCTCTGTGCTCAAGAACATTGCACAGAATTGTATCCACAGGATTTGTGAATATCTCCAGTGAGGGAGACTCCACAGCCTCTCTGGGCACCCTGTTCCAGTGCTTGGTCACCTGCACAGTAAAGAAACTCTTCCTCATATTCAGGTGGAACTTTATGAGTGTCATCTTCTGCCCATTGCCTCGTGTCTTGTTGCTCAGCACTGCTGAAAAGAGCCTGGCTCCATCTGTTTCAGATACTTAAAGATAATAATTCCCTCTAGTTTTTATTTTTCTTAAGATCATGTAGGAATCCAGCTGAGCAACCGCACACTGTGAACATTTCTTTACCAATACAGATACCAGCAGATTACTGAAAGTTGTGCATGAAAAATACAGTTATAAACTAAATCCTACCCTGATAAATTTTGAAGGTCCAACTTCCACAGCAGTAGTTCTGGGATTTGTTATCACAAGGTGTTGGACATTTTGTTTGTTGCTGTGATTGAAAGATATTTAGCACCCATAAAAAACTATGAAAAGTTCAAGCCCTTGAAATGAAGTTGCACCTACACTCATTAGGCCATATATTGGGGTGAGGAGATAAAAGGTCCAGCTTTTTGATCCTAAAACACAGTCAGAGAACATTTCAGCCTTATTAGTTTGGGGAACCCAGTGTATAATGTTCTTTTCGATTTCCCTTTTAGCTAAGCACAAAAGCACTGAGGTTCAAGAAAGCTCTAAGACAAAAGAAGAGGTAAAGGACAGAATGTTGTGATGGCATCTTCCTTCAAGCAAGCAGTCCTTAAAAGACCATGACATTTACACCCCTGTTCCTTTCTGAACTTAATAGCCTCTGATATTGGAGCTCCCTGTGACTTGCAAGATCCATTTATCCCAAGGAGCGTTATACATTCAATACTTATAGTTCTGTTTTGGATAGTGTGACTATTAGTATTTCAGCTTTACAAACAGCTGGATGCAGATGATGAGATATATATGGGTGTATTGTTTTACATGTATGCAGGGCAGTTCACCAGTCCCAAGGCCAGTGGGAAGGCAGGGATCATCATGGAGACACAGCCATCACAGCTTGACATTGGATTTCAACACCATTGTGGCCAACAAGGGCCCCAGCCAGTTGCTGGTTGATAGCGATTACTGGGAGCAGAGGAAGGCTGCTCAGTTTTATCTCTGGAGATCACAGCTGTTCAGAGGCTGGCACTCACTTCCCAGGACTAGGTTATCTGCAGCATGGCTGCCTAGATGACACTGTGGATAAAACCATCACAGCTCCGGGCAGCCAGGGCTGGCTGCATCCACGCAGGTCATGCAGAGCTCAGCTACAGCAGCGGCAGTGACAGGCACAGTGCAGCCAGGCCAGCAGCACACCCCAGCACCTCGCTGGCTCTGCAAGCACAGTGAGAGCAGGCAGAGCTGAAATCACCCCTACCATGGGCTGTGCTTGTTGCAGCCAGGGAAAGCAAAGGGTAAACCCAGACCCTCAACTGTTTGCTGTTGGTGTTGGAAACAACTACAATGCAAATTTTACTGTAAAACAACAGTGGTAACTGTGTGAGCTGGTCAAAACTGAAGTGAGAGTTTGCTTTCCCTCTCCTTCTCTGGTATCAGAATGGAATAATACACTTTCTGCCTGTGATAATATTTCCTATGTTTTTTTTTCCGTATATAATGCTCTAACATTCATTAATATTCTTAAAGAATGGAATGTTTGCTTCCTTCCTGCCTTTGACATTAGTTAATGAAGTGCTAGCAAATGTTAACTGAATTCTCAAAGATCTGTTCTTTCATTTTTCTAATTAAAGTTTAGTGCAGGCAACTGCATGTGGGGAAAATCTTAGTCCTATATTGGAACAAATGGAAGATTCAGCATCAGATAAATGTTAATTTCAAAACTGTTAGTTACTAAAAATAGGAGTAATTACTGTTACCTCAGAATAAACTGGAAGAGCATAAAATTGATCTTGAACATAAAATTTAGAAGTCAGTAGGGTAGCAACCTTCAAACTCTTCATTAAAGCATGTTTAAAACCCGTATTAAACTAATGCAACACACTTCAGTTGAAAATTTGTGCATGTATTTACCATTTTTCCGTTCATCACACTTCTTAGGGAAGCACGAAAATAAAACTAGAAAATATCAGTAAGTGTTGTAAGTATTTGACCAAGCTTGTTGATATGCTTTGCTGATCCAGCTGCATTTCATTAAATGTCACAAAAAATATTAATTTTACTTGGCTGTGATGATTTTATTGCTCAGAGGTGAGGGAGAACTACTTCTTTATCCAGTGCCAGGGAGCTATGAAAGCTATGAAAGAAAACGTGGGGCGTAGTCTCCCTTATTTTGCTGTAGTTAGATCTGTGTAGTCCCTTTGCACTTCTAGCAATGTCAGGAAGAAGTTTCCTCTTACCTTCAGTGAAGAAACAGATTGAACCCCAAGCCCCCAGTCCAGCAAGTCCTTATGCACACTGACATGTTCATCAAGGACCCAAATGGTTACCACAGTAGGAAATGCCAAGGAGAGGTCCAAGAACTGAGTTTGATGCTGGGGAAATCTAGGAATCCAGCTCTTGGCTAGAAAAATGGCAGCTATGGACACTGGCTGAGGGCATGTGGGATAGGTCCAGACTGCACCAGAAGTAAGTCATAGGCATTTATAACTTGCAGGTCTTTAAGTTTCTGCTCTCATACAGGAAATTATGTTTATTTGGTTGTTTACGTGTTAAAAATGCCTCATTTGGATCTAGGATTTGAACTCCCTCAGGATTGCAGAGGAGGTGAATCCTCAGACCTACCAGCAGAGTAGACAGAATGACAGTGGCAGAATGACAGTGAATGGCCTTGCAGTCTCCGTGCATGTGGCACTGTCCAAACACAGGTGATCTATATGTGACTATGAGCTGCTCTTTTTCTTTGGAGTCTGCTTGTGTACACAACATAGTGAGATAGAGACAGGATTATTGTGTGTATAACTTCCTGTTATAACCATATGTTTCCGAACATATTGCTATCATTGTGGGATCCCTGGGAGTGGAGAGGGTCACTATTACACGAGATGACCCAAAACTGGTATCTGAGCTACTGAATAATTTAGACAAAATTACCACTGTAGCTAGAAAATTAAAATTAAGACTTTACAGCTTTCTGGAGAATTCTGTCAAATTCCACCTGCACAAAGGTATTGCCTGTGATAGAAATTGTAGTAGTATTGCTCATGTCCAAAGGGAGGTGAAATCCTCTTTGTGATAAGCTTGTGTGTGCAGCTATGGGTGTATCTGTAATTATAGGCAATGAGAAGCAGCGTGGCTTGCTCAATAACACACCTCCTCCCATCGTGACAGACACAGACAGGAACATGCCACATGATGGAGTGGTCACGCTCTTATTTCTCCTCTTTCTTTCAGAGCTGTTGGCTCCCCTCTCTGATGTTAACTCATCCCCTCTGCTCAGCCTCAGTTTTGCACTCTGCTGGCTGCTGAACAGCCAAGGACCTCCAGTAGCCAACATGTCTCTCAAGCCCTCATCTTAATCTACATACCTTCCTTTCTGCAGAGAATTTAATTTGATCTAAATTGTAAGGCTCGAACTCTTACAAAAGTGTATCATCATAACAAAGAGAAGTAGCAAAAGAGAAACAGAGGTCTTTGGGAGCATGCTAGGGATATGGTAGGCTGCTTTCTGAAAAGAAAAAAGCAAAACTTTTGAAAATGACATTGAAAAAGAACTGTGCATTGGGAGGGTTGCAATACACATAGGAAAGGATTTGAGAGAGGATAAATGGAGTTACGGAATGAGATCCTTAGATAGGGGATTTGTATTTTGTGTTTAACTATTTTGGCTATTACTGCACATGATTTCAGTGTCAACACGCTAGAAACCACAGAAGCATCAGCAACAGCAAACTCTCAACTCAGTTTACCAGGGCTAATACAGCTGGGAATTCCACTGTTTTCTTTACAGCTAATGTCACATAGTTTAAAACAAAACCAGAAACCTACCCAAATCAAACCCCCTTCATTTCCAGAAGTCGTAAATTGTTATTAGTATGCTGCAACGTGGTGTAAACAGGTTCCTGGCCCATGACTAAGCCTGGTCGGCTGCCCTGCAATGCAAACAGCAGCGTGGATCTCTTCCAAAGGCGTTGTTGGATGCAGAAAAGGCTTTGCTTGCTTAGAGTTCCAGACTTCCACTTTACAATTTCTTGCTTGATTGAAAGCTTGAAGTCTGGAGCATTTCCACAGAGAGCTGGAGTGCTGCAGACCTGGATCTTTATAAAAACTGCTCTGCTCAGGAAAGAGGAAGCTGCGGGATTACCGGGGACACCCAAGTCAGGGTTCACGTAAAGGGCGCACCTCCAGCAAAGGAAGGAATGCGTCTCCCCGGAGGTGCAAGCCTGTGTAAGTACCACTCAAGGTGAGCAGAGCAGCACGGGCAGGATCGGCGCTTTCTGCAGCAGTGGCGTTTTCTTTCTTTCTTTCTTTCCCCGCGCCCCGCCCTGCTCCGCTCCCGGCGGGGGAAGCGCGGACGGGCGACGGGCACCAGAGGGCGGCACAGGACCTGTGCAGCAGCGCATCAGCATCCTCCTCCAGCGGAACGGGGGAAAACTGCCTTACAGCCGTGCTGCTGAATTAGTTCTTTTCAGGTCGAAAGCTAATCTTATGTTTATGTCATTCTCTCTTCCCTTTTTAGAGGGGAAAAATAAGGAAAGAAAACCTGCGGCAGCATTTCCATAACCTTATGAACTTTCATAAGTGCTAGGACTCTGATAGGGTTGTCTTTTGGGTTTGGGTCTTTTGTTTGTTTGTTTTCCCAGCTCTTTGTGAGAATGGTCACTTTTTTTGTGACTTTCTTGTAGTAACTTGAGGCCACTTTCACAGGCTTTGCTCTTGTGATCTGACTGATCTCAGCTCTCTGATTTGTGAAGACTTTTCTTGGCTGTGGATAGTCAGAGTATTTGATGTTGCAGACATACATTCTTTCGAAGGCAGTTTAAGTGTGAAGGGCTTATGTGAATTACACTTCCTGCAGGTTTGTCGCCAGAGTTGCTCCTGACTCATCCATGAGTTACCCACCTGCAAAGCAGTACTCCTCTCCCACAGCCAGCATATTCATGCACAAAATTACTCAAGGATACCTATCATCTACTGTTGTTCACACCCTCTCTTCGGTTCAAGTGTTGACTTCATTCAACAGATATTTCCTTTTGCATCCAAGGTGAGACTGTGCTGTTCTTTACTTATAGTGCTAGAAAGTGAGCAGGGCTGAGCAGGAGCTTTATGCTGCTCTTTTCAGTCATCAAGCAATGTAAATGACCTATTAAAATCCCCACAATGCAGGCAGAAATGGAAGCAATATATTTTCTGCTTAGATAGCTGCAACAGACATTGCTGTATACACTGCAGAGATTCTATGACCTAGCACAGCATGCTTGGTCTATCAGTTCATCTAATGAAATTTTACTTCTCCCTACAAAGTCTGCTTTCTTGAGTTTTACACTTCGTAATCCCATAGAAACCTGTAAACTTTGTGGCTACCTTGGACAGTGTATCCATTTGACTGGATGTCACTGGAAGTAATGCCTGAGCTCTGCTGTCTCCTCTGTGCCTCAAGTATCCAGACCATTATTTTTTAGCATGGACACTTGCTACGAGTACTAGTTGTCATTTAAATAAAATTCCATGATTCCATCATAAGAAAGGTATTTTTGGCCTCCAAGGAAGCAGTTTATACTGACTCATCAGTTTGGCCTTCTAGCCAAGTATAGCTTTATTCCTCACCCTTTGGTTAAGGTACAAAGAAAGACAGGGGATATATGGACTGGTACAAACCTAGAAAGACAAGGTTGGCAGAAATCCACACTATTTTTGGCTGTTAAAGAATAGTGGTTTTCCTGGCTCACACTCTTTCAAAACCACTCTGCACACCATGGGATTTGTTTCATTTTAGATATTTTTCCTTAAGTCTTCATGAGTTTATGGTGCCATCATAGGAAATGTTATACTGCAATTTCACACAGGTTTCTTAATTTTTTTTTTCTAAGCAACACCCATTTCTGGTAATTTCCTTCAGTTTTCCAGGGTACTGAAAACATAAGCAGCAGTTTTCTGAAGAAAAGTATTTTCTGGAAAGTTATCACATCAAAAGAAAAAAAAAAAAACAACCAACCAACCAAACAAACAAAAAGACATCTTTTTCTTCAGCCATTTAACTGAATGTAAATTGTACTGCTAGGAGACCACACTTAGATTATCCCCAAATGAATTAATGCAACAAGAAAAGAAAGTGATGCTTGTAGGCTGTGCCACAATACAATTCTGCCATTATGTAGAAACTGTATCTTGAATTTTAAATGTTCCCAACTTCTGTTAAGATGATAGAGTTTCATTTATACTGGAAGCATAAAATAAAATCACAGCCTCTCTAGGGCAAAGGAGAAGAGCTGGTGGGAAGAAAATTTTATGTTTGGGAGCAAGGGACTAGCCCTCTAAAGCATCATTCCTTAGATTAGACATGCAATATGAATCTCTTTAGTAGGCCCTAGAAATTAGGACAAATGAGTTTCATATAATTTTACTTCAATTTCTTCATATTATTGAGAGGTCTTCGAACTGGGGCACAGTCAGATAAAATATCTCTCTCCTCTGAGATGGCTAATAATAGTGGTTTAAGGGATTTGTTTCTGAACCTCACTCCCAATCACCAGAAAAAGCATTCTCTAAATATAATCTATTTTCTCATTCTCAGCTAAATGTATGACTGTACTAAAAGTGTTTTCCTCCCTTCCATATGCTCAAAAACCCTCATGTTGTAGTTTCAGTATGGAAAGTTTTATTTGGTTGATCATACCATCTTATATTAATTATAAGGTCATTTCCTTTCAGAAACCACCCCTCCCCTAGAATTACATCTGGAACCCCACTCATCTATGGGTCAAATTGTCTTTTTCCTTTTAAGCTATTTATTTTTCAATAATAAAAAATAAATTATTTTTCAATAATAAAAATAAATTATTTTTCAAAAATAAAAAATACAGTGTGTGGGCAGGTATGGTCCTCCACTTGCATTTTAAGGTGGACTAAATCACAAATCTGTCTTCTGTGTAAAGGAAGATTTTTTTTTGTGGTACAAGAAACCAGCATTGTTGACTGTTTTAGAAAGTAGTTTGTGCCATTGTGAGACAAAGGGCTGGTTTCTTGGGTAGTCAGCATCATAGAAATTTTTGCCATGACTCAACTTTATCAAGTTTTTTTGAGTTCATGCTCAATTTATTTTGTTGCATTAATCCTTTTCAAGCTGTTCTCAGAAGTGACTGACAGGCAATGCGTTCCAGTGCTTAGATCCCTGGTGTCACTGTCTAAATGTAAACTCTCATATTGTCCCTGAAATAAAATCTGGAGGAGTGGCTTTAAGATAGTGAAAAAAACATGTCCCATAGAAAACTTCTTATACATTTGGGCTTACAGTGATTTTTATTTCCTGTATTGCATTTCTCTCCTGGAATGTGTAGAGTTACAGAGCAGTTTTTTCTGATACAAAAAAAAAAAAAAAATTAATATACCAAATCCTCTTTTCACTGGAAATATAAAGGCAATAAAATGATGGTTCCTAATGACTTTTTTTAACTAGCCCTTAAGCTTACAAGTGCTTAGATGCGTTTTAACTTCATGCATATGAACAGTTCTCTTCTGTTTCCATGGGACTCTTTATGGGCACAGAAAAAAGCACCTGGACATGTGCAGTTTAGAGTCCCTAAGTATATAGTATGATTTTTTTAATACCCATTTCTATACAAAGATAGTAGTTTTGTTACCGGGGGGCCTTCTTATTCCCACCCTCTATTAGAATAGAATAAATAAAATTTAAGAGACTAAAACAGTTATTGATTTTTGATATATACCAAGGCCTGCCTGACTGAAAATTTTAATGAAAATCAATCTTCATATTTTACGTGCTTGGTGAAATATTATTTTCAGTATGAAATATGGTATTGAAGCAAGTTCTCTTTGTTACACAAAGTAAGCAAAAGATATTTCAAAAATATCTACCTTCATATGAAAATGGCATAAGTTTTGCTCCAGTGTTATATAGATTACCACTGCCAAATTCTTCAAATAATTCTTTAACAAAATTTACCAAGCTCCTTATAATAAGCCCATCAAAAAATTAGAGCTATAATATTTTACTCAAGCCTCTTTTTCTAGGCCTTTACTATAAAAAGTAAATAACTAGTTCTCAACATTTGCATGCTTTTGATGTGAAAATCTGTGGTAGTTCCATTAATATTTAGGGACTTGATACTGAGGGTATCAACCAAACTTTTGCGTGAAGTTTGATATTGCAAAGTAAATGGCAATAGCATTTTATAGTTGGTCTCCTACAAAAAAGTTTACATACTAAAATACTCCTATGGACCTTGAAGCTTATGTAGTCCTACACTAAGTTATGAACATTATGAAAGTGAGTTATTTGAAACTGCATGCCTTTAAAAACCATTAGATTTTCATATTTCTAAACATGTAACACATCTTCCATGGTGCCAATTATCTCAGTGTGTGGAAGAGACACTAAGATGTTTAACTGCAAGGGATACCTGGATAGACCTGTGAAGCTCCTGAAAGGGATGCACAAGTTACAGACAAAAGGATGCATTGCCCTCTCTGCCACAAATCTCCAAAGACTCCCAGACAAATGTGGCTTGCAGGAAATGCCAGTGTTGGAGTTAGGACTCATCACATAAATGAGCACGGGGAAATCACAAGCTCTTCAGCATTTGCTTCAGGCCTGCTGTATCTCTTCCATTTCTTTGAGCTGCACTTCCTGAATTTCACAATAAATGGGAGAAAAGATTTTTATGGATTTATGGTCTATAACCATAATGCTGGTTGTCAGCACATTTGCCAAGGTTGGATTTATTGAACATGCTAAGTCAAAGAGACTCTTGCATGTAGCAGTTGTCTTGGTATTGACAGGGAGAAATCAGCCAGAACTGCCCCCTCTCACACATAATATTGTTATATTTCCATACTACTTTTATCTACTTTTTTATCTTTTACCCTCTACCTTTACATATATGTTTTCAAGGTGAGTTTATATACACGCCAGATGATCTGAATAGCAATATAGGACAAGTTAAATTCAGGTACAGTTAAAATATTCCCCCTTAATTACTTCTTCAGTGTCATTATAATCAATGTAAACTGTTCCATTAACAAGCTACCAGAGAGCTTATAAAAAAGCTTGTGCTAAACCAGGGATTGAAGGGCAGCTTAAACTCTGAGCTCTATTTCTCTGACAGGATGAGCTTGGAAAATGCTGCACAGCAGTCACCGACGCCAAGGGGCAAACCCTGTGCTCTCACCCTGTGTTCACTTCTGAGAGTGAGCCAATTCATTCAAGCTGTGGACAGGAGAAAGGCTGGCTGGATTGGGGTCCTAATGGCTTTTAAATACCAGAGATTTTTGTGGTTTCATATCAGCAAATGATGCCAAAATTTCCAGGGAAAGAAAGCTGCTGTTTGTTTTATTTATTCTGAGAAATAAATCATTGTTTAAGTTTGTCTCTACTGACATTTGCAGCAGAGCGACAGTGAAGTTCATTCTTACCTCTTTAGAAATATGTATATGTGATGCAGGAGAGGGGAAATGGGAAAAATTGATTACCTTTTTATCACTATTTTGAAGTTTCCTTTCACTTTTTCAAGTATGCAAAGAAAATCTCTTGAAGATGTGTGACTTACTTTTGCATATTTGCACTCAGAAGTTTCTTATAGCAATATATGGTCCCTTAAACCCACAAACGTTTTAGCAGTCTATCTGAATTTTTCACTTCATGCAAATTGTGACTGAAATTAGAAATTACCTTCAGAGACAGCACTGCAAATTATAGGAAGAACATTTGCTATATAGTATCTGGGTTTATATTTCCAAAGGACCTTGTAAAATTCTTCACTTCCTTGCCTGTGCTGTTTTGGTGGCCAGCAAAGCAGAGGTCATTATGTTTGTTTTACCTCTCTAATGACTATGCTTTGCCAGACATGTGTCTGTAAGATACATCACAGTTCTTTTAAAACAAATTGTGTCACATAGTAAAAAAAAAATAGTTTAAAAGCATTGTGTCAAAGGCTATTTCTGTTCCCAGCTGTTAAAATCCTAGCACGACTTTGTTATATTCTTTGCCTTTAGAAAGCTGCTGATGTTATATTAGTAAGTGAGCCTAACTTTACAATGGGAACAAATGATGAAATACAGTGAAATCAATAGTAACAGTGTTAAAATAAATATTGTGCAGAAAAATAAATGTTACTATTTATGAATCAGGAAAGGTCACGGGCTATAGAAAATAATGAGCGCATTTATCTGAACTACTGTATCAGAGTCAAACTGAAAGCCCTCTGGTCTGAGTCATCCCTTTGCAAATGCTTCTCTCTTATATTGCTTATAATGGAAACAACTTGTATAGCCTTTGCCTTTGTTGTCACTGAGGCATAGCTGTAGGACCCCATCATATAGCCCTCACTTCCCTTGGATTCAAGTGGAGCCTTGTTTGATGATAAAACTATTGCAGTAGGGAACTATATTTAAAACTCAGTGACTCATTCATCTTATGCCCTTTTTTGGAGTCATTAGTGGGTCATATAACTGTATATATTTCATTCAAATTTCCATTTATATTCTCTATCTATAATTGTAGCTATTTTGCTCCAAATAATTTTCTGACCAGAACAGCTGCCTCTAACCCTCTGAGAACAACCACTGTCACCTCCCCTTCCCCTCCCCACCCCCACCCCTTTATTTTGTGGTCTGTTCTTTGGCAATTTTTTAACAGAGTCTAATCTGAAATTTTCAGCTAGCAGCATATCAGGTTACAGCAGTGCTCAGTGCTCTACTTGGAGCTGTTGACTCATAAAGAAAGGTTTGGAGGAGAAGTGTCAGGAATCATTTGATAAAGGCCAATTATCCTACTCTTATCAGTTTAATTTATTTCTTTCCATACTTGTAATAATCTTTCAGCAACTAGAAAATTTCCAAAATCCATTTGCTTAGCCATTTCCATCCAGTAAAGAAGTTACTATCCTTTTTCTTTTTGAATAGATATGAAAACTTAAGGTTTGTTTCAATAATGAACACATCAGTTTATAGAGAATCTTATCATGTCAAAACATCTTTATGGACAAGCATCAGTAATGAGATCAGCTCTGCTTTGAAAACTGTTTCTGTTAGCTATCAGGCTTTACAGAGATATAGTGCTGCCAGAGGAATTGTTGGTGATAATGTCATATCGTAATTCAAGAATTATAAAAATTCCACATGGAGTGGAAGGCAGGAAAGGAAGAACATGTGACGGTGCTATATATTTTTTTATTTATAGGGATGATAGTCACCCAAGGGTACATAAACTCTTCACATCAGCAAACTAGCTCCGCACAGGATTCACATGCATCTGAGCATCAAAAATTGCAGATCCCAGTGGAACTAGGTGCCTAGTGGCATCCAAAATCCTTATTTTGCTCCTACCTTTCCTAGTAAAATGGCAAAACACCTATTTAAAAATCAACATGTCCTCCTCCACCATCCTGAGGATTTCAGAGTCATTAGATGCCACTATGACCATATGTCTAGAAATGCTGTCATGTATTTTTTGCTAGGAAAGCATGAAACAATGATTAGACTTTTTTCTAGCTAGAGTAATTCTAAAGGTTGGTTAGGCACCTGGTCACTCTGGGCAAAACATGTCTCTGGTTGGAATAATTAGAACAACAACAATAATAATAATAATTCCAACACTCTGCTTGGAATAATTAGAAACAAGAGCACTTGACTGCAGAGCTGGGACTTGGGTAATAAATTTTGTTCCGGTTTACTCTGGACAGGAATGAGTCAATCTAAGTATCTAAAGTAGCACCTAAGAGACTGTTTTCCTATTTTTGCCTCGCAAGGACATCATCTTCACTGGAAATCCTTTCACAAGGTGATTCAGGGAGAAGAAAACTAAACACCATTGTCTGGATAGCTTTGTGCTGCTTCAAAGTCTAACTTCTGAGAAATCATGTTGAACTTGAGAAATGGTTTTGTAACAAAGAGGAAGAAAATCAGGAGGTTAAGTTTCTTCTCAAAAGTTCCAAATATTTTAATACAGTTCAGTAACCTTCAAAAAGATAGCTTTGTGACAAGGAATATGTAATATTCCAATACGAAATGGAATGTTGCAATTGAGGACTTTGCCAGGAGGTCAGAATTATAAATCTGAATTATTTTAGCACCTTTCAGTTGATCTCTTTCAATTCTTCTCTATGTGTGTAGTCCACAGAATGACAGTCTTTTCAGAGCATCAGCTTATTTCTCATGAGAGTTAGTTTATAAGTATGAACAACAAGAAAAGCCAGGCACAATATAAGTATTTAGAAAGTTTATAGTGGGATTTGGACTAAATCTGACACTCCTGCACTACAATCCTTATTGTTTACCAGAAAACAAAGCGTAGACCTTGGGGTTGCAGCTGGGGCTGGCAATGCAAAGTCTATGTCCCTTGAGATCCACTCCTGCCCACACTCACATTTGCAGTAAGAGGGCTGTGAAACCACAGCTTGGAGAATACCTGGTCCTGATTAGAATCCAGAAATCAGGGACGTAAATCCTACCTACACTCAAGAGCACACTTGTGGAAACAAATCTCAAGTGAACAGAAGTGCCTCTCTGGAGCACCTGAAGCGGAGATGTGAGATTTAACAGGTACCTGTGTAGGGAGCACTTCCAGCCTCTCACACCAGCATCTCTCTGCTGAAAACAGTGGCCAAGCACTCCTGATTCAGTTCTCCAATACAACACAAACTGGAAAACTTTCCCTACGTACTCTGTAGAAGCAGCCCAAGAGCTGAACGCATGATTTTACTCCAGACCAGGGCATCTGTATGTTCAGTGCTACAACATTCAGCTTTTAAGTTCTTTCAAACACTCTGATTTTTTGTGCCTGTCACAACAGATAGGATCAGACATATTTGAGGCATTTGGAGGGCTCATAGGAGGATAACTTCTCCAGCTGCTTTATATCCTAAATACCGGGAGCCAAATACCTCATAGTTACTGAAAGTTACTGAAAGTTCATAGTTAAATTTAGATCTTCTTCTCATCCCTCCAAAAAAAGGAACTCATTAGTATTTTCACTGTATAGGTTTTTAAAACATCAGACAGCAAAATCAATTAGTCTAGTCAAGCTTTTGACTTCCCCAGACTCCAGACCTAATTCTTTATGTCTTCTCCCTTTAGGTACATTAAAACCCATGTGCTACTTGATTGAATTGTGCTGAACACAAAAATGTTGAGACATTTGCACATTTCATTAAGAACCTCTTAATAGAAGCATAGCTAAGGTTTTATTTTTTGCATTGATTGCAACGTTTAGAACAAAAGCTGCGCTATTACTCATCTCCTGAAACATAGTTTCCTTGTCATGGGATGGAGAGTGGGTGGGAAGAGAAACCTGTTTTTTTGGT